>CM052437.1:59974690-59985058 GCA_028533085.1 Varecia variegata
CACAGCAACCTCAAACTCCTGGGCTCAGGCGATCCTTCTGCCTCAGCCTCCCGAGTAGCTGGGACTACAGGCATGCACCACCATGCCCAGCTAATTTTTTCTATATATATTTTTAGCTGTCCATATAATTTCTTTCTATTTTTTAGTAGAGACGGGGTCTCGCTCTTGCTCAGGCTGGTCTCGAACTCCTGAGCTCAAAGGATCTGCCCGCCTTGGCCTCCCAGAGTGCTCGGATTACAGGCGTGAGCCACCGAGCCCGGCCCTGGGGACCTTTCTCTCTTCTTTCTGCTCCTCTTAGACCTCCTACTCTTGGTCTCCATTTCTTGGCAACTCTCATGTTTTCCTACCTACCACCTTACTTAGCAGCTAGAATTCTTAATAGTTATCACAATAGCCAACATTTACTGGGTTTTTTAAGTGTCAGGCTTAGAGTTGTCAGGCAAGTTTGTCCAAGGTCATGTACATATTAAGGTATAGATCAGCCTGTCCAATAGAAATGTAATTTAAGCCACATTATAATGTGTAATTTAAAAATTTTTAGTAATCACATAATTTAAAATCTACTGGCCAAATGAAAAAAGCAAAACAGGTGAAATTAATTTTATTAATATCTTTTATTTAACTCAATATGTTCAAAACATTATTTCAACATGTGTAACCAAGGTCAAGCTCATACCACTCCTATAGGACAGCCAATAAGCCCAGAGGCAAGGTGTTAGGGCAAGGAAAGAGACTCTTGTTCAGAGACACAGCAAACCGAGATGGTAGCGACTAATGTCCTAAAGAACCATCTTAAGTTGGTATGAACTTTAGGCTCCTTTTTATCTTAAGGGAAGGGGAAAGGTGGGAGGTTGGGTTGCAAGAAGTAACCAAGGACCACAGACAACTGGACTTCATTGAGGGTCTGAGGAGGTTGTAAAACTTCTTTGCTTTTAGTCAGTTGACTTTGGAGGACAAAGGTCACAAAGTTCCTACAAATCTTTAACATAGCATTGTTATTTGTGTGTATACTTTTCTTATTTCCCCAGAGTTAGTTTTGGAAAAGAGACAGTTATCATCTTTCTCCTAGCCTACCTGCAGAGCTAAGCAGAAGCTTTTAACCTAAAGGATATATTACCACAGGGGATCAGAAACAAAATGGAGCAAGTTATGCTAAGCTTCCCTTCCACTGTAACACATGCCATCAATACATAAAATTATAAATATAAACTGACATTCTCTTTTTCATACTAAATCTTTGAAATCTGGTGTGGGTTTTACACTTATAACACATCTCAATTCAGACTAGTCACATTTCAAATGCTCAACAGTCATGTGGGGTTAGCAGCTACTGTGTTGGACAGCACAAGAATAGTTCAGAGACTGTAACCTATCTCCATCTGGCTATGATGCAGCCTTCCTAAGGACAGAGGAGAGGCAGTCACATTCTCTGTGAAGCAGGCTTGTACACACCTAGTTTCCCAGACTGTCCTGGCCACCAAAGTTCAGGCCTGCATAATCTCATAACCTGACAATCTAATTGGGGACAAGATTTTATTATAAGGTAGAACAAAAGTGTCTGAAAATGCTAACAGGGGTCCAAAATTTATTAAAGTCTTTAAAAAAGTATTTCTTGGAGAGGCTGACATTTCCTCCTTGGAACTGTTATTTCTTCTGGGATGGGACAAGAATGTTTGTTCCCTTCTGCATGTCCCTGTTATTGTTCTTTTGTCTTGATAAACACCATCCGGGAAGAATAGATTTCTCTGGTTTGGAGCCAGGTTATGGAAAAATCCTTCTGGTCTATGGGGCAGTCCTCTGACCACTGACTACTTTCAACTATCCCCTTGGTGGCCCCTGAGGGAAATGCAGGATTGCTAAACTCTGGAAGGGAGGGAGGCGGTTGGTGAGCCATCGTTTCCTGATTACTTACTTCGTTGTAGACACGCGCATGGCACGTGCTATCTTTTTACTTCTTACCACCACTCTGAGCTTAGCATTAGCCCCTGCAAACCGTAGGGAGGTGAAGAGCTTCACTCAGAGTCCCGCAACTGGTAACCCAGAGCTTTCTGACATCAGAGCCCAGGATCACAGCATTCCAGACTTTGGGGTTTTAGTGCTTTCTGCCCACCCAGGGACCTAGGAACGGGAACAATTTCCAGCAAGAAATTTTTAGGTCTGCATTCTGTTTCCAAAAGCACCTGACAGGGTGGTTATGATTGAACTTGGTCTCTAGAAACCAGAGTCAGAGATTCAAGACATCAAAAGGAAACGGCTGCCCTTTCTAGATCAGGAGGTCCTGCCTCAGGAAAGCTAGGAGGGCTGCCTGGTCTTTCTTTTCTCGCTCTGACAAGTTAGAAGACATTTGGCTCCAGGGAGCCCTGTTGCTTTAAGCTTAAGCCGTTGTTTGGGAGGCCACTGGGATGGCAGTGGAGGGTGCCCGCCTACCTGGGGAACCTGCTTGAGGTGTGGCTGCGACAGCTCGGGCTGCGAGGTGGGCGGGGGCGGGCTGAAAGTTGGAGCTAGCAGGAAGTGAGCCGCCGGCTGCCCCGGGAGGAAGCAGCCTAGGCGAGTTCAGCTGCTGACAGGCCTGAGCTGCTGGGAGTCATGGTGAGCGATCTGGGAACTAGGAAAGGGCTGATTTACAGAGGAGCCAGAGGGGGCTCGGGACTGGGGCTTGGCTGTCCCAGGAAAGGAGAGTTGGTGGTAAAGTTAGAGGGCTGGGCCAGCGCTGCCTGTGGCCTCTCTTCTTGACAACTTGGCTGCAAATAGCTCTGAGCCATCTGTGCGGGTGTCCCTGCTCCTTCTCTACTGCCTCCCTCCCCTGACCTCTGTGCTGGCCAGGAGCAGGGCTCCGGTGGGGATAGGGGGTCCGAATTCCAAGGAAAGAGTTGTTGCGCCGCCCTCCACCTCCTCTGGCCGAGCCTCAGCCGGGTATTGTGACCCTACTCGGCAGCGCCTCTGCTGTTCCCAGCTCAGATTCCAGACCCGCCACAGGAGCTCTCCCCCTGGGCCTTTCACTTTACCCCTACGCAGAAACCCAAAGGATTTGTCTGTCCACCGAATCCAAGGAATCAGCCCCTTCTCCGTTAACGTGAGGAAGAGAGCTAAGGGTTTGTAACCGAACCAGAAGTTGGTTCTCTGTGATAATCTAGTTTCAACCCGCACCCTACCCTGTTTCTGGAGGCCCAGTGGGTTAGGGAGGGAGGAGCTTAATAATGTTTTTCCCTCCTTGTTCAAAAACCTTATGATGAAGCCTCTGAGATGAGGCATTAGCCAGGGAGGACATGTCCTCCATTTCCCCCCAACGCCCAGGCGGGTGTTTTTATTGAGTATCTGCATCAGTGGGCAGTGGCTTGGTGCCTGCACATGGTGCCAAGTGGTAGGGAAAGCAGAAGTATGTGGCTCAACGGTTCAGGGCGCCTTGTGGGGGACTTGGTTGCCTGCTTCTCTGGATCACAGCAATGGAGCTGCAGTTAGATTGCCCAGCAGCCGGAACAGCTCTCCAGCAGCTGTCTTGGAGACAGAGAAGCCTGTGCTAGGTGGGGGTGTCCTGCTGGCCAGTACAGGTCTTTTAATGAGGACCCAGTGGGATCAGCGAAGGGAGTCTGGCTCCAGGCATTGGTAAACAGTGGTGGGCTCTGCACTGGAGGGGAATGTTGCGGGATGCTGGCTCTGCTGTCCTCTGTGATGCTCTCTGAGGAACAAGGAAGCAGTGGAGTGAGATTTAGTGGGGTGCTGCTTTTCCTTGTCAAGGGCCCTGAGAATCTGAAAAGAAGCCTAATCTGGTGTGTTTAGCACCACATCTCACCCTCTAGGGGTTAAGAATGCATATAGTTTTGATTATAGGAGCCATACTTGAAAAGATCTTCTTTGTAAACAACTTAAGCATTGCAAATGGCTGAGTCTACCTTAGGTCTTACCTTCCCCTAGCCCCTGAGGCTGAGTTTCTCCTTCTTACACCACTTGGTCTAATGAACCCTTGTGTTGCTGCTCAGGAGGAAGCCAGTGGAGGTGGAGGAAATGATCATGTGCGGAACCTGCAGAGCCAGGTGGAGGGAGTCAAGAATATCATGACCCAGAATGTGGAGCGGATCCTGGCCCGAGGAGAAAACCTGGACCATCTCCGCAACAAGACAGAGGATCTGGAAGCCACAGTGAGATGGGGAGCCCACTGAGGGCTGGAGGAAGGGAAGGATGGAGAATTATTGGGAGGAAGAGAATTTTTTTTGGTGGGGCAAAATGAACAGGAGGGATGGAAGTCTGCCATTTCTGTCACCTGTCACCTGTTTTGGGAGCTGATGTGAGCTGAGTCCCCACTTCTGAATCTGCTGTACTCCACTGATTGGTATAGAGTCCGGGGAATGGGTCCAATGACTGGGGCTTGGGGTGGGGGTCTGACCAACAGAGGCATTTTCTGAGACGGACAGACAGCACAGGCAGCCTGTGCATTTTTAGGCTTCTCTCCTATGAAACTGATTTTCCCTCTGAAGCCTGCCCTTGACAATCCTTTGGACCTGACCTCCCCAGGCTGAAAATATTGGCTCTGGGAAAATCCTCCTAGGGCTTTGGCCTCCTTCAGGAGTAATTAGGCAGGGAGTGGAAAACTGCTAGAGTCTTGCTGAGTTGGCTTTAAAAAGAAGCTAGAAAGAGTAGTGAAATTCTTTGATCCCAGGGTCCTCTGCCAGCTGAAGGCTAGAATAATATCTCCTACACGTCTTGTTAGGTCTCATTCTTCTCTCTCTTCAGCCAGGGGCTGAGGCCAGCTGCTCAGGCAGGGAGTAACTCCAAAGTTCAACAAAGGCTGGAGCCTCCATGTCCAGCGGGGAGAGACTGGCTCGGGCTTTCTGAGTCCTGTGTGTAACTTTGGGTATTGCTCTTTTGTCTCCCTGGGACTTAGTGCCTCTTTCTGCAGCTTAATCTGGGGAGCATGGCCCAGGGAAACTTAGTGTCTGCAACTTGAGTTGTGGGGGGAGGAGGAGAAGTTTCCTCACTTCCTACCCCCTGTGCTGTCCTGGTCCCTCCTCCAGCAAGGAGTCTTGGAGCAGGAGATGTGTCCACCTTGGGGTCTACACCACTGGCCCCAGGGTCTGCCCTCCTAAGGGCAGATTGTGCTGCAGTGTCACATCTCTGGGTGTAAGCATGTGTTAAAGACCCCTCAATGTGCATGACAGTGCAGGGGTAAGAAAAGAAAGCAGACCCCTAGTCACATTCAGGACTTACCAGGAGCCTAAGAATTCTAAATTTGAACCTGGCCCTCCAGATTGTTAGGAAGGTATATTTGTCAAGGTAGGCGGATAGAGTATCTTTTATTTAACAGTTTGTTACCTCTGCTTCTAATGTAAACACTTAGATGTATGGCATGTGGGGTTCTGTTCACCCTCCTATTCCAGTGGGAGGAGCCAGTGGGTCACTCACTCTACCTTATCCCCAACAGTCTGAGCACTTCAAGACGACATCGCAGAAGGTGGCTCGGAAGTTCTGGTGGAAGAACGTGAAGATGATTGTCCTCATCTGCGTGATTGTTTTTATCATCGTCCTCTTCATCGTGCTCTTTGCCACTGGTGTCATCCATTAAGTAACTTAGGGAGCCCCGCCCACCCTGCCCTCTTCTTCGGGGGGGCAACCCCTCATAACAGGTGCCAGGAGGGCCCTCTCTCCTGTCCTCCTCCACAGGGAATGCTGCCAGGTCCCACTGCCCCTCACCCGGAGGCTCCTCTGCTATGTCATAGGCCTCAGGGAGCACCTTGGTCCCCCAGAAAGAGAGAGCTGGACTGCGGCTGCATTTCACGGGTCCTCAGAGTGGGTTGGAGAGACCCAGAGGGCCCAGCGTGTGGCTGGGAAGCAGTTGGTGGCTAGTGGGCAATAAAGACCTTTCAGTATCCTTATGTGTAAGAGGCGCTTTCTCCCTTTCCATTTTGTCTTTGGCTTTTCTATTTCTTTTCTCCTCAAGGACTCTCTCTGGCTGAGGTTTTCCCACCTGAGGCCCCAGTTGTCAAAGGATAAGAGTATATGTTTGGAGAAGAAAGATTTTATTCGTCCCTGCTCTATTCATTATCATGGGACTCAAGAACAAGAATTTCTGGGGGGCCTTGACATATGGAAAATTCCAAACTTTCACAGCTTTTTTTTTTTTTTTAAGCAATAGGGTCTCACTGTCACCCAAGCTGGAGTGCAGTGGTATGATCATAGCTCACTGCAGCCTCAAACTCCTAGGTTCAAGTGATCCTCCTGCCTTAGCCTTCTGAGTAGCTGGGGCTACAGGTACATGCCACCATGCCTAGCTAATTTTTTAATTTCTATAGAGACAGGTTCTTGCTGTGTTGCCCAGGCTGATCTTGAACTCCTGGCCTCAAGTAATTCTCCCATCTTGGCCTCCCAAAGTGCTGGGATTACAGGTGTGAGCCACTGCACCCAGCCCCTTCACAGCATTTTAGGATAGTATGCAAGATTTTTAAGTGTCCCCCTTGGGTCTTGCCACAGCCCTTTATTACTCTTTTTCTGCAATTGTTAGCTGAGACATGATGCTGACCTGGATAGAGCATTTAGGAGCTGGCTGAGGGCCTCCTGCCTCTTCTGCCATGGCCCTCTCTATTCTATGGCCCTGTTGTAGTCTAGAGCCAAGGGTTGGAGGAACTGGACTGCTTTTCCTTTTATTGTAGTTCCACATGTTCTGTTTGTCTTTTCTCTGCCCCTGCCCTTTGGGACTTAGCAAGGCCTCTGGGTCTCAGCTGTCCTGAGGGGGCGAGCATCTCTCGTCCGCATCCCATGGCTGGGCACAGTCAGTGTCACAGGACGGGGCCATGGTCTTCCTTCCCCTCCATGCACAATGAGCCTCTCTGTCTTCAGGCCTCCCTCCTCCCCACCAGGTTCCACCATCATTGTCACTCTTTCCAGTGCCTAGTCTGCCTTGGTTTGTGGGGAGGGTTCTTGCCATCTCTGTCCCTGTGTCCTTCAGACTCTCCAGAATTGGAAACAACGTGTTTTGGGGAGGAGGTGGGGAAGGGGCAGGGTTGGAAGACAGGATTTGGGACTAGACTGGCAAGGCAGGTTCTGGAATCATGCTTTGAAATTTGGGGAGGGAGGAGGAAAGCACAAAAGAGACCCTCGGGGCAGTTTTTGCCCCAATTTATGTCCCTCTTCTCTCCCCTCAGTCCACTCAAAGTCTAAGAAACTGAGGTGACATCTCTTCCTTGGGACCCAGGCTGTCCAGGGTGGGGGTGAAGGTCGAGAAACCCTCTTTGTCGGGGACTTCTGTGTTCACAGAGGCTCAGCCCCAGGGAGGGAAGCCCTCATCCCTGTTGATAAAGAGGGGCCTCATTTGGGATGTTGGGGTGGCATGGGGTGGGCGGGGAACAGGTGGTTGGTGGTTTCTCCGTAGCACTGATAGGAGAAGATGGGTACAGTCAGCTCAGGAAGGCTCTGAAGTGTGGCAGACATGCCAGCCTCCCCACCGTCTGAGCAACAGGTTCACACCGGGGCAGAACTGCACTTGCCCTCTTAGGAGGAGACAAATACAGACAAGCTAGAGCCAGAACCTCACCCATGGGGTCTGCTTTCTTTTTGAATTGAGGTGAAATTCACATAACATACAGTTTACCATTTTAAAGTGTACAATTCAGTGACCTGTGTATTCTGAAGGTTGTGCAACCATCACCTCTCTTTAGTTTCAGAACTTTTGGGGGACCTGTTTTTGGTGATGGGTGACATGCACTCAGGAGGTGGCAAAGATCCTGCCACCTTGTGGCATCTTGTTCATAGGTCTCCAGCACCTAGCACAGTGCCTGACAATGGCATTCATACAGATGCTTGTTGAATGATGACGCCTCCCCAGCTAAACCCGATCTACCCGTCTGGATGCAGCCCGGGAGAGGTCGGCAGGACCCGCTCTGCTGTGCCCATCTCAGAGATTAGTCCCCCAGGTGTGGCCCGCGTACAGACCTGGCGGCGTGCGGCTCAGGCGTAGTCCCCAGTTCACGAGGCTGAGGTGTCATCCGAAGTCAGGCGTCAGCTGCCCGGAAGGAGGCGCCCCCAAGGACCTGGTCTCTGTCGCCGGTCGCTTTCGATTTGACCTGGTCTCGGTCTCCGCTTGAGGAAGGCGCGCCCCCCGCCCTCGCTGGGCCGCCAGCCCCGCCCCGCCCCTCCGCTTCCTTCCCGGCCGCTGCCCCTGCGGCCGCTGGGGCAGAGCGGAGCCGGAGCGGGCGCGGAGGCGGCGGCGATGGTGAGGGGCCGGGCGGGGCCGGCCATCCTGGCGAGGGGCAGAGGGCGAGGGTAGGAGAGAGGAGTCCGAAGTCCGAGGGCGGGGGCGTCCCCCCGGCCCGCGCGGGTCCCAGCGAGGTGACCACGGCCAGAAGCGGGACGGGGGCCGGACCCTCCGCTCCGCGCGGGGAGGGAAAGGGAGGCGTGCGCCCCGTCCGGGCTGCCCCGCGGAGGGAGCGGGCTCGGGCTTCCCATTCTCCCGGAGCAAAGCAGTTAAGAGCACCGGCTCTGGAGTCACACTCCGGGCTGGGATCCCGGCTCTCTGACCCCGGGACAAGTCTCTTAACCTCCTTGAGCCTCCTTTTCCGCATCTGTGAAGTGGGGTCAGCAATACCTGCCTTGGGTCATTGCGAGGTTAAAGGAGATACAATGGCAGAGACCCGCCTGGCACCACGAAGCCACTACTAAGAAGTGGTAGGTAATGTGATGATGACCTTTTCAGCCCTTCCCCGCAGCTGCGAGCAGCTAGGCTTGGCCCAGGAGTCGGAAACCTGAGCAGATGAGGTGGCGGAGGTCATTTTAGCCCCATGTCAGGGTGTTGGAGAGCAAACTCCTTCCCCAGGGGAAAGAGAAAGGCAAATGTTTACTGTAAAAGTTCCACTGAAGTTATCAGTGTGGCACAGGGCTGACTCCCTCCTAACCTCTACCTAGTGACACATTCCTGAGTTGAGTCACTCCCACTCCTACTGCAGACTATGGCCTCTGTCTTCACTTGCCATCTCCAAGGCAAAGGTGTGAGGAAAAACTGGTACCAGTTTCCCCCCTACACTGGGGCTCCTGGGAAGATAGGCTGGTCAGGAAACAGGCTTGGTGCTTTAAGATTCTGCCTTGGAGAGACTGGCAGAAGTGTGATGGATATGTGGCCTGGCTAGGGGTCATGATGCCTGGACAGCCTCTTCTCCAGGGAACTGGAGGCAGGAAGAGGAAGTAGGGCAGGAAGGTAGCACTGAGCTCTGAAGCCACGCCGGGAAACTCAGGGAGATTCTGAGAAAGGACAGATCCCAACCCACTTTGAAGCATGCAGGGCAAGGGATCAGGCAGGGTTAGGGGTTCAGCTGCTCTTAGCTTTTGGAGAGAAGAGGAAATGCCTGAAATAAAGGCTGAATCCAGGATAATTTATTGGGGCTGGCTGGGCATGGTGACTTACACCTGTAACTCTAGCACTTTAGGAGGCCAAGATGGGAGGATCTCTTGAGCCCAGGAGTTTGAGGCTGCAGTGAGCTATGGTCATGCCACTGCACTCCAGCCTGGGGTGACGTAGTGAGACGTTGCTATTTAATTGAATAAAAGGAGGGGGCGGTTACTGGAAAACCTTGGGTCTCTCACAGATACATTTGAGGCAAATAGTAGATGAGGGCCTTGGGAGGGTGTATTGCTCTCTCTCCTCCACTCATCCTCTTCTAAACCCATCCTTCTGTCTCTTCTTTCACTCTTGCTCCTTTCTCTGTCCTCAGTTCTCTCCCTTCCTTCCATCCCCTTTCCCTACCTGGTCCTTCTTTTCTCTTCTCTATGACTCATTCGATCAATAAATTTTTCTTAAGCATTTCCTTTGTGCCAGTCGTGGTGACAGGTATAGGGGATAGAGTAGGAACAAAGCACTGATGAGAAAGATGGAAACTGAATCATTACTTGAATTCATTCATCTTGTAGATGGTACTTTCTCCAAAGAATGTATGTTTTGAGACACAGGCCTCCCTTATATGCACACAAGTTGAGTTGGCAGCATCCAAAGGGTTGGTGGGTCTTTAGCCAGCCAGCTAAAGCATCTGACATCCCTTTACCTGCATCTAATTTAGCACAGGGGTTAAGAATGTGTTGCCTGGAGTCTATGTTGGCTCAACTCACTGGCTCTGTGATCTTGGACAGATGATTTAATACCTCTAGGCCAAAGTTTCCTATAAAACTGGGATAATAGTACTGTCTTCAGTGGGTTGTTGTGAGGATTAAATGACATAGAGCGAATGAACAACTAGCAGCATAGTGCTTAGCTCAGAGTATGTACCCCTTGGATGGTGGCTGTTATTATTGCCCAAGATGCAAAACCTTCTCAACAGCCTGCAGTGCCTGATGGAAATAAACTAGGTGCCAGTTATCAAAGGCCCATGTAAAGTCCTGTATTTAGATTAGAAA
>CM052437.1:59985558-60013060 GCA_028533085.1 Varecia variegata
CCTTCCTTCCTTCCTTCCTTCCTTCCTTTCTTCTTTTTTTTTTTTTTGAGACAGAGTCTTGCTCCATTGCCCAGGTTGGAGTGCAGTGGCATGATCGTAGCTCACTGTAACATCACACTCCTGGGCTCAAGCGATCCTCCTGCCTCAGTCTCCTGAGTAGCTGGGCATGCGCCACCATGCATGAGCCACCATGCTGGCTAATTTTAAAATTTTTAGTAGAGACAGGGTCTTGCTCTTGCTCAGGCTGGTCTCTAACTCCTGACTTCAAGGAATCCTCCCTCCTCGGCCTCCCAAAGTGCTGAGATTACAAGCATGAGCCACCGCATCTGGCCAAAAGCTGTGTTTTCATTTTTTTAATTTTATTTTACATATCCTTGGCAATAAATACAACAAAAGCTGTGTTTTCAAAGGAGGAACCAAGGGTATTGACCCTTGAAAAACCCAACAGGGGATTTGAGTGTTGTGGAGGGCATATTCTGTATAGAGGGTAACGGTCTGTCAAGAACATTTCCTGCGGAACTGCTACCCTCTGGCAATGACATAGCTGCTTTCCTCTCACCCTGGCTCAAAACCTCAAGCCCTGTAGGCCCTTGGCCTCAGGTCTCAGAAATGCCTCTTTCACCTGCTCTTCCCCTCCAAGCTCTTGCTACCCACTGACCTCGGCCTGCTCGGCATCTCCTCACACCCTTGCTGATGGCACTTCTCCACCCCTTTTGGCCGGCCTCTCTGCCCGGACTCTTCTCACTCTCATCCCTGCCTGTTTACCACCAATAGAGAAATTATCCGGAAACACTTCTCTGCTGTGCCCATGGCTCAAAAACCTGCACTAGCTCTTAAGTTTTGTCACTCCCTCGGAGCTAGTCTCCTCTATTTGACTTTTCCTGCCTTCTCCAACCCCACTCTGCCCCTCTACCTGGTCCGCCACTGTCAGTGTGTGTCCCTATCTCTCAGTGCCGGAATGCACCAGCTCCATACCATCCCTCAAGGGGTCACCCCACCCTTCCAATCACATTCTTACCCTTCCAATGGCACCCTCTGTGCGGCGGGCCATGACACTGACCTATCTATATCACACAGTGTAACTCTTTTCTCTAACTGTATCATATATGTCTCTTCCCCGGTGGCAGAGTCATCTTCTTAACAGGAACAATTCATTCAGAAACTGTTTATCGCATGTCCACTGTCTGCCAGGCACTCTGCTGAGTTACATGGTGGCGTAAGGCAGCGTGGCCCTTGCTCTCTGGTTGCTTAACTCCTTCCACATTTCCTGGTGCTTTATTTCTCGTGGTGCCAGCAGAGACCTGTGCAGATAGTCAGTGTCCTTTTTCCTCTGGTCGAGTGGGGCCAAAGAGCAATGGAGACTTGAGGCTGAGGGCTCTGTGTTCCTTGGAGCGGATGTGTTCTTTTAGGCCTGGGCCCATCTTGGCTCCAGGCAGTCCTGGCTTCACAGTGGGGGGAAACTGGTCCAGATTAGAGCTGGAGACACAGCCAGCTCTCCGGAGAATGTGACCCAATGTCACCCCTTGTTGGAGAACAAGATAACAACAGCTGTAGAGTTCAGAATAGAAAAAAAATGATAGGCTAGGCGCAGTGGCTCATGCCTGTAATCCTAGCACTGTGGGAGGCTGAGGCAGGAGGATTGCTTGAAGTCAGAAGTTTGAGACCAGTTTGAGCAAGAGCAAGACCCTGTCTCTACCAAAAAGAGAAAAATTAACCAGGTGTAGTCAGTGGTGAGTGCCTGCAATACCAGCTACTCCGGAGGCTGAGGCAGGAGGATTGCTTGAGCCCAGGAGTTTGAGGTTGCAGTGAGCTATGGTGACACCACTGCACTCTACCCAGGGCAGTAGAGTAAAAAAAAAAAAAAAAAAGAAGAAGAAAAAGAAAAAAATGGTAATATTCAGCATCTTGTCAATCTCCAGCAGTGATTGTCATTTTCATATCCTTGTCCTTTCTCAAGTTTTTGCCTCAGACTGACTGTGGGGAAGGTCAAAGGGCCGAATAATGGAGCCTTGTTGAATACTAGAGTAGTACAATAGTGGTGATGATGGTTGACTCAGGAAGCAGTAGAAGGAGCGCAGTTTCGCTGCTCTCTTCATCATTCCGCTGTGTTCCCCAGCTGCTGCTTCCCCCAGCCTGGGAGTGCACCCTCCCCTAGCGTGGTTCACCTTCCCCCTCTCAAAGTTGATTGCTTTTCTAGCTCATGGGTAAACATTGACCTATTTGGGTTTCAAATGCCTGCCCCTCGAAACTCCTGCTGGGCTAGATAAACACACTGGGAGAACATCTCTCAAGAGTTGCTTTTGGATAGGCTATAATGCAATTGGCCCACTCACTGAGTCCTTGCAGTGGTCAGCACTGTGCTGGCTTCCTGGGCCTCTGGGACAGTGGTGGACGGAGGGAGGGTACTGATCCCCACCCTCCCTGTGGGAGCTTGTGGTGGGGTTGGGGAGATAGGACTCACACCCTGGGAATGCTTGGAGGTTGTGTGTAAGGCAGCTGCAAGAGGCCTGAAGGAGGATTCTTGCCTGAGTGGGAGGTGGTCCTCTGTTACCACTGGATCCCTTTCAACACTTATGTTTTCTGGTTTTAAGTGGAATTCAGGCAAGTGCCAAAATGTCTGCTGCAGACAATGGGTGATGTGGGCAGGCAGGAAAGGAAGCGTGGCCTCTTCTGTGAGGAGATGCGAACAGGGCTGGGCTGTGGGAGAGCAGGCTGAGAGGAGGGAGTTGCTGTGGTTTACTAATCTGCTGGTATTCATCTCCCTGAAATGTCCCTGCACCTGCCCTGGGTCTCCAGCTCACGCCCAGGCCTCCTGCTCTTAATCTCTCTGTCATGTACCCAAGGCCCAGTGCCCTTCTTGTTCATGACCCAGTCTCTCTCTCTCTCCCCTGACCTCTCAGTCTGCCCCAGCCTGGACCCTGCACTTCCTTTCCCAGACCTCTGAAATGAGTTGGGGTTTGTTAGCTGAGGCTGCTGCCAGACTGGGAAATTCAAGGCTTGGTCTCATTTTTGTGAGTTGGACTCCAGTGAAGACCCTGGCTGACTAGGAGGTGGGAGGCCAGGCACCAGGACGGCTGAGGTTCCCAGGCAGAGAGGGAACTTGGGGCACTGATTCAGAGAGTGTGGTCAGGCCAAGAGGCAGAACTGGCCTGACCAGTCAGAAGCCTGAGGAGGGAGATCCATCGGAGCTTCTCAGTTAGGGAGCGGGTGTTAGGCAGAAACTATGACATGTGCTGGTCCAAAATTACCTTTCTAAGCCAGGAAGGATAGCTCCCACCTGTAGTCCCAGCTACTCAGGAGGTGGGTGGGAAGATAGCTTGAGGCCAGGAGTTTGAGACCAGCCTGGGCAATATAGCAAGATCCTATCTCCACAAAAACTTAAACAAAAAAGAAAAAAAGAAATTGCGCTTGTTTCAGCAGCACATATACTAAAATTGGAACAATACAGAGAAGATTAGCATGGCCCCTGTGAAAGGATGACATGAAAAGAAAAAAAATTTAAAAAAAAGAAAGAAATTAATGTGTGTCTGTAGTCCCAGCTACTTGAGAAGCTGAGGTGGGAGGATCTCTTGAGCCCAGGGAGTTCGAGGCTGCAGTGAGCTATGATCATGCCACTGCACTTCAGCCTGGGTGACAGATCAAGACTACCTCTTAAGAAAAGAAAAACACAAACACAATTGTCTTTCTAGCCTTGTGGGGTGGATCTCCTCTTTGTCTTATTTCTAGACAAGTAGCTTGGTTCCCTGTTCTTTGCTGCCTCCTTAGGTCAGTGGGAAGCCTCAGGGCATGTGTGCATGGGTTGGAGGCTATCCTGGAGCAAGTGAGCAAAGTATCTGCTTTGTGGGAGGGTGGGGTCCTGGGAGAGTCCTACCCAGGGGCAGGCAGCTTAGGGGAAGCTGAGATGCTTAAAGCCAAGTCTGACCTAGGCCTGCCTTAATGGCAAGGGGAGGCACCTGTGAGCCCAAAGGTGAGTCACACTCATCCAGGAGGCAGCCTTTCACTCCACACACATCATACCATCCCTTCCAACCGTGGTTCCCAAGTCCTGGGCCACTGAACTGGTACAGGCTGTGGCTTGTGAGGAATCGGGATGCACAGCAGGAGGTGAGTGGCAGGCAAGCAAGTGAGCGAAGCTTCATCTGTATTTACAGCTGTTCCCCATCACTCACATCACCGCCTGAGCTCTGCCTGCACCCCGCCCCCACCCCCACCCCCTGCCTCGGTGGAAAAATGGTCCTCCATGAAACCAGTCCCTGGTGCCAACAAAAAGGTTGGGGACCACTGCCTTACATGAAGGATGCTGTTACACACTGTCCCCATGCACAGTGGGGGAAGGGGGCTTCTAAGTCTCAGGGCCAGGTGGGGACCTCACACTGCCCTGACCTCAGGCTTGGTGCCCAGGCAGGGAAAGAGTTGGAGCGGTGCCAGCAGCAGGCGAATGAGGTGACGGAAATCATGCTCAACAACTTTGACAAGGTTCTGGAGCGTGACGGGAAGCTGGCGGAGCTGGAGCAGCGTTCAGACCAACTCCTGGATATGGTATAAGGCGGGGGCAGGGTGGGGGAGGGCAACGGGCAGAGGGGCAAGGAGGCTTGGCAAAGCCCTCAGAGGGAGCTCTTAGGCTGAGCTCAGGGTCTCTGGGTCCTTGGAGGAGCTGGACCTTCTTGAAGGCCAGTGTGGGACCTCTGGGTTTCCTGAGGCACCTCTATCCTAGATAGGCAACGGTAGGCTTCACGAAGTAATAAGTCCTTGGTTTGAAGCTGTGGACCTTCCCAAAGGTAGAGGACTGGCATTATTAACTGGAGGTGAGCAGCTAGGGCTTAAGGTCAAGGGCTACACCAGTATCTGAGACTAGGATTCGGGCTGGGAAGGTCCCAGGGCAGGTAGTGTGGAGAAAGAGAGCAGACAGGATGGGGAGAAGGCGGGAGGAGACTAGGCCTTGCTAGGGCAGGGTTGGGAGGAGCTGGCCCTGAGGCCAGTGGAGAGCCAGCTAACTCTCACTCTGTGTTTGTGGGCATCCACAGAGCTCAGCCTTCAGCAAGACAACTAAGACCCTGGCCCAGAAGAAGCGCTGGGAGAACACCCGTTGCCGGATCTACCTGGGGCTGGTGGTGGGTGGGGGCCTGCTCATCATCCTGATTGTGTTGCTGGCCGTCTTTCTCCCAAAAGAGCAGTGAGAACAGTAGTGCCCCACAGGCCCAGGATGCAGGCACTGCCTCAGGGCATGGAGACTGACATAGCTGGGCCTGGGGAGAGGCTGAATGGCGGCACTGGCCCATTCTGGTTTCCAGAGAACCCTGGTGTTTGCTCCCGTCTGAGCCACCCCAGTGAGCACTGAAAGGCAGCCCTGATGTGTGCACCTCTGCATCATGCCACAGATTGGCCCTTGAGGGCAGCCTGTTGTATTGGCCATGCCAGGCCAGCCCCACCTGGAGCTCAGTAAAAGCTGCTGTTTGATTAAAAGGCGGTGTGTGTATCTGGGTGTGCGCATGTGTGTCTGAAGGTCCCTAGGTTGGTTAATCCCACTCTGCCTCCACCCCTGGGGTTGCTTAGAAAGCTCAGCATCCAAAGAACTTCACCCCCAGGAGGTGGCCCCTTCTGCTCCCTTCCCTACTTGATCCAACCCTACTCAGATAGACCTTTCTGGAGTGTGGGTACAAGGACACAACAGCCCCCAAACCAGACCCTTGAACCAGTCTTCCTCCTCTGAGCCTGATTCCCTGAGAATGAAATCTGTTATTTTTCTGACATCTTGACAACTCAGAGGACCAGTGAGACTCTAGATGGGATGACAAAGATGAAAGCACTTCAAAAAATTTTCATGAGGCTCTCCCCTTTAGTAGATAGATAACTTCCCCTCTGAACACTTTCCCTTCCCCAATTTCTGCACTCATGTTCTTCCTCAAGCTTTACACCAGATGAAGTTAGTAGCAGTAAAAACAAGAAGGGCTTCTATGATGCTGTAATGTAGGGTCACAAAGGATGGCCTGGAGTTTGCCCTGTAACAAAGAATTCAGGCTTTTTAAAGCTCCAGGGTCACACAGGGCCAGACAGGCAGTGCCTTCAGTGCCACAGCAAAGATCATTGGGCAAAGGCATGGAAGAAGGAAAGAAGGCCACACCAAGACCATGGAAACAGGACAGCCTCTGTCTGGGCTCCTTAACTACAGCTGAAACTCAAGTGTGGGTGGCGAGGTGAATTCAGGGTCAAGTGTGTAAAAAAATGCAGTTCCTTGCTGGATATAGTGAGGGCTACTGACAGAAACAAGAACAAGCCCTGAGAGTTGTGTGTTGCTTTACCACTTATAGAGCTTGTTACTTTTACTGGGCTCATTACCATATTCCTCTCCTGGGAAAGACAGAGGAAAGCACTTGGCCCTGCGGTTGGTACTGTACCTGTAACACCACTTAAGCTGCGTGAATTTGGACAAGCCACTTCTGAGACTCAGGTTTTACATATGTAAAAAGGACATAATGATGCTTAGTTCCCAGGACTGTTGTGAAGATTACTGATACTGTGTGTAAAATATCCATCAATGTAACAGTTATAGATGCTAAATAGTAGCTATCATCCCAATCATTGAGTGCAGTGGTTCTTAAACTTACCTCACATTAAAATCACCAGCAGAACTTATACAAATGCCATTGCCCAGGCCCCACTTAGAATCTTCAAGGGTATCAGACATTGGGGTGTTGTTCCCAAAGCTCCTCCTGCCCCTTCTCTCCTCAGGGGATTCGTGATGCCAGGGATGCAAACCATTTATTTAGTTCAAGCCACTTGTTTTACAGAAACTAGGAATGAGGTTGAGCAAGGGGCTGAAGGTCACACAGTCCCATGAGCAGTTGAGGTCCCAGGTTCCCTATCAGAGACCTTCCCTCTCTCGGTTGAGGAAGTTTGCTCCATCCTTATTAATTATGCCTAACACGTAAGAAATGCGCAGTAATTTTTTTTCGGGGGTCGGAGAGGAATCAAGCGCAAACTCCTGAGCCCACTAGAACGCGGCGGGGCAGAAGAGCCCGGCGGGAGCTTGGCAGAGCAGCGGGAAGCGCCTCGACTCCACACTCGCAGAACCCAGAGCCCTCGGCCAGCGCCTCCCTCTCTCTGGGAGGCCTCTAGCATCCGCACTGCCGAGGCCCTCTGGGACTCAGGGCAGACCGAGGACCCTTGCAGCCCACATACTTGGCTTTGCAGGGAACTACGAACGCCAGCACGCTAGAAACTCCCAAGAATTTCCTCTTGGCTTGGATTCCCAAACAAATGTTTTCTGACTAGCGTTGGCTTCTGTCATTGGCGTTAGCCTTTGGTCACCTGACTTGTTCAAGCCAATGAAAGGGGGCCGAGTTAGTACTTCCGCTTTCTGTACCTTTAACGAGGCCCTATGCCCGTCCCTCGGATAATCTGATTGGCCATCCTCTCTCAATTCGCTAGTTTATTGGTCAGCGCCGCGAAGCCGCAATCAAGCTGGGTCCCGGAGCTGTGTCAGACAACCCGGCAGCCATGGCGTCCTATTTCGATGAACACGACTGCGAGCCTTTGGATCCCGAGCAAGAGACCCGAGCCGGCATGCTGCTGGAGCTTGCAAGGTGGGTGCGCGGGGTTTGAGGGTGGGGCCCAGGCAGCAGGGGAGGCAGAATATCTGGGGCGGCAGATTCTGGGGAGAACCGCTGAATAATCTGGAGTGTTGGTCCAGGCAGCGAGATTGAGGGGAGCGGGGTGTGCACGTCGATTACTTGGGACGTCCGTGGGCGGGTCCGGGTAAGGGGATTGTGGGAAAGACTGGAGTTGGGGAGTGGTGAGAGGGGGCCGGATGGCCGTAGGCTCTGGGAGGCACGGAGGTGGGGCATGGGGGCAGCTAGGGGCTGTGTGCGTATGAGTCGGTGTATTGGTTAGGAACGCGAGGCACGGAAACCCACACTGCCGACTTGGAATCTGGCTCTACCAGATCATTCTGCGTGGCCGGAGTAACTCCTATAAGCATGTTGCCTCATGTGTAAAATGAGAATAAACAGTCTGCTGGGGTTGTCTGATAGCACCTGTAAACCATTTCCCACTATGCTTCCTTATCTAGTCAGCATCTACTAACCACTGAAGGTAGCTATTAGTACTAGCTGGGCAGGGTATTTATCTGTTAATGCCAGTGAGGGCAAAGAGAAAGTATGGTTTTCCTTGGTTCTAACCTTGCATCCTCCTCTCCAGGTCACTTTTCCATGGTATGGACTTTGATGACTTGGGATTAGTAGTAGATTGGGATCACCACCTGCCTCCACCTGCTGCCAAGACTGCGGTAGAGAACCTCCCTAGGACAGTCATCAGAGGCTCTCAGGCTGGTAAGGATACTAATTCCTTCTGCTGTTTGGGGCAGCTCTGCCAGAACCACCCCCTCCTTAGTCCAGACTATGGTTTGGCCCCTCAGTTTTCCAGGTCAGGTTGGGGCAAGAGTGTTCTTCAGGAGTGGGAGCTGAGAGGTGGGGTCTGTAGCACCTCTCCTGATCAGCACTCCTTCCTAAAGAGCTCAAGTGCCCCGTGTGTCTTTTGGAATTTGAGGAGGAGGAGACTGCCATTGAGATGCCTTGCCATCATCTCTTCCATTCCAACTGCATTCTGCCCTGGCTAAGCAAGGTACTGCTTTCCTTCTTCCAGCCTTCACCCTTCCCTGGGCCCAGTTCTCAAGCTTCTTTCTGTTTGTGGACTGCTGGGGGATTGAAGGGTGGGAACGGAGTGGGGCAGGGTTATTAGCTTATGAATACTAGACTGGGGCTGGAACACTGCCCTACTTTTCCCAGACAAATTCCTGTCCCCTGTGCCGCCATGAGCTGCCCACTGATGATGACACTTACGAGGAACACAGACGAGATAAGGTAGGGGCTGGTGGTTAAATGGAGGGGGTCTTAATGGGCTCCTTTGGCCTTGTCCCTGCTCTCATTTCCCACCTCAGCAGGTCTGGGTTGACTTGAGAATCCCTGGCTCTAGCCACCTTTCCATGACTTTGCTGAGGGGCAACAGCCTCAGCAGTACAGATGCGAGAGGCCTGAAAACAGTGAGAGCCAGCCCCATGACAGCTGCCTCACCCCCTCACCAACAGGCCTTCAGCTTTGGCCCCTGCCCAGTGTGTCCTTTTTCCTCCAGGCTCGAAAGCAGCAGCAGCAGCACCGACTGGAGAACCTCCATGGAGCCATGTACACGTGAGGAGGCTGGGGCCGATTGCTGGCCCTCTGTCTTCCTTCTGCACCTTGAGTCCTCATTAAAGGTTTCTGTACTCATCCTAAAGGCTACATTGCTCACAGGCCTGGGCAGGGGCTCTGCATCCTCAACCAGGTCCCTGCTGCTATTGGGGAAGGTGGTCCTAAAGCAGAGAAAGCATAAGATAGTGTTTCCCTTCCTGCTGGCCCATCTGGACTCAGGGCAATGGGGCACAGGTAAAGAACTGGACCACTGGGCCAGCCAGGGCTTGGATCTCTGTGTTCATGGTTGGAAGGTAAAAATGTGTTAGGGTCTGGCACCCAGTAGCTACTTAAAGCTGATAAACTTAGCCTGCATCCTCCTCCCTCTGCAATTCCTAGTTAACTTTGGTACCTTTAGTAGATGTTGATATCCCAGGGGTTTTCTTTAACACCATTGAGAAAACTGCTTTTAACATTTTAAAGTTGTTCTCTGTGTCTTTACCTCCTCCCACCCAACATCTCCTACAAGGAGTCAAAGTTCAAACCGGACTCTTGAGTTGGGAAAGGAAGTGTGAGATTGTCAGACCGGGCCAGTTCTCTAGAGGCCCAGAAGGATTTCAAGCCCCTGAGGGTTATTTGGATAGCACTTGGCATCCTTTGTTTCTGGCAGCCTTGCTCTTAAAAAGCAGCAGGCACTTGGGATTCTCCTAGGGGTCAGGGGCTTCCTTCCGCCCTTTGCTTAGGGAAGGCAGTCCTGGATCAGGCCCTCCCTAACTCTCCAGAACAGACTACAAACATGCAAATTAGAATTCTTTTAATAGATATAAAAAAAGTACTAAAATACCCATGTGGTTCTGCTGTGTTATTTGCCCCAAAGGAAGTGAAGGGCAGAGTGAAGAGTCCCAGTGCAGCTCAGTGGGCCCAGAGTGGGCCTTACCATACAGACTAAGGCATGCTCACTGTCCCCCTCACCAGACTTCCACCCTGCCTGCTGTTCCCAGCTCCCCAATTCCTGCAGCAGGAAACCCCAGTGGTCTGGCTCTTGCACTGGGAGTAGAAGGCACCTGAAGGGCTGGCTGGGTGAGTGAGGACAGGTGACCTTTAAACACAAAACAACACTGTGGGGTGGGGAAGCAGGTAGTGCAGCTGTGGCAGCTGGCAGGTCCTGCTCCTCTATGGCACAGGTGGACGTGGGATGGCCACTTCTCCGGGAGTGAGGAAGCCCAGATCCCGACAGAACACTTTCTGAAATTGTTTTTGGTACAAAATAAACGCAAAGATGATATGGTGTGGAGTCCTGCGGAGGCCGGGCCAGCCACCCTCCCCAGACCTCAGATCATGGCGATGCTCTCGGGGGCACAGTTGAGGTGGGTGGAGGTGCTGCTGCTCCCAGAGGATTTGCAGGCCCGGCCAGGGGTAGGCTGCAGTGCAGCCACCAGTGTGTCTGAGGAGATTGCCCCAAACTCGTAGCTAAAGGTGCCATAGAAAATGAGGATATCGATGACAAACACCCACTCGCACAGGGCTGCCCCATGCTGCAGCTGAGAACTCTCATGGACGAAAAAGACGCCACCTGAAATCAGGCTAAGGAAATGTTCAGTAGGATGTGTGGACACCTGGCAACACCCCTTCTGCAGTCACAGACTGTAACTAAGATGGGACAAAACACCAGGCCTTACGTTCCCAGTGGGAGCAGAGCACATGGCAGTGTTACCTGGAATGTAGGCCCCACCCCCCATCTTGGGCGGGAGAGGGCTGAGCTAGAGGTTGAGTTCCTGACTGCCTGGTCTGGAAGGATACTGAGGACAAGGCTGACGAAGGCGATGACAGCCAGCAGACATCGCAGGTAGGCCACAGCCAGGTCCATGGGGGCAGTGGCCCCATGGTAGGAGAGGGCACAGTGCAGGCAGACAAAGAGCAGCCCCGCAGTGAAGGCCACACCAGTTCCAATGTAGTGCAGAGACTTGGCATGATCCACCTGGGCCCAGAGAGGGGCTAATCCGTGAAGTGGCCCCACCCCTCCAGCCCTCCTTCATCAAGCCTCTTCTTCCCTTCCCTCTCCTCCCTCCTTTCCCTCCTGTCTCTCCAGGCCTTCTTAGAGGGTTCAGGGTTCAAGGGGGGGCACCTGAAAGTTGCCAACCACCACGAGGCCCGCAGCGTTGGTGCAGCCTGTGATGAGTGCCGTCGTGTTAACCCAGGAATGTCGACTCTGCTCCAGGAGCTGCCCGTAGCGCAGGAGGCAGATCAGGGCCACTGGGGGAGGACAGCATGGCTGGGGCCAGCACCCGCAGTGCCTCCTTCCAGGCCCAGCCCCGCCTGTCAGGGTGCTGCTGCCCCTTCTGAGGGTGGGAAAGGAAGGGGCAGGCAGGTGATGAACTGGGTTTCCTCAGGCTCTGGCCAGCATGGCCGCTGCGTGGGAGTCAGTCTTTGGCCTTCAAGGAATGGGAGAGAAGTTGCCCCTCTGCCTTTACCCTAGGTGGGGAGGGCTGTGAGAAGCAAGGGATTTCTGGGGAGGGAGGCTGGGCTGGCAAGTTAGAGCTAAGGGTACAACTCACCCATGAAAGCACCCATGTTGCCAATGAGGCTGAAGAGGCAGCTCTCTGGGGGATATGTGCCGCACTTGCTGAGGAGGGGGCAAGGACAGAGTGAGGGGGGGGCAGGAGCACCAGAGGGCCCCATTCCAGCCCACTGGCTCTTCTCTGCATTCTCTGCGCCTGCTCCTTAGCAGCCAAGCTGCCATGTATGCCAAGGGCCCGTGTCCCTCATGCACAACTGGCTCCAGGCTGAGCCCCCAAAGCAGAGCTCCTGCGTGTGAGAGAAGGGAGTGCCCAGGAGTGTTCAGCCAGCCCTGAGCTGCCTTGCTGAGGCTTGCGGCCTGCGGCTGGTCTGGCTATCCTTGAGTCAGAATTTGGGCTGGACAATCTGAGGGCTTGAGCTTAAATCCAGGTGCCTTCACTTAGCTGTGTGCCCCAGATGAAGAACAACCCCGCGCCTCAGTTTCCTTACCTATAAAATGGTGAAGACAATAGCTGCCTCAATGCTGGCAGGATGAAGAGACTATGCATATAAAGCACTCAGCAGAAGCCAGTGCATAGTAAGTGGCTCTTAGAGTAGTTATTATGCCCTGAGACCCATGGGCAGATTTTTGCTTGAGGGGCTGTCTGGGGGTCTGGGAGGGCCTTAGGTCTCCCTGATCTGCCTAATGTCCAGGCCTTACCTGATGAGAGGGACATCATCCAAGGTGCAGCAGGCCTTGGGGCCCCCTTGCTCAGCAGGGTCAGGAGAGCAGGACTCGTTGTAGGACCTGGCAGGCAGGATAGGGAGTGGACTAGGGGAAGGGGCTCTCCCCAGGCCTTTGGCCTGGTCTCAGGCCTCAAAGAAGGACCCTCCCAGACCTCCCCAGCAAGGGCAGAAGAACCCACTCCCCAGCGCCTGCTTGAAACAGAAGGCCAAGGGGCAAGTGGATGGTGGGAAGTGGGCATGAAGGGATGCCTGGGGACTGGGGTCAGATGAGCAATGAGGCTCAGGCTCTCTGTCTGGCTCTTGGCAGCTGCGGGCTCAAGAGGGGACAGAGATAAAGGGATCTTTAGACTGAGGCTGTCTGCAGAGTGCTCCATACCAGTTCTCCACGGGGCACACATGGTGGTTCATCACGGCCATGGCATACCTGTGGGAGCAGAACTGTCACTCTGCCCCTATTCCCCTCCTGGCCCAGCCACCCCCCACTGACTTCTCTTCCACATTGATTTCTGGCCCCATTCAGCCTAACTGTCCTTGCTGGGGACTCCAGTTGGGGTGTCCCTGAGGCTTGATGCCACACCAGAACCTGCAGCACAGCCCACAACTAGAGGCCCTCTGGAAGTTGCCCTGGCTAGAAATCTGTCAGGGCCACCCTGCTGGACAGCAGTAGTGCCAGCTTGTCCCAAGGACCTGTGTGCCCAGGCACCAGGCCAGGCTTTAGAGACAGCCAGAGTGGCCCTGGGTGCCACCCTGGAGCCCACGACAGGACAAGGGGCTTTGTGTGTGCCATCAAGCTCCTGTTGCTCCCGGCCCCTTACTCACACAGTCCATATGCCAGTGATGGAGAATGCTGACAGGCTGACAGGAAGGAGGATCCAGGCGGTCATGAGGGAGGGGAGCCAGGGTGGTGGTGGTGTGGTAGGGGAGGACAAGAGGTAGGTGGGGAAGAGGGGGCGGCCCGGCTACCTTGAGATATTTCAGCCACAACCATCAGCTGCCCTGGCCTTGTGGAGAGAGATCAAAGTGCAGGGTCGGGTGACTGGCCAAAGGAGGGGGAGGGAGAGGTGGTCAACACCTCACCCAGAGCTCCCGTTGGGTCTTTGAGCGTCCAAACTTTGGGCTGAGCCCCCGCTAGAACGTGGACACCCTCTGGCATCCATTGGGAGCCTCTGCGGTCAACCCAGGTGCCACCGGCGTGCTGAGACTCAGGCGGGCTGGAAAGGGAGTCACCCTCCATCGCCTGAGGGATCAGGGCTGGGAGGACAGGACAATCAAGGGGGCCACGCCAAGGAGAGGCTGGAAGGGTGTGCGGGCCCGGTGGAGCGGCGGCGCGCAGGCAACCACCTGACCATAGGCACCTCGGGTAGGGGGCGGGTTCACGCGGGAAGCCCGGCTCCGCCGCCGCTCGCGTGGGCGCGGGGGACCCCCTGCTTGGGCAGGAGCCCGCGGCCGGCGACCCCCCCGGGACCCGAGACACGAGCCTCCCCAGGTGATCCCTGGAGGCCCCGGGGAAGGAAGGAGCTCAGTACTCACCTCCCAGAGCGCCTGCCGCCGCCGCGCCCTGTTCAGCCCCCTCGTGGCGCCGTCTCCGGCTGCGGCCCTCAGAGCAGCCCTGAAAGGTTTAAAGGGCCGAGCGGCCCCGCCCCTGGCGGCCCCAGGCCGCGCCGCGCCGCCCGCCGGGACGTGAAGTCCGCGCAGCCCCGGCCCCGGCGCCCGCGCCCCGCTCGAGACTACAACTCCCGAGCCCCCGCGCCCGCGTCACGGGGGAAGGTGGGCGGTGTCCCAACTTCGGAGGACCCGGGCGCCGAGGACTGTGGCCTGGGGACAGCTCTGACACCGAGATGCCAAGAGGTTCTGTCTACCCCGTTCCCGCAGGGGAAGCGCTGGGAGGCGGGGATCTCCGGGACTAGGCCTGCCAGCCTTCCAACTCTACCTGGGATTGTCATCGTGCACATGGCTGGAGGAAGCCTCCCTCCGCCGCCGCGCACGTTTTCCAGCCTGGACCGGCCAACAGGGAGACTTCGGGGAAGCTCGCTTAACGGGGCGCCCCATGCCAGCCTCTGTCCAAGGCGTGAGGTGGGTCTGCAGAGAAGCGGGCACAAAGCCTTGGCTATTCCGTAAGAAATCCAAGCGCCTTGGATTGGCTTATGCTTCCCGCAGCTCAGCACACTCTGGAGGAGGGCTGCTTTCATCAGATACTTTTTATTTTCGGGCGTACGAGTACACAGTGTACTCGCCAGAAGTCACCGTGTCCAAGATGTGTTTCCTGAATGATCAACACTTAAACCAAGACGGCAGAGGATATCCATCTAAATAGACATATGTAGGTGTCAGCGTAGGTAAGGTTTAACACGGCCAGGTGTTTGTAAGCCAAGAAAAGAGGAAGGTGAGAGACCCAGAAGAATCTGGGAAAATCAAACAAGATAGTGTAAGAATAAGTTAGCCACCAGCTTCACCAAAACTTACAGGCTAAGAGTGCACTCCTGGACATTCTTTTCACGATCAAAAGGGAGGGAATACTTCCTTTCAAACGCCAGAGGTATGCGTGATGCTCTAAAAGGCAGCCCCAGCAACTGTGGGAGCCCTTGTGAGAGGATACTTGGGCAGATCACTACCTGAATGGTACATGGGCCCAGGCTGCCAGGAGTCGAAGTTAGGCAATATTGGTGAAGCAAAGGTTATGTGCAAAAACAGGGCCCTGTGCTGTGGAGAAATAGAACAGAATAAACCGCACAATGGCTTGAAGAGGGAGAAACCTTTTTGGACCCAGTGGAAGGTAGAAATGGAAACAGGAAACCTGTTGGAGAACTCTTTTCAAAATCACATCACAAGTGTTGAGGCCGGGCACGGTGGATCGCTCAAGGTCAGGAGTTCGAGACCAGCCTGAGCAAGAGCGAGACCCCCGTCTCTACTAAAAATAGAAAGAAATTATCTGGCCAACTAAAAATATATAGAGAAAAAAAAATTAGCCGGGCATGGTGGTGCATGCCTGTAGTCCCAGCTACTCGGGAGGCTGAGGCAGGAAGATCGCTTGAGCCCAGGAGTTTGAGGTTGCTGTGAGCTAGGCTGATGCCACGGCACTCACCCTAGCCCGGGCAAAGCGAGACTCTGTCTCAAAAAAAAAAAAAAAAAAAAGACAAGTGTTGAAACAGGACCAAGAAGTATGACTGTGCAGTGATCCCTGGATAAGCATACCCAGCTGACTGGACCAGTAGAGGATAAAGTCCAGCCCATCTTCTGCTGGCCATGCTCTGTGCCCCAGGACAAAGGGGTGTCTCTCTCTAATTCACACAGAGGCACCGGCTTCCTGCTCAGCTTCGTTCCCATTGGAGCAGGTGCCTAGTTCTCATCTGCCCTCACTGGAAGCTCTGTGATTCTTAATGAACACTTACTATATCCTCCTGAGCTGGGTTTGAGTCCATATTCAATCACTGTGAAGGCCTGAGAGGGACTACTTAGGTTCCAAACTGGCAGTTCTAACATGAAGTGGGGGCAAGGCATAAGCACTCCAGAGCTCTGTCATGAGGCAGCTTTTGGCTTAATATGGCAATCTGAATAGTTCCTAAAGTAGAATTACCCCAGGATAGAGCTCCCCATGACAGAAGGGTTTTTCATGGGTAGTTTATAGTGGGGAATTGTGTATCAGGTAAGAAGTAGGGACCAGATGTCTTTAAAAATCCCTTCCAACTCTAATGCTACGTGAGTCTTAGTTGTTATGCTCCAACCAGGACAGTTCTTAAAATAGGCAAAACAAGAGATGAGATTTCCAGTGCTGATTCTGTGGTGGAATGACTTTAGGGCAGGCATTTAACCTCCACTTCCCCATGTACACAAGTGATTTCACAACTCCTGGCAAAAACACTCTGTAAGTTTATTTTGTTAAAAAGAAATACTGTATTTGAAAAATACCTTCCTTCTAAGATTTTCAAATAATTTGCACACTTCACTTTATTCATCCACACAGCAGAAACATTGGAAATTAAGAAACAGAATGTATTGCTTTTTATACATTTACCACCACAACATAACCAGTACAACCTCATTCTGTTGGTTCTGAAAAGGCAGAGGGAGCCATTTACCCAGGTTTTCATTTCTAGCATCACTCCAACTCCTGGGGAAATTTGGGGTGGGTGTCTCTGGCTTCTTGGCCATCTGATTCCTCAGGGACAGGACAAGAATTCAAAGAGGGAACTTAAAATGTTTTAAATAATTGTCAACATTCCATGGTGATTCTCCCAAAAGGCCTAGAGGTAGGAAGGTAATCTGTCCTCATTCCTCTTTCTGCACACAAAGGCCTCATTTAAATTTGTGAGCCTGCTAAGGATCCACTACCCTGCCACCTGCAGATCTTGTCAAATGCACAGCAGGTTGGGTACTCACCATCCCAAAGGGCTTTGCCCCACAGCTTGGGCTAATCTCTAGTTGGCAATGACCCTCAGAGTGGACACTGGAGATGGAATGTCCCTTCCAGAGAGGCTCTTACAGGAAAAGCATTTGTTATTGCCTATATTGGGCCCACTGGCTGGCCCAGCTCCAGAGGCTCCTACTCTCATTTGGTACAAAAAGCTTTATATTCTTTTCCTTTCTTTTCCTGCGTTACATTCTTCAAAGACTTCCATGCTCGCCAGCTGGCTACAACTTGAGCTTTAGTGTTTACTTTTGTACACCCCAAAGCCCCTGCAAAACCCAGCTTCCTTCTATCAGTAACATCACCCATTGTGGCCCAGGAACCACAAAAACCTTAAAATACAGGTTTAACCTCAGTGAGTGAAGAACACTCCATACTGAATGGGCATGAGATCTACCTATCAAGCTATCAGACTTTTTAAAAGATAGCCAAGAAAGTATCTAGTCAAGTGAGTGTTGATTCTGAAGCAGCCTGCTGGAAAGTTCCACTTAGTCCAAAACTGTTGCCACTGCACCCAAAATAGCATAAGACAGTCCTCTTTGGGACATCTGTGGGAAATGCTCTGGAACATGCTCCCTGATGGTAAAGCTCTAATTTTTGAAACAGGGGAAAGATGCTGGGAGGCAGGTCTGGTGAATAAATTGGATAGTACCACCTTGGACCTTGGAGGAGGGGTGGTAATAAGCAATGAGGCTGAGCTGTATGGCTGTTAAATGGCTGAGAGCCATGCTCAGAGGCACTTCAGGCATGCCTGGGGAAATGGCAGCATCATCTCCAACAGGCCAGCTCTGAAGACCACCGCTTAACAGAAGTACAAGGTTTAGTGCTTTCTACGGTCATATTGCATAGATTAGTTAAGCACAGATTGGCTAAGAATTAGAAGGTTTTCTTGTATGGGAAAAAAAAAATTTTTTTTTTTGAGACAGGGTCTAGCTCTGTTGCCCAGGCTGGAGTGCAGTGGCCCAGTCATAGCTCATTGCAGCCTCAAACTCCTGGGCTCAAGTGATCCTCCTGCCTCAGCCTCCCAAGTAGCTGGGACTATAGATGTGCACCACTGCGTCAGGCTAATTTTTTTTTGTAGAGATGGGGTCTCGCTATGTTGCCCGGGCTGGTCTCAAACAATCCTCTCGCCTTGGCCTCCCAAAGTGCCAGCATTATAGGTGTGAGCTGTGAGCCACCTCGCTAAGCAGAAAATATTTTAGATACACTAGATAAGCAAAGTTCTTCAAGGAAAAAAAAAGTTTAAAAGCAAGGAGTTTCCATCAATCTTCTACCTCAGAAGGTCTTTGTGAGGATTATACAACACACACATAAGAGGAAACAATACTAAATGCTGCCTTCTTTTTACCTCTTCCCTTTCCAGGAAACAGGAATTAAGGCTAAAATTTCAGGTGCCATGCCCCCAAATTCCTCTTCTTGTTTTCTAAACTATATGATAAAACCAGGAAATAGGTGATCCACGGCTGGGCACGGTGGCTCATGCCTGTAATCCTAGCACTCTGGGAGTCCAAGGTGGGAGGATCACTTGAGGTCAGGAGTTTGAAACTAGCCTGAGCAAGGGTGAGACTCTGTCTCTACTAAAAATAGAAAAATTAGCCGGGCATTGGGGCTCGTGCCTATAGTCCCAGCTACTCGTGAAGCTGAGGCAGGAGGATCGCTTGAGCCCCTAGGAGTTGGAGGTTGAAGTGAGCTACAATGATGCCACTGCACTCTACTCAGGGCAACAGAGTGAGACTGTCTCGATAACAACAACAAAAAAAGGAAATAGATAATCCAGCTGTGAGAAGACAGACCCAAAAAGTATTTCTAGACTAAGCAGCCAAAGACTTCCAGTGAAATCCTACATTCCAAGTCATAAGATCAGTTGAAGAGCTGGAAGACTTAGAAAGGCTGACTGGTCCTCTGACCTGCAGGGAGAAGCAGGGGAGGAGGGGGTAGAGTTTGGCAGAGCCTCCTTGGCCCAGGAAGCTTTGGAAGGTTATTACTATTAGAAGTCAAAAGGCACTTGTAGTCTAGTTATGTAGGTAGAGGGCAAAGACTTTTTCTTTTCAAAGAAATGAGCCCGGGACTGGCAAGTTTAAGGCACTTAACCCTGGGCCAACTCTGTGGGTCCCTGGATGCCCTCACAACCAGGCCCTTCTAACTTACCCACCTCGCTCAGCATCAAAGCATTCCCCTGGCACTGAGAGTGGTGGCTCATTGTTTTAATGGCATATTTGAAGTAGCTGCCTTGCCCCATTTCTGAGGAGCTAGATTTTCAGGGGTGTAGGGCACAAATCAACAGTGCCCTCGGGTGTCTTGACACCCTGATGAGGAGAAAACTCTAGGGCAGGGGCTTTGGTTTTAGGAGGTCTCAGTACTCACAGGCTTAAACCCCACATTTCAAGTCACCGAGGCCAGGGTGATTTGTGGGAAAACTGAAGTGCCTCAGAACGTTGGTGCACAGATGTCTTTGGTCTTCAGACCTTAGGCTAATCCTACATTAGAAAAAATGTTTACTGAGTGAGAGCAGCGCTTTTCCTGGGAGTCTTCAATCTCAGAGCTGAGTTATGTACTTTTGGGAGGTAGGAAAGAAGCATGGGGCAGGGGAGGGGACAGAACGAGAGGCACTCATTTCACTCCCTCTGGGGTGTTGTTCAGGACTTTTGTTTTTTTGCAACTAGGGCTCT
The DNA here is from genome assembly GCA_028533085.1 of Varecia variegata. Classification (NCBI taxonomy): domain Eukaryota; kingdom Metazoa; phylum Chordata; class Mammalia; order Primates; family Lemuridae; genus Varecia; species Varecia variegata. The sequence continues at coordinate 60,005,037 of CM052437.1, forward strand.
AATCAGGCAATTATTGCTAATGTTGACTTGCCCTTTGGGTAGATGTTTAACACTGTTACCTCACAACTGGAGTTAGTTCCAAGCTTGTTTTGATAATTCCGCTTTAGTTTGAGTAAAGAACAGTCTGTTCACAGCTAGAGATGAGGTCCAAAGGTGGAATTCTGTAGCCCTAGCCAAGGTAGGTTTTGCTGCAAGAAATCCTTGCAGTTTAAAGTCCTAGCTAGGTGGAAGTCTGAAGGAGGAGGATCACTTGAACCCAGATGCATCCAACCTGGGCAACATAGTGAGACCCTGTCTCTTAAAAAAAAAAAAAAAAGAAAGAAATCCTTGTAGTTTAGCTCTGACATCTGCCTAATTCTCCTGTCTGGACAGTGCAAAGCAGTGGAGCATGCAAGAAACTTGAAAAGAACTTGAAAAAGCCATGGGAGGGGAGGGAAACATGCTTGCAAGTAGGCCTTGAAAACCAAGGTCTCCCATTTTATTGGTATCAGAATTACTTGGAAAGCTTGTTAGAAAAGTAAATCCCCAGAACCCCCCACCTCCAAGGTCCTGAGCAGCTGGAGGTACACAGTCATGTTGAGGGGGGATGGGTAGAGAACAGATGGATTCTACCTGAGACAAAAAGATGAGGGGAGAGGAAAGAACAAAGAAAACGAGCAGAAACAAAGGTCTAGAAAAACATGGGTGGAAATGAGCAGAAGCACAAACGAAAAGAACCATAAAATAACAAAAATGGCTCAAGCAGCGGGGTGGAACAGCACAGCCGGGTATATGCCCTCAGCAAAAAAGCACCATGTTGGCATGAGGTTTCAGAAACCCTGGCTCTCCCTGGAGTCTCTGTTCCCAGATCACCAAGTTAGCCAAACAAAATTCTCAGAAAGTTCCAGAATATTAGGCTGGGCCAATGGGCCAACATATAAGAAAGAATGGCTGCAAGGTGGGCCAGGTGTTGTCCTGTAACACCCTTGTGGATGCAGCAGGGGGTCTCAAGATCAATCAAACTGGTCCTGGTACCCCCAGACTAGGGGTGAGCTCCCTGGGCAGACTTCTTCTAAGTGCAGTGAGTCCAGCTTGGAGAGAATGCCTTCAATCTGGTCAGTGCTGGCTCTGGCGCTTTGCAATCTCCTCCTGGATACGCAACTTGAGGGCCTCTCGCATGGGTGGATCCAAAGGTGTGTGTGCTGACACCTCCTCACTCACCCTTCCTGGGTCATCGTCCTACATGGAGGAAGAGTCAGGAAGCTCAGGGCCTGGCCTCTTCCAGAAAGGTGACCTGCCCTATTCCTAGAAAACACTCTCACAGAACTTGGCTTAAGGCTTCTTGCCAGTACCTGTCATTTCCCAGGTGTCCTCAGTAATAGTGATTCTCAACTGGAGGCCAAGAGCCCTCCCAGTTCCCCCACTGAGAATCACTTTGTGATGGGAGTGAGTTGTGCTCAAAAGCATTATGTCAAAAATCCTGTGCCCCCACGTGGAACAGACACTTCCCACTGGCCCTGAGGAAAACAGTGGCTCAGGGTCTGGCAGTGATTTCTACCACAGCCCAGAACCTTCAGACTGCAGCTGTTTCCATGAGGCGTACCTGATACACGATAACTGATGTGACCTCTCCACTGTCCGCCTCGTACTCTAAGCAGAAGAGCTGATGGCTAGAAGGCTCCAGCTCCGAGCCACCACTACTGCTGCTTTCAGCGGACTCTTCATAGTCAGGGTTGCTTGGGTGGGTAGAGCCATCTGGAAGGATGAACCACAGTGAGAGGAAAGAGGGGGATGCTGCTGAAGCCCCTGCCCATAGATAGAGATGATGCAGGAAAACATAATGCAAAGGAAATCCTAATCTTCTCATGGGTCCAGGGTGTGTGTATGGTGTGCTGCCAATCAGAAGTTTTATTTACCTTTGTATCCCTGCTCTGGGGCTAGCACGGTCCACTCGCAAAGTAGGTACACAACACACATTTGTCTTGCAGGTAGGATAGGAAGGTAGTGGATGGATACATAGAACTTTGCCTAGGTTCAAATCCAGGCTCTGCCACTTACTAGGCTCTGAGAACTTGGGCAAATTACTTAACCACTCAGTGCCTGTTTCCTGACTGAAATGGAAATAAAAGTTCTAATCCTACCAGATTCTATAAATACTCAATGAATTAATATACATAAGGTCTGAAAGCACTTTAAATAATGTTTAACAAACTTAGTGTCACATGTTAACCACTATGAACTCTAAATCTCAGGGAAGCTGGAGAAAAGAACACTACTGGATTCATTCCATGATTATGTCCTGATTGCTTACAACTGTGCCACTTTTTCTTTACCAGGTAGTGGAGCGCCACACAATACAGTGTAGTGGGGCAAACCGGCAGACTTCTTGCTAGCTCCGAGGTACCCTAGTGATAACTAACTGAGGGACATGAGCCCTTCCAGGAGAAACACTGAGCGGAGATTTGGGAGCGCTGAAGTGGAGGTTCCGAGAACAGACGAAATGAGCTGAGCCTCGGGGATAAGAAATAGTTTTTTCCCTACAGAGAAGGGGAGTGCGTTGCAGGAAGAGCGCGCGGGCTTGAGGCAGGCGGGGCGGGCGGCCTCACCTCGGTGTCGCGGCAGGTACACTTGCAGGTCTGGCTTACGGGGCCGCGTCGGTGCGGGCGTGTGCCGTCTCCTCACCTTCTCCTTGGCCGCCTGCTTCACCTTCTTGTCGTAGTTGTCCCTGCGGGGAGCCGAGCGGGAGTCAGGGACGGCCAGGCCAGGCCAGGCCAGGGGTGGCGGCGGCGGCGGCGCAGGGCGGGGCGGTACCGGGCGATCTGGTTCCGTCGGATATGGTGCACGAAGCCGTGGTTCATGTCCAGCCGTCCGCCAGGCTTGCAGCAGAGCCTGGGCCCGGGACCAGGCCCCGCCTCCATCCGGAGCCGGGGGCGCAGAGCCACAGCCGACTCAACGGCCCCAACAGCCGTCCACCGGTCCGCAGAGGTCGGTGCCGCCCCTCCTACAGCTTCCGGCCCCGCGTCCTGACTTCCGGCCCAGGAGGACCGGCCGGGCCGAGCGTCGCCGCGCGCGGAGTTGGCGGTGCAGGTCGGGTGGGTTGGGGCATGTTTGACTTCCACCGCCCAGGCGAGGCTTTTGTTTTCTTTGTAACGTTATGGACACAAGGACCAGCCTCGCCCCAACCGCGGGCTCCGCGAAAGCCTTCCCGGCCCAGCTCGGCCCGGGCCGCCTCGCGCGGGTGGCTTAGCTGTGCCCGCGGGAGGATCCGGGTGATTGAAGGGCCTGAGCGTGTGTAGTTTTCGAGTTTTCACTTTCAAAAGTCAAAATCGGGCATTCCCGATTAGTACAGGGACCAGCTGTGGTCCAGCCGGACTGTTACTGAGCGGACCCAGGGAAGGAGCTGTCTCTAAGCCCAACTGCGCGCCGAACGATTCCAGTTACTGACTGCGGCCGGGCAGATACGTGGGCCGGGCGGGGCTTCCCCTGGGCCTGGACAGCGCTTTCTCCTGCTGGTGGTGGTGGCTTCACGGGTCTATACGTCAGTCCGAATTTAGCAAATTGCACAGTTAAACCTGTAGTTTATTGCATGTCAGTTATACCTCCATGCAACTGTTCAAACAAGCAAACCAGTTCAAGGCAGGCCCTGAGGTTGGAGCTTTATTGGCTCCATGGAAAATCCGCCTGTGCCGGGGGTTTGCGTTTTGCTGATACCAAGAACCCTCTAAATGTGGAATCAGAGCCTTCAGGTCGTGGTTGTGGCATGAAGGGGACGATTTGGGGATGGCGCCTAGCTTTCCTGTGCAGGGTCGTCACGCTCCGAGGCGCGGAGACGATCTACCAATAGTGGTTTAGAGGCACAAAGTATCATTTCCTTCTTCTTCTTTTTTTAATAAAATGTTTCTTTTTTAAATTTTTAATTATTATGAGTACATAATAGTCGTATGTCTTTATAGGGCACGTGTGATGTTTTGATAGAGGCATAACATTGTGAATTGATCAAATCAGGGTAACTGGGGTATCCATCACCTCAGGCATTTATCATTTCCTTGTGATTAGGAATATTCCAATTTCACTCCTTTAGGTATATATATGTATACACACACACATATATATAATACATATTTACTTAGAGACATAGTCTCGATCTGTCGCCCTGGGTACATTGCAGTGGCATCATCATAGCTCACAGCAACCTCAAATCCCTGGATCAAGGGATCCTCCTGCCTCAGCCTCCGGAGTAGCTGGGACTATAGGCGCTCGCCACCACGCCGGCTAATTTTTTTTTTTCTTCTATTTTAGTTTCTCGGTTAACTTTTTCTACTTTTTTTTTTTTTTTTTTGAGACAGAGTCTCACTCTGTTGCCCGGGCTAGAGTGAGTGCCGTGGCGTTAGCCTAGCTCACAGCAACCTCAAACTCCTGGGCTCAAGCGATCCTCCTGCCTCAGCCTCCCGAGTAGCTGGGACTACAGGCATGCACCACCATGCCCGGCTAATTTTTCTATATATATTTTTAGCTGTCCATATAATTTCTTTGTAATTTTAGTAGAGACAGGGTCTCTTGCTCAGGCTGGTCTGGAACTCCTGAGCTCAAGCGATCCGCCCGCCTCGGCCTCCCAGAGTGCTAGGATTACAGGTGTGAGCCACTGGGCCCTGCCACTTCTACTTTTTTAAAAGTATACTCTAACTTATTGTTGATTATAGTCACTTTGTTGTGCTATCAAATATTGTTCATTTTATCTAAATATAATTTTGCACTCATAAACCATCCCCACTTTATGCCTCCCTCCCTGATACTCTTCCCAGCTTCTGGTAACTGTCATTCTACTCTGTCTCCATGATATCGTTTTTAATATTTAGTTCCCACATATGAGTGAGGACATGCGAGATTTGTCTTTCTGTCGAGGCAAAATTATCTTGAAGAAATCCGGGGCCTAACGACACAGCTTCTTCTATGGAGAAAACTCCGTAGCCGGTAGAAGGTTCCTGTCTCTTTAAGCTGGAAATGCCGTGTAACGTAGCAGTAGGCCCACAGAAGGCTCTCAGGTGCGCACGCAGCGGCCAGGGGCCCCTTGAGAAATGGCGCTTCCCATAAATTTCCTGCAGCGCGATTTGTCCCCAGTGGCGACTCGTAGCTTTTGGCCCCGCTCCTGATTGGCCGTATGCTGCGCGCTCTCCAGCGTGCCTGGCGCCTGTACTGGGCGGCTCGGCCGGTAGTGGAGATGTCCGGCCGGTCCAAACGGGAGTCTCGCGGTTCCACCCGCGGGAAGCGCGAGTCCGAGTCTCGGAGCAGCTCGGGTCGCGTCAAGCGGGAGCGAGATCGGGAGCGGGAGCCGGAGACAGCGACCTCCCGGAGCAGCCCGGTGCGCGTGAAGCGAGAGATAGAGCCGGCGAGCGCGCGCGAGGCCCCGGCGCCTGCCTTCCCAGCGGTGCGGGTCAAGCGGGAGCGTGAGGCCGACGAGGACTCGGAGCCTGAGCGGGAGGTGCGAGGTGCGACGGGCCGGGCTGGGCTGGCCACGAGCTCCACCTTCGTGTCCTTTTTCTCTCCAGCCTTCCGCTGTTTCCTTGCCGGAGCAGGGGTGGGGCGTAGGGGACTGGGAGTGGGGGAGGGATCTAGACTCATTGGCATATGATATTTCTAACAGTAACAGTAGCAGCCTCCCTTTATCGAATGTCTAACACGACGCTGTGCTAACTATCTCAGTACAGTACTACGTTAGTGCTATTTTACAGGTGTTCCTTTCCTCCGTTGTTACAAAACTCTGTAAGGTGTGGTGTCCTGTTGTAATTTCTGGAATCAGACTATTCAGAGTGGAGAGTCTGAGCACTTGGCACCTGCACTAAAGTACTGGTTATATACCACTTTTTAAGCTGAATAAAGTCAGGAGGCAATTCTTTTTTGATCTCTGGAGTTTCTGCACAAAGTGCTACCAGACTGCCTCTCAAGGAACAGCCTTGGAAGACAGAGAAGGTGTCTCCCTACAAAGCAAAGGGGAGGAACGCCCACAACCCATTATAAAAAATGCAGGTTCTCTAAGCTTAGGGTTCCTCTCGCCTGTGAGGCAAGCCACTGTGTGCATGGATTGTCTTCATGTTGCCTTGTGAGAATGGACTTGGGGAACTGGCACTAATGCTATGTTCTGGCTACTGCTAGTGCTGTAATAAACTATCTTTTGTTTCAGACCCAGTAGTCACATGTCTTCCAACAGCAACCATGAAACTGTGGCAGGCTAACTTGTTAGCTTGCAAATAGGGTAAAATCTCAGACCCTTCATGCTATTTAACAAGTAGTAGATTTAAGGATGTACATGCACAATCTTCTTTAACTGTGCAGTACTTGCACATTACATTCAGTTTATCTTAGTATCTGTGACATATTTCATGATACCTTTCATGCTGCATGGGATTTTTTTATGTAACATGCAAACAAAACTTTAATTGGTTATATGTATACCAGATATATGACCCCAGTGTGGGGCTTGTTCCATTAGTGGACTTTTTTTGGATGTTGTTACCGCCTGTAAAATCGCTCATCTTGATTAGTTTTTTCCATTTCTTTGTTTCTTTGTTTATACTATTAGTTGACCCTGAGTACAGGTTTCCTATTTTCAAAGCTTATGATGATTTTCCTTTTAGCAAAGAATGGCCGAGAGGATTCTGAGGACCGGAGGAGCCGCCACTGCCCGTACCTGGATACCATTAACAGGTCAGTAGGACAGAGATGCCGAGGGTAGCAAAAACAAAAAACAAAAAACAATGGGATCTGTGCAGAAAGTACATTGAATAACACATTCACAAATTTTACCCCTTTTAAAGCTTACTGCCCAGAAAATTGTGCTTCCTGCTGTGTTTAATAACCATTGTCCGTCAATTTAAAGTGGCCAAGTACATATTGTAGAAGTGTCAGAACACATGTTGTTCAACAGTGGGCACATGCTTGAAGAGCTTTTAGCTCATTTTGAATTTGTATGTTGGAATAATGGGATGCATAGTGTCTTTAAAATAACAGCAGAAAATTTAAATATTTATTGAGTACCCACTATGTACTAGATACTATCCTAAGTACCTGGGATCCAGCAGAAAAAACACAAAAATTTGTTTGAAAGCACAGGGGTTTACCTTATCACCATAGTCTTTTCTCTGATTCCTAGATGGCATGTTAGAATACTTTTCAACCTATGTTCTAGGATAATGCTGTCTAGTAGAACTTTCTGCACTTATGGAATTGCTCTCCATAAGAGCTGTTTATTGTGGTAGGGACAAGCCACATGTGGCTGTTGAGCATTTGAAATGTGCCTTATGCAATGGAGGAGCTAAATTTTAAATTTTATATAATTATGGTTGGTACTCTGTGTTGGGGGATGTGGAACCCACAGATACGGAGGGCCAACTGTAAGGGACTTGAGCATTGTGGATTTTAGTATCTATGGGGGTCCTGGAACCAATCTCTTGTGGATACTGAAGGATGACTATTTTTTTCTTAAGAGATGGAGTCTTGCTCTATTGCCTAGGCTGGAGTACGGAGCAATCATTGCTTACTGTAACCTTGGACTCAAGCAATCTTCCCACCTCAACCTCCTGAGTAGCTGGGACTATAGGTGTGCGCTACCACACCTGGCTAATTTTTCTTATTTTTTCTAGAGACAGGGTCTTACTATGTTGCCCAGGCTGGTCTTGAAGTCCTGGCCTCAAGAGATCTTCCCTCCTCAGCCTCCCAAAGCACTGGGATTGCAGGGATGAGCCACTGTGCCCTGCCCAGGGCCGACTGTGTTTTAAATTTAATTGTCAATAGCCACTTGTGTCTAGTGGCCCCTTTATTAGACAGTACAACTCTATGGGATCATTACCAATTCATTAAGAGTTAGTATTTGAGAAAAAGTCCCTTTGCCATCTGTGGATTCAGTGGAGGTAAAGTTTTTGTCCCTTACTGCCTAGCACTCACAGCCATTACTTTGTACTTGAACAAATAGATCTATTTGTAGGTATTCCCCTAAAATTCTTTAGGTTTCCCATTAATTTTTGTTGACAAAAATACTTTTTTTTTTTTTT
>CM052437.1:60013560-60048009 GCA_028533085.1 Varecia variegata
CCCAGAGTGCTAGGATTACAGGCGTGAGCCACCGCGCCCGGCCGAATCTTTTTTTTTTTTTAATTTTTTTTTTTTTTTTTAGACAGAATGTCTCTCTGTTGCCTGGGCTAGAGTGCCGTGGCGTCAGCCTAGCTCACAGCAACCTCAAACTCCTGGGCTCAAGCGATCCTCCTGCCTCAGCCTCCCGAGTAGCTGGGACTACAAGCATGTGCCACCATGCCCAGCTAATTTTTTCTATATATTTTTAGTTGTCCAGCTAATTTCTTTCTATTAGTAGAGACGGGGTCTCACTCTTGCTCAGGCTGGTCTCAAACTCCTGAGCTCAAACGATCCACCCACCTTGTGCAATGAATCTTGATAGTAGCCAAAAGTGAATGTCCAGCAGAGAGTATGGCCCTGCTCAGAGTCGCAGGAGATTCCAGCTGAATAGAAGGTTTATCTTATTTGGTAAACTAAGCTGTATGGCTTAGGGGAAAACTAGGCAACTGGGAAAGGCATCAGCCCTGCCACCTATGCTGCTCATTTTGTTATGTCCCATACTAGGCTATTCTAATGAACTATTTTGACCATTTTTCATCTTTCCAAACCCAGTTTGTTATTGTCTTGTGGGTAAAGTGGACACTAACTCTTTGTACCTGAATGTTGTAGCATCCCATGCCAGTTTATTCAACATTTATTCATGGTGCCAGGTTTTGGGGCAGCAGGGATAAGAAACATGATTTTTCTCTTTGAGGAGCTCTCAGTCTAGTGGGAAAGATATTTATATCAAAAAGTAATCACAGGGTGTTAAGGGCGGTGGCAGAGGAGACAGAATGTGCTATGGGAGGGAGCATGGAGCAAGGACCCCCCCAGTTGAACATGTGAGACATAGGTCAGAGTGGAGAATGAGACCCCTGAGTTTTAAGTAGAGGAGGAGACAGGTCAGGCCTGGGTATTCCAGCAGTGGTGGCACAGTGGGTAGAAATGGGAAGTGCCTGGCACAGACAGCCTGCATGTATCTGGACCCTTGAATTCTAGGGGTCATTGGAGAGCTGAGCTGGAGGTCTGGTGGGAGGGACCAGATGCCACTGTAAGGAGCTTGGATTATATCCTGACAACAGTCAGAGTTAGTGACGGCATTTAAGCAAAATTGTGACATTGGATTTATGCTTTAAAAACATACTCTGGCTGAGGAGTGGCTTAGAGGGGAGTTTAGTAGTAGCTTTTATGAGTCTCTTGTACTTAAGGAAAGGAGAATTGGGGGGAATGAAAGTAGGATTTGGGCCCATGGGACCCTTGGGGCTTTAGGGTAGTAGGAAATAAAATATAGTTTGGGTTGGATAATATATATTGATCAGAAACTCCATGATTTATTCCCAAATGAACAGAAGTTATTAAGCCATTTGAGTGTGGCTGTTGATGGTGTTTAGTAGTTTACAATATGGCCAGTAAAATCTGAGTTCCTCACCCTTCTGAACAGGTGGCATCCTTATTTTGTGCTGTGTAGGACTATCGGATTTCCAATAGCTAGGGTGGCTAGGATATCTTTTGTTTATAGGGACATTTTTGTTTCTGGAGCAACTTTCTGAGATCCTAGGTTTTTATATTAAGGCTGCATCGAGGTGTGAAATTTTTGTTGAGAATGAATTTTTTGTGAACCATGGGTAGATGGTTCAGTGTCAGCATTCACAGTGCTCCACAGATGACTCCTGGCCTGGAGGTGGATATTGAGTTGAGGCCTTTTAGCTTTTGACAACGTTGGAAAGCTACAGCGTAATTGCTTGTAGAGATGCAGAAAAATCAGGGTGCCCTACGAATAAACTTACCCAGTTTCTTCTATCATAGCCACTGTTGGGTGTGATAGTTTTGCTGTCACATAGACATAGTTTCCTCAATCTCTGAGACCTAGCAGGTTATCAGTTGCTTAGTGTTTAGATGTACAAAGAGGTTCTTGGCTGTGATAGTATATTGTCACATAAAAGCATTGTATGTGAGGGGAATAAAAAGAAAATTATTTTGTGAGATTGTCAGAGGCTTTTAGGATTAAGGAAATGAAGTTAAGGAAGACATTTTAGTCTTTGGGATTTTAGTTGGGTGAGCAAAGAGGAAGTAAATAGAAGCAAATCTTAGTGGGGAAGTAGGTTTAGGAATAATCTCGCAGGCTCCTCAGACAGCATTCTCATGCATCAGCAATGCTGCCCACGTGCTTGTTCCCAGAACCCTTTGCTCTCAGTGCCCCAAGATGCCTTTCAGTCCTGGTGGTAGGAAAAATTACCATCCTACAAAGATTACCAGGAATCTTTGTAAGCTAGAGAAGGGAAGAAGGAAGTCCGAGCTTATTCAGAAGAAGTAGATATTGATGATCCTTATTCATTTGTTTCGGTCATCACTGGATGATGAGATACAAGTTTGGGGTAGAGATGATGATGGAAGGTTCTAGTATGGATCATAGAGCCTAGGGAGAGAGGATAGGTTGGAAGTGTAAGAGCTTGACCTTGAGGCGTGCCAGCATTTACTGGGCAGATAGAGGAGGATGCACAGAGGATAGGGTGGTGTGGCCAGAGAGTAAGGAAGAAAACCAGGGATGTGGAGTCATTCACCCAGCACATGGTTTGGGTTGCTCTCACGCCTCCAGCTTCAACATCTCCACCCTTCCTTCCTTTTCTAGGGGACGGAGTCGACTTTCTGTCTTGGTTTCTCAATGCTCTGCACTCAGCTCTGGGAGGCACAAAGAAGAAAAAGAAGAGTAAGTTACGTTACTTGTAAAAAGGAGCTCTTTTTTGTTTGCTGTCTTTTTAAAAACTTTGCATCTTCTCATCCTTTTGTTCTTAACTGTTTATCTTTGTGTGTATGGGGGGGTGGGGGGTGGGGGGTGGGGGGATATAGTATCTATTATACACCCAGGCTACGTTTTCTTTCTGAATAGGCCCTTCTTCATATTTTTTGTTAGACTATGGTTATATTCCCAACAGTTTTTTTTTTTTTGTAGAGATAGGGGTCTTGCTATGCTGCCCAGGCTGGTCTCAAACTCTTGGTCTCAAGCAGTCCTCCTGCCTTGGCCTCCCAAAGTGTTAGGATTACAGGCGTGACCCACTGTGCCTGGCTGCCCAATGGTCTTGGTTTTTTTGTTTTTTTAAATTAAACTCCTCTCTGTTTAAGACATAAAACAACATCAACCTATGTGTCTGCAAGAGGGGCCAGACACCCAGGGTTGTGGCAGCACTGCAGCTGACCCCTACATCACCCACCCAGTGTCAGTTGGAGTCCCTCTGTCCATTTTCTTGCCTGGTACTCAGCATCCGTGATGGAGGGCCATCTGTGTGCATGCTGCTGGTGCACAATGCAGCTCATTGCCTCAGTCTCCTGCTGCCTCCAGCAGGACGGCAGAGCAGTTGGGGGTATGCCTCTGGGGCCAGGCTGCCTGTATTCAGGCCACTTAGCTGTGTAACCTCGGTCCAGTTCTTAGCTTCTCTGTTCCTCAGTTTCTCCATCTATACCTAGAGGAATGAGAATGGCATCTGTGGTGCAGGGTTATTTTGGGGATTAAGTGAGTTCACACACACAGTACTGGGGAAGAGCCCAGGGTGTCAGCAGTGCCTCTGTACTTGCAGCTGGATGCCTCTTCCCAACTTTTCCGTCATTTGACAGTCTGTTCACCTGTCCCTCAGCTCCCGTGGGCCCCACACCTGTGCCTTGAGTGACCTGTAGGACACACATTGCTGGGTTCTGGGCAGTCCTGTCCAGCTCATCCCTGGGACTGGGAGGTCTGAGGAAGGAGCCTGGCTCTATTTGCCCTTGTGTCTCTGGTGCCTAGCACGAGTGCTCGCATAGGTGTGTGCCAGCAGGTTTCTTTGAATGAATAATATGAATAATTCCTTCTTGGACTTTTTTGGGCTCCAGAGAGTAAGATGAAGAGCAATGAAGTGCTAGAAAATGGCCACCCCTGGCATTAGGAGATCCAGTTAGAATTCTAGCTCCCTTACAGTGGACGATGGAGACCTGAGGGGTGGGAGTGGATGATGGGAGGTTGCTTGATGGGTACTGGGTGCCTTGCTTCAGTGATGTATGTAATGAAGGCCTTGATGTCACCACAACACAATATATCAGTGTAGCAAAATTGCACTTGTACTCCATGAATATTACAAATAGAAAATAAATGGGCATGGGGCTCAGATCCAAGGTTACTTGGGTCTGAGTCTTCCAAAAAACTAAAAAATAAAAAAATAAATGGGGCTGGGTATGGTGGCTCATGCCTGTAATCCAGCACTTTGGGGAGCAGAGGTGAGAGGATCGCTTGAGGCCAGGAGTTTGAGCCTGGGCAACACAGTGAGACCCCCCATCTCTACAAAAAACAAAAAAAATTAGCAGAGTGTGGTGGTGCACATTGATAGACGCTAGCTACTCCAGAGACCAAGCCAGGAGGATTGCTTGAGCCCAGGAGTTTGATGTTAGAGCAAGCTATGATCATGCCACTGTACTCCCACCTGGACGACAGAGTGAGACCCTGTCTCTTATTAAAAAAGCGGTGGCGGGAGCAAAAGAATTTCAGTTCCCTTTGTGAGGTCCTTCCCATTGCTTGGCCTTAGCCTTCCCATCTGCAGAATGGGTGCCACACTGGTACCCTCAGTTGCCTGCTCAATACCCATTTCTTGCTTCTTCCTTAATAATAGAATGTTCTTTTGGGGGAGGAGCTGCAGTTGTCTCATCACAGGTGAGAATAATCCCTTTTCCAGACTCCCTTGCAACTGGGGGTGGCCATGGGACCTGAGCCAGCCAATGGAATGCCCACAGGATCTCTGGGAAGTCAAGCTTGACACTGGATCCTTCTTCCCCACTTACTGCTTTGAACTTGAACATGATGTCTAAAGCCAGTCTGCTAAGAGCAGAGAATGAGCCAGTCCTGCCTGCCTCCAGACTCCTCCTTGTACGACCACCATAAACCCCCATTGGTTTAAGCCAATTGGGGTCTTCTGTTTCTGAGAGCCCAGGGCATTCCACATGAATGCAGCAATGTCCCCATGCACAGGGGCATGGAGAGCAAAAACCCTAGCCCTACGCAGAGCAGGTGCTCAATAAGTGAATAAGCATGTGTGCCCATTCACGCCCAGCCTGACTCGCCATCCTGCTGCCCTGCACGGTTCGAGAGAAGCACAGGCTCCACTGTCAGAACATGCTGCAGAATGGACCTTCCAGGGCAGACCCAGAAACCTCTAGTGTGTGGTCTTTCGGGAGAGAGAGCAAAGTGCCCTGCAGGCCCAGCAGAGTCACTGGAGGTCAACTAGGGAAAGTTTGGCAGAAGCTCTGGCCTTGAGCAGGTCTTGGCAGACAGGCATGGCTTTGTCACAAGCAAATTCGAGGGAAGAGCGGTCCAGGTAGAGGGGCAGGCAGGTAGGGAAGCCAGGGTAGGGACTCACTGTCCTGGCACATAGGGGTACAGAGGGGTCATGGGAATTCATCTTGACAGAGCAGGATAGGTGAGAGGGACCCAACGTCAGGCCACAGCCTGGCTTCATTCTGTAGACCAGCATCCCCAGACTTCTGTCATCTGTGTGTTGTGTCGCAGAGTCATACCGCCTACCCTATTATTTGCTTCTTATGTTCTCTTCAACTCAGTTTTCTTTTAAAAACCTAAACAGGCCGGGCATGGGGGCTCACGCCTGTAATCCTAGCACTCTGGAAGGCCGAGGCGGGTGGATTGCTCGAGGTCAGGAGTTAGAGACCAGCCTGAGCAAGAGCGAGACCCCGTCTCTACTAAAAATAGAAAGAAATTATCTGGCCAACTAAAAATATATATAGAAAAAATTAGCCGGGCATGGTGGCACATGCCTGTAGTCCCAGCTACTCGGGAGGCTGAGGCAGGAGGATCCCTTGAGCCCAGGAGTTTGAGGTTGCTGTGAGCTAGGCTGACGCCACGGCACTCTAGCCTGGGCAACAAATCGAGACTCCGTCTCAAAAAAAAAAAAAAAAAAAAAAAAAACCTAAACAAATTTATCTGTGGAGCTTGACAAGAAACTGGAAAGCCAGTACCACTGACATCACCAGAAAGTACCTTTGTTTCTGGGACTAAACAGATTCAGTGGTCTTTTTAATAAGCAGAAATGAATATAATTGTGCCCTGGAAATCCTGACCCAGTTTGAAACCGAGAGGCTGGGCAGCATGTTGTAGACTCCTAGTGTCCTGGCAACATAAGAGTTAATGTGGTCTGCCTGACTTGTTAGGCAAGTTAGAAAGGCTCGAAGGTTAAAGCAGAAAAAGCTACTTCCTCACCTTGAGCCTCTAGCTGGAGGGATGAGGCTGGCCTCCCACAGAGTCTCAGACTGGGATCCCTCTGTCCCTCCGTCCCTCAGCATCCCTATTGGCTTAGCAGTAGTTGGACATTTTTCATGAATGCCAGTTATAACTGTTAGCTTCCAGACCTCAGAGCTAGGTGAGTCATTTTGGAGACCCAATGCAGTTTTCTTCTTTCTGTTTTCTGATGGCTTTGATGATATCTTGACATGTGGTTGTGGCCTGGTGTTCTTTCCACTAGGTGGTCCTACCCTTCCTACCAGCTGTCTTCAGCCTGTGCTCACCTCTGAGTTCTAACTTGTGTCCTGGCAGGATTCTAGAACCTGCTTGTGCTTTCTGTCTTGTTGCTTTGTTTTTGTTCTGGCCCATCTCTTAGTCTGTCATTTCCCTTGTGTGTCCCGTGCAGGCTGGACATTGTCTCCCCGTGCAGGCAGTGTATGGCTATGGGAAGTTCCTTGGCTGTGCTGTTTTGCCGGTGAATTTTTTGTGATTCATGTATCTCCAGGCTCTGTCAATCATTCATTCATTTCAAGCAGACTTTTTTTTTCTCTTATGGGCCAGGCCTTGTGTTGGAGGGCCAAAAGATGCTTGTGGAGGAGACAGAAAATAATTATTTATACAAATAATTATAAAGGTACCTTGGCGATATATGTTGTAAAGAGAAACTTCTGGCTTAGTGAGAGCTTTGGGTCTTATGCTGGAAGATGCTGGTTTATTTCAGAAATATAGAAGTTGGAAATGTATTTTGGACGAGCTTTCCAACCTCACAGAATTTGCATTTTGCTTTCTGTTTGTGCAGCTATTGTGACCGACGTTTTCCAGGGTTCCATGAGGATCTTCACTAAAAAGCTTCCTCATCCTGATTTGGTGAGTTAGTTGAGCCTGGGTCTTAGACTGATATATGCTGCCTGAGGGGACTTAGGAGAGACAAGGCTGCTTGCCCCATGAGAGGTCCGAAAGGCACCAGCTGAGTGGCAGTTCTCTTTGAGTCCCTGCCATGGCAGTACACTTTAAGTTTGGGAGTGAGTGCTGGGATGTAAGGCTGCTGGTTTAAGTAGTCTGGCCACTGGGTGGTGCTGGTATGTTTTTCAGAAAGCTCAGCTAAGCTTTCTAGGTAGTCTAAGAGCTTTTTAGATAGCCTGGTGCATAACCAGAACCTCTGAAGAAGGAAACTTGTGGGTTCTTGAATTGCTCTCACCAGGTGGTATTGCTGCACCTGGAACTGCCCAGGCTCTCAGGCATCCTCTTTGTTCCCTTCAGATGAAGGCAATGTCAGTGTAACCAAAACATCGTTTCTCTCCAGCTGTGTTGGTCTCCATGCTGCTCACACTCCTTCCCTTCTTTTCTAGCCAGCAGAAGAAAAAGAGCAGTTGCTCCATAATGATGAGTACCAGGAGACGATGGTGGAGTCCACTTTCATGTATCTGACACTGGATCTTCCTACCGCCCCCCTCTACAAGGATGAGAAGGAGCAGCTCATCATTCCCCAGGTGCCGCTCTTCAACATCCTGGCCAAGTTCAACGGCATCACTGAGAAGGTACCGCATTTGCACCCCTGCCCACTCAAACTCGCCCTTGCTTTCTTGTGACTTTTACATTTTCTTTTTATCCTTGAGAATTACACGTGTATGTGATGTACTTATTCTAAAGTATATTGTCTTTATTGAGCCTCCCAGACTTCCTGGTATTTCTAGCTGGTCACCCCCAACTCTTAACTTACAGTACCCCTTTCCTGTACTTACCACACATCCCTTTTAGGCTTTCTGCTTGCCTCTGGGTAGTATAGAGACCTACAGGTAGTATAGGTATTTAGGACAGTAGAAACTCACAAAAGTAGGGAAAAACTCCTAACTTTAAGAAAATGTTATAACAGTATTAAATAATATTTTAGAACTAAAATATAAATAAATAAAATAATTTATTCTTATTATAATATTACCCTTTAGCAAGTTAAAAGTTTCTTTTTATTTGCTTAGTTAACTGTTTCGTGGTTTCTTTTTTTTTTAATCTCAGAGACAGGCTCTGTTGCCCTGGCTGGAGTTCACAATCATAGCTCACTGTAACCTTGAACTCCTGGACCCAATCAGTCTTCCTGCCTCAGCCTCCTGAGTAGCTTGAACTACAGGCGCATGCCACTGCACCCAGCTAATTTATTTCTTGTAGAGATGGAGTCTTGCTATGTTGCCTAGGCTAGTGTTGAACTCCTAGGCTCAAGTGATCCTCCTGCCTCAGCCTCCCAAAGTGTTGGGATTACAGGTGTGAACCACCGTGCCCAGCCTATTTCTATCTTTTTAAATTTATTGAGGTTTGTTTTATGGTCTGTTCTGGAGAAAGTGCCACGTGCATTTGAGAATGTGCATTCTGCTGTTGGTAGTGGAGTGTTCTATATATGTGTTACATGTAGTTGTTTATGTGTTGTTCATATCTTCTATTTCTTTGTTGATCGTCTGCCTGGTGGTTCTATCCATTATTGAAAGTGGGGTATTGAAGTCTCCAACGTTATTTTTGATTTATCTATTTTCCGCACATTTTCATCAGTTTTTGCTTTATGTGTTTTTAACAGTCACCTGTAATTTAGCCTCACCAACATGTAGCTGGGGGCAAGATGAGAAATGCTGACACCCTGTCCCTCATAGGAAGATATTCCTCTGGTAGCTAGGGGAGAGGGAACCTTGTATTCCTGGCTACACCTCCTCTGGAGTGTGGTTTTCCTCTCACTGAGCTGGGAGAGACCTTAGTTCAAGTACCAAAGACTTGCTTTTCTTACCAGTAACTAGATTTTATTTTAGTAACAATTTTAGAAAAAAACATTAAAGGAAAACATTTGCTTTAGTAAATGTTTCTTCATTTGCTATATGGCCATTTAATAATTTTAACCAGTTTTGCTGGAGATCAGATCAGCATAATTCCTCATGCTATTAATACTGGAAGTGGAACTCTTTTTTTTTTTTTTTTAAAGTAGTCAAGTGCAGTAGTGAGAAGGGGGAAAGTAGTAGAACAAGTTCAATCTGTGACCGACTGAACAGTCAAGTGAGATGGAAGTGGAACTCTTAACTTGGTGTTTTATAAGGTCACCATCCAGAAGGTTTTGAAGTATGCGTATCCTAATTTTATTTTATTTTGTATTTTATTTTATTTTTTTGAGACAATGTCTCACTCTGTCACCCAGGCCAGAGTGCCGTGGCATCAGCCTAGCTCACAGCAACCTCAAACTCCAGGGCCCAAGGGATCCTCCTGCCTCAGCCTCCTGAGTAGCTGGGAATACAGGTGCGAGCCACCATACCCAGCTACTTTTTTCTATTTTTTTTAGTTGCCTGGCCAATTTTTTTCTATTTTTAGTAGAGATGGGGTCTTGCTCTTGCTCAGACCGGTCTCAAACACCTGAGCTCAAGTGATCCTGCCACGTTGGCTTCCCAGAGTGCTAGGGTTATAGGTGTGAGCCACCTCACCTAATCCTAATTTTAAATTAATATATTTTCCTGGGAAACTTGGGGATCCTTGGAGAGGAGTCTGTCCTTTCTTACAGAACTCATCCACTCTGGAGAGGAATGCTTTCACTGGTATTTTCTCTCTGATTATGACAAGATTTTCACTCCTATCTCTTAGTTTTACTAAAGATAAGAGTTTGTGTTAAGGAAAAACAAATTCATGTTGAGCAGCTTTTAAGCCCCTGGGCTTGGGTGGATGTGCTGAGTGAGCCCTCGGTAAATGTGTCCTGCCAGACTGCACTTGACCCAGGAGTCTTGGGACCTTTGAGGAGGAAGGAACATGGGAAGTCAGTTGCCACCTTTGCTGGAAAACTGGATGATGAGGGGCTCCTCACTGCTTCAAAAGTCAGAAAGTTTTTCCTTATTTTGAATTGAGACTTGCATGGTTTTAATTCTGCAGCTTTTAACAAATCCTGTTTTTCACTTGACAGTTTTTTTTTTTTTGTAGAAACTGGTACTCAGTTCAACAGTATGATCATGTGCTGGCTGAAACACAGCCCTACAGTTGGGGTATTTTAATCAGCTTTAGCCAAATTGCTAATCCTAACCTCATACATAGTTTCTGAGACCAGGTGTCTTCTGAACTCTAGGGATGAGGCAAAATTATGTTTTAAAAAACCAAAACAATACTAACTTTTAAAGTTAGAATAAATAAATGAACAAAACAAAACAAAACAAAAAAAACCAAAACAAAACTCGTGCTCCTACTCTAATAGCTATTAAACTCCAGAATTAATTTGATAATTTTCTTTTCTTTCTGTAGGAATATAAGACTTACAAGGAGAACTTTCTAAAGCGCTTCCAGCTCACCAAGCTGCCTCCATATCTAATCTTTTGTATTAAGAGATTTACTAAGAACAACTTCTTTGTGGAGAAGAATCCAACTATTGTCAACTTCCCTATTACGTAAGTATCATCCTGCTTCACTTCCTCTTAGGGGGAATGTGCCTGGATTTTTTTTCATGTTTGTACCACTATTAATTTTGGACTGTCTTAGTGGGAGATTGCAAGGAACAGAGCCTACTTACACTACATAAGTTACAGGTTTTTATTGAAAGGAGACATGTATTTTAGGAACTCCAAAGATAGATGTTTACCAGGATGCAATTCCCATCTAATCTCTTCTTCTGTTGCTGGCAGGGAATTAGAGTTTTTTGGTATAGGGAAGAAGAGTTGATACAAGTGGGTAGTTCAGGTAGGATTCTGTGTGGCTTTGAAGATTGTCCGGAGAGTGAGGGTCCGCCTGGGTATTAGCTGATACATCTCACTTTCTTACACACTGTAGCTAGGCCCAGGCTGTGGGGATGACTCCAGATCTATCTTGCCATCTTGGGGTCCATCTATCCTGTTTTTTCTCAGAGGTTAAAGTCTAGAATGTGTTCAATTTCTTCCTTTTGACAGGAAGTTATACATTTTGATGTATGGTCTTATTTATCATGCTGGTCTTTATGAGCATTTGGGAAATTGGGAGGAGTTGTACTAAATGTTTTTCGTTTGCTACCTTCTAACTCAGAAACTTCTGTAAGACTCCTTTTGAGGGTAGAATGTTGGTTTTCAGTTCTCTAGAGGCAAGGTTTTTCACACTCTGAAGATGTCTTTGGGAACATGGAGAAAACTGGTGGCAGGGCTGGCAGGAAGATGTGGGTTTTAGCGAGCTGGTGTTTAGATTAAGGTGAGAGTACAGCCCTGAGACAGTTCAGTAGTAAGAAGGACTTGGATGGGTTTATGATGTCTATCCCTGTAGTCTTTTTAAAAAGTTTATTTGTTTTTGAGTCTTTTTTTTTTAAACCTTCACAAAGTAGTTTGGACTTGTAATGGACAATTACTCTTCTCCTCATTTCTTTCTCCCTCCATCCCCTTACATTTCCTAGTTCCCCAGACTATACCAACACTGCTTATTTTTTTCCTTTGAAAATAGTTCCAGTTCTTAATTCTGTGTAGTGTTCAAGAGGGTAGTATCTAAAACTAAGAGGCCTGGGTTCTGTGCTGTCCTGGCAATGGGACCTTGGCCACGTCATTTGCATATTTTCTGGAGATACTGTCTCAGGGATAAAATGAGAGGCTTAGACTAGATAGGCCCTAAGGGTTCTTTCAGGTATGACATTTTATTATATAGTATTTCTTGACTCCTTGATTGCCAAGAATCTGAGAACTGTAGGGCGTGAGGAGAGAACCTTTGTGGTGAGGATTATAGGAGAATTTCTTTTTCTCTTTTCCCACGCTTTTTTTTTTTTCTTCACTAGCATCTTGTTTGTATGACGGTAGAATGAAACAGGGGGACATGAAGGTCTGCTCTTGCCACCGTGAGCAGGACCACAGAGGTACTTTCTCTTGAAAGTCTGCAGATCAAGGTTTTGTTTCAGAACTGGCCTCTTGCGAATTGCCATCGTCACCAGTCTGTTCCTGGTAGGAAAGAGTGGTCTTGACTTCAAGGGCAGCTCCAGAGGGAGGAAGACTAGATATCGATGGCAGTTCCTGCTCAGTTGCCACAGATATTTCCTTACCCCATTGGTGTCTTTTACTTTGGGCCTCGAGTAGGTTGGGGGGGGGTGGATCCTGATCTTGCTCAGGCTGGTCTCGAACTCCTGAGCTCAAAGCAATCCTCCTGCCTCAGGCCTACCCAGAGTGCTAGGATTACAGGCGTGAGCCACTGAGCCTAGCCAAGGTTATTTCTTAACTAGTCAGCCTTTTAGAGACTATCAAACTATGTGACTCATTTGGGAAACCTGCCCTTTAATTACTTTATGCACGGTAATTACTTTCAGAGTAGTATGATGCTAGATTATCCAAATGCCTGTACTTCTTGAAAAGGACCCTTTCATACCTAAGTCTTCTCTTGTGTTTTATTCATAACACAACTTTTTGTCAGAGAGTTACCAGACTTACAATGATTAGGTGCCCTTGCTTATTTGGAGATAGGGTTTTTTGAGGACAGGTTTAAAGTTTCACTTTCAGCTAATTAGTCGTTCTCTTAATTGGTCTCCTATTCTGGTTGGGAGATGTGTATAGTGTGCTCCTTTGTCTGTTTTATAAAACCAAATGATTAAACATGTATTTATTCTCTTTTGCCACTTGAACAGTTTTGGTTCAGTCATGGAATCTTGAGTATAAATACTCCTGAAGGCTTCTCTAGGACTCATTCAGACAAGTCCTGTCAGCTATTGTTGAAGCTGAAGAGAAAACACAAGAAGTCAGTTTTTAGCAGCTAGCAGGCAGGTTGGCTATCTGGAGGTCACACTGATTTCTTAGGACTCATATCTAAATTTTCTTTAATAATGAATATTTATTGCAATCTGTATCATATATGAGACACAGTAGAAACATATGGCTGTTACCAACACAGAGCTACAAAATATAATTACAACAGAGTTGTCTGTTTATTACTACATGGTTTACATTTAAAACTCCTCATATTTTTGAAGTTAATCTATTCATGTAGTATAAATTCAAAGGAAGATACATAACTGGACATGGCCACCATTCATTTCTTGTGAATCCTTCCAGAGATGACATTGTTGTGTTTCATATAGTGAGTGGTAGTGCATTAGACAATTTTACAGAGATCAAAAATATGATATAATCTTTTTCTGCTTTGTATTATTTAAATTTTTATAAATATTTGTAGGCTCCAAAAATATGTTTTTCCTAAAATTATGTAGTTAATATATTCTCTTAATATACATGTTAATATTCGTTATAGATGTATTTCCCTGTTTAACTATTTGTAAGATCTTATTAAATGTTTTTGTATAGTCTTTACAGTAAGCATTCATTGTAATACTTTTCAAAAAGCAGTATACATTTACACTTCAACTGATGGATAGACTTCAACAGAGAAAACAAAAGGGAGACTGACAGAGAAGACAAAAGGGTGCGGTGGCTCACACCTGTAATCCCAGCACTTTGGAAGGCCAAGGTGGAAGGATCCCTTGAGCCCAGGAGTTCAAGACTAGCCTGGGCAGCATAGCAAGACCCCGCTTCTACAAACTAATAAAAAAATTAGCTGGGCATGGTTAGCTGTGAGAATGTCCCCCCAGCTACTCAGGAGGCTGAGGCAGGAGGATCGCTTGATCTCAGGAGTTTGTTATGGTGAGCTATGATCATGCCACTGTACTCTAACCTGGGTGACAGGGTGAGACTTTGTCTCTTAAAAAAGAAAAGAAATGGCCAGGCGCGGTGGCTCACGCCTATAATTCTAGCACTTTGGGAGGCTGAGGCGGGAGGATCACTTGTGGCCGGGAGTTCGAGACCAGCATCAGCAAGACTCTGTCTCTACAAAAAATAGAAAAATTAGCTGAGCACCTATAGTCCCAACTACTTGGGAAGCTGAGGCAGGAGGATTGCTTGAGCCCAGGATTTGAGGTTGCAGTGAGCTATGATGAAGCCGTTGCACTCTAGCCTGGGTGACAGAATGAGGCCCTGCCTTAAAAAAAAAAAAAAAAAAAAAAAACCAAAAAACATAGGGAAAGCTTTTAGTCGAGGCAGCTCAAGAATGCTTCTCCATATTTGAAAGTAAATATTAGATATTAAAAATAAATGTAATGTTTCTAAGTCTTATTTGAAGGAACCTAGTCAGTAGTTTCTTGACAGTCAGAACTGAGAAATTGGAAGCTGTGGGGCAGCCAAGGTGTGGGGGTCACATATAGAAGAGAAAGCTGGGCTGCAAAATGAAGGAGAGGAATAAAGCTGATGTCAAAAGGAAGCAGAAAAGAGAACAGGTAGCTCTCTTGGATCCTGTTTCCTCTCCAGGCCCTGGGTCCAGCTGCATTTCCTAGTCTGAAAACCTTGAATAAATTTCTCCTTTTGTGCTTAAACTAGCTTGGGTGTGTTTCTGTTACTTGTAACCATTCTGCCACTTGACCAAATAAAGAAACAAAGTCTCAGAAAATAGGCCGGGCGTGGTGGCTCACGCCTGTAATCCTAGCACTTGGGAGGCTGAGGCGGGCGGATTGTTTGAGCTCAGGAGTTCGAGACCAGCCTGAGCAAGTGGGAGACCCCCGTCTCTACTAAAAATAGAAAGAAATGATCTGGCCAACTAAAAATATATATAGAAAAATTAGCCGGGCATGGTGGCACATGCCTGTAGTCCCAGCTATTTGGGAGGCTGAGGCAGGAAGATCGCTTGAGCCCAGGAGTTTGAGGTTGCTGTGAGCTAGGCTGACGCCACGGCACTCACTCTAGCCCGGGCAACAAAGCGAGACTCTGTCTCAAAAAAAAAAAAAAAAGCAAAGTCTCAGAAAATAAAAGAAAAAAATCTGTCTGATCTGCCTGATTTGTCATATTGAGATTGTTACAATGATGACATCCAGAGGTAACCCACGTAATCATGTGGTCAGGCCTTCCACAGACTAAGGCCAAAGACCAGGTGTTGCCTGAGTGCTGCATCTGCAGCTGAGTTCTAGGGAGGACAGTGGGTAAGATGCCTCACTCCTGTTATCTCACTTACTCCTCGCGTCTCCAGGAGACACTGACTCTCATTCTCATACCACAGTAGAGGCTTAGGTTGCATACCTGCTTAAATTCACACATAGCCCTGAAGAAGCAGAGTAAGGATTCTAGTTCAAGTCAGAATGAGTGCAGGCCCTGCACTTTTGACTCCTAGACATGCTTTTAAGAGGTGCTTTTCTCGGCCAGGCACAGTGGCTCACACCTGTAATCCTAGCACTCTGGGAGGCCGAGCCGGGTGGATCGTTTGAGCTCAGGAGTTTGAGACCAGCCTGAGCAAGAGCGAGACCTGTCTCTACTAAAAATAGAAAGAAATGATTTGGACAGCTAAAAATATATATAGAAAAAAATTAGCCAGGCATGGTGGCATGCACCTGTAGTCCTAGCTACTTGGGAGGCTGAGGCAGGAGGATTGCTTAAGCCTAGGAATCTGAGGTTGCTGTGAGCTAGGCTGATGCCATGGCACTCTAGCCCGGGCAAAAGAGCGAGACTCTGTCTCAAAAAAAAAAAAGGTGCTTTTTTTCACTGAGCAAATTTTTCGTCTTGTTGGCAAATTGTGTGAATTCCAGCAAACCTAGACTTTCATGGCTCTACAAGCCTACCCAGAGCTAGGGTCTTAAAATAGGGTCCAAGAACTTTGTGGTCCATTTGTATAGGACATTTTCCCTAACCTCAAAGCCTTAGTCTGATATTCTGGCTTTTTTTCCATCATCATCAGAAATGTGGATCTGCGAGAATACTTGTCTGAGGAAGTGCAAGCAGTACACAAGAATACCACCTACGACCTCATTGCCAACATTGTGCACGACGGCAAGCCCTCTGAGGGCTCCTACCGGATCCACGTGCTTCATCACGTGAGTGGCTGCTGATGTCTCTTGGCACAGAGGGGCAAAAACAGGTGTCGTTTCTTTGGCCTTTCAGAGGGCAGCTCCCTTCAGTTCGCCCTGGCTTGGCCTTGGCTTTGGGACTCTGCCAATAATAGTGCTGCCAGTGGTTAGTTTAAGGCAGTGGCTCTCAATTTTGGCTGCACATTGGGTTCACCTGGGGAGTTTTTTAAAATCCTGACGCCTGGGCACCACCCCAGGCAATGACATTAGAACAGTGGTTTCCAACTATGGTAGAGGCCAGGGATGTTTATATGTATCCTACGATGCACAGGACAGCTCCTGCAACAGAGAATTATCTGGCCTAAAACTTCAATCAGCGTCAAGGTTAAGAGACTCTGCGTTAGATTATCTAGAGGTGGAACCAGGCATGTGATGTTTCAGAGCTCCCTGGGGGAGCCCAGTGTGCAGCTGAGGTGAGAACCTCTGTTGTGGACTAGAGTCTCACCACTCAAAGTGATAGTAATGCAGAATCCTAGGCCCACCCAAACCTACAGAATCAGAATCTGCTTTTTGACAAGATTTGTATGAAATGAAAATTTGTGGAGCACTGGTTTAGAGGCTCCGTTTCAGCTTAAAAATTTTGTGAATTTGTCTCAAGTTGAAAACAGATAAATTGGGCCTATCGCACGCCCCCCGTGGCAGTGACGACCCATTCGAACGTCTGCAAAATTGAAAAACAAAAGAAGAAAAGAAAACAGATAAATCATGTACTAGATATATTTTGTATCACAAATTATTAGCACAGATTATTCTAATTTGATTAGTATCTTTTGAGACTGTGGGTTTAATAACTAGCTTCTGTTAAGTGCTTTACTGTGTGTTAGAAAGTACACCAAGTACTTAATGTGTGTTTGTTTCATTTCTATCATTAGAACACACCTCCAAGATAGGAGTCAATACCATATTTCTTTTTATAGATGAGGAAACCTAGACTTAGAGTTGGAGTAATTTATATGCAGACAGTACAATTGGGATTTGAACCCATATACTTGACTTCAAAGCACATGTTCTTAACTAGTTCTTACGTGATCTGGAGCTTTCTTTATGTTTTCTATATTCTGAACTATTGGAATATCCAGGATATCTGGAATATCTACATTCTGTAATGGTCTTTGGCATTCCTTAGAAGTTTGGATGGGTAAGGCAGGTGTGCTGCCAGAAGTACCTCTGCCTTAATCCGGAAACTTCTTTTTCCCCTTATCCATGGAAGCATGAAATAAGGTAGATTTTGTTGCACTGGTTTTCAGGCCAAAGGAAACAGGTTAACATGATGGACAGTGTCCACCAGTGACTCCTTTTCTGGATTATCTATTGCTTCTATTCCCTGGAGTAAGAGTGTGGAGAGTGGGCATGTCCACATTTAGGTTCTCCCAGTAGTTCTCCCTACTAGAATGTCTAGTCATTTCTGAGCAGCAGGGAGACATCTTAGGTGAGGAGTAGAGGGCTTCCTTTTTCTACTCTTTAGTATCCATCTGAATTCTTAAAAAATGTACAAGCTGGGCACCAGGCATGGTGGCATGTACGTTTAGTCCTAGCTACTTGGGAGACTGAGGTGGAAGGATTCCTTGAGGCCAGGTGTTTGAGTCCAGCCTGAGCAACATCGTGAGACCCTATGGCTACAAAAAAAATAGAAAAATTAGCAGGATGTGGTGGTGCATACCTATAGTCCCAGCTACTCAGGAGGCTGAGGCAAGAGGATTGCGTGAGGTTACAGTGAGCTATGATTGTGCCACTGTACTTTAGCCTGGGCGACAGAACAAGACCTTGTCTCAAAGAAGTGTACAGAAGTGTTTGAGACTCCAGTGTACTTCAAAGAATCCTTGACAGGAATTGAGTTTGCCATGATCAACACACCAAAAGCTCTTTTAATTGAATCATGCCCAGCAGAGCTCATATGCCTTCTTTATGACTGTTGCTGGGTGATGTCTAGTGGCATCTAGAGTTAGAGTTAGAAAAATATTCTTCCAATTTTTCTAACTCTTGGCTGTGATCTTTTTCTGTTATGCCATTTTGTTTTAGGGAGCAGATTAACCCAGCTCTTCCTATCTTCTGCAGGGGACCGGCAAATGGTATGAATTACAAGACCTCCAGGTGACTGACATCCTACCCCAGATGATCACACTGTCAGAGGCTTACATTCAGGTGGGTTGGCCACAGCCTTGGTGAGTGCCGAATGGGGAGGTATGGGGCCAGTGAGAGGAGTGGGCCGAGGCAGGAAGTGGGACTGGGCTAGAAGATTGGTTGGAGGGCTGGGTGCCTGTTGGGATGTATTGAGGAATGAGGTGGGGCCAGATTACATGGCCCTGAAAGTCAAGCAGACATTTTTCAGAAAAGAAGAACAGAGAAGCATGGAAAATTTATCCATGAGCAAAAATGGTTGTGTTTATGGCACAGTTAATGGTCTGGTTTCAAGGAGGTTGAGCCTGAACTCATCTGGGAGGCTGGAAGTCGTCTCGAAGGTCTCCCCAGTGTTCCAGACAGAGTGAGCACTCTCCTTTGAACCCACAGTACTTCCTATGTGCCTTTTTTGGAGTGTCAGCCATATTATTTTGGCTGTCTTCTCCACTGGGTTGAGAGCGTGTGGAGCACTGAATATCTCTGTCTTCTCTCTCTCTCTCCTTCTCTTTTTATTGAGACAGAGTCTTACTCTGTCACCCAGGCTGGAGTGCAATGGTGCAGTCATAGCTCACCGTAACGTCAAATTCCTGGGCTCAAGCGATCCTCCCACCTCAGCCTCCTGAGGAGCTGGGACTAGAGCCAGATGCCACCACACCCAGCTAACTTTTTAATTTTTGTAGAGATGAGGTCTCACTGTTACCTAGGCTGATCTCGAACTTCTGGGCTCAAGCGATCCTCCTGCCTCAGCCTCCCAAAGTGCTGGGATTATAGGCATGAACCACCACACTCGAACTGTCTTTTCTTTTTGTGTTAATGATAGCCCTACTACCTGGCAAAAGAAGGAAGATTGAGACTAAGAAAAGCCATAGCTTTGTAAAAGAGAAGAATAATACCTCTCCTAGAGACAACTCTTTTCTCTCCTCAGTGGCTTTGTGTTCCTTTTTAGAAAGGAAGTTTGTAATGGGAAATTAAGAGGATGGGTGGAAAAATGACAATTGAATGAAAGGGAGTTTTCTGAAAGGTCATGAATCATTTTTATGGGATGTAGCAGATATGTAAGTGGGGTAATGGCTTGTCCATTGCCTGGCACAAAATAAGTACTTGATACTGTTGACTGAATGCCTCCTAGACCAGCTCTTCAGTATCTGTTTTCATTTCTTACAGATTTGGAAGAGGCGAGATAATGATGAAACCAACCAGCAGGGGGCTTGAAAGAGGCATCCAGGGATTTGCTCCTGAGGACTTTGGCTGATAATGGTAAAGAAAATACTGAAGCTGTAGCTGACTGTAGACCGACAGCTTCCCGGGGCCAGCCCCGTGTGCATGGTTCTGGCTACCAGAGTGTTGTCAGAGGAGCCCACCCGCCTGGGATGGCGCTGCACTGCCACCCCGCTGTTCTTTGATCAATTTATTGTAATTGATGTGCCACACTGTTTTCCAGATGTATGTAACTTCTGATAGCTGGGAGGTGAAGGACAGACAATTTCTTTGAAACATCAAGCCTCAGGAGTCTAGGAATAAGCACGACGCTAGTAACATCCTTCTGTCTATTATAATTAGATGGTTTTCCCATGGTTCCCTTCATTTCCTGATGTGCTTTTTGGAATGGATTAAATATTTTCCTGTTTTTAAACTGGCCTCTTGTTTTATATTCCTTATCTTTGGCTGTTGGCTAAGGGGGAGATTTATTTTCCTTTTTAATTTTCACAAACTCTTTACTCTACAATCTGTCATCTGGTGGACATCATGATTGTCTCTTCCTGTCAGCTTGTGGGTGGTGTGTCAGTTAAGATGCATTTGTCTCTAAGTAACAAAATAATGTGACTAAAAGTGACCAATTATTATTGTGCTTAACTAGAAGGCTGGAGGTGGGCAGTTTCAGGCTACAGTGCAGGTCTGTGTAAGGGAAGAGAGAAGAAAGGAAACCGGAAGAACTCACTGCAGTACAATTCTGAGAAAGTGTCAGCCAGGCCAGTGGGAAGCCCCAGAGCAAATGGCTCCATCAAGCTTCATCATTGACTCCGGGCAGCCTGGAGGACGTGTGGCCTTGGCCTGAGCAGTGCGGCAGATCCAGAGGTGTGGGGAGTCTGAAGGCGCACCAGCTGGAGGCAGGCAGCCAGCTACAGCAAGTTCTCGTGCAGGCAGATGGGAGCTGTGTACCACTTCTTTTTTTTTTTAAGTTATAATCACTATTTCTACTGTTTTGTCCAAATAACAATTGCACTGACAGAGAATATCTTAAAAGGAGAAAAATGCTCTAAAGTAGGAAATAAATTAATTGAAAGAAAATGATACCTGGTGTACTTGCAAATTATAAGACTTTTTTTGAAGTCTTACCTGGGGCTGCCTAAGTCTTTGAACCAGTAGCTCCTCTTATAACGGTTGTGTTACTGACTTATTAAACAGCTATACTTGTGACTAAAATGGCAAGTGATAGCGGGTTTGGAATAGATCATTTTAAACCATGTTCATAAAAGAACATTCTTTTTAAATAGGTTAAGAATACATCAAATATAAAAATGTAAAGTTCAACTCTGTGGCTTCACTTATCACTTTTCAGGAGATGACTCATAAATAGATCTTAATTCCAGACTTCTCTAAACTCTTGAACTTTAGAACCCACTTGATATGCCTACTTGATATATTTTTAGGTGTCTTAAAGTCAACTCAAACTCAGCACTGTTTAAAACTGAGCTTGTGAGCTTCCCTCTCAAACTTGGCCCCTTTCCAGTGTTTCTAGGTGAAGATTCCACCACCTGTCCAGTTACATAGCTAGAAATTCATGCAGAAGTCATCCTTTGTGCCCCCACTCCCCCGCCTTCCCTCATCTCCTCTGTTACCAAGCCCTTTCAATTCTACTTTGTAAGGATCTCTTGAACAACTTCCTCACTGTTTTCATTCTCTGCCACCATCTAGCCTAAGCTTGTGCTGGCTTAGTCCAGGTCCAGTCAGTCTGGGTCCAGTCAAGAGAGAGAAACTACACAATAATCTGATCAAGGAAAGTTTGATTTCAGTAACTATTAACTACAGCAGGAGTTTGTAATAACAAGAGATTGACTAGTAATAAGTAGAGCTGTAGAAAATAACAGATCCAAGGAATAGCCACTACCTCTAGGGCCACATAGAGTGTCCAAGGCTGAGATTCACCCCTTGCTGAAAATCTGCCCTCTGGATCTCTTTAAAAATCTGCTTTGTAGTGCGTTGGGGAAAGCCGTTCAGGGGAGGTGTCTCACCAGAGGCACGCTGCCATAGAGCTGTCTGGGGAGGACAAAGTGCCGGGTAAAGCTTCCGGGTGTGGGTGCTGCTGGCTGCTGTGCGGTGCAGGAGCCCTGCAGGCACCTGATGCTGGAGGAGGTGTACGTGCTGCTTCAGGTGAGCGTACCAGAATCAGGAAGCAAAGCCCTTTTTTTCCTGCAATGTCCCTTCGGTACTTTCTTGTGACAAAGCCTCAGTGCCAGCTGGCAAGGGAAAATCTAAAGGACCCAGATCCATTTTCACAGAGCAGGCTAAAAGGGTGAATTTGGAGCTGAAAGTTTGATACCTGGCACAGTCTACCCCTTTGAGGACTCAGGTTCCATATACAGCTGGTCCTCTGTATCCGTGGGTTCCACACTGTGGATTCAACCAACTGCGGATTGAAAATATTAGGAAAAAAATTGCATCTGTACTGGATATGTACAGATTTTTTGTGTGTCATTCCCTAAACAGTATGGTGTAATAGCTACATAGCATTCATATTGTATTATTAGAAGTAGTCTAGAGCTGTAAGTGTACAGGAGGATGTATATAGGTTATGTGCAAATACTACACCATTTTACATAAGGGACCTGAGGATTTTGGTATCAGCAGGAGGTCCTGGAACCAATCCTTCATGGACACTGAGGGACAACTGTACACTCTTTGAAATACATTTGAACTCCTATACAACAACAAAGAAAATAATTCTGTATTTCTGTCCAATAATAAACAGCCACCCTTCTAACAGGTGAACAAATTTTCACTCTTTCTCAAAATAAGCTGCAGCCTCAAGAGTCATTGTATGCATTACTGGCTTTTATTAACACTCCTCACATCCAGTCACTGTCCTACTGAGTCTACTGTTCTTTAAAGACTAAGTTGTAAAGTTAACTTCTGACAACTTGTATACAAAATAAAAATGGGAAGAAGAGAGAAAAATGGTTCGTGTATACACATCGTGTGTATAATAAGTATTAATAAATAGAAAATAAGAAAACCTACTATAGTCCTCATTTCTGTAATTGGTCACAAGGCTGTAACTAATACCTATGCTTCCTTTTTTCTACTACCCATTCCATATTTCTTCTGCCCTCAGTCTGAACTGCACTAGTTGGGGTTCTTTACCTGGTATAGTGACCCAAACTTCATTTCTTAAGGGCCTAACCCCTTAATCATCCTGCCTGGTTTTTTTTTGGTTTTTTTTTTTTTACTTTTTTTGGTTGCAGTAGTTTTCCATTAACCTTCACTATTAGAATTGTCCATCTTCCCTCCATTGTGTAGAAGCAGCCCAATTTCCTCTTGTAATCAGAATCAATCTCTCTGACAAGTCGATTACCCCACACTTACCTCCTCCCGCCCCCAGCTTGTTGGTTCAATAGCATAAGGAGCCCAAAATGTCCAGGTGTCTCATCTTCCATTTTAGTGGAGGCATTGTGTCCTCTGGTGGAAGCGTTCCTCCCTTTGGGTCAAAAAATTCCAAACCAGCAGAGCTCAAAGTTGCTGGAACAGAAAGCAAGAATTTTGCAAGAAGGTTATTGGTTGTAATACAGGAGTCATTGTGACATCCATCCATTTTCCGGAGACAGTACCATATAATGCTCTGATTCAAAGCATATACTGCATCTTATAAAACAAATCACCAGTTGGTACTGTAACTAAGCTCTCAGGCATTTCACCTTTCAATTAGGCCAGCTGCTTCTGGATGACGGGATATGTGATGAGATCAGGAAGGCAATGCTGTGTTGAATGCCATAATGGCTGGTAAGGCATTCTGAGAGTCAGTTGGTGGTGGTGGTGGCAGAAACATGGGCAGGGAAGGCAAATCTGTATGCAGAATATGTTTCTATTCCTTTGAGAATGAATCTCTGCCTCCTCCATCATGGAAGATGTAATCAGCGCGGTACTGTGGGCTGGCTGATCACTATAACGAATGGTGTCATACTGGGGACTCAACGCTAATTTGTGCTGTTGGTAAATTGGACACTCAGCAGAAGTACTGCTCAGGTTAGGGCGAGGAGAAGTCCATGTTGTTGAGTCCGTACATGGCCTCCATCCCTGCCACCATGGCTCATGGCTCATTGAGCAAGCACTGGGGTGGCTGGAGAAAGAGGCTGCTGAGTGACATTCGTGGAGCATGTCATTTGTGTAAGCCTGATTATTAAGAGTATTCTCTGCAGTGGTTGCCTTTTGGTGGGCATCCACATGGGACACAAATATTTTCTTAGTATACACTCATTTAAGGAGCTCGATCTATATACCACTTCCCCTGTTTTCCCTTTCACCAATCTTACAATGCTGTTCCTTCTGAATCCCTGACCATCCAGCCAAACTATTGGCAACTTCCCATGAATTAATCTAGGTTTGTATTTCTGCCCATCTCATACTCCAAATATAGTGAATAACCAAATCAAACAACCTCTCAAAGCCTGGGAGGACATTACTATTAAGTGTAACCCCTGAGGATGAAGTGCTACTGCTGTCCACCTGTGGGTTGTACAGCATATTGTACAAGCTCATCTTGAGTTTTGTCTTCCTTGGTCAAGTGGTCTTAAGGAACACCTCAGGAGGCATGGACTGAGGGAGAGGAGGCAATGCAACAGGAGTCAATGTCAAAGGTATCTAAGCCACCTGCTCATCTAACTTACAACTTTTGGACCTGCCTGAGCTTGGTGTCATACACTAGTTCCATTTAATGATGGATTGCAGCTGCACATGCCCAACCTTACGGATAGGTGAGTCAGACAACAGCCAGTTCATGGCGGGAGGCTCGGGGTACATAGTCACCTTATGTGCCATGGTTAGGTTCTCAGTCTCCACGATAGCCCGATAGCTAGCTGTTTCCCAAAAGGAGAATAGATATCTGCAGAAGAGGGCATATACTTGCTCCAAAATCCTGGAGTTCCGCATTGTGATTCTCCTATTGGTGCTTGCCAGAGTCTCCCAATAGCATTCCTATGTGCCTTGGGCACTTCAAAATAGCATTCGATCTCCTGGACCATAAGGCCCAAGTAGTAAAGAAGCCCATTCTGTAGCCTAAACTTGCTGCAGAACCTTCTCTTGTTCTGGTCCCCCTTGAAACTCATGGCCATACAGCTGCAAGTGACTGTAGATGAGTCAAAGTAACACATTCAAATATAGTATATGTTGTCTCTAAAAGCCAAGAAACCCCCTACCAAACGTGTGTGTGTGTGTGTGTGTGTGTGTGTTGGGGGGGTGGGTAGGTGGTATGAGGTAGAGCAACCTGTCTTTTACCTTGGAGAGGATATTTTAACATGCTCCATACGATTGACCCCCCCCCCCTTAGAAATGTCACTGAGGTAGGAGGCCCCTGGATTATGTGGGGTTTAACTCCCAACTTGTTTATGTCTTACTGAGGTATCCAAAGCACTTGATACTTCCTGCTCATCAGATCTAATCAGCATAGTGTCTTATGTAGTGGACTAGTGTGATATTTTGTGGAATGTCAAGATGATCAAGATCTTTGTGTTCTATATTATGGTAGAGAACAGGACAATGACATAGTCTCGAGGTGACACTGGAGGTATACTGTTGGCCCTGCCAGGCAAAAGCAAATGACTTCTGGTGATCTTAATAAGTTTATGGAGAAATACCAATTTGATTCCAACTTGATAGCTGCATACCAAGTGCAGAAGTTGTGCTCTATCAGTAAAGATGCTATCACTGGGACGGCAGCTTTAATTGAAGTGACTGATTAAGTTTATAACGTTTATCCACAGTCATTCTCCAAGATCCGTCTGACTTCTGCATAGGCCCTCTGCTACTATCATTCTAGTCTAAGCTACTACTGGTTTCTGTTTGCAATGGTCTTAACAGCTTTCCTCACATTTCCTTGCCTCATATCCCCAATTCATTCACACTTTAGCCAGAGTAATCTTTTAAAACACAAATCCAACCAAGTCATTTCTCCCCCACACTCGGATCTCCTGCTTAAGGACCCTTCATTGGCTCCTTAGGGTAGAGGCTGAGGTCCTTAGCTGCTAGCCTCATTTCTCAGGACGTTTCTGCTTGTTCTTGATCTCAGGATCACTGGCCTTTATTGTGTTGCTCAGTTGTGCCACAAGACACAGGGTCTCTGTGCCCCCAACTCTGCGAGGGATGCTCTTTTTCCCCTTTTAACTCCTCTTTCTCTTCCATGACCCCTGAACCCACTTAATACCATGTGTATCTGCAATTGATAGCCCTTATTGCACCTAAAAAATTCCTTTTTTTTTCTATGATTTTTCTGATTAATGCTTGTTTTCCCAACTAGACTCTTAAGTTCCAAGGACAGACAGAAACTGTTTCTTTTGTGCCCAGCCCAAGGGAAATGCCTGGCCCTTGGAAGTCAAAACACCCATGTTTGTTGAGCAAATGCTTTAGTACTAAGTCTGTGTTCTCTGTGTCGTCCTTTTGCACCAACAGTCTTTTCTCTTTGCATTCTCCCAAGATGGTGACAATAAGTACTGTCGCCTAAAAGCTTGGGGACCCTTTCTCAGAACTGTCTGTCGTGTCTTGTGTGCAGTAACTTAAGGTTTTTTGTAGATGACACATGGCTTGCTTCTACCACTGCTGTCTGAGCTGGGGGCCTGGCCTCCATGTCTTCACAGCCATGATCCCAGCATGTACTTCCTCTTTTGGAGACCTCAGGCTCTGGCCAGAGTCTGAACCACAGATGAGGAAGAAGTAAAATTCATGCCTTCTTAGCATGACTCCAAAGCCACAAGTCACAAAAGAAAAGACAGATACATGGAAAAATATCCTAAGTTTAAGATAAATGATAGAGAACAATTAGCATATAGGACAGTAAATAAATGAATATACCTAGTATATTTTTACTGGTAAAACAATAAGAAAAAGAACACCTCAATGGAAAATTGGGCAAATAGCCCAAATAAGCAATTCACAAAAGATGAAATACAAATGGCTGATAAACATGTGAAAATACACATGTTTATTTAGTAACGATGAGATGCAAATTAGAACAACCACAAGAGGTCATTTTTTTATATTTTGGATTGTCAAAGATTTGAAAGATGGTTAATACCCAGGGTTGGTGAGTGGAAAAGAGGCACTTGTTTTTTTACTGGGATAGAAATTGGTATGGCTAGCACAGAGGGCCAGTTTGGTAATACAGCCTCTATTAAAAGTAAAGATAAGGCTGGGCAAGGTAGCTCCTGCCTTAATCCTAGCACTCTGGGAGGCCGAGGTGGGAGGATCGTTTGAGGTCAGGAGTTTGAGACCAGCCTGATCAAGAGTGAGACCCCATCTCTACTAAAAATAGAAAAAATTAGCTGAGCATCGTGGCACACACCTATAGTCCCAGCTACTGGGGAGGTTGAGGCAGGAGGATTGCTTGAGCCCAGGAGCTGAAGTTTCAGTGAGCCATGATGACTCACTGCACTCTAGCCTGGGCGACAGAGCAAGACTGTCTCAAAAAAAAAAAAAAAAAAAAAAAAGTAAAGATGTGCATACTTTTTGTCTCCACAATTTCACTTCTTGGAGTTGATTCTAAGGAAATAGACTAGTAAATAAAAATGTTAAGTGTAAGGATTTTTTATTCTTCACAACATTGTTGACAATAGTGGTTTCAAAAAGGAAAGAGTTTGTATCAAGGAAAAAAATGGGCTGGGCATGGTGGCTCACACCTGTAATCCCGGCAATTTGGGAGAGGATCACCAGAGGAGTTGGAGGTTGCAGTGAGCTATGATCATGCCACTGCACTCTAGCGCAGGCAACAGAGCGAGACCCCATCTCAAAAAAAAAAAAAAAGGTCATATGATTAGTAATGATGGTAGACACTTATATTTATTGACCTGGAAAGTTCTTGTTAAATGAACAATTCAGGTCACAAAGCAGCATGTATAGGACGTTTCCATTTTTGTAGATCTGCTATATCTATTTTTGTATATGTGGACAGAGAGGTTTGGAATGCTTATAATAAAATGTTAATAATGATTGTGTTGTGGATTTGAGATTCCAGTTATTTATTAGGGGGACATACATGTAACTGTTCTTTCCACTATAACTGAACTCATTTTGGCCCATGAGCCCCCAAAACATACTATTTCCATTTGAAAGAGACTCAATGCATTAATAGTCAGCCTCTCTTGGGTGACTAACCACTGAATCTTCCTTCCGTTTTCCCTGGGAATGACTTACAGATTGCCTTGTCATGAGGAGAGGTGTCGGAGACTGAACTCTCTCTGGTCCTACAGGTCTTGCCTGCTGGCTACC
The DNA here is from genome assembly GCA_028533085.1 of Varecia variegata. Lineage (NCBI taxonomy): Eukaryota > Metazoa > Chordata > Mammalia > Primates > Lemuridae > Varecia > Varecia variegata. The sequence goes on from CM052437.1 coordinate 60,041,238, forward strand.
TTCTTGTGCCAGCATTCTACACCTGTCTGATTTCTGCTCATTTCAAGACTCACAAAATCTGTCACTGCTTTGTCCCCAACTGCAGGCTCTTGTGGGCCCGCCATCTTGTCCAGACCCAACTCTGACTGCCTCCTGGGCCGTGGGTGTGGTTGCTCTCCTGCAACTACAGCGGGTGGGGGCCGCTGTCTGTGAGGCCCTCCTCCCCAGGCCGTTCTCACCCTTTCCGATGTGGTGGCGGCAGGCTTCCCTTAGAGACCCGCACCCTTGGAAAGTGAAGAACAAGTCCCCTCCTCTTGGGCTGTAATCCCTTCCGGGGCTTCTCTTCCCCGACCTTGCTCGGTGAGGGGGTGTGCCAGATGCTGGCCACTTCTCAGGGACCTTCCAAATCTCAAGTGAAGCTACTTCCTGCCAACTGGTCAACTCCCGATCTCCTGCTAAGTGAAGCCTCGTCTTCACAATCAGGCGCTCATTCCCACTCTTGTTTTGGGGATAAACTATTAATGTCTTCCCTCCTTCAAGCTTTGGCTCTTCATCTTCTCAGTCAAGCTTCTTTATTTTTATTTTTAAAAATTTAATTAATGCTCCTTTCTCTCAGAGAGCTGGGTTTTGTAATTGAAACAATGGTTTTCAAGAAAATAGTCTGCTATAGATTTATAAAAGTCTCCTTAGAAGTTCACGTTCAGGGGCTAAGCACTTGGGCATCTCATCCCTGCCTCAAGAACAGGCTGCACAGAAAGCTTTTCCTGGCGCTTCGTGGTGGCTGTGTGGTGCCAGAGGGTGGGGAAAAGGACTCCAAAAGTCCCAAGTTCAGTGTGACAACATACATCCTGCTGTAGTTCCCTCCTGGGATTGGTGGAACTGTAGGTGATTCCCACTCTTCTTCTTTTTGGTCTGTAGTTCCTGAATTTTCTACAATAAACATGTACTTTTTATAATGAGAAATATAATGACAAAAGTTCTTCTATAAATACAGGGACACTTCCAGGCATTTAGGTCTTTAATGCTAAGGTTTATTTGGTTTCTTGTTTGTTTGTTTTGATTTTTTGGTCCCCTCATGAACTCGCCTTATCACAGTGACTGGACTCTTTGCAAGGGGGAGGGTAGCGGGTGGGAGGTTAGGCTGGAAGCAGCGGTGAGGGGAGAGGCCCTGTGGACATCTCCTTCCTTGTTAGGGGAGAGCGTGGGGTCGGCCCCTGGCCCGCTGACTTCAGGGTGGGACTGCAGCTCCTGCGGCCCTTAAAGGACAGTGTCTTTTGCTCTTTCGTTTGAGAGAACAGGACTTTATTAGCATCGTTACAGCATCGCGTGACATAGCAACTGAGCCTTCGCAGGCACAACCCCAGCTGAGCTGAGCACGTAAGTCACAACAGAAATAGAATCACCCTTGGGATTTCAAATAAAAGTTGGAAGTTCACCTTTCGAAAAGATAAAAAGGAAACCCCTCTTTATATGTTAAAGCGACGGCACTAGGCAGCAGAGCATCCCAGATACGAACATTTGCTCAACCCCTTCCCACCATGCTGGAGCACACATTGTCCACCCTTGGCCACGCCAGGGTTTCCCTGGTCTTTAAAAAAAGCTTAATTTAAGGATTTTATATGTCTATGTTTTATAGTACTTTATGTTCCCGTTTTTGATTCTTATGAATTTTTAATTTCATAAAAGTATTAGCAAAGAATTGTAAAAGCCAATCTTTGAGCACACGAGGGCCGGTGTGAGGCAGGGCCCAGCTTCTGCCCCGCTGTCCTCTTGGAGCTGCCGGGGGCCGTGGGAGCCAGGTGCGGCCACAGTGGGCGTGGAGGCTGGCCCCAAGTGGCTCCAGAGGATGCTGCCCTTGCAGCCACGGGAGTGGCTCTGGCGTCGGGCTGTGGCTGGAGCTGGGGCAGACAAGGCCGACACAGGGCTTAGGGCACACGCTGGGGCTCGTGGTCCACCAGTACAGGTGATCTTGAGGAAAGGGGTGGGAGGGCGAGTGTGGGTCATAAGGCTTCTTTCCAGTGTGGGCAGCTGGTGGGAGTCAAGAGGTCCCAGAGCCCATCACACTTGGCTCCTCCTTTGCAGCTGAGGAGAAAGAGAACCAGAGAGGGGCTGTGCATGTATTTTGCCTGGGGACCCGTGGCCAGTTGATGGCAGGGTTGGGACGAGAGTCCAGGCCTCCCATGCCAACCCAGTGGTCTTCCTGTTTCAACAGGGATGGCTGGGAGCCCTTCGAGCTGGGGAAAACCGACTGCCCCGGTCCTGGGTGTCCCCAGCTGTCATTGGTGGGGGAGGGACACATTAAACTGGCCCCATGGGACAGGCCTGAGTTGGGGCAGTAGCCCCTCCCCCCTGTTCCCCACAGGGGCTTGTGACTCAGAGCTTCAGGAGCAGGGCTGGGCTTCCTGCCCCTCAGATGGAAGAGGTGGACCTGCGTGTGAGCTCCAGCTGTAGCCCTTGCCCCTAGGATGTGGCCTGGCCATGGGCACCCACTAAATTTTAAAAAAAAGAGTGAACAAATGATTACATGACTGTCATGTTAGGGGCTGGCGCTGAGCAGAATTGTAAAAGTGGACCAAGCTTGCTCTTAAGGTCACTTCACACCCACTGTTGCTGTGTCCTTCCCTCTCGGGGGCATTTCCCGGCCCCCAGGCACCTGGTCACAGAGGCTGCGTCTGACCCACCCCTCCATCCTGAGGTGCCACCTCTGACTTAGAAAATAACAGTCAGGGAGAGAAACATGTCACAGGGGGTTGGAGTCTGATGACGGTGGAGTTCCTGGCATCTGAGGGGGAGATGCTTTGGGCAGCAAAGTGTGATTTCCCCTGAGCTCCTGCGACGGTTGGCTTCCGTCAGAACGTGTCAAATCCTGACACGGGTAAGCTGTGAGGCCGAGGGCCGAGGGCTGGGACAGGGCCAGGGGAGCTGGGAGTCAGGCCTGGCACTCAGGGTGACAGGGATGCTGAGGAGAGGGGAGAGCTCAGGGTCCCAGGAGAGGTGCTTTCCTGATGGTGCCGCCTCAGGCACTCAGAAAGCTGTCCATGAGCGGGAGGATGGAACAGCCACAGGAGTGGCCACCTCTTCCTGCTTGGGGAACAGAGGGCCTCCCGCCCTGATGGGTCACGACTTGCCCCCTTCCCCCGAGTTGGGGCCTGGACTCACCTGGACGGCTGAGTTCGCCTTAGAAGTGGGGGCTGAAGAGACACTGGAGAGGGCTGGACGAGGTTGCACACGCCCCCAGGGCCTGCACAGAGACAGCATTAGGGCCAGAGTCACCTTCAGCTCCCCACTCCCAGCTCTGAGGGGGACCTGGGGGCTCCTCCGGGAAGGGGCAGCTCTCACCCCCACCTGCTGCCTAGTGGGCGCTCTTGGTGTGACCTCACAGACCCCTCAGGCCCCCGGCCGTGGGGGTTTAGAGCCTGAGGAGGTGGGATGTTTGCCCCAGAACACTTTGTAACCCCCATCACCCCCCACACTGGCCATGATCACAGCCCCATCCCAGAGTGCGCATCAAAGCACACGCCTTGGGCCGTCCCTCCCTTCTCATCCTCCTCCTCCTCTTTCTGTTATGACTTCCCCTCAGCCCCACAGACTGCCTTTTGTACACGGAAACAGTGAGGGCCTCCCGTCATCATGGCGCAGAGAGGGTGGGGGCTCTGGGAGCCAAGGGGAGTCCCAGGACCAGCTGGGAGGGCTGGGTGTACCTGGCAGGTGGCATGGGCGTCCTGTCCCCTGGACGCCAGGGCCAGCAGCTGCGGCGTATGCTGCTCCACAAATTGCTCACACTGAGGAAAGACAGACACGGCTTGGAGTGGACCAGGCCCATTACAGCAGTCCTGCCTCGCAGACCTGGCCTCTCCCTCTCTGGATCACTCAGGCTCCCTCCCGACTCCGTGTCTCGGTCCCGCCCTCAGTCCCTCCGGCTGCAAGTAAAACCTTTAACAAGTCGGAGCCGGCTGTCGTGGAAAGCTTCCCGCAGAAAAGCCAGCGACACTGGAGATGGAGGGTCTTAAAACTCAGTCAGAGGGGTAGAATCCTAGCCACCACCTCCCCGCACCTGAAATTTCAGTTCTAGAAGGAATCTTAAAGTTCATCTGGTCCTTGAGATCTGACACGAGCAGGGAGGACAGTGCAGAAACCTGCCCCCCGGGACAGCGTTGGCCGGCTGGCCTCAGCACAGTATCTTGCTTTAGGAAAGGAATTTCCTGTCACTGGCTCTGAGTATTGGCAGGGGTCCTGGGACCTTCAGGTCTTGTCCCTTTGCAGGTGGGTTTGTCCCAAGTGAGTCACACCTTGAAGAGGGAGGGGTCAGGGACAGGACCGAGACCCCGGGGGAGGCCAGGCCCTGCCGTGGCTCCAGGCAGCCCTGGCATTACTCACCTCCTGGTCATACCCAGGCCTGCAGCATTCGGCGGGGGCTTATTCAGCCCTTGAGGGGGACCTGCTGGTCCTCTGGAACCCACAGCTCCAGAGGCGACCTCTGACCCATAGCAGGTTTTGCCTTAAGTTATAGTCCCGCCGTTGTCTGACCCATGTGCTTTTTGTCTGTCTGGGCTCCAGTCTGGCCCACCCTGTGTCTCTGGCTGCAAAGCCTCTCCTGGGCTCAGCCTTCCACCATGAATAGACCACGAGTCCCTCTGTTCCCGCTCCACACCTTTTGCCTGTCCAGCCAGGAGCCGAGGCAGGCCTGGCGCATTGCCCGTGGCATGGCCTGCTCGCTGCTGTTCCTGGCCTGGGTGGCCACAGACATGCAGAGGCGGCACTCAGAGTCTTGTGGCAGCCATTCTCCTGGCAGGGACCCCAGAGCGGCGAGGGCTAGAGAGAAAACAGGGCTGCCCTGCAGACGTGTTTGGTTCCTGTTGTGCAGGGCCAGGGCAGGTGGAGGAGGAGAGTGGGCAGTGGGCCAAGGTGGGGGCAGCAGGCTTACCTGGGCCAGCGCTGTCCTCACTGGAGCACCGGAGGATGAGGCCACAGACCAGCTGGGGCACCACACGGCCCAGCAGCGCGTCCAGGAGGATGACAGTGTAGCGCTCGGCCAGGCACTGGCAGATGCCGCCCACCACCAGGGGTACCACGTGGCATACCTGGGCCACAGCCACAGCCAGCACACCCTGGGGCAGGGGCAGAGAGAGGGCAGCATGGGACCTTCCCTCGGCAAAGCCGTATACCTTCCCTCATTCCCTTCTAGGAGGGAGAGTAAGGCTGTTTATGGACTAGGACACTGAGGATCAGAGAGTCCAGGGGACTTGGGGGACTCACCCGGAGTCACTGGGTGCAGGAGCCAGCCATGGGCCTACGTCTCCAAAGGCTGCAGACTGGCTGGGAGCATGGCTGGCCCAGAAAGGTGGGCCTCACCGAGGCCACACGGCAGCCTGGCCAGAGCTAGGACCAGAAGTTGCTCTTCTCCCTCCTGACCCAGGGCTTGCTCTATGTTCCCACAGGTGGGTCAGCTCCTATCTGACTCCCGCAGCCAACATGTCCCTGGTTTTATTTTATTTATTTATTTTCAGACAGTCTCACTCTGTTGCCAGGGCTAGAGTGCCGTGGCGTCAGCTTAGCTCACAGCAACCTCAAACTCCTGGGCTCAAGCGATCCTGCTGCCTCAGCCTCATGAGTGGCTGGGACTACAGGCACTCGCCACCACACCCGGTTAATTTTTTTTTGTTTCTATTTTTAGTTGCTTGGCTAACTTTTTCTATTTTTAGTAGAGACGGGGTCTTGCTCTTGCTCAGGCTGGTCTTGAGCTTCTGAGCTCAAGCAATCCTCCTGCCTTAGCCTCCCAGAGTGCTAGGATTACAGGTGTGAGCCACTGCGCTCGGCCCAGGTCCCTGGGGAAGCCAGCAGTTTGTCTAGCCCACCCTGTGTCCAAACACAAGCCCCGAGCTGAAAGGCCAGGAGAGAGGTAGCCAGCTCACGGCTCTTTCCTTCACCCCATCACCCCTTCACACGTGCTCCATGCTGCCCTGCTCCTCCTGCAGCCCCAGCTGTCCCCAGTGCTGGGAGGGGGAGGTAAGAGCAGGGCCAGGGAAGTGAGTGTACTTCTCCTTGTGTGGGGGCACTGCACCGATTGTACGCCGGGCCTGCCCGCCTCACTAGCGCTTCACCCCTGCACTGTCCTCTCTCCTGCCCTCACTGAACCGCCCCACCCCCTCTGCTCACCTTCCCTGAGAAACTTCTTGACATGTTGTCAGTACTTGCTGCTCTACTTCCCCCTCCCAACCTCCACTGGGGCTTCTGCCCCCACCGCTCCTCCAAAACCACTGTCAAGGTCACCACTACCTCCCTCTGGCCAAACCCGTGCATCATGTCTTGCCTGGCTTGATCTCAGGGCCCAGGTGAACGCCCTCCTCCTCGAAATGCTCTCCTCCCTGTCTTCCCTTGGTTTCCGTGGTTCCCACCTCGCTGGCTGCTCCTCCCCAGGCTCCTTGGCTGCGAGTCCCTTTGCGGACTCCTTCCCACCCTGCCCACTCTCTGTCCCTTGGGTGTCAATCTGGCCCACAAGCCAGAGACTCTCCGAGATCACCAGATGGACCTTCCCCCAAGGCTTGGCTTTCAGCCGCCTGCTGACTCCCCTCTCCTCCTGCTCAGCCCCCAGGCACCCGGAACTCCGCAGGGCCAGGAGAGATCTCTGTTTTTCTGCTTGAACCTGTTTCTTCTCAAGTTGCCCTGTCTCCACTGCCGCCCTTACCAGAGAGCCAGCTGCAGCCACAGACTGTAGGTGTCATTGCGGATTCCTCCTTGTCCTCACTCCCCAGGCCCATCCGTCCCCAGGTGCTGGCCAGCCCACCTCCCCAGC
>CM052437.1:60048509-60102412 GCA_028533085.1 Varecia variegata
TGTACCGGCCGGGTGGCCTTGCCTCCTGGTTGGGGATGCTACCCAGAGGCTACCTGAGCTGCAGGTGGGAGAGACTTCATCCTAGGGGAAGAAGTAAACAGCTTGGAGCTGGGCTTGGCAGCAGAGCCCCAGATTTCCAGGCTGGGCAGGGTGCAGGGCAATTCTGGAAACTGACAGTGAGCTCTGGCCGCAGCACGGCCCAGGGACTCTTGTCCAAGCCCCATGGACAGGATGTCTTCCAGTACCACTGAAGGAAATCTTCAGCAAAACCTTTGGGACGTGTTGGTTTACACGGCCTAACGGACTGAGAAGCCGGAGTGGCATGAAACCTTCTCCTCATTTCAGCATAGAACCCTTGCTACTTTGGGGCCTCAAGGGTGCCAGGGGACATAGCCCTGCCTCACACCCCTGGCAGAGATGGCCACATCCAGCAGCCCCTGGTGGCAATGCAGAGAGAACAGCATCCCGGGGCTGCATCAGATGCCCTGGGGAAGAGGCTGATGCCTGCTGAATGGTGGTGCCCAGCATTGCCACACTGCGGCCGGCCTGACTTGTTGGTGATTGAGCTGCAGACATAGTTGAAGGGCAATTTGTAGGGAATATGAAGTAATGCAGTGGCCCATAGGGTAAGAGACAATAAAATATGGGTAAATGTCACTACTCTGAATTTACACACTGGTCGGTGTGCCTGGGGAAACTTAGGTTAATAATGAAAAAGAAAAAAAATTCTAAACACAGGAGAAAGACTGGCAGGAAGTATATCACCTTGCTGTTAATGGCTATTTCCTGGTGGAATTTTATGTGATCATTACTCATTGTCTCTGTGCTTTTTAAAAAACGGGCCTGAAAAAAATTAAACAAAAGAAAGGAAACTTCCCTTCCCCCTCAAATATACTAGCAAACAAGAAGCTATTGGAGCACAATTCAAGTTAGTATAGGTTTTGGCTAGTTGTGTGGACGAGGCAGGGCTGGTGGGAATCAGTGGTACTAAGGAGGAAGCAGGAATCCCAAAATATGAAGGATTGGACTAGAGAATAAAATTCTGAGAGGTGAGAGCAGCGTACCCAGTCCTGTTACATGAGGTAGCTGGGCAGTGGGTGTGGTAGGGTCAGGTACCAGGACACCCAGCAACAGAAGCTAGAATCCAAGTGAGGTCACAGAGGAAGCCAGAGTCATGTGAGTCACTCTGGGATGGAGGCTGACAGGTGTGAGGGTGGGCAAGGCAGGGGAGTGAAGGCTCACAGCCAGGTGAGGGCTCAGAGTGAGCTTATATGAACCCTGATTCTAAGGACTCTGGATCCAAGGTCTTATCAACCCTAAAAGCCAGACATGGAAGTTGCCAGTGACTTTGGAGCTTCTCACAAGAGAGGACCCATGGAGGGGTGGTGCTGGGGTGTGAGAAGGTATGTGAAGGAGAACAGAAGATGGGTGTGAGGGAGAGAGGGTGATGTAGGGATTAACTTCTGAGAGCAGAGGTCTGGGTGAAGGCTGAGCCTCTCTTGCAGCCTGGGAACTTGAGAAACTGGTCATGGGCAGCTGGGATGAGGTCTGCTGACTCCCTGAGAAACTGCTGACCTCTCCTTTGTGTCACACTTTGAAATGTGACTGAAATGGTGGTGGCCATGTGGTCAGGAGAACATTCTCAGCTCTGATCAGCAACACGAAAGAGAGGTTCAAATCAGTCCTTAGGTTGATTCCATATCTTGGCTATTGCGAATAGTGCTGCAATGAACAGGAGAGTGCAGATATCTCTTTGAGGTACTGATTTCCATTTCTTTTGGGTATATATTCAGAAGAGGGATTGCTGGATCGTTTTGCAGTTTTATTTTTAATTATTTTTAGAAATCTCTATACTGTTTTATGTAATGGTTGTACTAATTTACATTCCCATTAAGATTTTACTATGTATATGTTTGTCAACATATCATGTTGTATGCCTTAAATATATACAATTTTTATTTTTAAAAAGTCAGTCCTCACAATCTGATCTATTTTTATTTGGCCATAATGGTGCTTTCAGGAGCTTCTGTCCAGGACACAAACCAGGGCATACCTGTCATTTCTCTACAACCAGTCAGGCTTCCAGAGTCAGTAGTCTGCTCAGGCACAAGAATGGGCCCTTGGAGTCAGCTGATGCATGCACTGTCTCTGTAACATCTATTTTAAAGGGTATTCAGGGGGTGCATCCGAAATGATGAGTAGAAACTTGTAAGGGCTCCTTCCAAGCATCCAAATTTTCTTTCTTTGTTTCTTCCTTGCAGACTAACTTCATCCATCCAACCATCCATCCATCTAGCCAAAGGGGCACAAAGAAACTTTTGGAGGTGATGGACATGTTTCATTACCTTGACTGCTGTTGATGGTTTCATGGGTGTATACATGTGTTAAAACTGATAAAGTTGCACACTTTAAATGTGTACCTAGGAGTGTACTTTAATTATATCTCAATAAATTATTGAACAGCTCCAAGCTGTTCAATAAAGTTGGAAACAAACAAAGGTAATTAGCAGTAGGTCAAAACTGATAACAGCCCAAATATCCATCAATAGGACAATGGATAAATTGTGGAATATCCATACAATGGCATACTGAAGGAACAAACTCTTCATATATACGACAACATGAATGAGTCTCACACACATTGATGCTGATCAAAAGAAGTCAGACACAAGAGAATCATTCTGTATGGTTCCATTTACATGCATTTCAAAAACAAAGAAAATGGAACAATAGTGTTTAAAAGTATGTGCTCAGGGGTAAAACTATAAAGAAAAATAAGAATGTGATTTCTTTAAGGCCAGGGTATTCTGGCTTAAGTGGGGAAGGGAGAGGTAGCTTCTGGAAGGGGAGGAAAAGGGGCTTCTGGAGCCAGCAGGATTCTTGACCTGGGTGGTGGTTATGCAGATGTTTGCTTGATACATTTTGTTTTGTGCACATTTTTGAATATGTTTTAGATTTTGTAATTTAAAATGGAGCAATGTATAGACATATACTATGCTTGTATGGAAAGATATAAAAAAGGAAGCTTTTTTTTTTTTTTTTTGAGACAGAGTCTCGCTTTGTTGCCCGGGCTAGAGTGAGTGCCGTGGCATCAGCCTAGCTCACAGCAACCTCAAACTCCTGGGCTTGAGCGATCCTACTGCCTCAGCCCCCCGAGTAGCTGGGACTACAGGCATGCGCCACCATGCCCGGCTAATTTTTTCTATATATTTTTAGCTGTCCAGCTAATTTCTTTCTATTTTTAGTAGAGACGGGGTCTCGCTCTTGCTCAGGCTGGTCTCGAACTCCTGAGCTCAAACAATCCGCCCGCCTCGGCCTCCCAAGTGCTAGGATTACAGGCGTGAGCCACCGCGCCCGGCAAAAAGGAAGCTTTAATGGCAGTTTCCTCTGAGGAGAGAGGCTATGGGACAGTGGGGGCTTATATTCTTTTTCCTTATGCTTTTTATAAATGAATAACAATTTAAAAAATAAATAAAAAATTTCCTTCACTGTTCATAAATAAAATCCACCAATTTTTATCATAAATGCATGAATGATAAAGCAAAGATGGCACTCTCTGGCCGTGGGTGCTGCAGGGTGTCTTGTGTGTGTGTGTGTGTGTGTGTGTGTGTGTGTGTGTGTGGTGGGGAGCAGAAGTATAAGGACTTAGGTCACCATTGCTGGCTTTGAAGATGGACAGGGCTAATGAGCCAGGAGATGCCAGCAGACTTTAGGGTCGAGAATGACCCTCAGGTGACAGCCGGCAAGGAAAAGGGGACCTCAGTCCTACAACCACATAGGACTTAGGTCTGCCAACCACATGGATGAGCCTGGAAATGGATTCTTCCTGGATCCTCCAGATGAGAACCCGGCTGGCCTAACCCTTGATTTTGGCCTTGTGAAAACCAGCAGAGGGAGCAGTTGAGCCCACCCAGACTTCCTACGGACAGAACTGCCAGATAAAACATGGGAGTTGTTTTAAGCCACTAGGTTTGTGGTAATTATTATGACAACAATAGAAAATGAATATAGCCATGGGCTGACAAGTGGAATGGAATGATTTCCTGTTGCATAAGGGAGTTTTTTGAGACAGTGTTCTTCAAATGTTAGGGGCTTCTGGAAGCAAAGTGGAGAGAAATTCTTAAAAGACATGGAGAGGCTGCATTATCAACTCAACTGGCTTCAGCTGGATATGGGGAGTGGCAGGAAAGGTTGGCATGTTGGCTTCATCAGATAACTGAAGTCACCTCTGAACCCTGATCTTATCTTGAGAAGTATAGTCACAGCTTCTTGACCACAGGCCTGGCAGTTAAAACGTTTGGGTTAACAGAGAGGACAAAATTTCTATGTGAGCATGCGTGTGTGTGTGTGTGTGTGTGTGTGTGTGTGTGTGTTAGCCAGATTCCCAGGGGCCTCTGAAGATATAGAGGACACAGTGCAGGGACAGAAATGCTCATCTTTGGCAGAGTAAATCTAATCTCCTCCCAGCTTCTTTCTTTTGTGGAAGGAGTCCTGGGATTATGAAATCTGCCTCAATCAGCATTAGGTGCAGGAAACAGGCAAGCCCCTGTAAGTAGGATTTAAAGAGCTGCTTCTGGATTGGGCCTCAAGGAATACTCTTAGAGTAATTAAGAATTTACCCACAATAGTTGTCTCTGATGGTGCCCCTGAAGCTCAGAGGTCAAGAACACCCATCTGAAGCTGTCAACTAGGGGTTGGAAGGGCAGATTTAAGAAGCTTCTGCTCTCAAACCCCCACATTTCCATGACCTTGCTTGCCAGCAAAGACAGGCAGAAGGGGGCAGACAGCTGGCTTTGGGGTCTCCCACGTGCAGTGAATTCTGGGAAGTGTGCCTTTAACTTTCCAACCTCTTCAACTAGAAGGAAGGTAAAATGAGAGAATCATCCCAGAGTAGCCACCCGAAAGCCTTTTTCTTTGTATTGCTTTCCTCTCCCATGTGTATAATTTGGGTGGAAACCTGCTTCTGAAAGTTCTTTTTTGTTAACTGATAAAAGTATTTATTTAAGTTTATATTTTAAAGTTTGCAGTGAATCTCATATGTGCATCCAGTAGTTTTTTTGGTAATACAAATGTTGGTATGGCCAAATGTTAATTCATTTCCCCTTTGTGTTATAACAAATAAATATTTGTAATATACAATGTTCCTGAACAGGTATAAAAATTTTTATTCTTAAAAGAAAACACTATTTAATAAATAATACCATAGTCCCAAAAGATACATTCTTTTAAATTTTTATTTTAATTTTTATTTATTTTTTTAACTGACACATAATTGTACATATTTATGGAATACATGATGAGGTTTCAATATATATAATGTATAGTGATCAGATCAGGGTAATTAGCATATCCATAATCTTAAACATATATCATTTCTTTGTGTTGGGAACATTTAATGTCCTCGCTTCTAGTTATTTGAAACTATATATTATCGTTAACTATAGTCACCCCAAAGTGCTATAGAATACTAGAATTTATTCCTCCTATCTGGCTATAAGTTTGCATCCTTTAACAAATCTCTCCATATCCCTCCCTTTCTCCTACCCTTCCCTCCCTCTAGTATCCTCCGTTCTACTCTTTACTTCTATGAGATTAACTTTTTTAGCTCCCGAATGTGAGTGAGAACGTGCCGTATTTAACTTTCTGTGCCTGGCTTATTTCACTTAACATAAAATCCTCCAGGCTCATCTCTGTTGCTGGAATGACAAGATTTCATTCTCTCCCCGCCCCCCAAAAAGGGATATAAAGTGTGTGGGGGCAAAGCTTCAGTCCAGCTCATTTTTTATGTCCCGAATTATCATTCTTTCCCATTTGAAAAATTAAGATTCTTGTTGTAGTTGTAAATTTTAATTAATTTTAACATGGCAAATGTATTAACAAATTATTATTGATATAGGCATTTCAATTTGCTGAAGATTATCAATTGTAAGTATGACGAAGCAGAATTTCCAGCTAATGAATGGATCCACAGGTAATTCCATGTCTCCTAAATTAAGCTTGTGACAATTAAACCAATAAACCGTAGCAATGAGAAAACTATTGACAAAGTATGACCAGGGAATGTTCATCTCAATGTAGGCTGGGATCTGTACTTCAAGTATTAATAAAAGGATGCTTGGCTGGTCGGAAGGTAGTGAGCTATCTTACTTGATTGTTCACAGTTACAGATTGAACTCCTTGTTCTACTACTTTGTCCCCTTCTCACTACTGCACTTGACTAGTCAAAAATAAAATAAAATAAAATAAAAAAGGATGCTTACTTGAAGTAGTACAAATGGTAACCAGGTACTGAGAAAACAAAGTGAGCTTGGGCAAGAATATTTTTTTAGAGCTCACAGTATAACTAGGATGGGATAAAAAGTGAAAATACAGCATACGCTTACTCATACAGAAAGTTCTCTGAATAGCCTGTACCAAGGCAATAAGTTCTGAGCAAGAGGTTATAAAAGCCGTAAATGAAATCATCACCGTGAAAAATGACAGCCAGTTACTCTGAATGCTAATGTAGAAGGGACATTGATAAGAATAAACTTTCTATGTTTTCAGGCTTTGATAGATAGCTGGGTCTCCCAAAACATAAGCAAGGATTGAAATCCAAATTAAAATTCCGGTAAAGAAATAAAAATAATTTTGACACTTAAGTGGAAGCTTAGTGGTTTTAGAGAAATTCAGGTACTAATTCAGGTACTAAGCTATCAGGAAAACTGGATAATGCAAAAATCTGTAAATAAAGGAAATAATTTTAGTAAAAAGGCATTTAGTAAACCTAATGCCTAAAAGTACAAAATCCCTGAAATAGGAGATAATGGAAATGTTTACCAAAAGCAAAGGATTGATGGATGCTGGTGAAATGCAAAATATTCCATAAACTTTTGATAGGTGTTTTTTCTTCTCATTCTTAGGGTGAGGCTATTTAATATTAAGTCATTAAATATGAAATGTCCAATTTTGAATTAAAAGTTTAGTTTATTACATCTCAAACAAAAAGCATACAATTAATCAAAATGTGTGCCTAAACTATCAACACAGTTTTGCCATCTTGACGGTAGCTCATTTATGCCAGCAGTGAAGAAGCCTGGAGAGCCAGTGGCAATGAAATTATGAGAGGCATTTTCCACAACTTGTTGAGAAGTGCATATTTTTCCTTGCAAGAAGTGGTCCAAAGCCTGGAGGAAGTGGTAGTCAGTTGGTGCAAGGGCTGGTGAATACGGTGGATGACAGAGAGTTTCCAAGTCCAGCCTCTGTAGTTTGAGCAGCCTTGTTTTTTGTAACATGTGGTCTTGTAAGAGGATTGGCCTGTCTCTATTGACCAATCTCGGCTGCTTAATCACAAGCATCCTCATCATTTCATCCAATTGGTTGCAGTAAACATCCGCTGTAATGGATTGACCAGGTTTCATGAAGCTGTAGTGGATAATACCAGCGCTGGACCACCAAACAAACACCACTAACTTTTTTTGATGAATATTCGGGTTTGGACTGTATTTTGGCACTTCATCTTTATCCAGCCATTGTGCTGAATGCTTGTGATTGTCAAAAAGAATCCATTTTTCATCACATGTAACAATATGGTGTAGAAATGGTTCACCTTTATGTTGTGAAAGCAAAGAAAGGCAAGCTTCAAGATGATTTCTCTTTTGACACTTGTTTAATTCATGTGGAACCCATCTATCCAGCTTCTTTACCTTGCCAATTTGTTTCAAATGGTCCAATATTGTTGGAATAGTAACATCAAACCTTGCTGCTAATTCACATGTGGGTTGAGATGGATTCGCTTCCACTACAGCTTTCAGCTCATTATCCACCTTGGTCTCGGGTTGCCCACGTGGCTCATTTTCAAGATTAAAATCACCAGAACAGAACTCAAACCATCCATGTACTGTGTGTTCATTAGCTACATCTTTCCCAAATACTTTGTTGATATTTTGAGCTGTCTGTACTGCATTGGTTCCATGACAGAACTCATATTAAAACATAACACGAATTTTTGACTTATCCATGGTTTCACAAAAATTGTTCTAAAAAAATTTAAAGATAATCACAATCCAAAATGTGCATTTGAAAGAATGAGGATGTACCTTCACAATAAAAAAAAAAAAAAGGAATAAGAAGTGTCAATGTGAAATGTCAGAGATATCAACTGTCAAACTTAATATTTAAAGAAATCGGACATTTCGTACTTAACAATCTGATACTATTTTCCCAAGTACAATCAAGAAGACCGGAGGGCTAACATCTGGGGGCTGGTTTGTTTGATATAACTGGTACTGAAAAGAGCAGTTCTCTGAAGAAAGAGTGGTCACGTGTTAGTTACGTTTCAGAAGGTCTGGTGAAATATTAATACACACTGTGAAACCCTCCTTTCCTTCATTTTCCATCATCTACTTTCTCTAATGGGCCGGTCCTGGCTGATGCTCTTGCCATTTTATTTCAGTTTTACTCTCTTTAATGATTCACTTTTAGTTCCTGGCATTTCATTTTGTTATATCAAAATGTCATGTAAATAATCTCAGAGTCATTTGCAGAAGTTGGTGAGAAAGGGGGAGAGGGATTTCCTCCCGGCTGGACACTCCTCCGCAGTGCCTGGTCCGTGCAGTCACCTCCGGAATGTGGGGATGGCCCTGCCACCACCGCGGAGGCCACAGTCCAGGCTCTGCTGGGCTCACACTCAGCTCCTTTGGCTGGAGAGTTCTGCCTAAAACTTTTTTTTTTTTTTTTTTTTGAGACAGAGTCTCGCTTTGTTGCCCGGGCTAGAGTGAGCGCCGTGGCGTCAGCCTAGCTCACAGCAACCTCAAACTCCTGGGCTTAAGCAATCCTCCTGCCTCAGCCTCCCGAGTAGCTGGGACTACAGGCATGCGCCACCATGCCCGGCTAATTTTTTCTATACATATTTTTAGTTGGCCAGATCATTTCTTTCTATTTTTAGTAGAGACGGGGTCTCGCTCTTGCTCAGGCTGATCTCCAACTCCTGAGCTCAAATGATCCACCCGCCTCGGCCTCCCAAGTGCTAGGATTACAGGCATGAGCCACCTCGCCCGCCTGCCTAAAACTTTATTGAGAGAGATAAAAGATGACTTGGAAAAACAGAAAGTCATACTATGCTCATGGCTGGAAGAGCGACTTACAGCGTTGGTGGCATAGTGGTGAGCATAGCGGCCTTCCAAATAGCATTTTGAAAAGAATAAATTTCCATCCCACCTCGTACCTTCCTAAAATAAGTTCCAGAAGTTTAAAGTGTCACATTTAAAAATAGGTATAACTGCAAAAATCAGAAAAAAAATAATTTTCTTGGGAAAAGGAAGAAATGACAACTTTCTAAACTGAGAAAAGATGTCATAAGGAAAGATATGTACTTGACTATAGAAAATGAAACATTTCTATACATAAGAAGAACCTGATGAAAATTCAAAGGTCAATCAAGAAGTGATGAAATATTTGGAGCAAATATATTAAACCATTAACATATTTATTACATGAAGAATTCTTACAAATTGAAAGATACAGTAGAGTCCAAGAGAATATGGGCAAGAGACAAAAAAGGCAATTTCCCCCAAATAAATGTAACTGTAAACAAACATATGGGAAAATATTAATTGGTAGTCATAGAAATGGAAATTAGGCTGGGTGAGGTGGCTCACGCCTGTAATCCTAGCACTCTCGGAGGCCAAGGCCGGAGGATCGCTTGAGCTCAGGAGTTCGAGATCAGCCTGAGTAAGAGCGAGACCCCCATCTCTACTAAAAATAAAAAAATTAGCTGGGCACAGTGGTGTGCACCTATAGTCCCAGCTACTCGGAAGGCTGAGGCAGCAGGATCGCTTGAGACTGCAGTGAGCTACATTGATGACACTGCACTCTAGCCAGGGCACAGAGGAAGACTCTGTCTCAAAAAAAAAAAAAAAAAGGAAATTAAAAATAGGTGCTATTTTCACTCATTAAATTTGCATATTAAAGAATGGGATAATAGTCAATGCTGATGACGGTGTAGGAAACTTACACTCTCATACAATGTTGATGGTGTTGTAAACTGACACAATCTTTTAGGAAAGTATTTGATACTGTTCATTAGGAGCTATAAAATTGCAACTTAGGACTTTTTGGATAATATTTTAATTGAGATATAATTTACATACAGTGAAATGCATAAATCCTAAGTGTCCAGTTCAATGAGCTTTGATAGATGCATATACCCATGCAATTCACACCTTACTCAAGTTACAGCACATTTTCATCCCCCGGATCCTGTTGCACCCTTTTTACAGTCCTACCAAGAGTACACAAGAGTTCCAATTTCTTTACACCTTTGTCAAAACTTATTTCCTTCCTTCCTTCCTTCCTTTTTTGATTGTAGCCCTCGCAACGGTGCCTCAAAACCACTCATTGTGGCTTTGATTTGCATTTCTCTGATGATTAGTGACTTTGAGCATCCTTTTATATGCTTTTTGGCCATTTGTATACCATCTTTGGAGAAATCTCCATTCAAATCCTTTGTACATTTTAAAATCAGGTTATCTGGCATTTTTGTTGTTGAGTTATAGGAGTTTTTAATACTCTATTCCGGATGTTAACAATTTATTAAATATATGATTTGCAAATGTTCTGTCCCACTTTGTAGGTTGCCTTTTCACTCTGTGGATTGTGTCCTTTGATGCACAGAAGTTTTTAAGTTTAATGAAGATTCATGTGTTTAGTTTTGCTTTTGTTGCCTATGCTTTTGGTGTTATATCCAAGGAATCACTGCCAAATCCAATGTCATAAATCTTTTCCTCTATGCTTTCTTCTAGGAGTTTTATAGTTTAGGGTCTCATACTTACGTCTTTTAATCCATTTTGAGTTAATTATCGTATGTTGTGTAAGATACAAGTCTGCTTTCATTCTTTTCCATGATATCCAGTTTTCCCAACACCATTTGTTGAAGAGCTTAAATTCTCTCTTATGAACACTTACTTACATATGGTCTTGCAGAAGAGGCTTAGCAGGAAAACAAAATTTTTCAAAAGTGGTCCAATTTTTGGAAATCTATATGACTGGAAGGGTTATGATGATTTTTGTTTTAAGTGAAGCTTGTTAGCATGCAAAATTATAGATTTAAAAGTAATTACAGAAAGCAACTTCTAAGGCAGTTTAATCAGCTTTACTCACATAAAAATAGAGTTAGAAGCCTGATTCCAGCCGTTGATTAATTTTGATCAGTGAACTTTAGTGTTGGATGATCTGAGCCATTGTTGAGAATGGAGGTCTACAACATTGAGACACATCTCAGTTTTGATTCACTTTTTTAGTGAATTTCTTAGGATTTTCTACAGATAGAAACATGTATCTGCAAATAGAGATAGTTGTACTTCTTCCTTTCCAATCTGAATGACTTTTATTTCATTTCATTGCCTAATATTCCTGCCTAGAATCTTCAGTATAATATTGAATATAAGTCATGAGGGCACCAGCCTGAGCAAGAGCAAGACTACATCTCTACTAAAAATAGAAAGAAATTATATGGACAGCTAAAAATATATATATAGAAAAAATTAGCTGGGCATGGTGGCACATGCCTGTAGTCCCAGCTACTCGGGAGGCTGAGGCAGGAGGATTGCTCGAGCCCAGGAGTTTGAGGTTGCTGTGAGCTAGGCTGACGCCATGGCACTCTAGCCCGAGCAACAGAGTGAGACTCTGTCTCAAAAAAAAAAAAAAAAAAAAAAGTCACGAGGGCAGACATCCTTGTTTTGTTCCTTATCTTTGGAGGAAAGCAGTTAGTCTTTCACCTTTAAGTATAAAGTCAGTTCCGGGTTTTTCACAGATGTCCTTTATCAGGTTGAGGAAGTTCTCTTCTATTCCTAGTTTCTTGAGTGTTTATCATGAAGGAATGTTATATTTTGTCAAATAATATTTCTGCAGCTATTGAGTGGATCACGTGTTTCTTATTTTTTATCCTATTGATATGGTAAATTTTATTAACTGATTTTTGGTTGTCAATTAACCTTGCATTCCTGGATAAAACTTATTTGGTCGCAACGTATTAATTCTTTTTTTTTTTTTTTTTTTTTTTTTTTTTTTTTTTTTTGAGACAGAGTCTCGCTCTTTTGCCCTGGCTAGAGTGCCGTGGCTTCAGCCTAGCTCACAGCAACCTCAAACTCCTGGGCTTAAGCAATCCTTCTGCCTCAACCTCCCGAGTAGCTGGGACTACAGGCATGTGCCACCATGCCCGGCTAATTTTTTTTATATGTACTTTTAGTTGGCCAGATAATTTCTTTCTACTTTTAGTAGAGACGGGGTCTCGCTCTTGCTCAGGCTGGTCTCGAACTCCTGAGCTCAAACAATCCGCCCGCCTCGGCCTCCCAGAGTGCTAGGATTACAGGCGTGAGCCACCACGCCCGGCCCGTATTAATTCTTTTTATATGTTGCTGGATTCAGCTTGCTATAATTGTTTGGAGGATTTTTGCATCCATATTCATAAGGAATATTGCTCTGTAGTTTTCTTTTGATGTCTTTATGTGGTTTGGCATCAGGGCATCCTATTCTATTTTTTGGAAGAGTTTGTGAAGAATAAGTACTAATTCTTCTTTAAATGTTTGGAAGAATTCACCAGTGAAGACATCTGGCCTGGGATTTTCTTTGTGGGTAGTTTTTTGATGACTAATTCAATCTTTTTACTTATTATAGGTCTAGTCAGAATTTCTATTCTTCTTTAGTCAGTTTCAGTAGTTTGTATCTTTTTAGAAATGTGCCCATTTCATTCTAAGTGGTCTAATTTATTAGCATATAGTTGTTCATAGTGTAATTCTTCCTCTCTCTGTAAGGTCAGTTGTAATGTCCCCTTTCTTTTTTGATTCTAGTAATTTGAGTTCTTTCTTTTTTTTCTTGGTCAATCTAACTAAAGACTAGTCTTTTCAAAGAGCCAACTTTTGGTTTCTTTCCTTTTTCTCAAATATTGTTTTCTATTTTCTGTTTTATTAATTTCCACTCTAATCTTTTTTATTTCCTTTCTTTTGCTTGACTTAGGTTTAATTTGCTCTTTTTTTCTCCAGTGTCTTAAGGTAGAAGTTTAGGTTTCCAAGAGGAAGAGTTAAGATCTTTCTCTTTTTTAATATAGGTATTTATAGCTATAAATTACTTCTAAGAACTGCTTTAGCTATATCCCATGCATTTTGTTACATTATGGCTTCATTTTCATTCATCTCAAGGTATTTTCTAATTTCCATTTTGTTTTTTTCTTTGATCTATTGGTTATTTAGGAAAGTGTTATTTAATTTCCACGTATTTGGGGGTTCCCCAAATTTGTTTGTTTCTATTACTGATTTCTAGCTTTATTCCATTGTGGTCAGAGAATATACTTTGTATTATTTATATCCTTTTAAATTTATTGAGGTTTGGTTTTTTGCTCTAGCTATATGGTCTATCTTGGAGAAGATTTCCCCACTGCTATCTGGCCTCTACTGTTTTTGATGAAAAGTCAGCTGTTAATAATATTGGGAGTTCTCTTCTAAGTGATGAGTTGTTTTTCTTTTGCTACTTTCAAGAATTTCTCCTTGTCTTTGGCTTTCAACATGTTCACTATGTTGCGGGAATCTCTTTGCATTTATTCTATTTGAAGTTTATGGAGCTTTCTGAGTGTGTAGATTGTTTTTTCAATAAGTTTGGGAAGTTTTCAGTCATTATTTCTTCAAATTTTGTTTTTTCTCCATTCTTTGTCTTCTCTTTTTCTGTACTTCTGTTATATATATTTTGGCTTATGGTGTCCCGCAGTTCTCTGAGGCTCTGTTCATTTTACTTCATTCTGTTTTCCCTCTGTTCTTTGGAATTGCATAATCTCTATTGAGCCATCTTCAAGTTTGCTAATTCTTTCTTCTGCTTGTTCAAATCTACTGTTGAGCTCCTCTAGTGAATTTTTCATTTCAGTTGTTGTACTTTTCAACTCCAGACTTTCCATTTGGTTCTTTTAAAAAAATAATTCTGTGTATTAATATTTCTGTTTGATGAGACATTATCATTATAACTTTATTTCTTCAACCGTGATTTTCTTTCATTTTTTGAACATATTTATAATGGCTACTTTGAAGTCTGTTAGATCTGATATCTGGTTGCTTTCACAGGCAATTTCTGTTTTCTGTTTGTTTTTTCCTGTGTATGGTGATTCTTTCCTAATTTGTTTCCTATCTCATAAGTTTTGTTGGAAACTGCGTATTTTAGATAATATATTGTAGCAAATCTGGCTACTGGTCATCCCCACCCCATCCTCCAGGCGTGTTGTTGTTATTTGCTTGTTTACTTGTCCAGTGACTGGCTGGGTTATTTTTGCAAATCCCCTCCACTCCCCACAGTGTGAAGTTTCTGTTGTTGTACCTCAAAGGGTGTTGCCTTGAGTGTGTCCACAGTCACCCTGAAATGACCATGATTTTGGCCAGGCTCTCTTTAAGTTGCTCTTTCTCTGACCACACCCAGCTGTTAAACTCCACTAATTCTTGGCTGATTGCTCTATTGCTTATAAGGGCATAAATTGCTTTATAGTGGAATCCAATCAAATTCAGCTCCTTTATAAGGATAGTACCTGAAGTCAGTGCTTGTGATTTGTTCTCATTGAGCAGGCTTCTTTGCAGCTCTCTTTCCCTGTTTCTCTCTAGCAAACTAGCCAGCCTGCAGTTTAACCTATATTTTTAATGCATCTATCAATTTTGCAAGTGTATTTTACCACAACTTTCACTGCTTTTGAGAGCACCCTTAAGCTTGAACTCTCTATACTACGTTGCAAAGAAGTCAGTTCATTTAGGAGGAGACTTGGAGTTCCCTGTCTGTAGCCTGCTTCTCTTGCCTGGCAGAAATCTCTGAGCCAAGGCTCTGGTGCTGGCAGTGGGGACAATGGTGCATTCTTCTCAGTGACACCCCCACTCTAGGAGCTGAGTGCTCAGTGGATGGGGAGGCAGCAGCTCCTGCTCTCCTCTCTTGCCTGTCCTGTGGGAATTTCCCACTTCATGAGCTGGGTCAAAGGACAACTGTGGCCCCAGCATTCTCAGGGGTGCGATGCTCAATGTAGAGCCTCAGTTGGACCAGTGGAGGTTGGAGGAAAAAGGTAGCACCCACTTCTTGGCTTTACTCATCTGGAACTTAGCCTCAGCAACAGGTAGCTGGGGACAAGACGAGGAATGCTGTCCCTCCCAGGAAGATAGCCCTCTGACTGGGAGCTGACAGGGAGAGAGAGCCCTGTCTTCTTGGCTATAATTCTGGAGTGGAATTTCCACCTTGCTGAGCTGGGATAGAGAAGAAGGCAGTCTTAGTTCAAATACCATAGACTCTTGCAATTCTTACTGAGTTTTAGTAGATTTTCTTGAATAAATATTTCTTCATTTGGTCTATATACTTGGGTAAACTTCCAGAGAATTTCAATGTTGTTTTTAAAATAATTTTCAACAGTTTCTCAAGTCCATAGAGCTGCTCACGCTGTTATGCCGGTAGTAGAACTTTGGATATTCTCTTTTAACAAGTATAATTGCAGGTAAATGACAGAAGGGAGATCATGTAGTTTCAGTTGGCTGCTTAATGTGTCGTCACTTGTTTAGTGGCCTGATGCCATGGCAGGGTCTGGAAGACAGTGATGTGAGCGTAATTGTGCTTCCAATGTTAAATGCTTCACCCATACTGACTTTGATGTTGGTTTTACAACTGTGGAGGCTGAGGCATAGAGAAATTAAGTGTCATGTTCAGGGTCCCCCAGCCTTAGCAGACTTGGGACTTGAACACAGGCAGTCTGGGCTGTGTGCCACCACACAAGGCTGTCTTTCACCAAGCAATGGAGGTTTGGGTTCCCTTGTAACTGGGGTAAATAACCTGGTCACATGTCCTTGAGGAACGGCAGGACCAGAATGCTCTGCAGAGGACTGGAAATGGTTAGGGGTAGGAAAACAAAGTAATTGACTGCACTGATCATTTCCTCTATCCTATGATGCAACGTTCCCAGCACAGATCTGAGGAGTGATGCAATGGAGAGCGGGCAATCACCAGGCTTTCCTTGTGAGTTGAGTAGCCACTTGAAATTCCACTTCTCCCTCCCTTTTCATAACAGGTGGCCTAACCTTGCCGAGCAAACTCCGGTTTTCCATATTCTGATCAGAAGTTGCCAACTGGCTGTTGATTAGGGATAACAAACTATACAAACTCCTTTTCTTATTGGTAAGAACCTTAGGAAGTTTATTTCCCAGGGAGGAGGGTCATATTTGTTCTTTAGGCTCCACATTGGACTTCCCTAAGCAGGGGAAATGAGGAATTCTTTCTTCCTCAGGATGAGCTGGTGTAACAGCCAGGTTCATTGATGGCAAGAAACAGAAACTGACTTAGGCTAAACTAAGAAAAGGGAAGTGATTGGGCAGACATGGCTGCCACAGAGTGGCAGGGAAGGCGTAGAACTGAACTGAAACAGACAGGAGCCAGGCAGCTCAGACAATCGTGGAAGCAGGGACAACTCCATGTCTTGCCCAGGTGCCATCACTGGGATGGATGGACTTCCACCACTCCTTCTGTCCTTGTGTTTCTGCTTCAAAGCCAAATTCCCAGGCAAGCAAGTCCAACTACACTTAGATGTCATGCCTGCCTTTAGTTGTTGTAATACGGTAAGAGGAGAGTCAGGCAGCAGGAGGCCTGGAAGACCCTTTTGATTTAGGAATGGGAGGACAGAGCCCTGGGTTTACTCTCCACCAAGACTGTACACAGTAGGTACCAGATAATTCCCCGAAGGAAATTAGGGGGATGATAGGCAGGAGGAATAGATGCCATGTGGCCAAACAGTGCCAAATGTCCAGCACAGCGTGTAATGACAGATAGGTGCTGCCACTGTAGTATTTCCAAGTAGGAAACCATTTCTCTGACAGAAATCAGGAACTGTGGATTTATTTGCAGAAAAATAGTGACCTAAGTAAAATGTGCTTTC
The DNA here is from genome assembly GCA_028533085.1 of Varecia variegata. NCBI lineage: Eukaryota > Metazoa > Chordata > Mammalia > Primates > Lemuridae > Varecia > Varecia variegata. The sequence continues at coordinate 60,065,419 of CM052437.1, forward strand.
CCATTTCTCAGGCTGAGAGCCTGGGAGTTCCCCCGGCAGGGTGGCTCTCGCCCTCTCCTGCCACTCACAGGAGCAGGATTGGTAGGGCTAGGACACCAAAAGGAGAGGTAACTCTGCAGCAGCCTTGATTTCCTGAGTCTGGGCATCTTATTCTATAATTAGATGGCCACAAGATCCCACCATGGGGCTCCCTTGTCCTCCTTTTTAGCCATGTTGTGTGCGTATCTGATTCTTGCTTCACACCGAGACTCTGGTTCCTCCAGCCCCAGGCAGTGCACTTGGGTCTGCGTGTCTTTGTAAGTTCTGCCCATGCCCTGTCCTGGGGGATCTCAGAGTGCAGAGGGGCAGAGCTTGAGCACCTGCTCCAGCTCCTCGCCTTGCTTGGGACCTCCAGTAAGTCCTGTCCAGCTTGCTCTCCACCCCTACCCCGGAGATGACGTTCCAAAGCCTGGGGGTCCTGGGCCTCGCATACCGCGAGCAGGTGCCCTGTGGTCAGGCCCAGGTTTGGGCAGATCGGCTTGAATTCACTGTAGGTATTTCACAAGTGTGCTTAGATGTGGGGCATTTTTTCTTTCCTTTTTTTTTTCTTTTTTAACAGTTGTGGATTATTGCTCACATTTGGTATGAGGATATTAATTCTGAAGTTGCTTTCTTTCTTCAGCATGCTTTGGCTGTCTCCGGCTGTGATGACTTCATTACCGGGACTCAAGAAACTGACTCAAAGGCAATGGTACAAGTGCTGACATCTGCTGGAGGAAAACTATCTGTTTCTACAACTACATGCAATCATGTGTGATATAATGCATCCTGAGAAATGCATCATTAGGTGATTTCACTATTGTGTGACCATCGTAGAGTGTACTTACACGGACCTAAAAGGTATCGCTTACTGCACACCTAGGATATATGACATAGCCTATTAGGTTACAAATCTGTATAGCATGTTACTATACTGAATACTGTAGAGATTGTAACACAATGGCAAGTATTTGAGTATCAAAACATCTAAACATAGAAAAGGTACAGGAAAAATATGGTGTTATAATTTTATGGGACCACTGGCATATGTGCGGTCCATCTTTGACTGAAACATCATTATTCAGCATATAACTATACATAAAAAGAGAAAATGTATGACAAGCTTCAAAGCTTCCAATCTCTTTCTTGTTTCTGTCACATCAACTGATATTATTATGGATCAACTTTTTACTAAAACAATTAGATACCCATAGAAAATTTTGCTTTATCTAATAAAAGTGTATATCCTTTATCTAGAGCTTTCTACGTGCTAAGAAGCACTTTGCATGCATTAATCTCTTTTATTCTCACTACAATCCTATGAGCTAGACATTGTTATTATTCCTATCCTTCAGGTAAGAAAGGTTAGATCTAGAAAGACTAAACAACTGCCCACGTCCAGAGTTCACCCACTTAACCATTAGTCTTGCCTTTAACCTTTAACCTTAACAGTGTGTCATTGGCATTTCATTATTTGACTAAAATTTACATAAACATTGAAAAGGCATCAGAAATCCTGAAATTGTCTCAGGTATATCCACAGTTAAGCAAATAAGTAAATATATGCTAGATAGTGAGAGCCAGGTTTTTCACTGTTGCAAAGGTATAACAAACATGGAAGGAAGGAAAGGTTAGAGCGCACCTTGTGGTGTTGGGTTGGAATCAGAGGAATGTGTGAATGCATAGTTTTACAAACAAGTGGGTAGATATAGAAATTGATATTGGTATATGTATATTTCCTAGCTTTGTCCTCTGAGAGGGACTACAAATAATGACACCTTAGTAGCTATGAGCCCTCTAGATCTTGGTATCTAAGTGTCATTCCTTAATAAAAGGAACCAGGGCTCTTGGAGAAATGTCTGATTCTGGGGCTTGGGCAGAGAAAGTATAAATGAGCTTGGACAATTTTGCCGTGCTAGAAAAATTGCTCAAAAATGATGAGGACATTACAAAAGACCATAGGAACTGCATTGAAGGGGCTCCTGGTGGTTACATTTGAGTTGATTTGAGTAACAAAATAAATAATGATAGTAATAGATTATAACTCATAGAATAAAGCAAATATCCATGACTTCACATTGTTATGATAAATCATTGAATAAATGAAAATGAGGAAGAAGGGAGAGCTCTTCTTGGCAGTAGAATTCCAATTAATAAATGTAGAAGGAATGATGGAAATAGAAAATCACCATTTCGCTCACATCACGGTAATAACTGTGGCAGGCAAGAACCATCTGTGGAAGCTAAAGTTAGAGGGTGAAAGTGTGATGAGAAGAAAAACATTTACATAGTCTCCAAGTGTCTCCTCACAAGATACTTATTAACTAAAAAGGGAAAAACAGTAAGCGTGCAGGTGATCAATCTGGTAGGCACCTCCTTATCCGGGTGATCAAAGTGAATGTTGCCAGGAACAAGATGCATCGGCAGCACGTGCCTCCTGCTGTGATGTACCGAGAAGGACACAATGTCCCTTCTGTGGTGTTCTCGTCAAAAATATGTAACCACAATCTAATCATGAAAAAACACCAGACACACCCAAAATGAGGAACATTCTACAAAATAATTAAGCCACTATTCTTCAAAAATGTCATGGTCAGGAAGGACAAAGACTGAGGGAAATGTCCCAGCTTGGATGAGACTAAGGAACTAGACAACTCAATGCAATGTGGGATCCTGGAACAGAAGAAGAACATGCGTGGGACAGTTGACAACGTTTGAATAAGGTCTAGGGATAAGCTCACAGTACTGTATCAGTGTTTATGTCCTGGCTTTGATAATTACGATAATTACGCTGGGGTTTCATAAGATGTTAATATGCAGGAAAGCTGGGTGAAGGGTATTTAAGAATTCTTTGTACTACTTTTGCAATGCTTTGAAAGTCTAAAATTATTTCAAAATGAAAAATTAAAAACTAAAACAAGCTTACAATAAAATATATGTAAGTAAAAATCTTTTTTAAAAGACATTACAAAGTATGTCAGGTGTTTGATTATCAAAAGCCTGGAACCCCCTGGGCCCGAGCTCAAACTCTCTGGTCTTCGGTCTCTTTACCAAATGAAAACTTCTGTCCGACTTCTACCTTTATTACGACACATAAGAGGAAAGAAGGGAAGTATTTGGGCAAATGTTGAGCAATACACACGGTAAATTCTCATTAGATGTTTTAGCTGAATTGTAGAGCACACAATAGACTGACCAAACCCTCTGTTCCAGTTCTGGAATGTTCTGATGACCGACCGCTTCTGGCATATGTTCTTCCATTTCACAGACATCCCCAAAGCTGCCCCCAGTGTGGTCCTGAGGATCACAGGACTTAGCGTTTCCTGCTTCCACAATTCTGGCCCTTGCGTGAGGTACTTCAGGGGCTGGAGGAAGCAGCTCATGTTTGCTGAGCGCTTGACGCAATGACAATGGTAATGACAGCTAAGCTATCACATGCCAGGCAGTGTTCCAAACACTTTAACGCTTAAACCAACCCTGGCAGGAAGGGTCTGTCACTGTTCATACTCACACAGAGTGAGTGATTGCCCACTCGCAGCTAGTGGGTGGTGGCGCCGGCCCCGACCCAGGCAGTCTGCCAGCAGAGCCCATGTTCTGATGACTGAGCATGTGCGGGGGTGGCGGGCTGAGTTGTGGGACACTGCAGGTGGGGTTAGTTGGGGATTAGCCCCAAACCCTGTTCGAGTTTGATATGAATCCTCCTCACTGAGTCTCAGAACAGAACCAGATCGGTGATGACAAAGCACTGTCAGGGTGACTGGGAGGCCACTCTGGACCCCGTTCTCAGTTTCCAGGGCTGTGGATGTCACCGGAAGGGGCTAGTGCCTGGGCGTGTTCTCTCCTCCTCCCCCTGTAGCAAATCCTTTCTTATCGGCCATTTATCTGTCCATTTAGCGCTGTCTCCTGTAAGTGCCATGGTTTGGGACACTTGGAGGTTCTGATTCCTGCGGGTTCCTGATAGTCTCCCTTCCGGGCAAACTCAACCCTGATTCTCCGGGTACCCGAAACCCCTCCTGCTGCTGAGCTGGGCCCCGGGATTGCTCAGACCTGAGGTGGGACAAGCACCCCTTCTGGGCAAGGATAGAATGGAAATGTAAATAGAAACGAACCCAAACAATGATAAACTGCCCGGGATTTTCCTCCTGCTCCCTCATGTCCTCTGAGAAGTGTATGTTTCCAAAGCAATGGATGGGACCAGGAGTCCTGACCTTGCTGTGACTTTGAGCAAGGCCTGGCCCTCTCTGGCCCTTGAGTGAGGTGAACTCAGCTGTGAACTCAGGGGTAGGAGTTGATGATTTCTAGGGTCTCTGCTTCCAGTGCCGTCATTTTGTGGCACCAAGAGCTGGTGACAAGAGCAAAAATAAGCCAGGCCTATTCCTGGAGGACTTGAAGGTGTTTGCTCTTTATTCCCTGGAAGAGCTTGGCCGTGCCCTCAGGGAGGGATTGTGGCTGCTCTGTCCACACACAATTAGGGCTGAGGTGACTCAGAAAGGAACACACCATGTGTTAAAATAAGAGTTGGCGTTTCTGAGAAGGGAAGTCCAGGAGCCGGCCAGGATGGGATTAGCTGTTGATAAGGGGCCGGGCATTGTTCTAGCTCTCCCCTGAGGCCCACGCCACATCCTAGAAGAGAAGCCAGGTCCCTGGGCTCTAATTGGGCCCGATGGTCAGGGCAGAGTGGAGGGAGCCGCCCAGGGAGGCTGTCTGGAGCCATGGCTGGGAGGAGGCAGGGTGGTACAGTGGTTAGGGGCTGGGGCTGCTAGCTGCGTGCCCTGGTTTGTCACCCAACCTCGCTGCTCATTCCAGGGCCAGAGTGGGGTCAAGTGGGGACAGTGCACAAGGATGCTAAAAGCCAAACAGGCAATCTGACACTGCTGTACAAGCCCAGCAATCCTGACCAGGCCCCCCGACCCACCCCTAGCCCACAAAGGTCAAGGCTAGAGCCAGGGAATGTGGGCAGGGGTACCCAGGGGAACTCTCCAGTTTAGACTCTTCAATCTGAAAAACAAAGGCTGACAGGAATGTGAGGAAACCACTGTTTACTCTGTTTTCAGAAGTGTTCCACTTAACTGTGTCCTAAGATGTTTCTAGGCGGGGGAGGCGAGCTGAAGAGGCTCCGCTCAGCTATGGGAACTGGAACCGGAGAAGTGGGCAAGGACTCTGGGTGCTGTGGCAGTGGCAGGAGGAAGCCCAGGCCAGGGAGGAGGCCATCGCTCCTCTAATTCCCTGGGGGAGCAGCCGCACAGGGGATGTGGGTGCCAGCCCTCTTCAAAGTTGAAAAAGAGCAGGAAAAGAAGGGGCTTGGGGATGTCATTGGAGCAGGAAGGGCCCAAATTTAGGTTCCGAGAAGGTGTGTATGAGGGGCAGTGGACATTGGAGACTCCCAGGGATTGACTGGTGGCAAACAACAGAGATCTGTGAATGCTGGCTTAGCTAGAGAGGGGTTGAGGACAAGGATCTCATGGATCCCGAGGCCAGGATTTAGAGCCCAGCCTCCAGGACAAGAATGGGAACAGTCTTCGGGAACAACGTCGGGCTCTGGCTCACTGTCTCAGCCTTCCTCACCAGCCTGCCTGGTTGCCCGTCCCTGTGGTCGGTCTGCAAACCTTGGCTCTCAGTTTAAGCATCGCTGCTCATGGTCACAAAATATCTTTCCCCATATGGCAACCCAGGCCCCGAGATGTGTGATCTAGATTTATAGCGCATGCAGCCAGCTAACCAGAAACACTGTGTGCCGGCCCCAGATTCCAAGGAGAGAGTATGGGACCCACTCCTTGTCCCCCGGGCTTGGCCAGGTGAGGCAGGTCCACAGGAACAACCTGGAGCCCTCCTCTTCCTCAGTGGCTATAGGTCGGGGACAGTTCTAACATCCCAAAGAAGTAAACTACAGGAACAAGGGAAGCGTAAAAGCCAGGAGATCAGGCAGAAACAGAAGTGGAGGACAGGGCCAAGGAAACCTCCTGAAGATGGGGCTCGAAGGAGCAGAGTCCCAGGCTGAGCTGGGAGGAAAGGTGAATTCGATTAGGGACAAAACATGTATCTACACCCATGAGCTGCACAGTTTATTCACAAACAGTGAAGAGTGGTTTGGACTTTTATAAATTAATATTTCCCATGAAGAGAATCTATAATCTGATTGCCATGGATATAGCAAAAATGTCTGATATCTCTAGGAGGCCATTTTGCTCAAAATAACCTCAAGGAGAGAATTAGAGAAGCTTAGGAGTGGCACATTTTTCATGGCCAGGAAAGAAATTTCATGCCTAGAAAGAAGCCACAAGGAAAGAGTAGAAGTGTGTATGTGTGTAAACCCACACCCCAGCCCACCCCAGTGAAATCAGGATCTCTGGGAGGGACATAAACTCCCCAGGTGATTCCCATGTGCACTCAGGATTTCAAATCACCGGCCTGGGGACAGAAGAAAGTTCAGCCCCTTTTTCTCCATGACAGGTGCTCAGATATTTGGAGATTGCCAATGGAAGTCGACGTGGCAGAGCTTGCTCAATTTCCTGGGCCTTGGGCTCTGGGAACTGGCATCTAAGAGGCCCTGGGTGCAGAGGAGTGGTGTAGCTACCTCTGTTCCTGTTGGTGAAGCCACTGCACCTCTTAGGCAGGCAGCTCTGTTCTATCTCTATTGCCTGTTCAGGCAGTGAAGATGAAGGCATCCACCGAAGAGCCACAACCATCTTGGTTTTCTGGAACTTTCCCAGTTTTTGCACTAAATGTCCTGCATCCCAGGAAAGCCCTTAGTCCTGAGCAAACTGGAGTGTTGGCCACACCGCACGGTAGCTTACAGAGGTGGTGCACATGTGAGGACAGGCATCCAGGCAAGGATCAGAAGAGCCCAGCTAGGTGCTCCCAGCACCGACCCAAGCCCCACACCCACGGCCCTCCAGTGGCGTCTCTTACCGGGGACCTCCAAGCCCTACATGGTTCCCAGCGCTGGGCTCTGCCCTGTCTTGGGGAATGTTGACTTTTCTCACACCCACACATGCACATGCACATGCATAAGCAAAAAGAAAAATGCAGGCATTGTTCAAACTTATAGCAGGTTATATTCTAGGAAAAGGTGGTGTAAGTCAAAAAGATAAAAATTGGATCGATTTTCCCACAGAAACAATACCCTGATGAGAAATCCTGAGCAAGGGAAAGCATTCTATAAAAAGTTCTATCCTGGCCATGAAATATTTCCCTAAACCTCTCTAAATGTCTCTTTCAGTACTACTGAGCAAAACGGCCTCCTAGAGAAATCAGATCCCAAATGTAATTAACTGTAAGTTAAATACCTCTACTCTTGGCAATGTTAAGATCTCTCTCAAAGTGCATAGACATCAAAGGAAAAGAGCAAATCAATACTTAAGTCATATGCAGTGTTATTTTATTTGCTGAAAAAATTCCCTATGTGAGGGGCTACTCAAGTCACAGTGGTGGTTCTCAACTTTGGCTGTGCATTGGAACCCCGGAGAGCTATAAAACCTGCTGGTGCCTAGTCCCAGCCCTAGAGAAGCCTGTGGACTCAGGTATGGCTTGAGCACAGGGAGTTTTCAACATGCCACATGTGAGTCCAATGTGCTGCTGGGCCAAGCACTGCGGGGGGACGGGCCGGGGGAGAGAAAGGGCCTATAAGGCCTGCAGGGGCACCCAGGGGAGCCCACGGGCATCGCCACACCTGGGCTGAGAGCCAGCGAGATTTGCCGGGGGTGGAAGGAGGGGAAGCTGCCTGAGGTCTGGGGTCAAGGCCTAGGGTCTTTAGTGCGGGAACATCGAGACACGTGCTATTGGAAAATGAGCCCTTAGTGGTCATCAAAATCAATCCTCTCATTTTGCAGATGGGAAACAGATCTAGAGGGGTGAAGGGATATGCCCAAGTCTCCCAGTATTTAGGAGGAAAATTAAAACACAGGTATTTTGATTCCTCATCTGTACAGTAAGTCCTTACTTAACATCATCGATAGGTTCTTGGAAACTGTGATTTTAAGTGAAACGACGTACAGCAGGTCCTTGAATAATGTTTTGTTCACCATCATTTCATTATAATGATTAGAAAAAAAATTTGTTTTATTACATGTCATTTTGCTTAAAGTTACACTTTCTAAGGATCTATTGACAATGTTAAGTGGGGACTTAACTGTCCTCTTTTCACATTTTGGTGCTTTTATGTAATACTACCCCCACAAATTCTTTGATACTTCTCCCTTTAAAAAACTTAATTTCCCTCCCCTTAGGTTTGGGCCAGATTTAGTGAGTCACGTCTAATGATGAGAATACGGGAGAAGTAATGGTATGTGACTTCAGAAGCTAGTTCATAAATGGTATTGTAGCTTGTAGCTTCTGCCTTGCTTTGTCTCTTGCATCATGAGGTCTGGGGAAAGCCAGTGACACTCGTGAGGACACTCAAGCAGCCTATGGAGAAGCCCAGATGGTGAAGGTCTGAGGCCTCCCGCCAACAGCCTTGTGAGGCACCATCTTGGAGGCAGATGTTCTCATCCCTGCCGAGCCTTCGGAGGACTGGAGTCCTGGCTCACATTTGACTGAACCTCACGAGAATCCCTGAGCCAGAACCACCTAAGTCATTCTTCAATTCCTGACTCACAGAAACAGAGAAAAAAAAGTTTATTGTTTTAAGCAGCTAAGTTTGGGGATAATTTGTTATGCAGCACTTGATAATGAATATATAGACCACTCTAAAATATAATCTTTCAGAGTCAATGATATCCTATTTGAGGACAAAGTGAAGTACAGTGGGAAAAATGAAAAGAATAGAAGGTATAGCAGCATTTTTCTTCTAAAGAAGGGTAAGGCTGGGGTGGTGGGAAAATGTCCCTACTAATCCTTTCTGTTTATGGAGACTGGTGGGGGATGGAGAAAGGAAAGATGGAAACGTCAAGGTGCCTTGGCAGTTCTTACAACCTAGAGTAGATGGCTTTGTTTTAGCAGAGCTCGTGAAGCAGGCCTGATAACTGAATAGGGGTAGAAAAATGGGACTGAGTAACTTTTAAGAACCGTGTGTCTGACAGGTAATCCTATTGTTTGTGTTGGTGTGCGGCAAAACTCAGGTCAGTGCTGGGGGCAGTGGCAGGGGGTGGTGGGGACCCAAGTAAGGAGAAGCCCGAGCGAGGCTGATGGCTGAGTGGAAGCTGGAGCTCTGAGCCAGAGAGATGCCATTTTGCATCTTGGAGGCCTCTGCCTGAAGCCTGGGGTGTGAGGGAAGAAACTGGGTTGAGGCGGGAGTTCTCAGGCGGCTGTGATGGACCTGTATCTGATGAAGCACCACGTCTGTTCTTACAAACCCCTGAGAATAAGGGCTTCCGCTTCACTTGTGCCTTCTAAATCCTATGCAAGATCCTCTCACGGGCAAACTCTAACCTGGGAGCACGAGGCAGGGCATTCTGGGGAGCAGTTTCCAACCCTAGAGATGAGTGGCGGTGGTGGTGGTGAGTTGAGACGCCTCAGTCACTGCTTTGTTTAACGCTTTAATCCCTGCTCTACATAGAAAGCTTCCTTTCAGCTCACTGGAGACCTGTACCTCACCAGTGGGCAAATACATCAGAGAAACTTTGCCTGCTATATCTATTTTTGGTGATTCTCGGGGCACATGAGTACATTAAAGACTCTGAGAATGCTCTTTTCAGAACATGTCTATGAACAATCTGTAGTGTTAGATGTGATTGGTTCTTCAATGCCACTGCTTGATTAAATGGGAGAAACAGAGATGCTGGTTTGGGAAATATAAATACAGGGAGAAGAGTCATGAGGGTAGCTAGTGAAGAAAACAACTCAAGAAAAGTTTGTGAACACTTTCCATGTTACGACATACAAGATAGAAAAGATAGAAATTGTCATATAATTTCCAAATTCATATATTGCTTAAAACAAGGCCTAGGACTCAATCAGTCCTATAGACAGCACAGTGTTTTTGAGTACCACCCGCTGCCCAGCATGGAAGAGAAAAATCTGTCTTCGTTAATTTGGACCTCTGTAAATAGGAATGGATGCTAATTCAGTTCATCCTTTCCACACTCTAGGAAGAAAGGGCTGCCATGCACATGAACCTTTCCACACTCTAGGAAGAAAGGGCTGCCATGCACATGAATTGAGTGGGTGGACATGCACTATTAATACTTTAACTTTTGAAGAAAAAGAATTGATTTCAAACTTCCTAGAAGTACCTAGTTGAAGTCCTACCACTGGCCCAACAGAATCAGAAAAAATTCCCTTCCCTCCTTGAGACACCTGACCACCACTTGCCAGAGAATAGTTATTCATGCTCAGGTGCACCATCACTGCAGTGCGAAGGGGCCTCTAGAGTTGTGCAGTGCACTTGCGACACCTGTGGGCACAGAAACTTGGCATTTTCGTGACGTACAGGTTGGTTAGGTTCTGAGGGTTCTCTGATCCAGGACATTCTATCAACTTTTACTTGTATCCACTGAGTGTCCTTTAAAGGCAAACACTATTTCTCCAAAAAAAAAAAAAAAAAAAAAAAATTCCACCTTTTATTTTCTACTAATTCCTTTATCTCCACTGTCTGTGGTAATCTAATCAGTAGGAACCCTACCAGGTGCCCACCCCTATTCACAGGGACAGACACCTACCTCTGTGGGCTCTTCCTCCCCCTCCCTCAGCGGCCTGCCCTGTCCAGGGCCCTTGGGTGGCTTTCCTTCCTGCATCTGCTCCCAGCCAGTCCTTCTGGTCTCCGGGTTTGCATCCCTGCTCCTTCCTCCCCAGGCTGTGGGAACCTCCCAGAGAAGGGAGACGGAGAGCCCTGCTCGGAACAAGCAGCTGATGAAGCCGTGGCCGGGTCCCCAGGGTCTGCAGCTTTCCTTGTTCGTGGAGGGGGTGTTCTGCGGGTAGGGGGCAGAGGGCCGGGTGGTCAGGCCAGCAGTAAGGGCTGGAGAGTGCGCAAGCAGGCAGGGCAACCAGGACCAGAGGTGAAGACGAGAGCCGTGGATTTGGGCAGCTGGCTTCCGGGGAAATCAGCGAGGCAGGCAGCTAAAGAGGCTGTACTGTCCTTCTGAGTCCAAGAACAGGGTCAGAGACCACACGACAAAGACCCTCCAGAGCAAGTGGACTGTAGATTAGATCAGATGCCAGGGCCAGGGCTGTGGGACTGTTAAACACATCCCTCACATGGTATGTTAAGACACTGAACCTGGTATGGCACTCTAAATTTGAATTCCAGTTCATTGGTCAACTCACCATGTAACCTTGGAAATGACACTTAACCTCCCTGAGCCACAGAGCCCTTGTCTGTGAGATGAGGATAATGCCTGCCCTTTCCACCCTCTCAGTGTGTTGGGAGGAGAGAGTTGGAAGCCTGGGGGTTCCCTGTGAGTGGTGATGAGTGGAGGTGTCCATGGAGGGGTGGCTGGAAATTGGAAAGTTCCAGACCACGGGCAGAGCTCCTGGTGTCAGGGGGCAGAGAAATTCGGGAGCAGAGTGTCCCCCGATTTTGCCATCTGTAGGGGTCGGAAGCACCCCATCTTGACCTTAGGCTATTTCTAGAGAGCTGGTCGGCAGCTCTCATGATGGCAGCAGCTGGCTGCCTCCCCACTGGGGCTGGCTGCTGGCTCCTTGGCCCTGGCTGGACCTGCTCCAGGCTGGGCTGTCACTGGGTGAGCTGCTGGAGCTGAGGGGAAGGACAGAGCCCAAGCTGGGCCCTCTGGAGAACCCCCGGTATCTCAAAGGCACTGTAGCTTCTGAGGGGAATGAAAAACTTGAGAGGAGCCGTCCCGCAGGCCAGTCTGAATCGGCCTCGGACATTTACTCCCCTCATCACCACCAAAGCTTGACCACTGCTTAACATGCTACCATCTGCAACTGCCTTCTCGCTAAGGTACTCCTCCACTCAACAAATATTCACTGCAAGCTGACACAGCCCCCACAGAGCTTACCACCCAGTGAATAAACAAGTAAATAAACATGAAAAAAATGTGATTTCAACTTGTGATGAGAACTAAGAAGGAAATGAACTGGGTGCAGTGGTAGGGTGGTCGGGGTGGGGGGCTCCCTGAGGAGGTGTTCTTTAGGCTGAGCCTTGAAGGATGAGGAGGTGCCAGCTATGTGGACAGTGCGGGACAGTGTTGCAGGCAGTGGGAACAGCATATGCAAAAGCCCTGAGGCAGAAGAGATAGCAGGGAGAAGAGGACTGGCCGTACTTATCGAGGAAGACAGGGTGGGAGACCAGTCAGAGAGACAGGCCAAGAGCAGACTGTGTAGGGCCTCTTAAGTCATGGGAAAAGTTTGGATTTTCTTCCAAGTATGATGGGAAGTACTAAAGGGTTTTAGGGAAAGTGATGGGATCTGCTTTGCTCTGTGGAGAGACAGAAGAATAAAAATAGGAAGCTATTGCAGTAGTTTGGGTGACTTGCACTCTAATAATGAAACAGACAGGATGGGCTAGGTTGTGCTGCAGTGACAAACAGCCTCCCATCTCAATGGCTTAACATAACAAATATTTATATCTCTTTGATGGGTCAGCAGAGGTACTTTGCTGATCTTAATCACTCAGGGATCCAGGTGACAGGGTCCCCATCTGGACATGATTTCCATAATCCCCATGGCAGGAGGAAGGGAAGTGTATTGGCCACCAGAAGTGACAGATGTCTCCTCCTCTCACATGTTGTTGGCCAATCAAGTCACACAGGCATGCCTAACTTCAGATGGGGTGGGAAAGTGCCATCCTGCCATGTACTCAGAAAGAGAAACCTGGATCACACTAATGACCACCGCACGCCAGAAGAGTGAAGACAGAGAGAGGTGAATGAATTCATGATAGGCCCCGGAAGTAAGAGTGACAGGTCTTTCTGATGAGTTGTATGTAGAGAGTCGGGGAGGAAGGAGAAGAGCCTGAATGATTCCCAGGTTTATGAGCATCTGGGTGTCGAAGGAAAAAAATGGATGTGAAATAAATGTAGAGCAGGGTTGGAATGAAAGGTTTGGAGCTGGACATGCTCCAGTGTGGCAACTGGATTATGCAAATCTGGAGTTCAGAGGAGATTCAGAGATACAAATGAAAGATGAAGACTGTCAGACTGGATTAAAAAACCTGTGTGTAGACAAAAATCTGAAAAAATACATGCCAAGAATATTAACAGTGACTACCTGGAGTTAGTGAAATTATAGGTGAACATTATTTTCTTCTTTGTACTTTTCTGTATGGCTGTATTACTTTATAATCAGAATTCAGTGGGGTTTTTGCTTTGTTTATAATATTCATTCCATTTGATCTAATAATTCATTTTCTAGGACAATATCATAGAGAAATAATCAAGGTAGATCAGAAAAATTGTCTAAAGAAGTTTTATAATAGTGTTATTTTGAATTGCAAAGATTGGAAACAAGCTAATAACTGACAGTCTGAGACTAGTTAAATGGATTATTTTACCCTTAGGTATGCTGGACTACTCAGCCATTAAAATGATACATGTGATAGGATATTTTCAATGCCCTGTATAGATACAGACAGTATGATTTCAGTGCTGTTTAAAACTAACTAGATGTAGGATGTAGGTTTAGATATAGTTAAGAGGCCAGGCACAGTGGCTCAGGCCTATAATCCTAGCATTCTGGGAGGCCAAGGCAGGAGGATCACTTGAGGTCAGGAGTTCAAGAACAGCCTGTGCAAGAGCAAGACCCCGTCTCTACTAAAAATAGAAAGAAATTAGCTAGGCAACTAAAAATAGAAAAAATTAGTCGGGCATGGTGGCACACACCTGTAGTCCTAGTTACTTGGGAGGCTGAGGCAGGAGGATCACTTGATCCCAGGAGTTTGAGGTTGCTGTGAGCGAGGCTGATGCCACTGCACTCTTGCTCAGGCGACAGAGCAAGACTCTGTCTCAAAAAAAAAAAAAAAAAAAAGGTAAAAAGGTATAGTTAGGAAAAAAACTTGAAGGAAGCATATCATCAAACTAAGCTGTTGTCTTGGGGTAGTGGGATTCCCTTACCTCAGCATGATTTCTGGGGGGTTTGAAATGGGGTCTCTTGTCCACTATTCTGTTCCCAGAATCTAACTATCTGCTGAACAAGTGAATGTGTTATAGGTGGTTTTGACTTTCTTCTTTATATTCCAAATTTTCTACAATAAACATGTTTACTTTTAAATTTACAATAAATTTGAAAAATTTTGAAGAAAAAAAGTGTAAAGAAAAAGAAAAATATGGGAAAACAGGAGGGGGAGATGGTGCAGAAAAATTTGTCCTCTGTGTCCCCAGATCCTGGGGGTAGAATGGTGGACAAGAGATGTCAAGCAAACCCTGCCCCCCGCCCCCCTACCTACCAAGAATCATGTTCAGGTAGGGGAATCATAATGGCAGAGAGAGGAAACAGAAGGTTACCAAGATCCCCTTTGTTATAACAATAGCAATAGCAGTAGCTTTAGGTCTTTACTATGTGCTAAATTATTTTCATGCATTGTCTCCTTTAATCTGCACAAAGCCCATAAGAGGTAGGATCCCTATTAACACCCCCATTTTACAGATGAGAAAACTGAGGCTTAGCACTGTGAAGGAGGTCACCGGAGATGACACTGTGGGTTTAAACTGCAAAACTGTGAATTGAAAAACCTGAAGGCCCTGCTCTCAGCTTTGCCTGGTGCCATGTTGCAGAGGAATTCCAGGGCATGTGTGAGGTGGAAACCTCTGTCTTCAGGCGTGTGGTTGAGAAGTTGCCCAGGAAGCAGAAGCTGGGGCTCTTGGAGACCCAGCTCAGCCGAGGCCCTGGGGACCGCTAGGGGGCAGCAGAAGCCTGCGCTGGCGGGCGGCTCTGTCCCCAGCTGACTGCGGGCTCTGGGCAGCTGTCCTGAGTCAAAACCTGAACCTCTGGTGGCCAAGAATAGCAAGGGGCTGTCATTCACGTGGGTACGCACCTTCCCAGGGTTTCGAAAGCCCCTCACGTCATCCCTGTCATTTCATAATCCTGCCACAGAGCACTTTTTCCATCTTCCTCAAACAGGTCTGATCTTGGCCAGCAAAAAGGGCTCAGGGACACACACTTCCTGCGGACAGTATGTTAGATGCTGGGCTGGGCACCAGGGCCACAGAGATTAAAAAGAAAAAAACAAACCACTAGAAAACCCAGGCCTTGCCCCCAAGGGAGACTGGCACCTAAATAAATGTCAGAGGTACACTGTGCAAAGTGCAATAACAGACGGAATGTTTGAGATTCGGAGATAGCACAAAGTGGGAGAAGAAGGGCTATGTTATAAACCAGGGCTTTGGCTCTCAGGTGGCCCAAGGGTGTGTGCCTCTCTGTGGGTGCCATCTTTCATGTGACCTGAGGCAGGGAGAGAGGCTGAGAATTCTGGTCTAGAAGGACGTTTGGTAAAAGGTCCCAGGTTGAAAAATGTTAGATGCTGAATGTCAAATGTTCTAGAAATCATGGGATTAGCCTCTCCAAATCTGGGGCAGGGTGTGGGTTGGGATAGCTGAAGCCAGCCCAACCTGGGCTCAGGAAGCTGGTGAGAGATTGTGGAGGTGAGGTTGGGGTTAGGAGGTTGTTCTGAGGTCCAGTGTCAAGGTCAGTGGGCTCCAGGACCTGGCAAGGCCAGTGCTCGGAAGAGAGCCAGCCTTGCCTACCCCTCTGGGCTTGCCCAGGAGAACTTGGACCAGCCTAGCTGCAATCTTCTCCAAAGATATGGACTCAGGCTCTCAGGCTCATCCCAGCCAGGATTATTCCAGTGGGATTCGGGGTCATCTCCCAGCCACATACCTCCCCTCCCCACTAAAGGTGTGTAATGGGCCTGGTTGGGTACCTCACCCTTGACTTCTGGGCTCATTCATGGCTGACAACCTGTGTGGTCCCTGGAGCTCTGCCCTCCTCCAAGATCAGCCCAGTGGGGTTGGATGGGGAAGTGGGGGCCCTGCTGCAGCTCCGTTTGCCCCCTGCAGCCCAGCAGCCTTTGGATGTGCCCACCCCACAGGCATTGTGGACACAGGTGTTCCGCCCAGTGTCCGTGAGGCTCCTGTGCTGCATGGGACACCCTTGCCTTGCCGACTTTTAATTTTATTCCCAGGCAACTTCCCTCTGGGCAGAATAATTCCAGGTGGCAGTGTTAGGCAGCCATCTTCAGACTTGTTCCCTGCAGCACGACCAAGGGTGAGGGGGAGCAGAGGGACCCAGGGGCCAAGCACGCAGTGGCCACCCCCCCCACAACCAAAACATTTTTTTCATCTCTCATTCTTTTTCTCAAAAGTTCACATGCATTTCGCCCTCTACTTTTTAGTGCATTCTGGCAAGTTTTAGTACAAAAGCAATATTTTTACTGATTTGCAGTTCCATTTAAAGTGAGTTACATGGCTGGTTTATTTTCTGTTCTAAGGTGCTGTCAAAACTGTAAGAAGCACCACGGATTTAAAGCTATTTAATTTTTTTTTTTTTTTTGAGGAGCAAGAAACATGGCCACATTACACAAACACATCAATGCATTCAGATTTTAGAAGTGTTAAAATATGAAAAAAATGCAGAATCTTAAAATGAAGGGCATCCTTGTTGGTAATTTTCATCCAAAAAAAAAAAAAAACAAACCAGAGTAAAATTGGTTCTCCCTGAAGATGTGTGATATTTGTCCTTGGCTTCATGTCCCCGTCATGCAGTAGTGGGGAGCCCAGATGAAGTCATGCTTGTGAGTTGGCCCTGAGTTTCCCAGAGAGAATTCTTTCTGGTCATCTGGAATGTTCAGAGGCCAGAGTCGCAGTTAATTGAAACATTCCTGTTAAATAACGGCCACTCTCGATAGATTTGAAATCTTAAACGTTGGGAATTAGAGATCTTTCCAAAATATAATCTCATCAACATGGACCTGTTTTCCCTACTTTCATATTGTCATCTCCAGAACATTCATGAATTCTCACTCTAGTGGTTGACGATTTCATGGAGTTCCTCAAGGCCTTTGTAACTGACACCAGTTTCCTAGAACTGGAAATGAGAGAAGTGAGAGATGGGTTGCATGAGACTATTCCATTGGTGGCTGCATTTTCTTGCCAAGCACTTTGTCACCTGTCATCCATTTGTTTCTTACAGCAACCCTGTGAATATTATTACTGTAGATATTCACATTGGGGCAAGGAGGAAATTGAGGCTCTGGGCTGGTTAAGTGCCTCGTCTGTCACCATGGCCCGGGGTGGCGCAGACAGGCCCTCCAGGATCCCTGGCTCTCGGCCCTGGGTCTCTCTCTTCCTCATTTGGCTTCCCGGGTGGGGGAAACACCTGAACAGCTTTGGTTTCATTTGTTTCCACAAAACCAGATTGATTTATTTTTTTGCATCTTTCCTCCCATATTGAAGGTCAACCCCCCAAATATAATAACCAAGACAATGAAGAGAGAGAGGGAGAGAGACCTTTGGGGTTGGGAGGGAGGAGTGTGGGTCTGTGATAAAGGCCTGTGTGAGCACATTCAATCAGTAACTGTGCTCAGCAGGAGGCAAACAAGTCACCAGTGTGTCCTTGTGCCTGTGTGTGAACCCCCAAGGGCAGCCCTGGGGACCACGTGTCTGTGGAGAACCAAGGCAGGCCTGAGCTCTGCCCGGCCGCCTCAGCCCTCCCTCGAGGCCCTCCTGGTTGGGGACTTGATGGACCTGTGGGCTGTGAGGCCATCTGCTGGCACAGCGTGTGAGCTTGGCGGGGTGACAGGGCGGCTGGAGCCCGAGGAGGGCTAATGAATCTGCCGTGGGGGCAGGGCAGAGGGTGGGGCCAGCGGGGCATGTTTCACTGAGGAGGTGACATTTGAGCTGCCCTCTGAAGGTTGAAAGGAATTGTGCAGGTGGACAGAGGGCAGAGCGAAGCGCAGGGGTTTGGTGCACAGCACATAGAGGGTGGTATGGGGTACGAAAGGGGTGGGTGGGTGTGTGTGTGTGTGTGTGTGAGAGAGAGAGAGAGAGGAGACACCTGTCTGTGTTCATCTCTCTCCTTAGTCTCTGGCCTCTCCCTTGACACCCCAGCAGTCCTGGCTCAGCCCTGGGCTCCCTCCGGGCTCAGAGCTGCTGCACTTCCTCCCCACGGTGCTTCCTTGTCCCCCCAGCAGCTCCCTTTGAGTTCGTTCTTTGAAAAAAAAGCTGCCTTTGACTTTGTTCTTCCTAAGCCTGCCCTAAGCTTGGCTTCCAGAAGGACGGACACTCGATCTCACCCCATGGCTGGCGATGGGCGCATGGCCCTGGGAGCAGCTGCAGGGATGGTGTTGACTCCAGATGGAAAGTGTTTCGAGAATTCTGATGTGACATCACACCGCCACGACACTGCACAGGCAGTAAGTGATCCGGTGAAGCTGTTCCCAGCCTGGCTTCTTGTCAAGGGCTGGCCCTGAGTGGGGGTCTGGAACCAAGGGGTGGCCCAGGGACGGGCCTTCTGGGGGGGGCCACACTTTCTCGAGAGCAGTCTGGAGGCAAATGCCCTTCATTCGTTCCCTGTGACTCGAGCCCAGTGGAGGTCCTGCATTCACGTCACTGGCTGCAAGTGGGGCCCAGTGTGGCTGCGCTGGGGTCTTCTCCCACCCTGGGACCTCGGCCATCTCTCCTTTCCCAGCCAGGCCTCTGCTCCCAAGGGGCTTTTAAAGCCCTGCATGTGGCCTCTTGCAGCTCAGCTCTCCCACCCCTCTGAGCCCATCTCAGCCAGGTGAAGAGTTGGGGCTACCCCAGCCGCATGCCGGAGGATGAAAGGGGAGCGCCCAGCCACAGCTGACATCGGAACCTGGGCCCCGTCCCAGGACTTGTCTTCAAGGCACCATCTGTTGCCTGAGAGGGCTGAATAGGGACAGAAGGCTGGCACTGGGGCTCAGAGGGCAGGGCTGGGAGGGAAGTCACAGGGGCCTCCACAGGGTTTTCATGGAGTCTCCCTGGTGAGAGAACCCTCTTCGGCCTCTCTTCTCCTGCCACCATCACACCCCTGGGCCAAGTTTGGATCTGGGGCTGAAGAATAAAAGTGAGATGTGGCCAGCTCCCAGCTTAGGCTGGCTTCAGCTTCCTGGACATCTAAGAGCATCCCTTTCTGGGGAAGCCGGAGGGCACAGCCAGATGGGCTCCAGCCCAGGCAAGTGTCCCGTTCCAGGCCTCACAGCGGTCACTGCAGAATCATGAGATGGGAGTTGGACACTGGGTGTCAGGCTGCCTGGGGCTGGCACCTTGGCTGGCTCTCTTTTCTCCTCAGGAGCAGGCCACTCTCAGAACACAGAGCTGGACACAGGTGTCCTCTGAGTGGGAACAAATCCCCAGCAGGTCAAGGCCCTTGGGACAGGGACATGCTCACAGGGACTGAGGAGCAGGAAGGCTGCCTGTGCCCTTGGCTATCTGTTCCCATCACCTGCCACCTTGGAAAGGGCCAGTGGGTTGGAGAGAAGAGAGAAGGGGAAGGTGAGAGGATTTGAAGATTGGGAAGAAAAGGGATAAGGGGAAGGAGGAGAGAGAGAGAAGGAAGAGAACAACCCAAGAGTGGAGAGAAGAGAAAGAAAGGGAAGAGAGGTGGGAGAAAGTGTTGGGCTACAGGTAACACAGATCCCAAAATAGCAGTGGCTCAAACAAGATGAAAGTTTCACTTACATGACAGTCATAGGTAGGAGGCCCACAGCTGGTGTGGGAACCCAGGCCCCATCTCTTTCCAACATTTCTAGGGTGTCACTCTTATCCTCATGACCTCAATGCCTACACTTCAAACATAATAGCTTATTTCAAACAGCAGGGTGGAGGGAGGGCACTCCCACCCCACTTCAGGGACTGGAATGGGAGCTGACACACCGCTTCTCCTGCCACTCTGGCCAGCATCTACTTCCCATAGCTACAGCTAGCTGCAAGGGAGGCTGGGAAATGTAGTCTTTGCTCTGAGTATCCAGGTGTCCGAATAAAAATCTCAATGACAAAGGAGACAGCAGATATTGGGGCAGAGGAAAATAGGAAGAGAAGCTCTTAGAAGGAGGAGGGGAGGGCCTGGGAAGGGAAGGAGGGGAGACACTCTGGAGCAGCTCGCACCCTTGTTGGGCCTGACCTCCCAGCACACCTGGCCCCTACCTCAGGGTGATGGGGTCTAAGGGTCTGCCACAGACATGTTCCTTGGAGGCTGAGAGCTCTTCCCCTTCCCTAGAGATCAATGAGCCTGCTACTGTGTCCCAGACCTGAAGTGGGATATGGATTCCTTGGTGAGGGTCTCCAGGAACAGTTCTGCATCTAACAAAAGGAAAGAAGCCAGCATGCAGGGTTTTATTAATCTGCTTAGCCAAGAAGAGGCTGCAGAGTGAGTCTGGTGGCCATGAAGAAGGATGTGATAAGTCATATTGAGTCATATTCCTTCAGGATGCAAGAAAGGAACTTGTTTGGTTTTCTTCAAGGTGTGGGCAGGTACATAAAACATGGGCCATATCACATATCAGTCAGGTCCCACTGGGCCACATGTAACAGAAAAGCCAGCTACAATGTTTAACAAGAGCATTTATTATTGCTCAAAATAAGAAGTCCAGAGGAGGACAGTTCCAGGATCAGATAATTTAATAGTTCCATGATGTCTGAACTCTGGTTCCAGCTCCCAGAAATTCACTTTTCCTTTTGGTTGTAAGATGGTAGCCAAACCTCCAAGTATCATGTGCTCCTAAAATTGCTTTCAAAGGAAGTGTCATTTTATCTGGGAGGAAAACCTTTCCTAGAACCTCTCCACCAGAATTCTCCTTATCTTGGCCAGACTGGGCCACATCTCTATCCTTAAACCAGTCAGCAGCAAGAGCAAATGAAATTACCCCTTCTTAGGGGAGGGACAGTCTAGGCCAATCATAATTCATCATCTGGGAGCCACCTTCTCTGAGCACACTGTGGCTGGATCCTGAACAAAGACAAATTCTGTTGTCAAAGAAACAGGGAGCGACGGCTGTTGGTTTGGCCAAGGGCCGACATTAATAATCAGTCATGACTTTCTTTCTCAGACAGTTGTTACCAATCAAACAAAGTTGGCACATGAGGTAAAGCATATGTGTCATCTCGGTCTTAGATAATGGGAAGTAAGGAAGTCATAATTCAGGGGATCTTTAGTGACCAGTCATCTTGTCACTGCCCCATGTGGTGCCTTTAAATATGTCTGCAAATTCTTTCACTCTTTCTACAAAAGGTGGCAGCTAATTCCTCCCCTCTTGAGTGTGGGCTGGACCTCATGACTTGTTTCTGATGAATAGAAAGTAGCAGAGTGATGGTAGGTGAATTTTGAGACTACGTCCTCAAAGGCAGGGTCACAATCACCTTGCTCTCTCTTGGATCACTTGCTCTGGGGGACGTTAGCCACCATGCCACAGGAAGCTCCAGCATCCCTGTGAGGATATCTCACGGGGAGGAGCTAAGACCTTCTGCCAAGAGCCATGTGAGAGAGCCGTTCAGAAAGTGGGTCTTGCAGCCCCAGTCAAACCTTCAGATGACTGCAGCCCCACCTGACATCTTGGCTATAACTTCATGAGAGACCCCAGTTCAAAGCCCCAGCTAAACCACTCTCAAATTCCTGACCCAGAGACACTGTGAGATAATAAATGCATATGCACCAAGTTTTGGGGTGATTTGTTGTGCAGCCAGAACTAGCTCTAGGGTGAGGCAAATGCCATGTCTAGAGTACAAAATTTAAGGAGATGCTCACTTTCAGGGGTATGAAAGAACAGGGCCCACACATGGCTCTGACAGGAACTCTAAAATTTTGCGTGCTGGGCTCCTCACTTGCATCACCCCAGTGTCCAGCAGTAGACATACGTGCATGCCCCTCCCTTTCTTCTTGCCAGCATTCTCTGCCTTATACTTGGGGATCCGTGCAGTTCTGAAGGAGCTGGCTCCAACTCCGGTTCCAAGGTGGACCATGTGACTAAGCCACTCACACATTCCATTACCCTTGGGTCGCAGCGAATGGATCAGTTGTGGCATGTGACCCAGCCCTGTTCGGTCAGAGTGGATATCAAGCTTTGTGCTGGGAATGCCATGACAAATATGATCCCACCTCTCTGATGTGAGTAAGTGTAACCATGAGACTTCTGGCAGCCTTCGTGAGACCTCCAAGGGGAGCTAGTTTGGGGATAAAGGTGACAGCAGGAGACAAAGAAACTGGGTCCTTGGTGATGTTGTTCAGCTGCTAGATTAACACCTACCTGAAGCCAGCCTCATCTCTGGACTTTTCAGCTCAGTGGGCTAAGAATTTCCCTTTTAAAATATAAACTGGTTCGAGCCTGGTTTTCTGTTACAGGCAAAGGAAAGCACAAACGTGATGTTAAACACACAGAGGAGACCCCACATCAGTTACTCATACAGATGCTGCCAAGGACCCAGCTGCTTCACACTGTGCAGAGTGCATATCCAGATGTTCTGTCAAAGTGTTTGTTTCAGCCAGATGTTTAGTATCTGGTAGGTGGAAGGTTAGCATGATTTAATGCTTATATGCAAACATCCTTCCCTCTCTCCTGCCTGCCGATAGCCCCTTCCAGGTGGCCATGCCCCACCCACACCCTCAGCAGGTGCCATGTTTTGTGTTATAATAGTATCCCCTTACTTGTCCCCTTTCTCCATAGCCATTTAGCCGAGGGTTGGTATCTAGCCCAGAGAGCCAATTTAGAGGCTGGGCAACAACTGTTGTGTGAGTTGGCATGAAGAGAGGTGCTGGGGCAGTTGGAGTCTTTCTTTGTCTCTCTGAACTAAGAGATCTTGGAGAATGAAGCAGTTATAGGCAGAGCCACAAAGCAGAGATACGGCTAAAGTAGAATGTCAAGCAAGCACAAGTTACATGAGAGCAGAGATGAGGAGCAAGTGAAGGCTACAAGAAAAGAAGAGCTATCTTAGAGTCTAGGGGGAGAAGGAACTCAGTAATGAGAAGAGGATGGATTTGATTCACAGAAAGAAGCAGACTCCTTGGGACAGGGAGCAAGCCCTGAGAAAGAGATGGAGAGCAATTAGGCTCTGCTTTGGGAACAACCACAAATCCTAGTGCTTAGCCCAACAGGAGTTTCTTCTTGACCACACACGACCTGTTCATCACAGGTCAGCAGGGAAGGCTCCGTGCACTGTGGTCATGTTAGTTAACTCAGGCTGACAGAGGCTCCAGCTTGACAGGTGCTTCCATGATTGCAGATTCAGGGGAAGGAAATTTGGCCAATTGCACAGTGGCTCTTAAGGCTTCTGTCTAGAGGGGACACACATCTCTTTTGCTTACAATTTATTGCTAAAGCAAGCCTCACCGCCATGCCTAATTTTAAAGGTGGAAGAATCGTGCAATGTTTGCTACTGTGTGCACGGAAGGAGGAGAAACAGGAATATTTGTGACCAGCCTTGATTGCTGTGGAGAGATGAGTTGGTCCCTAGAGCTGCCTCAGATCCTACAGGCCAAGATTCCACCAGCCCCCGCCATACTGTGATCCTGGTTTGTACTCACACATGGTCCTTCTCACTCTTACTGCCCCACATGTGCCTTGCAATGCCCACCGCCTCTGCACACATTTACGTATTTCTTGCAACTTAAGACATCCCTCCTTAGACTTCTTACTTCCTTTGAGTGCTCCTTTCCCAACTGAGGACTCCCTCCCTCCAAAGTCATAATGCCAGCACAAATTACCACGTGTCTCTGTTTTATTGCAAGGAGCGGGGAGGGATCTACAGGCCTTCCTCCCTTGGGAATATCAGAGGAGACTGCCAGAAATTCCATTTGTACACATGAAGAATTTGTAGGTTTCCCTGGCAGGTACCAATATATAGTGCAGGGTTTTCTAGGGCTTACTGTTTGCCAAACACTGTGTTAAGAACTTTGTCTGAATTATCTCATTTAAAATCCTTTGAAGCTCACTTTGCAGATGAAGAGAGCATGGCACAGAGAGGTAAGCAACTCCGTCGAGGACTAATCTTAGCTTGGTGCTCCTCACGTTAAGAGGAGAGCTGGAGAGGAAGGCTCTGGGGCTGATGGGCCAGCCCTGGGGACTGAGGTTAATCTTTGAGGAGGGGAGAAAAAGTGAGGAGGGTGTTTCAGGTGGGCAGAGCTGACTTCCAAGGAAGAGATGGCTTGGGATCCAGGAGAATCACACTTAATGTGGATGGGTACGATATCCTTCAGATGTCCTCGGGCCCAGACTCAAGCTCTTGGAGCAGACTGAGAAACTGAAAGAAAATAAGCTGTCTTTGAATGAGCACATATAGTGCCCAAATTGTGGTCTCTAAATATCTTTTCTCACTGAAGGGAACAAAGGCTTCTTGAAGGATTGCCTGTTTCCAGGTTTGAAGCAACAGATATCTGCGATGAGCCCAGGACATCTTGTACCAGAAAGCAAGCTGTCAAACACCACTGGAGTCATGGGAAAAGGACTCAGGTGCCAACTTGAAGGAGCTCCCACTGCACAAAATGGGATTATTTGTGCATCAAAAACAAAACAAACAAGCAAATACCCTGCAATGAATTGAAACACATCAAATATTGTAAAAATCCATGAGTTAAAAATGATTATTAAAAAAAGATGTTTGGAGGATGCCTAGAGAACCAATTCACTATTCTGAGAACTGATAAATAAAGGGAAAGAATTTTTTTAAAGCTGCCTTTGGGGTCTCCCAATGATATAGTGGATTTGAGAGTTGGTTGGAAAACTCCCCCTGTACTCCTCAAAATTCTCCCTCTGGCTTTCTCCAGGCCTGAATTGCCACCATTAGGGACTCATTTGTTTGGGTTTACAAATGTCCTGAACCAAAGTCAAAATACCCCTGGGAAAGGTTTGCTAATTAATTTCCTTGAAGATCATGACAGACGAAGAGTCTCTAGTCCTGTGGTTCCTCGTGTCTGGGAGATAGGGGTGCAGCCAGAGAAAAGGAGCAGGGAGGGTCACAGAACTTGGCCACATCGTCTAGGGCAGGGACTCTCCAACGCGAACGTGCAGTAGGCTCCCCTGGGCTGGCTTTCTGCAGTTCAACTCCTTAGCAGCCCGATCAGATGGAGTGTGATCCAACAGGTAGGAAGAATGCCAGAGAGGTACACTTTATTACACAACACAGCTGATTTGGATACAGGTGGTTTTGCCACCACTCTCTGGGGGACACGGCTTTTCCCTCTTGGCCTGTGTGACTTCCTGCTCCAGAGCCCTTGACTATCAAGCACCTACAGACACTGTAAGCTCCATCGGGCCCCTCACCCTGGGACCTCTACCAGGTCCCTTTAAGGTGCCAGACTCTTCCTTGCAGGGGAAGCTGGCACCATGGAGAAGGGACCCAGCCACATGGCTCCCAGTGCGAGCTCTGCACTGCCTGCTCTTGCCCTCTCTCATGGCTTCCCAGGCTGTCCTGACCTGCCCAGCGTCTTGTGTGACTGCCCACTCACTCCTGGTCCTTGCTGCTTGACAACCCTTCTGGGACTCTGCTGGGCCTGGGACCCTGTCTCAGCTCAGGTCCTGCCTGCCCTTGTTCCTGGGATCCTTCTCTCCCCACCCCCACCCTGTGCTACCTCCCAGCACCTTGTTCCTGGGCAGGAGGTTCTTTGCAGCCCCGCAGATCAGCTCTGTGGCTCTGCTCAATTTGTGGCCGCCTGCCCTCACTCCGGAGTCTGCTAACCACCTCTCTGTGCTCCTCCCCACCCTACCACCTCACCTAGCCCCTTCCTCCCCTCTCATGGTCCTCCCCTGCTGAGATGAGCTCCCGTATCCCAGGCCCATCCTTCCTCCGTAACTGTCCTCCACCCACCTCTTCCCCAGGGATGAAGCGCCCAGCTGGGGGCTGACCTTGACGAATGGCTGCGGCTGAGCTCCCCTGTTCTGACACCTGGCCTTTGCCTGACCCCATGGGCAGGCCTGGGCGCCAGCCTTGGCCCTCCCTGGCTGGCCCGTCCCCCTGCCGCCCGAGCCTGGGTTATGACATCTTTCCACTGAGCAGCTCTTATTTTGAGAAGGCAAACACAGTGGCGCCCACAGGCATGTGCACACGCCAGCACACGCACACACACACCCTGTCCAGCGCCCGGACGCCTCACACACTGGGGTTCAAATCCGGCTGGCCATGTTTATTTTTCTTCCTCTAATTTCCCCTTTGGAACAAACATCAGTCCTGTAACCCCGACCACCCTCTCCTTTCAGATCCGTAGCCGCCCCCCACCCTGCTCCCTGGTCTTCCCCTCGCAGCTGCGAATGAGAACAGAGTAAGTCTTTTAGCAGGAGGTGGCAGCCTGAATGAATTGATCACAGCCTCGCAGCCAGCAGGCGAGGAGGGGTTCTGAGCATGTGTTTGAGTCTTAAAAGCTCTTTGCACACCCTGACGCTCCTATTTTGCCGTGTGCCTTCCTCCTCACCCCCCTCCTTTAAAAATTTATTTCATTTCATTTTTGGTCCCATGCATTTTGTTTTCTGTTTTCTACAAGGGAGCCTGAATCAGGGCCTCAGAAAAACAAGGCCGAGCTGCCAACTGGAAATGTTTGCTCTGGGGGCGAGTTCGGAGGCTGGCGTCAGGCGGGGCAAGATCCGTGCCAGTGGAATGTGATTTGGGGAGGAAGCTGCAGGTCACTCAATCGCTGGCAGCCCGCCCGGGAGCAACTGGATGCTTTCTGGGCTGTGTGTGTGTGTGTAGACTTTTTTCCCTCATGCAAACAGAGCCCAGGAGACGTGGAGACAGAAGCATTAGGAACAAACTAGACAGGGAGTTGGAAAATCAGGGGAACTGGGGGGATAAGGGAGGGGAGGGTGCCAGGATTTTGTGCAGCCACTTCATTCAGCACCCGCTGTGTCCTCAGCCAAAGCTGCGAGCCACCCCAGCCCCCAGTGACTCGGGGGTTCTTTGGAGAAACAAGGCTCTCAGTATAGAACACAGGCAGGGGAGCCTGGAAGTTCCCCAGGGCAGGGTGCACGAATGGGCTGAGGGTGTTCAAGAAGGGCTTCCTGGAGGAGGTGTGGTAGGGTCTGAGCCCTGAAGCACGTGTAGTATTGCACCGGAGGGGAAGAAGAAATGGTCAAGATACTGTTAGTAGCCACCATATGCTTGGCCCTGTGCTAAACCCTTTACCTTGGTGATCCCCTTTAATCCTCATAATCACCCATGAGGGTCGTTAATCTTTCTATCCTGACTTTGCAAACGAGGAAACTGAGGCCCAGAGAGATCAGGGAACTCAGCCAAACGTCCAGCATGTAAGTGGTGAGCCAGGGTTCAACTCAGCACTGTCCAATCCAAGGCCACTTTTCACTTAGCCCTAAGGTAAGGGCCTGTTTCCCCAGCCACCCCCCACCCAGAAGAATTGTTAAATTCAATGTGGGGAATATCGGGGACCTAAGATGCCAGGGTAGGGTGACGAGTGCTTGGAGACCAGAGAGATAACCTGCCTTATTTTACTGTTCCTGGGAGGTAGTGGCTGGGTCCCTTGACAGTCCTGCGAGGTTATGCCTAGTCAGTCCTCTCCCACAGCCTAGTCCCCCTTACCAAAGCCCCCTGTCCCCTCTCGCACTCCCCAGCACGTCCCCTGCACATGCCAAGTTCTTTGCCACTTCAGACCTTCCTGCTGGACTCCCACTTCTGGGGGTCCTCAGAAGTCACCTATGTCACCCTGAGTACTGCATGGAACCGAGGGAACTGGAGAGAATGGACTCGCCCTGGGCAACGGCACAACCCTGGGGCTGGAGTCAGGATTGCCGAGCTGCCGCTGCCTCCTGTGTGAGGTCAAGCAAGCCTTTTCCCTGTTTGGGCCTCAGTTTCCTCAGTTTCAAAATGACGAGGGGCCTGGATGGAGAGCATCTAGGGTGGCGGATTGACCTGAGGCTGTTGTGGGCATTGGGGCAGGCTTGCCCCAGGTGCCCAGCCCACTGCAGAAGGATTCTCTGCCAGAGGAAGCTGGGTCTGTCCCAGGCTCAAGAGAGGACAGAGGAATGAGCCAGCCTGGGAGGGCAGGAGGAGATGGGACAAGGGAGGCGAGTCCTGGTCAGGATGGTTAAACCAGCTGGACCTAAGCTTGTTGGGCAGAAATCGGATGGGCAGTGATCTACCTGATTACAACCACTCTGTTGACACATGGGGATTTTATTGTCCTGAGCCTAAATAGTTGGTTAGCCTCCCTCACGGATTCTTTTTGACCAAACTGACTAGTGTTAGGAAGACACTGGCTTGGGGCTTCCCTGGGCCTGCCGTGTCACCTACGTTGGTTGAACTGAGTCACTTCTATGAGACAACTGATTTTACCAATTATTTCCAGGAAACAGGCAATTGACCAAATTAACCAAACCCAGTAGATGTTTGGGCTTCTTGGAGACAATCTTTGGATCTGACATCTTTAGTCCTCAAGAGAGATTCAGGCCACCTGCCACTGCCTGAGAAGTCTGGGAAAAACCCTACCAACAATGGGCTTTGGGGCTGTCTCTCCCAATAGTAAAATGGGAGGGTTGGACTAGACCAGGAGCGGCAAACACATGGTGTGAATACTGCCACTCCTCTTTCATCCACGGCAGACCTTGCTAATCAATTACAGCACTCATTCCCAAGGGACCCAGGTGCAGCCTCGGGATCTTTTTCAACACAGGGCTTCAGGCAGCCTTTATCAATCAATTAGATTTGGCATGCGTGATAAAGAGCATTTGTCCTCTGGACACGACAGGATCTCCAAGCCTCCCTCCAGCTGTGCTGATCTAGAATTGCAACTGATGAGGCGTCTTGAGGGCTCAGCCTGGGACCACCAGGTCTATAGCTGTCCCTGGGGCTTCCAGGTCAGTGGAGCTGCCCTTGAGCTTGTGGCCTATTAATTTTCCTCACCGCTAATTAATGTGCATTGCGTCAGCTCTGTTCTGCCCCCTCACGTTCTCTGGCTGCTGCCGCCAGCTGGGACTTTTTCAGACAGCTACAAAAATAGTTTCTTCTTTTTTCTTTTTCTTTCTTTCTTTCTTTCTTTCTTTTCTTTTTCTTTCTTTCTTTTTTTTTTTTTTTTTTTTTTTTGAGGAGCCTACTCTGAAGGAGCAGCCAAGGCTTTTTTGTTTCTTTTCCCTTCTGAGGGAACGGGAGAGATGAGTAGAGAAGACTTCACAATGAAGGAATGTGCTCCTTGGGGAATTGAAAGTTGTTTTCCTTAAAGAAGAAGAAGATGAAGAAGTTAGCACACTCTGGTTTCACATCTAGCCACAGAGCACATCTGTGGGGAGTGATAACAGCTACCAGGAGGTCACTGGCTTAAGGCGAGTCTCCTTAGGATGTTGACAAGTAGGTCCCGGGGAGCAGCACCCTAATGAGCTCCTTGCGCACCACGGCACCCCGGCTGGTCCTGCCTCGGTGTTCCAGTGTGTTCCATCAAGGCCCTGCCTGGGAGAGAGCTTTTCCTGCTGGTGGCGGAGGTTAGGCATGCAGGGGAGCTTTCTTTCTCACAGGCGAATGTTTCACTTTTCCTCGCTGTTGTGCTCTGGGGTTTTGAAGAGGCTTAGGACAAATCCTAAGATGCTAGGGACAGGAAGAGCTTGAGGTCTGTGGGCTCCGCCTCCCCTTCACTGGTCTCCATTTACAGATGAAGCAGCTGAGGCTTGCAGGGAGTAGGGGACCGGAGGCAGGTGCCGAAGGGTACAGAGCTGGTCCCGGGGAGAGGATGCAAGTCTTGACTCCCAGACCAGCGAGTCAGAGCTGCAGGAAGCTCAGATAGCGTCCGGCCCAGAGCTTCATGAACTCAAGTAATGTATGCCCTTGTCCCAAAAGGAAACATATTGTCCCACAACCCCAAGATTTGAATTATACTCTTATGCTTTTAATTCTTATATAACTATAAACCCCAAACAAATGAATAAATGAATACAAACAAAACTACAAAGGCAATCAGCATTCACATTAATATTAAGTTAATATGATGGATCATATCGTTTTACTGAAACAGAATCCCACAGGGTGTACAAGAGGAGCAGAGAACCAGCGGGGGACCCGGGGCCTTTCTCCCTGCATCTGTCAGAGCTTCCCCATCAGAGGCCATTAGAATGAGGACTGTGGGGGACAGTGTGATGTCAGGAGGAGGGAAGAGGTGGAAGAGAGGGCAGAGCCAAGTCAGATACCAGCCAGAGGAAGCTGAGAGCCTGCAGGAGACTTCGCTGCTTTGGGGCAGCCCACTTATCCTATCTGGCACGTGGTTGCCCAGCACAGCCTGGCAACAGTGTTTCTTCCTTGAGCAGAGCTCCCCAAGGCCGAAATCATCCCTAGCAGACCCTCGATGATCAGGGCAGTGCCATGTCACCTGCCAGTGGGAACCTCGCTGGGCTTTGCCCATACCCGGGTACCACTCTTAACCTGCCATTTCCTGTCTTCTCCGAGTCGGGAAACAGACCAAACATGATGCAAAAGTAAAGCCTAGAGTGTGTCACAAGGTGAAAACAGCTGGCAGTTCCAGTTGCAAATGGGTGGTGAGGGGAGGCCTCTGACCAGGTGACATGATAACAAAAGTTTAAAGGAGGGGAGGGAGCAAGCTGTGGGCATTTGTCAGGGAGACGTTCTGCCTGGCCAAATCCCACCATCCTTCCAGCCTGGCTCAAATGCCCCTTCTTCCAGATGGTCCTCAGGGCTATTCTGGCACATTCTGAATTCCCACAGTGTCTATGGCTTTTTACACTGGGTCATACTTGGATTATCTTCCCTACTGGACTTGGAGTTCCTTGAGGTGGGCACTGTGTCTCCTCCCACCGAGGTGTCAGCTCCATGGGGGCAGGGGTTTTGCTCTGTTCACTGTTATATGTCTCTGGACTCGGTAGGTGCTCTACAGAGGGCACTGAAGGGTTACAAGTGGATAAAGGGAGGGATGCAGATGGCCTGTCCTCAGTGCGTGAGCTCCTGGTGGCAGACACTTCACCAAACTCATCTTCCTAACCAGCCCCATCATGGTGCCTGGCTTGGCTCAAGATTTGTCCAATGTAAGAATGACTGTTTTTTTGTTTTTTTTTTTGAGACAGAGTCTCGCTTTCTTGCCCGGGCTAGAGTGAGTGCCGTGGCGTCAGCCTAGCTCACAGCAACCTCAAACTCCTGGGCTTAAGCAATCCTCCTGCCTCAGCCTCCCGGGTAGCTGGGACTACAGGCATGCACCACCATGCCAGGCTAATTTTTTCTATATATATTTTAGTTGGCCAGATAATTTCTTTCTATTTTTAGTAGAGACGGGGGTCTCGCTCTTGCTCAGGCTGGTCTCGAACTCCTGACCTTGAGCGATCCACCCGCCTCGGCTTCCCAGAGTGCTAGGATTACAGGCGTGAGCCACCGTGCCTGGCCAAGAATGGCTGTTGATGTGAACCCATTGTCCCCCACTCAACTGATCAGACAGGGAGACCCAACATCAGAGAAAAGAGAGTGAATTCAAGGCAACCACCAGTTCTTAGCAGTCAGGGAAGCTGTGCCTCTGACATGATCAACTCTGTCTCTGGATCCACTGGTTTCTTTGGTCAAAGTGACTGAATGAATAGCTGAGCAGGCCTTCATCCAAAGAGAGGCATGGGGCTTCATCCTTTCAATAAGTACTTATCGAGTGTCTACTATGTGCCAGAGAGCATTCTAGAGGCCAGGATACAGCAGTGAACAAGGCAGGCAAAAATCTCTGCCTTCATGGAGCTGCCATTCTGGAGCAAGGGGACAGAAACCAACAAGCCAGTGATGTATGTAGTATGGCAAGTGATGGTAAGTGCTAATGAAAAATGAAGCAGGAAAGAGGCAGAACATACTAAAGGGGAGGGCTACAAGCTTTATAGAGGGTGATCAGGGACAGCCTCACTGAAACACCAGAAGGGGGTAAGGGAGTGAGTCATGAATGCCTACCTGGGGGAAGGGCATTCCAGGCAGAGGGAACAGCCAGTGCAAATGCCCTGAGGTGGGAGCTTGCTGGGTAGGCTCAAGGAGTAGCAAGGAGCCCAGTGTGGTGAGAGCAGAGTGAAGTGGGGGAGGGATCAGAGGGGATATAGTCAGAGAGGAAATGGGGGACTAGATGCTAACTTTGGCTCCTACTCTAATATTCCAGTTCTCTATTGCTGCACAACAAAGCATCCCAAACTGTGGAGGCTTAACACAATTTAGTATTCTTTCTGATGGTTCTGTGGGTTGACTGGGCTCAGCCGGGTGGTTCTTGCTTGGGTTCTCTGACGGGGCTGCAGCCACATAGAGGCTGAGGCTGGAGGCATCTGAGGGCTCCACTGGGCACCTTCTTCAGTTACATGTCTGATACCATGGCATTCTCCACGTGGCCTCTCTCTTCAGCAGAATCACCTGGTCTTCTCACATGGTAACTAATGGTTCCAATCGGCATGACGCTGAAACAGCCAGTCTCCATAAAGCACAGCACCACTTCTGCAAAAGCAGTTGCAGCCTAGCCCAGATTCATGGTGGTGGACGAAGAGACCATATCTCCATGCATGCAGGAAGGGAAGGAATCTATGGCAGCCCCTAACACATCTGAGAAAAAGATGAGGTTTTAAGCAGAGAAAAGACATGATGTGTCCTATGTTTTAAAAGGATACCTGGCCAATTGTGTGGAAACGTGTCATGCCAGGCTCCTTCTGTTGTTTGTTGATAACCTTCTTGACTTTTCCCCCTTCCCTTTCTCTCCTTCCACTCTGACCACAAGAGGGAGGACTATGTCCCGCCCCATGGGCACTGCCCTTTGCCGGGGAATCCACTGCATGAACTGCAGCGCATGTGCTCGGGGATGAGAAAGTGCACCCTGCAAGTCTCAGGAAGGGAGCTCTGGAGGCCTCCCCCTCTTTCCTCCTGCAGTGCCCTTATCTGGTATCTACCCCAGCCCCAAAGACTCTCTCTGTTTTCCATAATTGGGACGGCCACTTGAATAGAGGAAGGGAGAAGGAGGACTGGAGAGTGAGTGTGGAAAACTTCCTGCTTGGGTGTCTCATTGCTGTTCTCTGGATCCAGTGTCCTGCTGGTTAATGGTGGCAGTGCTGGCACTGTGACTGGGAGGTAGGGAGAGGCTTTGGGGACCACCAGGTTGACCGTATTCTACTTTCTTCTCACTCCCCCGGGTGGCCCCATCTGAGGCTGCTGTGAGTACAACTCCTGGGGGCACCATTCATAATGTGTCTGTTTCTACCAGGAGAATTTCCCCCTGGCAGTCTAATTTCCACTCTTCCTTTCTCTAATGGGTACCACGCAGACTTTGGAACAAGTTGAACAAGAACTTCAGATTTAGGAATGTAGAATTTCATGTAGCAAGTATCCAAAGTTCCATCCTATCCAGCCATGAAGACAGTAATCACTGGATGCCACCCTGCAGAGATGTCCTGTCCTCACTCACAGGTGTATGTGCACCAAGGAACTGCTGGGCAGGTTCCACCTGCAATGCAGGGAGGGCACCAGAACCTGGATACCAAGATCCAGGCTTCATATGCCTGAGACTCCTGGCCGTCCAAGGTGGTGCCCCTGCCACCTGACCCTGACCTGGAAGGAGCCAGAGAAGCATTGTGCTGGACCAATGGAGGCCAGGGGTTTCATTTGATAGTTGGGATAGTCGGGCAGCAAGAAGCCCACCCAGGCTGGAGCACATGAAGGAAGAGCCAGCTGCTAAAGAGACCAGCCCCATAGGTGACCCAGTTACTCACCTCCCCAGATACTAGCCGCTGAGCTTTTAAGAGGCGGTGAAGCACAGTAGTCCAAAACAAAGCATGGGTTTTTGGGTCAGTTGGCCTGGGTTCAAATCCCACTTCCATTATTTCCTTTCTGTTGGCAAACTCTTTTTCCTCTAGGAGACTTAGTTTCCTTATCTGTAGAATGGGTTTGATTCCCTAGGTCATTATAAGGGTTAGTGAAATAGAGTCTGTAGTCACTCCCTATGGGGCAGTAATTAATGCCTGGCTTTCTAGCATCTGTTGCCAGTGGCCTAAGCCCTAAACTCTTTCCTTCTCTTCCCTTTCTAGTTTCATTTTTCTTCCCTGGACCAGCCATCCAGGAGATATGGAACCTTCCAGTGGCATCATTATTCTATTCCAGGGTAACTTCAAACAGGTAACTCAGTGGGTGATATTTTTAACGAAGGGCATAGGTTTTCTTGGGGTGTTTGCATCGACCTATTCAAAGGCAGGGGCGGGGCCACCTGGAGTCCTGGGGCCTGGCAACTCTACAAATTCGTGAAATCCATATTACCATCATTACAGGGCCACCACTCCTGGGTCCACAATTAGCAAGAAGTTCCTCGTGGAGAGACCTGTATTGTGTGCAGTCCTGGCAGTGTAGTACCACCAGGGGGCGCTGCCCAGCTGGTCCCTCTGCCCGACTTTCAGCAAGGGGAAGGCGGCAGAAT
Source organism: Varecia variegata (assembly GCA_028533085.1). Lineage (NCBI taxonomy): Eukaryota > Metazoa > Chordata > Mammalia > Primates > Lemuridae > Varecia > Varecia variegata. The sequence goes on from CM052437.1 coordinate 60,099,613, forward strand.
TAAGAGTCCTGAGAGGGAGAGAGGTTTGACCCTTAGCGGGGGAGGAGGATCGCTAGCCTGGACCTGGAAGGTCTGTGATCTGGCAGGCTGAGAATGGCACTAACAGGGACCCTTAATATCAGCTGGGCTTTTTACAATTTGCCTCCTGTTCCCAACGCACCATTTCATCTTAGGACAAATGGGAAAATGCCCCATGAACCGAGGCACAGAGAGATGAAGTGGCTGCTTAAGGCCACACAGCTGGTAAGCGGCAAAGAGAAAATCCCTCCTAGGCTTGCCTGTTGCCAACGCCAGGGCCCAGGCATTTGGCTAGCTGGAGAGGCAGCACGGTGACGGGGAAGGCAGCATCTTGGAAGCCTGGCTGTACCTCTACCCAGCGAGGCTGACCATTCCTATCCACTCCCTTCCCCTCCTTCTACCCCATGGGATCTAAGTGACTATCTCCTCTGTTTGGGGGGAGTTGGTAAGGGGCTTGGGATCAGCATGAGTGGAGCCTTCAGTATTCAACCAAGACACATGAGTTTCCTCTACATAGCTTGGCCTCTTTAGGGATGATAATCAGTCCTGCCAGAGATTTTTCACACACCCTAGCTAGCCATGGGTACCCCAGTCTTCAACTACACCCCGAGTCTGGGGGCAGATCCTAGGATGCAAGGGGGCCTGGGCAGCTGTACTAACCAGGGATGCTTCAGGCCACCATGCCCTAGATTTTAGGTACCGTGATAAACGTTGTATGTACAGCCTCATGCAATCCTCACAGCCGTGAGAGGCATGCTATTATCATCCCCACTTTACAGAGGAGGAACCTGAGGTTCAGAGAGTACTGGAGCAGGTCTGGAGAAGCGGTATAGCTTTTCCTCCATCTCTGTCACTGACAGGCTGGATGCACAGGGCTTGGGTCTCCGATAGGAATGTAAAGGGCATGAGGACTGGCTGTCCACAGCAAAGGCTTCCTGAGTACCAACTCCTGGACACAAGGAGGAAGGCAAGAGCTGGCCTTTCAGGAGCTCACAAACCCAGAGGGTCCAACAGAGCTGGCTTTGGGTAAGTTGCAGTGATGCTTGCAAGCCATCGTGCCCAGAGGCCAGCAAGAGCAACAGGAGGCTGTGGTGATCAGTGAAGGCTTACAGGAGGGGGACTGAAGCTTGTTATCAAAGGGGGAGGACGAGTCTGCTCTGCAGAGAGGAGATGGGGGAGACCTGTAAGCAAAGGCTAGGACTTTAGTGTCCCAGGCTGGGAGGGGAAGCAGGAGAATGAGGGCTCCTCTCTGGGGCACAGCCTTGGCCTTCAGGACAGAGATAAGCTGCAGGAAGGTGTGAGTGCCCAGGGAAGACAGTGCCTCAGCAAGCACATGCTTTATGATGCTAGCACTTACCTTAGTGGGAAAAATGAGGTTTTGCAATTACTATAGTCAGAAAACTGCCTGCCTCAGTGGTGTGTGTCTGTTTGAAGGTTTATGCTAAAGTCCTTTTATATTCATGATCTCTTTTTACTTTCCCAACTACCCTGAGAAGTTGGCTGGACAGAAATATCCCCAAATACAGTAACAGAGCCCCTGTGGGATGAAATGTCTTGCTCACAGTCATGGGGCTTGACAGTTAAAAAGCCAAGGCCCAACCTGGGCTCCTGGCCCCAGTTCCACGCTCCTGCCCTTGAACTTTCTGCCCAGATCCCATCCCACCTCCCAGGAACTTGCATGCTGCAGGCCACCCTGCCATCTTCCTCCTGCAACCCCAGGCATTCTCCCCTGGAGGAGGGGGGCACTCCCGTCTGTGTGTGAGTCCTTGCATTTTCATCAGAGCTCAAGGCCAGGGTCAAGGGTCTATCTTCACCGAAACCCACCTTTTGGGCTTTCTAATTTGACTCTTTTCCAGAGCCTCCAGTGGAATGGGCACAGAGGACTAGGGGTCTGGGGAATTGGCCTCTGCCCCTTGCCATTATTCTTCACAACCACCTTGGGAGGAAGGTATGATTATGACCCCTGTTTTACAGATGAGGAAAGGGAGGCACTGAGAGGTTAACTGACTTTCCCGAGGTCACACAGTAAGTGGCAGAGCTGGGGTTTGAGCCTTGGAAAATCGGCCTCTAAGAGCTGTTCTGCTTCAGTTAATGTTATAATAACCACAGCTACCATTCAACTAGCGGCTAACACCTCTTACGTGCCTAGTGCTTTAATTCCTCACAGCAATGCTGTCACTTAGGAATTGATGTTCTCCGAATTTCTTATTTCATAGATGAGTAAATCTGGGCTTAGCCGGGGCCTGGGGTGAGGTGACTTCCGATTCTCACAGATGTAGGTAGGTCTGTCTAAATCTGAAGCTTCCACCCTCCTCTGCCTGTTTGACCCACTGTGCGACTTTGGAGCTTCTAGTTCCTCCGTTTCCCTATGGCTTAAACCCTCTCCTCCTGGCTTCCCTGCTCCAGCAAGTGTGACAGTGGACGGGCGCCTTGCCTGCTGTGGGGGCGAGGGTCGCCGGGCAACTGCGGAGTCCCTCCTGTCCCCATCGACCCCCGCCGCAGGAGAAGTCGCTGGGCGAGCTGGGGTGGAGGCGCGGGCGGGAAGATGCTGGGGGGAAAGGTCGGTGTGGTGTCACGGAGAGCCAGCAAGGCCGGGTAGAGAAGGCCCCGCTACGCTACGATTTCGGGAAGGGCTGAAGGGCCCAGAAGTCACGTGCTCCAGGCGGTAGTGCGGGAGCAGACGGTCCTCAGGGCAAAGAGAAGCGCCCCCGACTAGAGTAGGGGGCGGGGAGGGAGGCGGGAGGAGGCAGGTTCTGGGCAGAAGGGATGGGGGGGCGGGCGA
>CM052437.1:60102912-60168546 GCA_028533085.1 Varecia variegata
CTGCTCGCCATGGTGGCCCGCGCCTGGGAGGCCCCCAGCAAGTGCCCAGTGTGGTGCTGCGGTGCCTTGCCCGTGGCGACAGCTCTTATATAAGCAGCTGGGCTGCAGCTCGTGGAGACTCCATTTAGCTGCGGGGAGCCCAGAGCCCGCTGGTGGTGGCGGTGCTGGAGGTGGTGAGGGGTGGGGTGGGCTGGGGGGCGTCATCGGCTCCGAGCACCCCCAGCGCTGCGCCGTCAGCAAGGCCTGACACCGGGTTAAGTCGCCTGGCGGCCTCTGGCTGCAGCTGGGAGCGCGCCTGGTTCCCATTCGGGCGCTGTGGTTTTGATTAGCTGTTCTGCGAGGCGGGCCTGCTGCTGAGTCCATGGGAGCTCCGCTGGAACAGAGGGTCCCCCGCCCAACTGCTGCGGCCCCCCCTCCTGGCAGCCCCAGACTCCAGATGTTCCGAGCGCTCGCTGGGAAGGCCTGCTGGCGCCACGGAGGGCAGAGGGCAGGGAAAGCACGCGAGCTGGAAGCCCAAGCACTCAGTCACCGCAGGCCTTGGCAGCCCGCCCGGCCCGCTGCTGGCACATTCCCCAGCTCTCCCCTGGCCATCTGTTCCCAAAAAACCCTTTCAGAGCCTCATCATCACTCAGGATACAACAGCGCGAGCAGCTGGTTTGGAGGCAGCAGGGAAAACCATGCAAAAGGTTCTTTGTGAGAGAGGAAACTCGCTTATGAATAACAGGGCTGGACGCCGTAAAAGTTGGCGGCTGGAATTCTCGTTTCTCAGGCGCCGCCGTTTTCTCTTGACTTTTTATCTCTGGTTTTCATTCCCCCCCCCCGCCCCCGTTTTTGTTTAATGTTGTTTCTTCCTCTTCTCACACCAGTTGTGACTTTTCTTCCTCCTCCAAGGAGCCTGAAGTCCACTTCATTAGTTCTGGACGCTGCTGAACTTTCTTTTCTTTCTCAAAGGTGTTAACACTGGGGCTGGTTAGAAGTGACTTTTCCTAAGACCTTGCTGGAGGGGACAGGCGAGCAAGAAGGTAGCTGGGAGGGCACGCCAGTGTTGAGGCTCTAAACAGGCATCGCTGCAGCGGTCATTCTGCCATCACCCCAAATGCACCCTGAGTGTGCAGATGCCAACAACGTCCATGCAGGGGCAGGGCCGGGGAGACCAGAGAGCATGCAGAGACCCCCGCCAGCTCATCAGAGAGCAACGCAGAGATGCTTTGGGAGGACGGTCGCATTCATAAATACCCCAGCGCCTGGGCCCTGCAGCTGATTGCAGCATGACATGAAGCCTTTTTTAAGCACTGCCTGCCGCTGCCACCAAAGGCTTCTGGGAGATGTCAGCCTGGAATCTGGGCACCTCTTGGGAGCAGTCACCGGATGGCCTGTCCAGGGGCCGTGGGGTCCTGGGGCAGGGCTGGCAGCTGGGAGGCCAGCCCTGGGGAGGAAAGGAGAGAAGGGCAAGGCCTGGCCGCCTTCCTCACGCCCCTCTGGACCCCGAGGGAGGAGCTGAGTCAGGCCTGGGGCTGTCGGGTGTCAGGCGGTAGTGATGTGATGGGGGGACACAGGGAAGGGGACTGAGGGCCTTCTTTTTCCTTTCTCAATTCCCTTCACCCGTTTTCCCATCAGACCCAGAAGCCCTGGCAGCCCCTCACCCCAGCAGTGGAAAAAGCCCATCATCGCCACTGCTGTGGGTGGCCGGCCTTTCACAAGCCTCAGATTTGGGGCTTTGGAGGGTGTTTTGCATTTCATCTGCACTTTATTCAGCCCCTTGCACCTCATTCCTCTTGCTCTCCTCTCCGCTTTCCTCCCAGTCCCAGTTGGAGAGACGGCAGCTCTGGCAGGACCAAATATTTATGTTTATCGCAATTTCAGGGCCATTAATCTCTCTATCTGAAGGGCTCAGTGTGGGCCCACGGGAGCCTCCCTCCCACCATGGCCTCTGTGGGCAGGTGTCTCGTCTGGACTTTGGAGCTGGTCTCAGCTCTGCCCTTAGGGGCTTGGGGGGCTGGGTGCTCAAGTGTCTTAATCTCGAGGAGCCTGCTCAGCTGTCTCCTGCGTCTGTTCAGCCATCAGTGGCATAAAGGATGTGAAATCATTTTGCAAACTCTGCTCTCCCTCTCATGTCTCTTGCCTGAGAAGTTGGTCTTCACGAGGCCACAGGGAAGGAGGAGTGGCCGCTGGGGATGGTGTGGAGTCAGTCTAGTGACCAGAAATTGCTTTTGAGCCCTGAGGTTTCCAGAGAACGAGGGGAGGGGAGGACTGGGCTGCCCTGCCCACTGCACAGCCTTGAGCTCCGCACCTGGTGCAGTTGAAGGCGTAAGACAGAGGGTGTCAGCAGGCCCTGGCTCCCCACCTGTCATCGAGCAGGTCGTCCCATTTCTGCCTACCCCAGAGGACCAGAGACCCGTGCCTTCCTAGCAGTCCCAGGATAAATATTTCTAGAGGGCAAGGTTGGGAGCCATTTCCTCCTGTAAGACCTTCCTGCCTTCTGCCCAGAATTCACAGCCACCTAGGCTTGTCACACTTCCCAGCTGCCCAGGCCCATCAGTCCCGCCAGAGCCCCTCCTGGCAGCTCTGCCGAAAGGCAGTCAGATGGCCTCACTCCATCCCCTGCTCAGGACCCCTCGGGAGCTCCCCACAGGTCAAGAGATGAGGTCAGACTCAACAGGACACCTGATGGCCACCTCCCAAGTGACCTGGCCTGAGCCGGTCACTCCCTATGTCCCAATTTACACCCCAGCAGTACAGAACTCCTTGCCCAAAGGGGCTATTTTTGGCCTCTGTGCTCATGCCGTCCCTTCTGCCTGGAATGCCCTTCTCCCCTGTCTGTTTGGCTAACTCCCGCTCATTCTGGAAGGCTCTGCTCCTCCTGGAAGGCCTCCCTGACCCCCACCCACCCCAGCTTCCTCCTCAGGGCCCCTTAGGACAGCCACCACCCTGCCTGTACCACAGGGACAGATATGGTCTAATTCAGGAAGGCATCGTGATACACTAAAGTAATGATATAAAATGTTATAGGTTGTGATACTCTATTATGTGATATATTAGATTTCATTTCATGTCCTTACATTGCATTATATTTTTAGGTGGTATGTTATGTGATGTGACATTCCATTCCATCACGCTATGCTACACAATGTTGGTTCAGTGCCTGTGTCTCTAGCTAGACTGTGAGCCCCTTCATCTTTGTGTCCCATCTCCTGGCATGTAGTAGGTCCCAAAATAATGACACACCATTCCTTCCACTAAAATGTACACAGCTAGGGTGAATATTCCTGCGCTGAAGGCAAGGCCTCTGGGAGGGGTTAACTGGGGGCTTTAGGACACAGCCAGGGACAGGCCCCTGGGCGCCCCCCAGCACTGTCAGGCCAGCACCCTTGTTCCCTTGAATCAGCAAGGAAAGCTTTGAGTTTCAAATAACAGAAACCCCTCAAGCAGCAGCTTGAACTGACAGGGGCTCGAGTTTCTCATAGTTCAGAAATCTGAAAAGTGGCCGCTGCCTGGCTCCGACTCCAGGCTTCTTTTGGTCTTCGCTTTGTGGCTACACAGTGGCTGCCACAGCACCAAGCCCTTCACCCTCAAGCTACATCCGGAGTCAGGACAGGGGCCATGCTGGGAAGAGTGTTTCTTCTCACCAGGGCAGTCAGCTCTGCCCACACAACCCCTGCCTTCCCTGAAAGAAGGGGTGCTCGCCTTGAACCTGAGAAAAACATCAAGGTATGTCAGCTGAGAGGTCAGCAAATAACTGTGTGGCTCACACTGGGCGGGTTGCCCCTGATTTGTGACAAGGTGGTTTTCTTTCCAGTGAGGCTAACCAGCGTCATAACCTTAACCGCAGTGTCAGAACCCCACTTCCCTGAGCTCACCGGCATGCACCACAGCCCTGCAAAGTGGGTGCTGCTAGCCCCATTTTCAGTTGATGGTACTAAGGTTTACAGACCCTAGGTGACCAGGCCAGGCCACGTGACCTCTTACCTGTGCACCACACTGTACAGTTTGCAGAGCCGTCTCATGCCCGTTGTTTTCTTGAATCCTACACCAGCCTCCTGGGGTCCACGTTATTAACCACTGGAGCGAGATGAGGTGAAGCCGCCCAGGGTCACATAGCTGGGCAGGGCCTAGGTTGTCTCATCCCACCCTCTGCGGCCAATGCCTCCAAACCCAGGCCACCACCATCCCCTGTCCTCTGCTCTCCCTGTCTCCTGTCCCTGCAGGGTGTGACTGCAGGGGCAGTCTGGCGGCATGGGGCCTGGGGCCTGGGGCTGGAGACAGATCTGAGTCTCAGCCCGCCTCCTCGTGAGCTCTGTAATGTCAGACACTTGGCCCCAAACGAGCTTCACTTTCCTTATAAACTCTGGGAAAAAAACCTGGATAAAACCCTGTGGGTGAGGAGCATTCAAGGAAACGATGGCTGTCAAAGGGTTTTGGCAGCTGGAGGCACTGCACGGTCAGAGAGCATTGCTGGAGGATGCTGCTGGTCGCTCAGGGAGGTGGGCACAGGGACCCCCGGCAGCCTCTCCTCTCCTAGGGACTCGAAAGCAGATGCCAGTCTGGGCTTCCCACTGAGGACTCGACTGCATGGCCAGGCAGAGCGTGCCAGGTCTGTCCCTCTGCTGCCTACTGTGTGTGCATGTGTGTGTGCGTGCCTGCATGTGCACAGGTGTGCTGGCGTCTCCACAGGCACCATCTGTCAGGATCAGGTGGCGGGCCTCCTGCGCGGTGGACCAGCTTCCTTCCTGCACACTGGAAGGCTGGTGGGCTTCAAGGGCTTCAAAACTGCCCCCCAGGGGGTCAGGAGCCCTTGGAGGTGGCCCCTCCATGGCAGGGCAGGGCAGAGCCGTGCAGCCGCAGGGAGTGAGCTGCCCAGAGCCAACCTGAATCTGAAGAGCTGCAGCAAAGCATTGCTGAGAGTCGCCCCTCCACAGCAGCCACGCTGCCCGCCTCACTGCCCTGTCACCACACACACACACACACACACACACACAGACGCAGTCTTTTTGGGTACATGAATAGAAAAAGATGAAGAAAACATGAAGGGCCCCGGACATTTATTTAAGAATAAATAGTTCTGAGGGTTTACTCTGTGTCAGGCTCTGGGTGCTGGGGTCACTTTGGAACTTTGGAGAACAAAACAGACAAAGGCTCCACCCTTTGGAACTCAGAGCTAAATGACACAAAGCCATGCATAAAAATTCAGAGGAGGATCCTCTGGGACGCTTCTTCGGAGCCCACCGCACTTAGTGTGTGCACAGTGCGTGCAAGCTCAACACTCAGGTGTCCCAGACCAGAACTGCTGAACAGAAACCACCTGTGGAGGCCGGTGGGGGTGGGGGCCAGGTCCTGGGCCAGGTGCAAGGATGGCTCCCAGAGTCACAGCCAGCAAAACACAGTGAGAGCAAAGCCACAGGCTCAGAAGAGCCAAGAGGCTGGGGCCACTTAGTGTCAGGACCAAGGGCCCCCCAAGCCTCAGGGCCTCGGGAGTTGTATGTAGACCAATGTTCATGGGCTTGACCTTGAGTTGTCAAGAGGAAGCTAAAGTACATCCAGTAACGTCTCACTGAGAATGCAGGGAAGTGCATCAATTATTGGGAAAGGGCCTGTCCAAGACGTTTTGGCACAGAAAACATGAGGCTTCCTTTCTCTGGGGAAGCTTGCTTCTCTGGAAGGGCTTGTTCTCCTAGGACGGCGGCACTGGGAGGGCTGGGCTTCTTGTCTGAGTTGTTTACTGTGGGGTCCCCGGAGGCTCCGGTGGAGCCTGGCACGGTGTAAACACTCAGGGAACATTGGCTGGGTGCGTGGAGGAATGGAAGCACCAGGGAATGAGGTGATTCCGTCGTCTTCCACGAATACCTGATGGGAAGAAGCTCCTCTGTGCCGTGTGAGGGAGGCCCTGGCCATCTGCAGTGCAGACGCAGTTCCTGCCTCCAGTTGTTGATGGGGAAATGGGGGTCTGGGGACACAGCACACGCATGTGTGCTCTGACATGTGGTACTCAGTGCTTGCCTCTGTAGTTGTGTTTTTTAATCTTCCTGACAAGCTCGTGCAGTAGATACTGTTATTACCATTTTATAGGTAAAGAAACTGAGGCCCAGAAAGGTTAAGCTCAAGGTCACCCAGCTGGTAGACTGGGGAGTCAGTATTCAAACGGAGGCCATCTGATGCCATGGCAGGCACATTTAACCACTGTGCCGTGTTGCCTGCCGGTGGGTGTGCGTGTGCACACACGTGTGGGGGTATGTGTGTGTGCTGGTGAGTGAAGAGCCACCTGATCAGAGATGTCCCCATTCCCACCTGGATCCTGAGGTGGCCCCAGAATCTAGCTAGGGGAGCGGCTTAGGAACAATGGAAGAGGTTAGGGGAGGTGTTTTCTCATTTTAAAACTGCATCTGCATGGAATGCACACTATTTTTGCTGGAATCATTGGATTATTTGGGTTGCTCAAGGGCTTGTGGCCTCTCCCAGCCATCCTATTTGTGCCCCCACTGGTTCTGAAATAGCCACACTAGGCTTCCTCCTGAGAGTCTCCCAGAGACACAGGGTGGTCTTTGCAAGGGCTCACTGCTAGCACTTTGGCATGACTTGGCTTATCTGGTTGGAGCCTGTCACCCCCTGCTGTCACTTTGCAGTAAGGACCAGGGAGGGGAGGCACTGAGTGATGACAGCAGTTCCCAGCCTGGAGGAGGCCAGGCCTGACAGGGTCCCTCTGCACTGGGGTTGGAGGGGTGGGGGTGTCTGGGTGAGGGTCATGAGTCAGGCCCACTGGGCAGGTCTGCCCAGCTGGGCCACCCGTCTCCCCAGCTGTCTGCCCCCTCTGGCCTGGGCGCCTCCTCTGGCTGTGGGGAAGGCCTTGGAGCTTTGAGCTGCTGGGGGCTGGAGGAGCAGCGTGTAGTGGGGTGGCGGGACAGCATCACAGGATGGAAGCAGATGGGAAGCCGCAGCAGCTGCCTGCAGGCCTCACTGGGGCCAGCTCGACTCTCACACTGCCCTTGCGGAGGGTGGGTTGGGGGTGGGGGCCAGAACGACAGATAGACTGATGGACGTGGAGAGACAAACAAAGAAGAGGCCAAGAAGGAGTTGGCACAGAGTCTCACAGGCAGAGCCGGAGAGAGAAACAGCTCGGCAGCCAGGGAGAGTGGCCTGCAGCCCAAGAAGGCGTCAGCACGGGGTGGCTGTCCCCTGCAGGCCCAGTGGGCCTTATGAGCTCTGGCTCTGGCTCTGGGGGTGCCAGGCCTCTCACTGCCAGCCACCTTCCTTTCAGCTCCAAGAGTTGATGGCCAAGATTTTCTTAGAACCAAGGAGGTGGCAGCTGGGTGGATGGCTTGCAGACCTGCCGGTTCTGTCTGCTGCTGAAGAACCCGAGGTCTCTAGGGGTCCCGGGGTCTGCCTTGCTCTGCCGCATCCTAGCAACGTGGCCTAGGGCAAGCGAGGCAACCGCTCAGGCCTCATTTCCTCATCTGCAAAATGGAAGCAGCGACAGGCACCTCCCAGGGACTGCAAAGGACGGTGCATGGAAAGGACCATCGCGAGGTGCTGGGCACGTGGTTGCCCTCAGTAAATGGTGGCACTGAGCGCTGATGCCCTCTCTTCTGTTCCCAGGCCCTGGGAGGACAGGGGTGCTCTTGGAGGAGGCCTGTGGGGTGGGCAAGGGGCCATGGCAGTCACACTGACAATAATTCATGGCACAAAGGGATGTAGGGAGAGTTGGGTAAAGTGCTTCAGGAGTTCAGAGGACACTGCAGCACTCGTTTGCTGCAGCTTGTGGTGGGGCTGGAGGGATAATCAGCTGGACTTGAGCAGACCCTCATTATCCTGGATGGGGAGGTGGCAGGAACACAACTGACAGTGCTGTGCCCTCCTGGAGCTTCCATTCTGGTGGTGGGACAAGCTCCAAGCAGGTGCTGCCACTGTGCGGGTCCACGGGGGCTACTCAGCAAACGCTTGCCTAGGGTGTCTGGAACCCAGCTCCACCTCTAGCATCTTAGCACAGGCTGGGGCCCCCAGGCTACCTGCTCTCATCCTGCACGTCATCTGATGTGGCAGGGCTGTCATGCACGTCATTGGCTGACTCTGGGATTTGAACACATCCACTGGCTTCAGTGAATGAGGGGTTTGACCACTGGCCCCACCCGTGCTCCTGGCCTGCGGGGCAGCTGTCACTGGCTGGGAGCCCATGGCAATGCCCTCCTCTCCGGTGAGCAACCCTGACGAACACAGAAAGGACTGGGCAGAGGCGACAGTGGTTCCCAGCTTTTCCTCAGGGCCAGACGGCAAGCTGCACCAGGGCAGGGCCTCGGACCCCAGTGCCCAGCACAGAGCTGGCACCTAGTAGGAGCTAATAAATCATTATTGAATAAATGAATTTCTCTCCCACTTTATGGGTCCCAGGAAGACTCTCCTGGCTCACTGAAGGCTCTGGCCATAACTTTCAAACTCTTAGACACCCGGGACCTCTGAGGGCCCTCCCAGCCCGGACACAGCGTGATGGTTGATTCACGCCATGCTCCCATGCCTGGTGAGTAGCAGCCAACTCCAACTGCTCATAAATTTCCTGCCTGTCACCCATGGCGCCCAGGCCAGGCGGGCGGAGGCGCTGGGGCTGGACTGGTCCATACCTGCTTCCAGTTCCCTGGGAAGTTTGGAGGCCTGTGCCCAGAATAACCCCTGCAAAGCCTGGCCCTCGGAGAAGATGTGAAAGCACATCTGTCAAATGCCAGGATGGACGGGCTTGAGTGTTAAAGAAAACACAAACACCAGCTTAGGATGTTTGTACAACATAATTCCACTTTCATAAAATGTTATATATGTACATCTATGCACAGGAATGGCAAACGGAGCGGTAGTCACCCAAGTGTTACCAGTGGTTTTCTCTTGGTGGAGAGATGGGGGTGATTAAATCTGTATTTTCTAATTTTTTCATAATCAACATATTATGTAATTAAAATTTTAACAGCTTTATTAAAATGTAGTTCACCCATCAAAAACATATAACTCCATGGTTTTTATTATGTTTAGTGTATTCACAGATAAGCACAACCATCCCCATAGTCAATTTTAGAACATTTTCATTACCCCGAAACGAAACCCATAGCTTTAGCTGAGTCCGATCCCCAGCCCCAGGCGACACTAATCTTTCTGTCTCTGTAGATTTCCCCGTTCGGGACCTTTCATGTGAATGGAATTGTGTAATGTGTGGCTTGTTGTCGCTGGGCTGCTTTTCAGTTAGCCTGATGTTTACAATGCTCTTCCATAGTGTCAGATGTATCAGTGTTTCATTCCTTCTTATGGCCAAGTGCTGTTCCATTGTGTGTATATGCCACATTGTGTTTATCCATTTGTCAGTTGATAGACACTATCTCTACAATTTTCAAAATTGTGTTTATTTTTTAAAAAGAATTGGTTGAAAGCAAATTGGTCAAGATGATGGTTGCTTCAAAGTGACTATTTCTGGTTATTTGTTTTGAGACTTTCCAGCCCATGATGCCACGTTACGTATCAAACACTAGTTAATGAAATAGCGAAACCGAGGACCCCACTGCCCTGAAAAAAGAACTCAAGCCAGCGCCTTCAGGGGCTTCCCTGTGTGCCAGGCCCTGCTGCGGTGGTGGGTTGATTGTCTCATTGATTCTTTGCAGCTGACCTAGAAGGTGGATGCTACAACTGTGCTCATTTTAAAGATGAGGAAACTGAGGTTTGGAGAGGTTAACCGGCCTGCTCAGGGCCCCACACCTGGCTTTGGGGCCAAGATGAACCCCAGTATGAGTCAAGAGCAGGATTCAGAGCCAAACATGCAGCCCCTTTTCTAGCCCACATATTGGTGTACTTAAAAGTGAAAGGCAAAATAATGCTTAATAGCCTGGTTTTGGGAAAATATTTCTCCCATTCCCTCTCTGCTTTTCTTTCATACTTTAGTTTTAAAATAAGATTTGAAATCTGACTACTCTTTTTAGGACAGACCAATTAAAAGAAAACTGTCAGGATTTCAATCCTGTTGGATGTTCTTTTTTTCTACATGTAAGAGGCTGTATCCAAATTGATTAAATACATTAAAAATGATTATACATTAAAAATGTATAATTTGAAAATAGTGGAAAGTGGTTAAGTAGGTAAAGTGGGCATCATAGACTGACAATACATTTAAAAAGTAAAATAACTTAGAAGGCAGATAAAATCATCTTTTCGATTCCCCCAAAGTGGTAAAATTACCTTGCCACATACAGAAGTGATCACGACAGGAAAAGATTGCACTTAAAGTCAGAGACAAGCTTAGCATGCAGAGGAGGTATAGTTAGAAGTAAAAAAAAAACTGGAAATGAACAAAAGCAGAAAAGATACAAAATTGTTCCAGGGTTCATAACAGCTACCAAAAATTTCCCTAAAGTATAGATAGACACATTTACAAAAATGTTCCAATGTTACGTTTGAAATAGGAAAAATATTCCGTGGCATATAAAAGCTATGTTAAATAAAATGTCTGTGACTGGAGGTAGTTATCCACTGGTGCAACAAGTGTTAATTGAGATGCTACTGTGGGCCAGGCACTGTTCTAGGCGCCGGGGCCACAGCAGACTGTGTCCCTGCCCTTGTGGAGTTGGCATTCCGACCACAGCAAGTGGACAGATGAAAAGATGACTTCTGATTGTGACAGACTCAACCACTTTGCCACACTGACCCAATCACCTCAATTTGACTCAGCATGTGGGACCAGCTGAAAGGGACCAACCAGGTCTCATCTAGTCCTTCTCAAAGTTTATTTTAGCAGCAGAACCTGTTGCTTAAAGGACATCTTCTGTGGCAGAGGGGGCTCTGAGGACAGTGAGCCAGAGCTGCGGTCCGCAGCAGACACACACAAAACCCACAAAAGGCCAGAGCTGGAGGGGTGCAATCCTCTTGCACTGCACTCCTCACACAGGACAGACACAGGACGTTGCCAGGTGTTACGTGAGAGGGGCTCTGTGGTGTGGTGTCATAGTGGGGAGCACTTGCTCTTTTCCATCTTTGCAGTTATGCACCCCCACTCTCCCCTACACAGTCCCTTGTGAAGGGGCGTCATCCGCACGTTTGTCTCCCGTCCCTCCACCACGGCTGATTGGTCTAGGGGAAGAAGTCTGGCCTGGGCGGGCCCAGTCGGCTTCCTCCACTGGGGCTTCAGGCTGCCATGCTGGGAGCCCGGCCGGTGGTGGTCAGGTGGGAAAGCAGCAGCTACCTGCTGGTGGCCAAGTGTTGGCACCTAGAGGGTAGGGCTGGGGGCCCTGCTGAGCCCTTTTCTGCCTTCCCTGAGACCTTCTCCCTGGCCTCTGTGAAATGCTCTTTTGTAGCCTTAAATAAACTTTCCTTTACTGGAGGGTGGAAGTGAATTTCTACTCCTCACAATGCAGTCGCAATTACATGGTCAAATCAGTTGGAAAAATTGGGTAAATAAAGCCACAGGGATTTTTTTCACTTCAGGACTTTTCAGAGCCTTTAATACGCTAATATACATAGTGACTTTCCAAGATGAAGCCAAGGTCTGTGACATTCCCCAGACTCATGGGATACCTCACCTGGCTGGTGCTCAGCAGAACACCCTTTGGGGAATGCTAATCTGCCTATGCCCCCCCTCACCGGACATGTGAGGGAATTAAAGCACAGAGAGGGAGAATGAGTTACCCAAGGTCACACAGCTGCTTAACTGCAAAAAAGGTCCTGGCACCTAAGGCCTCCCAGTGTTCTCCCTGCCACATTCCGATGGGCATACAACTTCCTTGAACGGAGGATGTGTGTGCTGGGATTCCCGGGCCGAGGTGGGTGGTAGGAATGCAGGTCCAGTGTAGACACCAGGAATAGGGTGGGGTAGAGAATTGGAGGTCAGGCCTCAGTGAGAGAAACCCCTGTCTCCCTTAATGTTGGGTGGTGGCGGTGGCTTCAGCAGGGTCTGAGAACCAACAGAGGGCTTGGAGCTGGGCCCAGCTGCCTCGGCCACCTCTACGGCTGGCCAGTACACGGTTCCAGCCACCCCAGCCTTCCACTCCTTCTCCAGACCCCAGGCAGGCTGCACAAGAAAGGCACTCGGGCCCCCGTGGCAGGGCCCTCCCAGGCGGCCAGCGCCAGGGTGACGCGGGCTGTAAATCACCGCGTGGACCACAGACCCAGTGCCATCCCCACGGGTTTCCTTTCCGCTTCTTAATCCTCCTCCTCAGACTCGGTAACAAAAAGCAGATTCCTGCTGGGGCCAGCCGTGCACAGTGGGCTGGGAGAATGTGAGCCTGGGGTTCACCACATCAAGATGCTCCCGCCTTCACTTTTCCTTTTTTCCCTCCTCAGCCACTATTAGCTGGAGAGCCCTCCCTCCCCCTGGCCCGGCTCCCTCGCCCTCCTCGGACCCCACTTCCAGCCTCGCCCCAGCCTTGCATCTTGGCTGGCTGCCCCCGGCCGGGGCCTGTGGTTAGCAGCCCTCCGGCGTCGTGGTTTGGCTCCCTCCTGGCTCCCCAAGCCTCCTCTCGGCAAGAACAGCCTCTGTGTGGTGGAAGGAACACACTGCGGATCTGGATTCAAATCCTGGGGCTGGCGACCTCTAGCACGTCCTTCTCTGAGCCCAGCATGGCTCACCCTTGCCATGGGTGTGAGAGTGCTCCCTGGCATGTCGGAGGCGCCTGGCACATGCTCTGCTTTGAGGATAACTGCTTAGCTGTCGGTTCAGGGTTGGTGCACGAATCGAAAGAGAAGTAGTTGGAGCTGCTGCACCAGGTTAAGGGACTGTTGTTATTCTTTTTCATCTTCTGGGTGGACTTGGAACCCTCACAGAATCTCCCCACTGGCTGTGACCTCCCCAGAGGGCTAAAGCAGCCCTCATCTCCTGTCCAGTCCGTTTTCTCAAGAGCAACATCAAGTTCCGCTGCCGGAGTGAAGATTCTGCATGGTCAGGGCTGCGAGGAACTTAAAAAAGGTCTAACCTAGCAGTGTCCACGCTGTGCTCCTTAGCACCATGGAGTCTCAGAGATGTCCCGAGCTCTTTGTTGGAGGGAATGCAGTAGGACTCTGGGTCTCCCTCTCTCTGTGTCCCCCCATCTCACTACTCCAAATAGAACCATGCTTATCTGTTTTCTGTGTTAGGGTTCCACAGACTTCGTTCTACTGCTTAAAAGAAAGCTTGAAAATCATTGATCTGCTCTGGCTGTGCCATTTTACAGATGAGGAAGCTGAGGCCCAGAGAGTTAAGTGACTTGTCTCAGGTCACCTAGCCTGCAGGTGACTGTGCTGCAACTAAAGTTGGCTTGTGACTCCTGGTGCAGTGCTCTTCTCTGAACGGCGTAGGGGCCAAGGAGCCACAGTCGGCCATTCCAGGGGGTGCTGACCAGCCTGCAGAGGAGCCCTGCACCCCAGGGTGGGGACGGGCTGACTCTGGGATCCCTCAGAGGTGTGACCCTGGGACTGTGGTGTCAGTACCAAGAGTCCCTGAGCTTTCAGAGGCCCTACCCGGTCCCTCAAACCATCAAAAACATCAGGGGCTCTGAAATGCTGAGGTGGGGAGAAAGGGGGCAGTGTGGGCTCTGCAGACAGCCAGTCCTGGGTTCGAATCCTGACCCTGCCACTTACTGAACCCCTGAAGGTAAAGTCCCCTGCTTGGGCCATCTGAGCCCCTCCAGGGCCTCTGCGGGGATTGAGTGAGAGGCTGTGCTGTGGTGTCAGCACCTGGTACTTGGTTGACCTTCTAGAAACAGGAATCAGGATGAATGGGGGCTGCTTCTAACGGCTGGTCATTTCTTTCAGGAGTGACTGCCCATGGGCTAGACTGAGGACGCTGCTGTGGGCCCTTTCCAGCGCAGCCTGAGAAGGTGAGCTTGCCAAGTCCAGCCTGGTCGTCTTCTCCAAGATGCCACCAGATGCTCAGCCCACCGCCTCTCAGGGTCAGACAGGAGCACGCCTGCCTCCCTCCGGCCCTCACCCCGCCACTCCGAGGTTACTTCGCACTTTGCCCTCCGCCTGGGGGTGGGGGGGGCTCAGCCTCCCCCTTGCTCAGGGCCTGAGGCCCACCATCCGGCTGCAGAAATCTATTGCCAAAGATTCAACAGAGACGCTGAACAAAATGGGGTGATGAAACCCAACAGCGAAAGGCCACACTGTCGCTCTGACCGCTGCCCCTCCTGCAGCCCGCGTCCCATCTCAAGGCAAGGACGAGTCAGCAGTTCCACCAGGAACTCATGGACGAGATGGGCACATGACCTCTGGAAGCCCGTGACCCTGACCCTGCGTGCTCTGCGCTCGCCATGCACTGGCTGGGTGCGGGATAAGCCTGGATGCTGGGAGAGGGAGGCTGGGGGTTCCTGGGGGGGGCGGGGGTAGGGCCTGAGATCCCTGCCCCTCTCTCCCACCCACCAGCTGCCCGGGCACTGGCCTCGATTCTAGTGTTCTCTGGGCCCAGGCCCTTGGGCCCTGAGACTCACAGGAAGGAAGTACAGGTGGAAGAAAGAAATATCACCTCGTCCCCCACCCCAAGGACTTGCCCCAGGGCACTGCCCGAGGGTCCTTGCTCCCCCAGCCGCCACTCCTCCCCGGTGCCCACTCTTGTGGCTGGGCAACCAGATGGCGCCCCATTTGGAGGCCAGCATCTGCCACAGGTTGCTCGGGAGGGGCAGAGGGAGGAGGGGACAGGCATGGGCCAGTATGTGGGAGGGGGATGCTCAAAGCCAAGGCCTGCTCCTTCCTTGTGCTCAGAAGGCCAGAGCTGTTCACATCTGTGCTCAACCATCTGCTTCAAATTGAAGTAAAAGCCTCAACATGTAAAGAAAATACTTGGCTGTGTTGAGTGGACTCTGTGGGTAACCAGGACTTTGGTCATTGGCTGGGGAGTTGTGAGGGAGGAGGTTGGTCTCCACCTGGAGGTTGAGAGCCCTTCGGGAGCAGGCAGGGTGTGAATGTGTGTGTGTGTGTGTGTGTGTGTGTGTGGAGGGGGCGACCACCATGGCCTCAGCCTGGACTAGTGACCAGGCCTGGTTAGGAACACAGAGGAGCCCTCTCTGCTTCACACCTCACTTAATCATACCATGAATTCACGAGATGGGGACCACTATTATTAATCCCGTTTTACAGATGAGGAAACTGAAGCCTCAAGGAGATAGCCAGCCAGCGACAGAGCCAGTTCCCGGATCAGGATGGCCTCACTCCAAATCCTGTTCTCTCAAACCCTTTCCAGCCCCTTGCCAGTCCCAACAAGACTTTGTGTGGCCTTGTCCTGTCACTCCACCTCAACAGGCCTGTCTAAGATAGGGACAGTGAAGGCCCACTGGGAATGGCGAGGGTGGTGAGGTAAGAAATGGGCGAGCACTGTCAGGGCAGAAGGGGCAGAGCTGCTCAAGGAGAGGGGGAGGGACAGCCAGAGGCTGCAGCCAGGCAGGACGCACAGTCTGTCCCTCGGTTTCACCTGGTGTTACTTTCTCTTCTCTGCCCCTCAGACTCCTGGGCAGGGGCTGGGGCTGGCCAGCGGCAGAGCCCCCTCTTGCACTAGTGTTTCTCAGGCTTGGCTGTTTGCCAAGGACCAAGGCATGTGCACTGTCCCTGGATCCCTGGGCTGGCCCAGAAATAGGAGACACAGACTGTTCCAAGTGTTCCTCAGATCAAAGGTGCCCTAGAAGCAGGCCGGACAGAGCAGGCTTGGAATGGTAGGAAGGGGACGGTTAGGAAGGGTTAGCCACCATGAGACTCCGGGTTCAGGTAACAGCACCAGTAGGTTGTCCCTCTGAACCTCTGAGTAACCCTGGTGGCACTTCCTAGGGAAGCAGGAAATGTGAACCAGGCTGTAGGCATAAGAGAACCCCTTCTGTTACTAAAGGGTGTCGGGGGTACCGCCATCCTCTGCTGGGGAGGAGATCCATGCCCGGCCACTTGGCAACAACCTGTGGCCTCCACTTTCCATCCCTCTTCCGCTCGTGGGCTTCATTACCTCCCTCCCTTTCCTTCTGAAGCAGCTGCTGATGCCAGCTGCGTGTCAGGCATTAAGCAGGCACTGGGAATGGAGAGACGAGTCCTACAGAGTGCGTGTCGTCACAGTGCTCATGGTTCTGTCCAGGGGATGGGACAGACAGGCAGACAAGCAAAGAATTGTGATGCAGTCGGGTGACTAAAGTGTTGTTGGGAGCCTCAGGAAAGAGAGAACTAACTCTCCCTGGTGGTGGTGGAGGGCAGGCAGTATCAGGAAGGGCTTTCCTGGAAAGGGGTCATGGGAGTTGAGTCTTGAAGGTTGAGTAGAAGTTTTCTGAGCAGAGGATTAGGAGAAAAGCTTTTTATGCAGAGGAGTACTCAGCCCTGGAATCACCTAAGGAGATTATTAAATATTGATATAAAGTATTAATGCCAAAGTCCCATTTCCAGAAATTCTGATGTATTGGTCTGGGGTATGGCCTGATCATTGGAATTTTTACAAGCAATTTCAATGTGCAGGCAAGGTTGGGAGCCACTGGTCTGAGTGGGCCCAGGTCTCTGACAAGAAAGTGATTTAGAGCCACTGATGTGGGATATAGATGGGTGTGTGTGTGTGTGTGTGTGTGTATACACAAATGTATGTACATGAATGATAAGTTCATGCTTTTCTTTCCTTTTCCAGCTGCCTCCTCAGTACAGCAACTTGTGTCCTTACACACACACATGCACGCACATTCGTACTGCCTCTCATGTGCACATGTGCACCCAGACACATAATGTGTACATTCCCAGTAAATGGACATCCATTTCAGATAGATTCAAATTCCACTAGCAATCTTTTTTTTTTTTTTTTTTGAGACAGGGTCTCACTCTGTCACCCAGGCTGGAGTGCAGTGGCAGGATCATAGCTCCCTGTAACCTCGAACTCCCAGGCTCAAGGGATCGAGCCTCCTCGATCCTCAGCCTCCTGAGTAGCTGGGACTACAGGTGCATGCCACCACACCCAGATAATTTTTAAATTTTTTGTAGAGACAAGGTCTCACTGTGTTGCTCAGGCTGGTCTCGAGCTCCTGGCCTCAAGCGATCCTCTCAACTTGGCTTCCCAAAGTGCTGGGATTACTGGCATGGGCCACTGCAATATTCTGGCAATATTCTAAACAGTTTTATGCAAGCAGCCATGCAAGAAGACCCTCAGCAAAATATAAATTATGAAGAACTTCCTCGTGGGGCCGTGGGAGGGCATTTTCCGCTGAGGGTTTGGGATCAGAGCCACCTGCAGATGTGTTTGTGGCACGCCCTCCTTGCTTTACCCTTTGTTCTGGGTCATCAGGCACAGGCCACAAGGGGACGAGGGGATCCTCTCCAGGGGCCCATGAGACCTGTGTGGATGTGTCTACCCCACGTGTGCACACACATCTGCATGTGTGCATGCCAGGCTCCTGCTCTCCTCGGGACAAAACCCACAAAGAAGGTCTCTGGGAGTCGGAGACCTCAGCTCATCGGCCGCGCTTTGCAAGACCCTTCAAAGACTGGTGTCCACAGGCTGTGCGCTGCTTCCTGGGTCTGGCCTCAGACTGTCCCAGAGGAGAGGGTTAAGTTCTGGAGAGGAGCTTCCCAAGTGGGTGTCCATCTCCCCACACTACATTTTCCTGTCCCCATGGCCACATCCTTCAAGGCCCTGTGCTGTTCTATTTTTTCCCAGTTACTCCACCCTCACTGATCTCCCCTTTCTCAGCCGCTGGAGGCACGAGTGGGCAGGTCCCAGAGCCAGGCACTGGGTACAATAGCCAGGTGCAGGGACTGTGCTGGGAGCTGCAGGTACAGACAGAGCCTCTCTCTGCTCGAGGGCTTGCCCATGACCCAGGGTAGAGGCACAGGTACAGCTAAGGAGGGTGACAGGCACCATGCTGTGGTCAGCCGTGGGAAGCCGGCTGAGGAGCTGGAGCAGGGGCTCCGCTTGCCTCCCTCCTATGCTGCTTCCTGAGCCACCAAGTGATCATTTCCAGCAGCCCAGGTGACAAACAGCAAGACTCGGACATGACCAAGTATTCCCTTCAAGTGGATTTGTACTGCCGTTCCCACTCTGCCCTCTTGCTGCTGTGCCACCTTCCAGCTGCTGTTTCCCGGCTCCAGGAGGACTGCAAGGCACAGGGGCCCTGCCTTGCAGGGAGGGGGCTGGCTTCACTCTTTGCCCCGTGCGTTTTCACCCTCCCACGAGTCTCCCTTCTGGTGCCCTGGACCCCTGACAAGCTACGTCTGCCTCCCTGAAGCCAGGCACCCCAAGGAACTTAGATTGATAAATAATGACTTTGTTTTACAGATATGTGGGCACATTTATCTAATCTCTGGATGGCACTATGAATTCCTGGAGGGCAGAGATTGGGTCTAATTCAACTCTAAATCCTCAAAAGGGCCTTGCAAAGTGTATATATGGGTTTCTTTGTTGAATGAATGAATAAAAAATGGAAAATATGGTAATTCACTCATTTTTATTTTCTTCCTTCCACAAATAACTACCAAGCATCTCATTTACTCAAGACCCTTTTAGGAAATGGGACCCAGGCCAGACAACCTTTTATAAGGCCCCAGAGAGGCTCGAAGGGAGAAAGGTCAGGAGAAGAGAGAAGCCCGGCCTTGGGCCTCTTCGCTCTTTGTAGAGAACCGAGCTCCGGCGAGGAGGAGCACGTGAACATTGATCGATGCATGTGGAGGAATGAATGAACGCTGCCGTGCCCCTCACAGCCCCGCCTCAGATGTCACTAGGCAGTAGAGGCTCTTCCCCGAGGGGCCCTGATGCTGCCTGAATTCCTCTCGAGACGACGCTGCAGGCAGTCACCGCTGCTCACTTGAAGAGGTGAGCTCTCTCTGCCACCCTGGTCTCGTGGCCTCCCTGGAGGGCACTACCAGGATGGTATGTGTGAGGACATGTCAGAAGTTCCGCCTTCATTATTGCTCATGGGGCCATGTAGCTGCCTCCTGACTGGCCTTCCTGTCCCTGTTCTGTTCCCTCTGGTCCTTCCCGGGCCATGGCTGATGGAGGTTTATTTCCAAAGTCCCTGTCTGGGCCCATGGCCTTCTCCAAGCTGTAGTTCATGCTCCATAGCTGCCCGTCATCATGGACACTGTCATCAGTCGTCTCCTCCAGGTATCCATCATCCCCCAGTCTTCACCAAGTCTGGCCAGGCCCCCAGCGTGGCCGAGTCCTGCCCTGAGACGTCATTAAGCAGTCCCTCTTTCTCAGTCATGTCCCTGCTTCCTTTGCTCTGACTGCCCATAAAACAAGATTCGTTCTGGACCTTGGTGTTTGCTGCAATGGAAATAGTTCCTTTTTGTCCTAACTTTCCCCTGCATGGAATCTCGCGGGTGCCTGGATCCCTGGGAACTCTCTTTCTCTCAATCCCAGAACCTGGGGTGGACAGGGAGGCCCCACTCAACCAGACAGCAATGACCTAGGTGCTCGCCCTCCTGTCCTCAGAGCCTGCCTTTCCTTTTCATGTACAAACAAAAACATCACTCCTGCCCCGTGTTCAGTGGGAGGAAGCCCCGCATCACCCGGATCTCTGAGGATTCCCAGGACACTTCCATCTACATGGTTGTCTCTGGCTTTGATCTCCTGAGTCCACTGGATTTGTCATCTGTCCCTCAATTGCCCCCTACGGCAGTTCCCTTCTTTGTACCCTGCATCAGCTCAAGAGAACACAGGCAACTTCTCTCAATTTCCCTGAAATGTCACTCACACGAAGCAGTGGTGTATAGAGGAATTGTTTTTCCTGCTCCTGATGAATTTCTTTAAATGTGTACACTCACCAAAAAAACCAAGCAGGACCTTGCCTTTTACTTCCTAATTTATGCAGCTAATTTCATGTATTTTTGACAGGTTCATCATGTTTCCGGCAGTTATAACATTTTTTCCCCCTGGCTCCACTCCCTGACGCCACATTTCTGGGCTGTGACTCACCCGAGGTTGTCCCACAGCTGGTGCTTAAATCCAGTCTTTTTGTTTCATTCGAACATCCTCTCCTGCCCCCTCCCTGGGCACAAAAACTGGTGGTGAATGACCAGATTATGAGCAAACACAGGCAGCTGGCTGGGGCACTCACTCGCCCTCAGTCGAGTGTCCAGGCTCTTGCCTCGGAGAGGAAAGATGCATTGCCCTGGGCCAGCCACAGTGCTCCCCTCAGGATGGCCTGTCACCAAGGCTTGTCCAAAGGCAGCAGATGGCCCACACAGGGGAGAGTAGGGAACAGGACAGAGCCTGCCCCTCCCTAGGAGACAGGCAGAGCCAAGCCCGTGCCCCAAACCACCTCCAAAGCCATCTGGCCCACAGACAACACACTTTCATCCTCTGGGATTTCATTTCCAACGCCACAACCAGAAGTTTCTAGAGAATTCCCCTCTGGCAGGCGCGTGCACACGCACACACACACACATTTTTTTTTTTTTTTCAGTAAATAACTCAAAATGTTTCCAAGTCCCAGGAAAGAAATCTCCATTTTTGGAGAAGAAAATAGAATGAAAAAAGCAAGTTTTTCTTTTTGGTATACTTTGGGATAGCTACACTGACCTTTATCTCCTAAATAAAAATCAGGACAAGAGGTTTGACTAAGATTTAAGTGCCTCTTCCAGACAGCCCCTGGTGTGAGAGGCAGCCTAGGAAACCCAATATTATAATTTGGGGAATAGTTCTAAGATGAATAAGACTAGGCCTTCTAAGAACAAAGGATTCAATGATCCTGTCCATTGAGGACCCACAGCATAATATAATATATCCCCTTTGTAAAGGCTCTGAAAAGTCCTGCGGTAGGAAAACTCATATAACTTTGTGAACTCAGTGCCTCTCAAACTTATATGAGCATTTATTCCTTTAAAAATTTTTATTATGGTAAAATATAGATAAAATAATGTTTATCATTTCAACCATTAAGGGTACAATCTGTGGCATTAAATAAATTCACAATGTTGTATAACCATCACCACTATCTGTACCCCAAACTTTTTCATCATTGACAACAAAAACTCTGCACCCATTAAAACAGTGACTCCCCCTTCCCACTTGTACCCTCTTGAGTACAAGTAGGCAGTGACCCCAGCCCTCCGAGGTTCCTCCCAGCAGGGCAATCTGCCTTGTCCAGCCTCTTACGCTGGAGTTCTAGGTCAAATTAAAACTCCCCACGTGGGCTCCACTGCCACACAGAGTCTGGAATAGCTAAATTTCTCCTGAGAAATTATTTTCTGAGCCAGAGAATTATTTGAAAGAGCAAAGACCTTCCAGAGTTGTCCAACAAAACAAAAACACAATGGAGCATCTCTAAGCAAATTACAAATTAAATGGTTGTCCACCCTTCGAATCTGGTTAAAGGTCGCCTCCATAGAGCCCAGACCTCAACTAAAGGTCATTTAAGCTTTGACCAAACTTCCCTGTACCTTGAGTCTCCCCGGACACGTGCTCTCTTCCTCATGCTGGTCCGTGCATCTCCGCTGTGGTCCTGCAGCCCTGGGAGCGACCGCGTCTGGCTCATCTGCGCAGTGCAGGGCGGCCCTCAGGACCTGCGGCATCAGTGCAGCATGGCTGGCCTGGGCCAGGAGAGCTCCTGCCGATTCTCTGCCCTGGTGAGGGGCTGCAGGGTGAGCCCACAGGGGCCTGCCCACCCCACCACAGCCGCTGGGCTGTCCTGCAGAGCCCTGAGGAGACTCAGGTGCGAGAGGGACATATGACGTAGGATGAGTGTTCTGGGCCTGACATGAGTAAGGAGCTGGAGCCAGACACACAGTGAGGGAGCCCTGCGAGGTACTGAGCTTCTCCAGCCCAAAGCTGTTCAGAGGCAGTGAAGCAAATGTGTCACTCACAGGACAAGGTGGGGGGTGTCTGTCTGCACCTCACTCCCAGGTCCTGAGCCCACCTTGAGGCCTGCTGTCCTACAGAGCTTCGTCTCCCTCTCCCGCTGGGCTGGATCTGTCCTCAGGATCCCCCTTCCCTCCCCAGGGCCCACCCCTCTCGGAGCCAGGCCTCTCTCGGTCTACCCCGCGCTCCCCCCCAGCCCTTTGGCCTCTCCTGGGTCCTGCTCTCCATCCCAGGTGGGTTCCCTCAGTGTGTGGATTCTCGTGGCAGCAGCATCTGCTGGGCACCCTCTGGCATGCAGGTTGTCACAGGGTGCCAGGGGCGGCCCTGGTGCTGGTTCGTAGCCTGCCACTCACTGGCTGTGTGACCCAGGGCCAGTCACTCCCCTCTCTGAGCCTCAATTTCTCCCTTTGCAAAATAAGTGGTTGGAAGAGATGATGACTAAAGCCTCATCCAGCTACATAATTCTCTCTCTCTAGGTAATATCTGTTCACTTAATGCCAGGCTGAGTTAAAAATCTAAGTAATTCTACTCTAAATTCGCCATTCTAAGCCTGCCCTGCCCCATCGGGCTTCAGCCATAACAGGAAGGAAGAGGCGTTTCATTCCATCTGCTTTTCTCCCTCTGCACTGGCCTCAGCTGGCCTGTCCTCTCCGCAGGCCCTCTGGGCCCCTCCCAGGGCTGTGGCCTTCCTCTGGCCGGGCCTTAGTCAGGGCTCGTTTCCTCCTCCAGGCCTGAGCACTGTCCCAAGGAGCTGGAGCCTGTCCTTGCTGCCTGAATGCTTCCTCAGAGCCAGGGGCTTGGCAAGCACGACCTTGCTGTTGACGAGCCTTAATTAACACAGGGATCCGCTTTCCTCCTGGCCCCGGGTGAGAGGTGCCTGCCTGGGAGCTCAAGGACACAGGGTACCCCATTGTTCTCAGAACACAGCTGCCCGTCCGCAGCTGCTCCTCCGGGCCCGTCAGCTGCCACCCGTGTCCCTCCTTGCTCTCAGAGGTTCTTCCCACTTCCCTTCTTGAGGGGCTCACCCGAGTGCCACCCTCAATGATCTAAGTCCTTCCCCAGGACTGGCATCTTCCAGCCATTCTCCTTCAGGAGGCCCATGATGCTAAGCCAATCCTTAGTCCTCAGTGGACTTGACCTATCAGACATCTGCCGCGGCCCATTCCCCGCCCTGAGCTACTTCCTTCACTCAGCTCCGTGAGCTCAGGCTGTCTGGCTGTCTCTGCTCCTCTGGCTGCTCCGTCTCAGGTCACCCTGCTTGTTGGCAGGCCCTGGGGCTCAGCCCTCAGGCCTTTGCGGTTTTCTCTCCTCACTCACTCAGGGTGTTACGCCCTTTGGAGACACTTGACTTCCAAATTCATATTTGTATCCCAGATAATGGCTAGATTCCACTCCGAGTAAGGCCACATCCTTACCTCCAAGGCCCTGCACCACCTGCCCAGGTACCGCCCTGACTTCACCACCTTCACTGTTCTCTTCGTGGTTCTTTGACACCCCAAACCCAACCTGCCTCTAGGCCATTGCATTGGCTGTCCTCCCTGCCTGGAACGCTCTTCCCCTGAATGTCCCCACGGCTTGTTCCTTCATCATCTTCAGATCAAATGCCACCTTCCCTGTAAGGGCTTCCCTGATGACTCTATTTTAAATTGCAACTTCCCCTACTTCCCCCACCATTCTCACTCTCTCTCGTCCCTGCTTTATTTTCTCCAAGGTTCTCATCACCAGCTGACGTGCTATGTCAGTTTAATGACACTGCCTCTCACCTCCCTTTAGAAGGTAAACTTCATGGGAGCAAGGATTTTTTATGTTTTGTTCACCGCTGTATCCCCAATGTCTAATCAGTGCTTGGCCCATAGTAGTAGATTAAGAAATACTTGTTAAACAAATGAATAAGTGCTTCACTAAATATCCTTGTACATAGATTTTTACATTCTGGTGTTTTTACTTTGGTAGAGTAGATCCTGGAAGTGAGGTTGTTCTGTCCAATGTATGTGTAAAGTATTTTTAATTTTAATAAACAACTCCAGATTACTTTCCCAAGAGGTTGTAGCAATTCATGCCCATTTCCCTGCCGATGCTAGATGTTATCACGCTTGAATTTGCGCCAGTCTTCTGGGGAAGAGGGAAGCCATCTCATTGTTTTAATGTTCATTTTCCTGCCTAATAGAGAACAATTTTTCATGTTTATTGACCACTTGAATTTCTATTTCTGTGAATTGTCTTCTTTATAGTTTTTGCCTATTTTTGTTTTTTGCGGGGGGGATGGGGGAGAACTGACCTTTTCTAACAAATTCATAGAAGGGAATCTGCATTTTAAAAAAAGCGTTCCAGATAATTCTGATATTTATGGCAAGTTCCACAGCTGTCGCTCTAGTATGAGGACCCTCCTGCTCTGCTACTGCCTGACAAGCTCTGGGGTCCTCTATGGGTTTTAGAATTAAAAGTTTTGTAAAGTGTTTTTCTTGTTGGTTCTCTGTACTTTCTGCAATGATCTAGTGTTACTTTTTTAAAAGAAGGATATTAAATAACAATCATGGGAAAACCCTTGTGCTGTAATGCTGAGTGGAAGAAGCATTTACAATTAGGATGTACATTTTTATGATAACCACATAAAAAGGCTTTCCATATGTAGAAACTCTAGCAGTGAATCAGCCAAAATATTAATAAAAAGGGTGAGACGGTGGGTAATTTTTCCTTACTTTGACAAGTGAGGGGAAAGGAGGTGAGGGTGAACCGCTGTGGGAAAAGGCTGGGCTGTTGGGGTGATGGCGCTCGGGCCACAACGCCCTCCTTCTGTGCCTTGGCAGACATCACTAATCAATCACTCAAGTAGTTCCCCCTAAGCTCCGGCTCAGTCTTAGAATCTTTCCCAGCCCAGTAGTCCGGGGAGCTCCTACTCACAGATCAGAGCTGGCAGGCAAGATTAAACCCATTCACCATCCTTGCCTGAGCAGGAGGCACTGCAGTTAGCACTGGCAGAGAACTGTCTTGCTGGGGCAGCAACAGGCTCCCTGGCAGCCCTCGTGGCTGTGTCGGGGCTGTGGGCCAGTTGGCTGCTCCTGCCTGGCAGTGCCCTGGGGGTGGGGGAGGCCCTGGGGTCTTTTCAGCCTGCACCGGCTCATTGATACTGAACATCGCTTTCTGGAATCTCTTCTCCTGGACCTTGGGGCTCGCTGGAACTGAGAATTC
This sequence comes from Varecia variegata, assembly GCA_028533085.1. Classification (NCBI taxonomy): domain Eukaryota; kingdom Metazoa; phylum Chordata; class Mammalia; order Primates; family Lemuridae; genus Varecia; species Varecia variegata. The sequence goes on from CM052437.1 coordinate 60,127,829, forward strand.
TGGCCTCAGCCTGGATGCTCTGTGCCTTTGCCTAGACCCTGGCACATTCTCTCTAGTACCACACCTTGGCCACCTTCACTTTTTGGCCTGACTCTCCAGACTCACCTCTGTTCTCATGATTCCTGGCATACCCCCTCCCCACGCCTGTGGTCCCAGCTGTGATTTCGTGCCCTGAGCATATCCTGACTGTCTAACCAGGCCCCTGGCCCTGCCCCACCTGCCTGCCCTGCACTTGGCATGCCTCAGAGCCGACAGATTCACCAGCCAGACTCACTGCACAGTGCCAGGAATTCCGCATCAATCTTCTTCCTCTAGACCAGCTTGGGGAAGCGAGCTGATCAGACAGGATAGGAAGAAATATTTTTCATAGCCTTTTCTGTTTTTGGAGAAACAGTAAATGATATAGAAAAGTGACATAGAAATGTACAGGGAAATCACCAGTAATTCAATCACCTGGAGATAACAACAGTTATTGTGCTGGTGACGAGCCCTGCAGTCACCCCTCTGCCTCCACACCCATTGAGATATATGTGTGTAAATCGTCATAGTGGGATCATGCTGTTATTCAACCTGCATTTTTCACTCAACCATATGTCATGAGCATTTTAAAGAGTGTCAGTGATGAAAAACATGTTTTCCTCTCCTAAAATATAAATTATATTCCACAGGATTCTTTTTTTTTCCTTCCTTGCATATCTGCAATTTTGCTTTTTCTCAGTCAGAAATGTCATTTATTTCCCATTTCTCTCCCATAGTGATAGGCCACCAATTTTTAGTTGAGTATACAGCCACTAAAACAAAGAAAAGATATCCCAGCTCCCCATGGTGCAATGTGTGGTTGTGTGACTGAGTTCTAGTCCATGGGGTGTGAGCAGAAGAGGTATGCATCCAACTCCATGGATGTGTCCTGTAGTAGCTTTACATATGTACACAAATTCTTTGACATACCTTCTTTCATTAAGATGGAGCCTTAATTTCTTTTCCTTAATGTAGCCTGTACTTAGTGACTTGCTTCTAATGCATAGAATATGGTGGAAGCAATGGACACCTGAGAGTGGACAGAAGAAGCAGTTGGCTTCCTTCTTGCTCTCTGTCTCTTGGATCACCCACTCTGAGGAAAGCCAGTTGCCATGTCATGAGGACAAAAAAGTAGCCCTATGGAGAGGCCCAGGTGGCAAAGAACTGAGGCTTCCTGTCAATAGCTATGTGAGTGAGTCATTTTGGAAGCAAATCCTCAAGGCCCAATCTAGCCTTCAGATGACTGTGGTCATGGATGACACCTTGACTGCAACCTCTGAATTCTTGACCCACAGAAACTGAAATAATAAATATTTATTGTTTTAAGCAACCAAGTTTTGGGGTAATTTGTTACACAACAATAGGCAACTGATACATTCCCTAGAAGCAGTGGGCCTTCCTTTCCCATTTACCCTCTCTCTGGATGGAAGGTGGATATGCAGTGTGCCATCTTGGATCTTGCAGATGAGAGCAACATTCTAGGGATGGAGAAACAATAACATAGATGGGGCCTGGGCCCTTGCTGGCTTCATAGAACAGGGTCAGCATAACAAGCCAGACCTCTACATGAGAGGGACATAAATGTTTATATTAATTAAGCCAGAGCTCCCCAACCAATGTTGGGCTTTCCCGATGTGCTGTAAATGGGTTACAGGTGTGTGAAGCTACTGATTTCCCCTCTGCCCTTGGGCCAGTTGCCTCTGTACACAAGCAGCCTGCTATGGACTAAATGTTTGTATCTCTCTCCAGAATTCATATGTTGAAATCTAATCCCTAGCATGATGGTATTAGGAGATGATGAGGTCTTGAGTGTGGAACTCTCACGGATGGGATTAGTGCCCTTGTAAGGGCTGAAGAGACCAGAGTTCCCCCTTTCCACCATATGAGGATACAGCAAGATGGTGCCATCCATGAACTAGAAAACAGGCCCTCACCAGACACAGAGTCTGCTGGCCCCTTGATCTTGGACTTCTCAGCTTCAGAGCTGTGAGAAATAAATTTCTGTTGTTTATAAGCAATCCAGTTTATGGTATTTTGTTTTAGCAGGCCAAACGGACTAAGACACAGCCTTATTCTTTTACCCAAGTGAGCTTTGCAATTGTTACAATTTTCTCTGTGTGCTGTGGATAAGCATAAAATTTGGGAAGCTTTGGGTCTCTGTCGTAACAGTCAAATTTTATCCCAACAAATATATTCCCCAAAGTGGATGTTACTTTGTACATTTAACATGTGCTACACTCCTTAATCAGGTCATTGGATAGTTGTGCTCTGAAGGGTATGCCAGATCTTGGCAGGTGAGGCTGGCAGGTCTTACAGGTGGCCAGGCTTTCCCCAGGTCCAAGGGGACCCATGTGTTGGTGGTCATTCAGCCTGTCTGTGCAGAGGGCCAACTCTGCAAACAACAGGAACAACCTCTCCTCTCTGGTCTTGGAGAACCGCTCACAGTCTGCCTCTGACTCCAGCTCTCTTCCCCTGAGCTGTGTCCATACTCCAGCCTCCCTTCTCTTCTCAGCCTGTGTCCACCTCAGGAACAGAGGTGGCAACACAGCTAAGGTGGATGCACTCCATCTTCTTATATGATACTTAATGGTGTCTTAGCTCCCTGAGGACGGTCATGGGTCACACACCCAAACTGAACCAGAATTCTATTAGGAGGAATAGACCGGGGCTTTCCTGATTTTGTCCATTCAGAACAGCAGAATCTCCATTTTAATAGCTAGGTCTTATGGACTGAATGTTTGTGTCCTGCCAAAATTCATATGTTGACATCCTAACCCACAAGGTGACGATGCTGGGAGGACAGGCTTTGGGGAGGCATTTAGGATGTGAGGGTGGAGTCCTCATGAATCGGATTAATGCTCTTATAAAAGGGACCCCAGGCTGTGGCATGCAATCCTAACTCTCTGGGAGGCTGAGGCTGGAGGATCACTGGAGCTCAGGAGTTTGAGACCAGCCCGAGCAAGAGCAAGACCCTGTCTCTACCAAAAATAGAAAAATTAGCCAGACATGGTGGCGCATGCCTGTAGTCCCAACTACACAGGAGACTGAGGCAGGAGGATTGCTTGAGCCCAGGAGTTTGAGGTTGCAGTGAGCTGTGATGACATCACTGCACTGCACTTTACCCAGGGTGACAGAGTGAGACTGTGTCTCCAAAATAAGAAAAAGGAGGACCCCAGAGAGCTCTCTCGCTCTCTTCTACCATACGAACACAAAACTAGAAGAGGACACCTTGCAACCTGGAAGAAGACCCTCACCCAAACCTGACCATGCTGGCACCTGATCTCAGACTTCCAGCCTCCAGAACTGTGAGTAATACATTTCTGTTGTTTATGAGGCTCCTGGCCTATGGTACTTTATTGTAACAGCTCAAAGGGACTGACGGTAAGGTCATCAGCTGGAGGTGTCCTCTCCTTTGTCTAAACTCATGAATGAAGTCAACAAAAGGATTTGTTTTAGCATAACTGCCCTCACGTGTGACATAAGAACCATATACATTTTGTGATATTGCTTGTGCAAACATAGACTGCAATGTATACAACCAGAAATACTCTATAAATACCCAGTCTATACGACCAGTGGCATCTGGTCTCATTGCCTGGTGGCTCCTCACTAATAACTGATGGGAACCCTGAACAGTGTGGCAAGGAGATGGTGTCAGCTCAGATCCGGTGGGTCCCTCTCCTGCTAAGACCTCCTGCTCCATTAGGCCTCCACACCACACTATGCCCACACTGCTGGTCTTGGGTGGAGGTTTTTTTTTTTTTTTTTTTTTTAAATTTCAGGGCCCTGATTTCCAAACTAATTTAGTATCTGTTAAGGTGATTGTGCAAAGTTTGCTTTGAGCATTAAGTTGTTTTTTTTTTTTTTCCTTCTTTTGGGGGGTATGAGTGATATTTTTATTATGGTAAAATATACATAACATAAAAACTCACCATTTTAAGCATTTTTGAGTTTATAATTCAATTGTGTCAAGTACATTCACAGTGTTGTACAACCATCACCACTATCCATCTCTGGAACTATTTTATCATCCAAAATTGAAACTCAGAAACCATTAAACAATAACTCCCCATTTCCCCACTCCTGGCCTCTGGTGACTCTGTTCTTCTGTATCTATGACTTTGCCCATTCCATATACCTCATGTAAGTGGAATCATACAATATGTGTCCTTCTGTGAATGGCTTATTTTGCTTTTGCCTTGTGCCTCCAAGGTTCATGTAACATGGGTCAGAGTTTCCTTCCTTTTTATGGCTGAGCATGAAGTTTTTTATCCAAGGATTTTACAAGGGTTGATGTTCTAATACATTCTGCAAAATTCCCACAGACGCTTATTAAACTCTGAATTGGCTTCTCTCTTCCCTGCGTCTTTGTTCTCTTTGTCCTCTACCCCGAGTCTGTGTGGCATCTGGTAGCGCCTGGGCAGGGTGTTTCATTCATTCTCTTGGCGGAGAAGCGGGATCTGGGCTGGCAGCAGGTGCCCCGCGGAGGGACACCAGTGGTAACACCCAGCGTCGCCTGTCTGGCGGGGGTCAGGAGCGCCGCCCGTTCCACCCCGCTCTGTGCTCTGTATGCCTCATTAACAGCATGCTTGCGGGGTTTTTAGTGTGGTTTCACATTTCTCCCTTGATTTAATCCAAACGCCCTGATGTCAGTAACCCTGCCAACTCTGAGGAAACTGAGGGCTGGGGGGTGCTGGGTGCTGCCTCCCCTGTATGTCAGTGGTGAGACCGAAGCCCGGGGCACCCAAGTCCAGGACTTCTTTCTGTTACCCCTCAGGATGTCTCGAAGGTGGCGAAGGCTGCAGGCTCCCTCCTTTTTGCATCATCCTTCCTTCCTGCCTCGATGGGCATGGAGAGGGACAGGGTCTAGAGAACGTGGAGAAGCGCGGGAGAATGAGCGCCAACCCTCAATTGCTCAGCTTCCGCCAACCTGGCCTTCTTCGAGCTGTCCTAGGGCTGGGTCTGGCGCCCTCAAGAGGCAAGGGTGGGAAGGGGGCAAAACAGGCTGCGCCATCTCCTGCGGGCTGGGCTAAAGCCATGGGCCATGGGGCCGGAGCTTCTCCTTCCCCTGCAGGAGGACGCCAGGAATACAGCCATTCGAGAGTAATTGATTCCTGCATCTGGTTAAAAATTATGAGACACAAAGGAAGTGCAGCGAAAATCTCTTCACTCTTGTCACCAGCACCCAGTTCCTCCCTTAGGGGCATCTATGTCTTCTATTTTGTACATCTTACCTGAGAACTGTTATGTATATACATGCAAGTACATATATGCATATATGTATATGCCTCCATGTGTATATATATGTATGCTGTGTGTGTATATGTGTATGGTGTGTGTGTATGTTTAGGGGGTGTGTGTGTATATATGTATGGGTGTGTGTACATATGTATATATGTACGGGGTGTGTATATGTATATATGTATGGGGTATGTGTGTTATGTGTTTATGTATATGTGTGTGTATATGTGTATGGGGCGTGTATATATGTATATATGTATGAGATGTGTGTATATATGTATGAGTGTGTATATATGTATAGGTGTGTGTACATATGTATATATGTATGAGGTGTGTATATAGCTGTATGGGTGCATGTACATATATATACATGTGTGGGGTGTGTGTATATATGTATGGGGTGTGTGTATGCATAAGTGTGGGTGTGTGTATATATATATGTATGGGGTGTGTGTATATGTATGTGTATATATGTGTGTGTATATATGGGTGTGTGTACATATGTATATATGTATGGGGTGTGTATATGTCTATATGTATGGGGTATGTGTTGTGTGTTTATGTATATATGGGTGTTTATATGTATCGGTGTCTATGTATGGGTGAGTGTATATATGTATATATGTATAGGTGTGTATATCTATATGTGTATTTATGTACTGTGTGTATGTATATGTGGATATATGGATATAGATTTTCATTTCATTTTTCCCACAAATAGTAGCATATTATACATATTGCTCTGTGTCCTGCTCTTTCCCCACTTTCACTTAATATATAATAGTAATAACAGTGAACATTTGTAAAGTACTTACTATGTTCTGAGTGCTGTTCTAAGAACTTAATATGTATTAATTGTCTTAATTCATCTAATCCTCACAGTAACCCCATGAGATAGCATTATTATTTTTTCAACCCTACTCATGATAAAAACTATGCAAGTTAAAACAATACTGAGATACTATTTTTCATCCATCATGCTATTAAAGACCAAAATGCTTGCTAAGACACTGTATGGGGAAACCGATACTCTATAGGTTGTTGGTAAGCAGTTTAACAATATCTGTTAAAATTATAAAGACACATAACTGTGATCCAGCAATTCCATTTCTAGAAATTTTTCCTGCAGATATACTTTACAGATGCTGAATAAGGGGTACAAATTATTTATGCACCATTTGTAATAGCAAAAGATTAGAAAAAAGTTAATGTACATTAGTGGGTACTGGCTAAATTATTATGGTATATTACATCCATTCATTGGAATATTGGGCTGTGATTTTAGAAACTGAGTAAAGTCTTGGTGCACAGAGGCGGGGTGCTCCCCAAGATGGAGAGGCAGTGCAATGTAATGGTTAGGAATCTCATTCGAGCTGGGCTCCCTGGGTTTTAATTCTGCCTCTGTTGCTGATCAACTGTGCAAAATTGGACTATGATCCTACCTCCCTATACCTCTGGTTTCCTCATCTGAAAAGTGGGGCTTATAATAACACCTTGTTATACCCCCAGCCAACCTTCAGACAAGTGAGAAATAAATGCTCATGGTCATAGGCTAGTGGGATTTTTTTGGGTGGGACATTTTTACATAGCGTGATTGTGGTAATAACTGATACAGGTGCATAGTAGCTGCTCAATATATATTGCTTGCTTAGTAGACAACTGAGCAAGCGCTTACAGTGCGGAACTTCACAGGTTACCCAAAGAGTGACCATATAGAGCCCAAAGAAGAAGAAGAAGGGTTAATATCCAAAGTACAACCAAAGCACTGGGATTTTATTTATTCAACAGACTGGTTTTTGAGTGCTGGCTGTGCTGGAAGCCGAAGCAGATATGAACAGAATAAGGATTGGCCCTTGTCCTCAAAGCTCAGAATCTCCGGATGAAAAGATTGTAAACAAGTAATTACAAGGTATCTGCCACTTGCTGTAACAAAGGTAGGCAGAGAGCCTGCAAGAGAGGGAAGAAACATGTCAGCCCATGGTGGATGTGGGGCAAAGGAGTCACCAGAGGGGGTGGTGTCTGGTGAGGGGTAAAGGGACTAAAGCTGCAAAGGCAAGCTGAATCTGGGGTGGGAAGAGCCTTGAAGGCTTAGGAACGGAGTTGGAGTGCCATTCTCTATAGGTCTCAGGGAAGCTGGTAGAATTTTTTTGGCAGAGTGCCATGGTCAGGTTTGTGCTTTGGGAAGATCACTTTGGAGGTGACGTGGACGATGCAAAAGGCTGCCGCTGCAGAGCCCAGGAGGTGGGGCTGCTTACCACACCTCCTCCTGCAGGGCAGGGTCGATCCAGGGCAACTTCTTGGGGCAGGAATGATCTGGGGGCCATGTGGCCCCAAATGGGGAAAGAGGAGAAGCACAGTAAGTACCAAGTGTCTTGGTAAAGAGAAAAGGTCCTTTCTTCCAACTCCCCTGCTGGGCACTGTACCAGTTAGGAAGGCATTTGGCTGCAGGTAACAGGAAACCCGACTCAAGAAGTTTAAACACCGGGAGGGGTATGTTTTTCTCATAATAAGAAATAAGGAAGTGGTGTTTGCTGACTTTGCTGTGGACACTCAACAACTCTCAGATTCTGATGGCCTCTCCTCATGGTCTTAAGATGGTTACTATGAATCTAAGTATCATGCCCACATTCAAATGAAAACAAACAGGTGGAAAGGTGGAAAAAGAAGGGCCACACCAGCTGCATCCATCCCCTTTTGTCAGGAAAGCAGAAGCTTTACTTCACACTCTCCCTGCCACTCCAGCGGACTCCATACCTGCATCGTATGGTCCAATCCGGGATGCCAGGGGGCTCCAAAACCGAGGAGCAGCCTTGTCATACTTGGGGACCATCCATGGATCCTCTGTTTGGAGCTAGGCCCATTTCCATCCCAAACAAACCGGGTTTGTTAACAAGGAAGAAGGGGAACTGGATATTGGTAAGCAGAGGCAGTCTCTGCGACAGGGACTCAGGCATGTCCCCAGACACAGCCAGAAATGTTTTTTTCTGCCACAGGTGCTCCTCATGCATGGCAAGAACTCAGACATCCTGCCTTCTGGACTTGACACTGTGAATGTGTCGCCTCACTTCCATTCTAGGACCCTGCCTCTGTGGGTCCCAGTTCATGTCTGTCCCTCCCAGAGGGGCCCTTAGAAGTAGATCCAGCCCCTGGGTCGGGGGAGTGACTAGCGTTAAGCAGAACGGGAAGGTCTCCCTGGTTACTGGGTGCAAGCACCACCACTGGGTTCCCTGCTGGCCTTTTCTGAGCTGAGCTTGTGCAGGGGGCCTAGTGACAGCTGCTGCTTGGGTTCTGGTGTTCTGGTAGCAGGAAGGGCTCACATACAGCCATCTGACCTCTCTTGCTGTTCTCCTCTTGTGGCAACTGATAGTGAGCCACGAGGGCTCTTGAGAACAGATGGGAAGAGCGTACAAAAACTCCTAGCAAAGTGCACTTACCCCGGAGTGAGGGCACCTAGATTCTTCCAAAATCCAACTTGGTGGCTGTATCAGTCAGGATAGGCTGGGTCATGCTTGATAACAAATGGCCCTCAAACATAATAGCTTAAACACAAAGGTTTATTTCTTGTTTATTCTGAATGTCCATCATCAGTCCATTGGGACCCAGGCTGATGGAGCTGCCACTATGTCTAACTTGCTGGTTGCCACAACAGAGGAAAAGAAATTATCTGGAGGGTCTCACAATGGCATTTAAGTGCCCTGATTTGGGACAGACTCACGTAATTTCTGCTTACAACACATTGGTGAGAGCCAGTCATATAGCCCAGCCAACCACAGAGGGGCCCTGAGTGTGATCCTGCCACAGGCGTGGAAGACAGAGAACGGGGAATGTTTACTGAGCACTCATGGCGACCACAGCAGCCTTGGGAATGTTGTCTGAGTTCTCCAGGCCTCCTCTACTGCATCTGAGAGTGCTGCTCTGAAAGCAAAAACTGAGTATGGTCAAAACGGCTCTTAAAATCCCTTCAGCCACTGGGGATAACCATGGGCTAAAAAAGAGCCTCAAATTAACCTCACACCTGACACAAAAATGAACTCAAAATGGATCATGGACTTAAATGAACTGAAACACAAAACTTGAAAAAGCACAGGAAAAAATCTCTGGGATCTAGGGCTAGGCAAAGAGTTCTCATACTTGATAGCAAAAGCATGATCTGTAAAAGGAAAAATAGATAACCTGGACCTCATTAAAATGAAAAACTTCTTTCTGTTCTACAACAGATATTGTTAAGAGGGTAAAAGACAAATTACACAAAGCTACACATATAATAAAATTGCAAAGAACTACAAATACACACACACACACACACACACACACACGAGTGCATCTGATGAAATGCAGATACATTCTAAGGATCGTACCAACTTTCCTGGCTTTGATATCATACTGTGGTAATGCAAGACCTTGGGGGAGTCTGAGTGAAGGTTGCATGGGACGTCCCTGGACATTTCTTTGTACCTGCCTGTGAATCTATAATTATTTCAAAATGAGACTTTAAAAATATCCTTTCAGCCACCCGTAAAAAAATGTGCTTTGGGGGCCATATTGTGCATAAGCATCCATCTATTTAAATACCAAAATCACTGTTAGTCCTACAAGATGTCCCCAGTGGGCTGAGGGGCCAGCAGGTCCCATCCTCCAGAGTGTCATAGTGTGGAAAAGCACAGCAGAACCATCTAATCGTTGCCACCGACATCTCTCTCTCTCTTGGTCACTTTTACGGTTTTCGCTGGTTCACAGCTTTTTATCAGAAACCCTTGGAGTCAGGAAGTTTTGAAGTTTGTTTTTAGGAGGGTTAGAAAAGTCTTAGTTCTATGGTATTTACTATGTAACTCTCCCCACAGCAGGGTCTGGAGCAGACCTTGTCATCAAACACATTAATATGAATGCAATTAATATCTGTTAATGCAATTATGAATATTCCTAGTGAGTGGGATAAAGACAGATTAAAATAGTCCCATATCACTTCAAACCACTAAATGAGTTCGGTTTAGGTAAGATTTAGCCTCAAACATTACATATGCACTCACACTCACCACACATGCGGTTGCTTTTCGGAGCTGTTCGGTTTCAGAATTGGGGAACACAGATGGGAAGGCAGCTGAATGTGTTTACTGTGACTGCAGCGTGGGGCCCGGCCCTGTCTGACGTGGGTTGTGCAGACACAGGTGCCTGTGCTCAGGCTGTGAGGGGCCCCGGGAAGGCCAGTGACTAGTCCCCCAAGAGTAGAGTGCTCAGAGCTCCCGAAGCTGCGCCCGGGCACCCCACCACTTGTCCAGCCTCCCCCAGATCTGCTGGGCCCTGGAACTCACTCCTCCCCTTACTGGCTGGTTGTGGGTGTTGCAGTCCCTGGAGAAGAGTCCCCGGCCTTTGTCCCTTCCAGAAAGCTCAGCCACCTTGCCTGTAGCCCAGGCAGCTATCTCCTCAGACTCCGTGGTGCTGAAAGCTGGTGCTGGTAGGGGCCAGAGATGGAATGCAACCCCGACTGGTTTTACAAATGAGGGAACTGAGGCCCAGAGACGGTGAGTGAGTTGTGCAGACTCACACAGCTAGTCTGGGAACCTTGACGGGGTGATTCTGGGGAAAGCACGGGGTGCTGGGGGCATGTTTAAAAATCAGGAACTAGCAAAGCCTCCCAGCCTCAGAGAAGACATCTGGAGCAGCCTCCCAGCCACAGGGAGCGCACCCCGACGCCCGCCCCAACGAAGTAGGAGAGGTTCCCAGGCGCAGGGGAAGAGAGAGGTCACACAGTCACGCCTTTGCCTCCCCCAGCCCCGGAGTGCACCCCGGTCCACGAGGGTTGCTCGTGGGTGCGGGGCGGCTGGAGGCCGGGGGGGGGGGGGCGCAGCCTGGACGGGTGTGGGCCTGCAGCCAGCCTGCCCCGTCATCCCCCAGATCGCTGCGCCCCACCCTGGAGCCCCCCACTCGCAGGCAGGCGCCTCGCCCAAGACCCCTACGCCGCCCCCTGCAGGCGTCCGGCACCCCCTGGTTCCCCAGACCCCCCACCCCGCCCCCCGCAGGCGCCCCGTCCCTGTGTGGGCTGCTTTGACTCAGCGCCGGAGCCGAGCTCAGGCAAACCACGCCGCGCTGGACGCCATTCAAGCTTTTACAGGCCCTCAAATTGGGGCTGGAGCCGGAGAGGAAATACTAAAATCCTGTGTACACAACTTCTGTCTGTGCGCGCCGGGGTTCCAGGAGAATCAGGCGTGGCGAGGGACACATTTGTACTGTTTAAGGGCTCCTTTCCCCCTGCTCTGCTTTTAACAGCATCACTGATGTGTCGCCTAAAACCCAGACTCCTGGGCGTGGGCGCTGGGAGGGGTCTGCGGAGCTGGTGAGCAGAGGAGCGGCGTGGGAAACCCAGCTTTTCTCCTTCCCCCAGGTGCCGGGCACACAGCGCCCAGAGCTGGGTTCAGAAATCCCCGTGGTCCACAGACCACACCCTCTGCGTGGCCCAGGCCCCTTCCCCCAGCAGAAAGACGCAGCTGTTAGACACTGGGTCCTCAGAGCCGGGGCTTTGGAGTCAGGCTGGCCTGGGTGGGAACCTGGCTCACCTGTCTGCAAGGGCCTCTATTTCCTCATCTGAAAAATGGGTGTGATAATGGTAAGCTACCTGGGAGGTTTCCTGTGAAGGTTAAAGACATGATGTAGGTGGGAAAATAGCTCAGAGCCTGGCACATAGGAGGTGCTCACTAAATGTTAGCTGTTACTGTCCGTACGAAGGAATAGTAATAGCACCATTATGAGCCAGCTACTCGTTAAGTGCTGCCTATGGTTCAATTCATTTAATCCTCACAGCAGCCCCTTGCAGTACTACTTTAACCCCATTTTAAAGGCAAAAAACTAGAACACTGAGGAACTGAATGACTTGCCCAAGGTCTCACAGCTGGTGATTGGGAAGTCAACTTAATTGAACAATTAAACCCAGGCCATTGTTTTCATAGTCCAGGTGCTTTGCCACACTCTGAACTGTAACAGAGGAAGAGCTGGTGGCCAGAGCTGCTGGTCAGCTGTATGTGCCCCTGGTGTCCTCAGCCCACACCTGGGCCCCATCCCACTGTCCCAGTTGCATCCCTGCCAAGTGCCTTCAAGCACCTCCCACCTCGGCCCACCAGGCACCCAAGCTGCCCCCCTTACCTCTCATGGCTCAGCCCCTTCCCTTAGCCCAAAGTTCTGCCCGCTGCCCACCTAGGTGTTAGGCCCTTCCACCCCCTCCGGAGAGGCTTGCTCCTTTTCTGGGCTGCCCCACACTCCTCCTCCAACGCAGCACCTTCAGTCTCCCATCCCTTTGACCTTGGGCCACCTTGGTCTGTGATGTATTTGTCTCCTTCATTCCGGTCCCTCATCAAACCCCTGTGGGTCTGGCCCAACCTCTTGTGCAGGGTCCCCCATTTGGGGAAATGAATTTTCACTAGTGGCAAATCTGGGGTGATTGGTGACATTGCCCTTGCTGGTGACTTGTATGAGGGAAGAAGAAGGGCTCAAGCCAGTCTGTGTAAGGAGCGGGGAGACAAGGTGGGCATCACCCTGTGTTCCTGACATCTGCTACCAACAAGCAAGAGTAGAGCCCAGGCTCCCCTGCCCACCCCTGCCTCCACCTCCCCCTTACCTGTCCTGTCATCAGGCGTCCCAGGAGCCGGTGCTGTCTCAGGTAAGGGCAGACACCCCACAGGCATCTGAGCTCCTGGCTGGGCTGCCCCAAATCAGCAGCCTGTGAAGGGTATCTGTGCTGGCGTCGGAGGGGCTGTAGGGCTGCCCGTGGTCCACATGACACCAACCTCAGCTTGGGCTGTGCCAGGCCTGTGACCACATAGTGGATCTCCAAGGCCTCTGCTAGAGCCACCATCCTGCTTCCCCTAGACAGCCTGAACCCCCAGTGCCCACACCCTAGTGGCTCACCAGTGTCGTGGAGATAACATGGCCTTTGGAGTCCAGAGATCTCAGCGTGAGTCCTGGCACTGTGGTTCCATAAGGTTTGGGGTACGTCACTTAACCTCCCTCTGGGCCTCAGTTTCCCCATAAGGGTGATCGTGTCTACCTCACTTCTTCAGGACTGAGAGATGTGAGAGGTATGATAGCACCTGGCACCCATGGGAGGTTTGTTCAAGTGGGAGTCACGGTTGGGGTGACCTAGCCCCCCAAAGCAGGCTGGGGAGCTGGTCTTGAGGGGTGACAGGATGATCTAGTGAGCTGGCCCAGCAGTGAGAAGGGAGGATTCAATGATGGACAGGCTGATGTCCCCTGGTCTGGCCCCTGCAGGACTCATAGGTGAGTCCCCCCACCCCTCAGAGAGTGGGGGGTGTTCTCTGCTGCAACTGCTAAAAGCTTTGACCACTGGGGGAGTGGTCCAAGTGTAGGTGGAGTCTGCAATGCCATACAGGACACCCTGGACACTTGGCAGAGATGCAGTGACCACACATGAGCTACCCCAGGGCCTTCCAGAAGGGCCCAGCGCTTAGGAAGCTGAGGATCTGCCAGGGGGAGCCTAAGGGGTACAGAGAACCTGGGGGGGGGTGTTTGGTGCCTACACATTGGTAGATCCGAGGGTCAGAACGTCCAGATTGCTCCACTGAATAAGGGAGGGTGCACCAGCGAGCACCACGTGCTGCTCCGTACAGCCCCGAGAGCTAATGGCCTGGGAGCAGAACAGTCTGCACGGCGTGGCAGCGCCCTCTGCTGGCCATGCTGGGTTGGAACTGGGTGCTCCTTGGCGCCGGACGAGGGTGACCCTAACACGGAGCATGGGCAGCACCTCCACAATCTCCACCAGCGAGGACCCTCGAAGTAGCTCTGGACTCAGGAGGGACCCTGGCAGGTGGGAAACTCATTCCCATTTTATAAATAAAAAAACAGGGTCGCAGAAGTGAAGGATCCCATGGCTATAGAATGTCCGGGCCAGACCCATCCGCCATGCTCTTCCTTCTACCCCAGATAGAATCATTTTATGCAAAATATAGCAGGACTCAGGATGCTGGAAATAGCACCCTTCTTTATTTCATTAAAATCAAATTAGATCTGACTCCACCTCTGCCAGGGCTGCAGCAAAAATCATCCTTACTTGCCTGTGGAGGTGGAAGTGGGTGCTCCTCTTCCCTAGGCGTAGGTAAGAACCAGGGAGTCTAACACGGTGCCTGGAAATGGGAGCAGGAGAGTAGTTGTTAGGCCTGCAGCATGACAGGGCCACTATGAGAGCTGCATGTCCAAGCCTTAGGGAGGCTGTGCTCAGGCTCCCACTCGGCTTCCTTGCCAAGACTGGCAGCCCTGGGGCCTGGGGCCACATCCACTCACTCCCCTGATACCCCACACAGCCTGGCAGTGTCACCTAAGGCCCTGCCCCCTCCCTGGCGGGCACTGCTGCTCCCAGCCATTGAGTTCTCTCCCAGACCTCTTTCTCTTCCCCCCAACCCCCAGCCTAATCCCCTCCAATTGCTCAAGATCCTAGAAAATAAAAGCAGGAAAGGTAGGTGGAATACGGAGAGGAAAATATGTCAACAGCAAAAGGCAAATACCTCAGGAAAAGCTCCTGCCCCTCTCAACTCTGCTGAGCAGCTGTGAGAAAATGCTGTGTCCTTGGTGTGGCCTTCACGCTGCAGCTGAAGCCAACAAGACATGGCTCAGACGGGGAGTGGGTTGGTTGAATCTATTTGAAGAAACTTGGGGCAAAGAATCAGGAGGAATGTGGCATGTCACCTCTCCAACTAAATCAGTAAAAGTTAAAAAGAGGTTATGGGGCTGGGTGTAGGGGCTCACACCTGTAATCCCAGCATTTTGTGAGGCTGAGGCAGCAGGATCTCTTGAGGTCAGAGGTTCAAGACCAGCCTGGGCAACATAGCAAGATCCCATCTCTTAAAAAAAATTGTGGAAAATTGGTTAATGGGTTAAATGCCCAGGGAGCCTGAGTTGCAAAGCCAATCTTATCTGAAAAGAATGGACTTGGGGGTCCCCTTGTTATCGTCACAACCATAAAAAGGGCCTGGTGGGTCTAACTGTGGCCTCCAGTCTCTGCAGCAACCAGAGCTATAATCCTCAGTCTTGAATCTCTGACCAAAAAGCATCCATGCCGGGACTATCAACTGCCAGCCCAGTGTCACCCTGAGGGTGGCACCCTCAGCCTGTGGAGATAGTGTATCTGCTTCTTTGAGAGCCATTTTCTAACCCGGGAGGTGTAAATTTAAACATGAAGATGATGAAAAATGTTAAGACCTTAAGGTCAAAACTCTCGTGTTAAGTTTAGGAGTAATCTGTGTATGTTTGTTTCTTTAAAAGACCATAATAATCAAGAGAAGCTAACATATTCAAAACTGACTGGTTAGCCTGATGCTTCCAGTTTTAAATGTAGAATAGAATTTAGACTTGTGATTTTAAGTTGAAAAGGGAAAGAAAATTTGACTCCATTTTTTTGTCAAAAAATGGGAGCTTAAAGAAAACTGGTGCTTCACTATGTTAATAAATTTTATTTCTTAGACTTAGAAGAATTTATTACTTGAAGATATTTTGCTTGTTAAAGTCATAAGTTTGCTTCGTTAGGCAACTGAAGTGCTTGCAAAGGAAATGTAATATATTAAATTTATAATGCAGTTCAAAGTGTTTAAGGGAACTTAATTAATTAAATTTGCAAATGATTTTTAAGGGAGCTTAATGTCTTCAAGTTGAATTAATAGCTCATTAATCAAAGAAAATTGAAGGTCACTGTTTTTATCTTGCCTTATTTATAAACAGAATAACAAAGATTTGTAGACTAAACGTAACAGCTTAAGGATAACTAGGTTATTTCTATTTTAATGAAAGGAACATTAATTTAAAACCCAAGTAAGTAGTCCTTTCTGGACTCCTCTCAGACATTAAAAAAAATTCTCAATGACAGATATTAATACTAATAGCTAACATTTATATAGTGCTTTATACCGATAGTCTCATTTAATCTTCCATTACAGATGAGAAACACGTGAAGTTAGCAACTTGCTCAAGGCCATGTATCTAGGAAGTTTGCCTGCCGTGCTAGGCTCTCTGATTTTGAGGTAGATGCATCTTGCAGTATAGACAGACACCAGGCATGTTGCTTCTAACTGCTGCCTGGTACTCCATGGGGTGTGCGTCAGCCACATTGTACCTCTCCCTCCCCCAGGGATTGCTAACCCAGGTTGCCCCCCAACATGCCATGATAAATATTGGTTTATGTGTCATCCTTTTAGACCCGTGTGAGAATTTCTCTGGGATAAAATAATATACCCAGAGATGAAATTGCTTGTTCATAGATCATAAGCATATTCGTACTCCATTTGACTAAGTACTGTAAGATTTCACTCCAAAGTAGCCATACCTACACACACACACACACACACACACACACAATACTGTTCTATAACTGGATTTTCCTCACTTTATATATGACAAAAATTTAAACAGTTTCAACTGGGGAAATTTAGAAAATTAACATGAAAACTATAATCAACTACTGAACCAGGTGAAACAGTATTTAGAATAACAGCTTCTGGAGTCAAACTACAAATCCTAGCTCCGCCACTCACTAGCTATGTGACCTTGGGGTAGTAGCTTGACCTCCCTGGGCCTGCCTCAGTTTCCCCATTAGCAAAATGGGTATAATAATAGTACCTACCTTATTAGGATGTTATGAGAATCAAATGACATAATGTACATAAAGTGCTCAGAATATTGCCTGGCATGTAGCAAGAACCCAACAAACATTGGTTATTATTGTTGAACACTTAGGTAATTTCCAAGTTTTTTGCTATTTCTCAACAATTCTGTAATGAAGTTCAGGATTTTTTTTTTTACTTGTGGTAAAAAACATACCACATTCAATTTACCATAGAAGTTTAGGATTCTTAACAGACTGCCCAAGTAGTTACACTAGAGCTCTGGCAGCAAATGCCAGCCTGAGTCTAACAACCTTTTGGCTTGGGACACCTGGATATCTTTGGAAGTAACTGTCTGCTGCCCTGCTGCATGGTTAGGTCCTGTGGCTGGGAGTGCCCTTCCTGTGGTTTCCCAGTTTCTGCACAGCCCGAGGTCCTTCCCAGGGGCTGCCTGAGCCCCTGGCTTCATGGCCCCAACCTCAGGTCAAGCAAGGGAGTGTCTGTGCAAGGTTGCATGACATGAAGGGGCAGCATGGATTCAAATCCCTGCCCTATGGCTTACCATCTTATGCAACTGACGCCACCTCCCTGAACCTCTGTTGCTTCATCTGTACAATGGGGATGATACCTATTTAACTGTGTGGCTGGGAGGATTTTAGAATGGCAATATGTCTTGGTCTCTTCAGATTGTTATAACAAAATACCATAGATTAGGTGGCTTATAAACAACAGAAATTTATTTCTCACAGTTCTGGAGGCTGAGAAGTCCAAGATTCAGGCACTGCAGATTCAGTGTCTGGTGAGGGCATTGCTGTGTGGTTCACCGACAGAACCTTCCCTCTGTGTCCTCACACGGTGGAAGGAATGAGCTAGCTCTCTGGAGTCTCTTTTATAAGGGCACAGATTCCAATCATTAGAGCTAATGACCTAATCACTTCCCAAAGACCTCACTTCCTAACACATCATTTTGAGGGTTAGGATTTCAACATAGGAATTTGGGGGAACACAAACTTGCAGACCATAGCACAATGTACAATGCCTGGCCCTGTGCTTGGCGCATAGCAGGTCTTGCATCAGTTCCTCACCCGTGGGCTCTCTTAGAATCCCTGTCACTTTGGGAGAGGAATCCTCTTATATTAATACTTCCAAATACTTAAATTTATGCTTCTGCCTACACCTTTGCTCCTTATATTCCTTGTACAGATTCTTCTTATATTTATTATTACATTTATATTTAGACTTCCCATACTTACATGCATGGTTTTACTTGTACTTTTTATATCTATATTTATACTTTTTATGCTTCCCATATCATTACTTCTTTTACTACTTGTACTTATGATTCTTATACTTGTCAGCAACATTACAGCCTACTGCCCTGACGTGGACCCCAAGGAGACAGCCTGCTATCCAAGGCAGTGGTCAGTCTCAGGGGCCTGGCAGTGTCCTTACAGACAGGCCTCTCCCTGTCCCATACTCACTTTCACATGGTGTCCATACGAAAGGTAACGTGGCAGAGGGAATGGAGATGGGGTTTGGAGACCGCATATACCTGGGATTGAGTCCTGGCCTCTAGACTCATCAGCAGTGTGGCTTGGATGAGGTGACTTTCCCTTTGGGAACTTAGTTTTCCCATCCGTGAAGTGGGATTATCACACACCCTTACAGGTTTATTGTAAGAATTAGAGATAATGTTTGTAAAGTGCCTGGTAGAGCTTTTTATGGCGGGTAGCTGCCATTTCAATACTGAATATTCTGTCTGCTTGAGCCTAGAAACCCCTGAAATGTCCTGGGAATTCTGACTGGTTGGCATCCAACCTGGACACAGAAAGTAGGATCCCCAGAGCTTGCTCATGCGTCTGCTCTGAGACCTCTCTGAGTTTACAAACCCTCTTTTAGATGCCCCATGGGGACACTGGGCTGCCTTCTGTTCCTGGTCCTGGGACCACGGACCAGGGCTGCTGCTTCCTCCTCTTTCTCTCTCCGTATTTCATCCCATCTTTATTTTCCACGCTCCAAGAGCAACCTTTCCGCTCTCCAGCACACATGGACGGAAATACTTCATCTATGCACATTCCCAAGGGCACCCCAGGAGGGGGCTGTCTACACCTTTCCACCTCCTATTCATAACGCCACCCCTTTTTATCTGGTTAAAAAAATGAATCAGGGGGACTTCCTATTTCAGCTATGATATGGAAAGAGCTTGGAAGTCATTGCTTCCATCCTCACAAGAAGAAAAAAGCTAATCAAACTGCAATCAATTATTTTTCATAGACTCCTCAGAGAATTGAGGTCCTAGGACAACCCACCAACCCCCAATACTAAAGAGACAGGTGAACACAGAGAAGCACAGCTGAAACCAGGAGCAGAATCTGCTGGAACCGTAAACAGATACATCATGCCTCGTGTTCCACAAAATATTACCAGGTCTGCACATGGCAGGAAGAAACACAGTCTGGAGAGACAAAGCAAGCATCAGAGCCAGACTCAGATATGGCACAGATTTTGGAATTATTAATAGCATATAGGGAATTTTTTAAAAACTATGATTAATATGTTTAGGGCTCTACATTACTCAGGGTTCTCCTGAAAAACAGAACAAATAATACTTATTTATTATGAGGAATTGGCTCATGCAGTTCTGGAGGCTGAGAAGTCCTATGATCTGCCATCAGGCTGAGAAAACCCAGCAAAGCCAGTGGTGCAATCCAGTGTGAGTCTGAAGGTCTGAGAACCGGAGCAGTGGATGGTGTCGATCCCAGTCCAAGGGCAGGAGAAGATGAGATAAGATGTCCAGCTCTGCAGTGAGGAAAAAGGTGGGGAATTCTTCCTTCCTTTGCCTTTTGTTCTATTCAGGCCCTCAATGGATTGGCTGAGGCCCACCAACATTGGGGAGGGCAGTCTACTTCACTGATTCAAATGCTAATCTCCTCCAGAAACACTCTCAGAGACACACCCAGAAATAACGTTCAATCTAGGCACCCTGCGGCCCACTCAAGTTGACACATTTTAACCATCACAGGCTCTAATGAAAAAGTATACATAAAAGAATAGGTAAGTGATGTAAGCAGAGAGATGGAAAATCTAAAAAAGAATCTAAAGAAAATGATAGAAATCCAAAACACTGTAACAGAACCGAAGAATGTTTTTGATGGGTTCGTCAGTAGACTGGACACAGCTGAGGAAAGAATCAGTGAGTGTGAAGATATGTCAATTAAAAACTTCTCAAACTGAAATGCAAAGAGAAAAAAAAATTTTTTAACTGAAACAGGATATCTAAGAATTGTGGTGCAACTACAAAAGGGGTAACTAACATACATATAATGGGAACACTGGAAGGAGAGGGAAAAGAGAAAGGAGCAGAAGAAATATTTGAAGTAATAGTGGCTGAGAATTTTCCAAAATTAATGACAGACACCAAATCCCAGATCCAATCAGCTCAGATAATACCAGGCAGGATAAACACCAAAAAAAATCTACACCTAGGCTTATCATATTCAAATTGCTGAAAACCAAAGACAGAGTCTTGAAAGAAGCTGGGGGTGAGGATGGTACCTTACCTATAGAGGAAAAGGCTAAGAATTATGACATCAGACCTCTCATCAGAAACCATGCAAGCAAGAAGAGAGGGAAGCGAAATACTTGAAGTGTTGAAAGAAAAAATATTAAAAGTAAAGAGATGGAGAAAGATTAAAAGTAAAGAGATGGAGAAAGATATACTATGTTTACACTAATCATAAGAAAGCTAAAGTAGCTATATTAATTTCAGACAAAGCAGATTTCAGAACAAGGAATGTTATCAGGGATAAATAGGAGTAATATATAATGATAAAGGGGTCAATTCTCCGAGAAAACAACAATCCTTAACATGTAGGCACTTAGCAACCAAATGTCAAACTATGTGAGGCAAAAATTGATACAACTGCAGGGAGAAACAGACAAATCTACTATTACATTTGTAGAGGCTAATAGCGCCTTATCAGTAATTGACAGATCCAGGATGCAGAAAATCAGTAATTACATACTTGAATTAAACAGCACCATCATTGTCTGGATCCAATTGACATTTACACAATACTTCATCTAACAACAGCAAGAATATACATTCTACTCAAGCTCACACAAAACATTCACCAAGTGTTATGTATTGAATGCTTGTGTCCCTCTAAAATTCATATGTTGAAGTCCTAACTCCCAGTGTAGCTGTAACTGAACATGGGGCCTCTAAGGAAGTAACAAAAGTTAAATGAAGTCCTATGGGTGGGGCCCTGATCCAATGAGATTAGTGTCCAATGAGATTAGCTCTCCATCTCTCTCTCTCTCTCTCTCTCTCTCTGAACGCACACACACAAAGAAGAGGTCATATGAGCACAAAGCAAGAAGGTGACTGTGACCCCAGAGGAGAGGCTTCACCAAAGACCAACCTTGCTGGCAAATTGATACTGGACTTTGCAAGTCTCCAGAACTGTGAGAAAATAAATTTTGTTGTTTTTAAGTCACACAGTCTATGGCATTTTGTCATAGCAACTCAAGCAGACCAAGACACCAAGACAGACCACATTCTGGGCAATAAAACACACCTTAACAAGATTAAAAGAATAGAAACTGTACAAAGTATGGCCTTAGATCACAATGGAACTGGAAAGAACCAGTACAAGTGAGAACCCTGGAGCTTAAGCCCCACTGGCTTCAGGCAAACCTGCTTTTGCTGGCAGTCCCATTCCAGGCGGACTGGTCAGGCTCCCTGTGCATAGCTGTCCTTTGCAAACTTCTCCCTTTCTCTGTGGCTGGGCTCTGGGACATGTGAAGAAGGAAGCTCTCTGGTTATAGGGATGCAGTGAGGCAGCTGACCCAGCCTCCAGGGCACAGCCAGCCTGCGTTGCCATTTGGCACTCTGGTAACAGGAGAGTTCTGTGACCTGGAAAGGGGAAGTGAAAATGTGGCTCATGGCATGGTCTTGAAGAGACATGGAAGTCTTCCCTCTGGCCTTGGGGGGCCCCATGCGGACAGCTGCATGGAGCCCTTTTTCGGGTTTAGGAGATGAGGTTACCTTCACTCACCTTTTGGACTTTTTTGAGTCTGCAGGTGAATGTCCAGCCAGCCTTAAGTGAGCAGCAGCATTTGATCAGATTTGAGGACATTTCCAATGTCTTCTGCTGGCAGCCACGATGCATTGTGCTGTGGCAGCTGCAGGATTGGTTGTATGTAATCTTTGAGGTTCCAACATGCTTGTTGGCAGTGGAGTCTGGTCCAGGCACCAGAAAGGACCATCCTGGGGTGGGGTGGGGTGTGTGGCAGGTAGGTTGGCTACAGCTGGATGCAAAGGAGGCTGAATATTATTGATGCCTGACCTGCAGCACCCCGATGGCCACAAAGGGACATCCTGAATTCTGAAGAGGCTATAAACTTTAGTGTCTCCAGAAGGATGAAGAAAAACTTGAACAATATTTTTAACAGCTTTATTAAGATATAATTCACATACCACAGAATTCATCCATTTAAAGTGCTCAATTCAATGATTTTTGGTATTGAGTTGTAATAGTTCTTTATATATTCTAAATATAAGTACCTTATCAAATATACGATTTGCAAAATTTTCTCCCATTCTGTGGGTTGTCTTTTCATTTTCTTCATGGTGTCATTTGAAGCACAGAAGTTTTTAAATATGATGGCCAGTTTATCTATTTTTTCTTTTGTTGCTTATGCTTTTGGTGTCATATCTAAGAATATAATGTCAACTCTAAGGTCATAAAGATTTGTTTTCTTCTATGGTTTTTGTAGTTTTAGCTCTTATCTATGGGTCATTGATCTACTTTGAGTTAGTTTTGCATACTAACTAACTTTATGAGAGAGGGATCCAATTTCACTCGTTTGCATGTGGAAAGTCAATTGTCCTGCACCATTTGTTAAGGATACTATTTTTTCCCCATTGAAAGGACTTGGCATCCTTGCCAAAAATCAATTGGCCATATATGTATGGATTAATTTCTGGACTCTCAATTCTATTCCATTTGCGGATACATCTATCCTTATGCCAGTTCCACACTGTTTTGATTACTGTCACTTTGTAGCAGGTTTTAAAATTGGGAAGTGTGAATCCTTCAACTTTTTCTTATTGAAGATTGCTTTGGCTATTTGGGTTTTCTTGCATTTTCACTTTCATTTTAAGAGCAGTTTGTCCATTATGGCAGTTGGAATTTCAATAGGGGTTGCCTTGAATCTGAAGATCAATTTGGGAGCATTGCTGTCTTAATGATGTTAAGTTTTTGATCTATGAACATGGGATATCTTTCCATTTATTCAAATCTTCTTTAATTTCTCAACAATGTTTTATAATTGCAGAGTATAAGTTTTACACTTCTTTTGTTAAATGTATTTATAAATATTTGTTCTGATGCTATTGTAAATGGAATTGTTTTCTTAATTTCATTTTTGGTTTGCTGATAGCTACTGTATAGAAATACAATTGATTTTTGAACATTTTTGTTCATTGTATCCTGCAAACTTGCCGAACTCATTTATTGGTTTAATCATTTTTGGTGCATTTTTTAGGATTTTCAATGTACGAGATCATGTTATCTACAAGTAGAGACAGTTGTACTTCCTTCTTTCCAATCTGGATGGCTTTTATTTTCTTTTCTTGCCTAGTTGCCCTGGCTCGACTCTCTAGTACAATGTTGAATAGAAGTTGTGAGAGCAGACATCCTTGTCTTGTTCCCGATCTTTGGGAGAAAGCATTTAGTCTTTCACTGTTAAGTGAAAACCCACTAGCTGTGGGTATTTTGTAGATGTCCTTTCTCAGGTTGAGGAAACTGCGTTCTTCAGGGGACAAGCTGTGTCAGCTCTGAGGAGGCACAGCATTGCCTGCTTTTTGGAGTCCAAAGTCCTGGCTAGCTGGGGAGGAGGCCACGTCCTGAAGGATGTGGATACGCTGGACTGGGGCTCTGGAGACTTAAAGACAGGCCCCACTGCCGATCTAGGTATGGGAATAAAAAAGGCAGTATGGAAGAAGGAAATTTGACCAACGGGAGTGGATGATCTCCCAGGAAGAGAAAGGGAGAGGGGATCAAAGGGAGAGATGTGTGCGGAGGAAGAGGAGCTCCAGGAGAAGATCCAATATTACAGGAAGGAGAGCAGTGCCCCAGCAGCTGAAGAGCGGAGAGAGCCCGCCGGCTGGGACCCTGCAGAAGAACAGGTGGGACCGCTGCGGCGCCGCCTGGCAGCCTCACGACACTAGGGGGCGCCGTGGACTACCTAACAGCCATCCTTCTAGCCTCGGCGGTTGCTTTGCATTAAAGAAATTAATGTGAGCTGGGGCTGTTTAACAGCTGAGAAGCTGGGAGAGGGGCTGTGACTTGCCCCAAAGCATATAGGGGTGTCATGGCAGAGCTGTCTCCTCGCCTCCCGGCTCCTGTCCCAGGTTCTCTCTCCAGTCACCACCCAGAGACGGATCTAGAAAGTGGCTGGCAGAATCCCCAGTCAGAAGGCAGCCTGGAGGGTGGTGAGGGCCCCAGCCTCACCCCCTTTACAGTGTGGCCCGGGTGACACAACCTTCCTCGGTTTTCCCGTCCCCTCTGTGCTTCCAGTTCCACAGCCTCCATTCCCCTACCCACAGCCATATGATGTTTTGCAGTTTAAGCTGGATGGAGTCACTCGCCTATTAACATCCCCCCACCCCCACCCCGTGGCTCCAAATTCTTCCTTACCCGGCCATTTATTGGTCTCTTTAGCGGGCTGTGCAGGGCTTCATCTCTCATAGAAGCTACACCCTGAGCCTGCACCTACTTTTCAGTGTGGCTTGGTGTCATGCCATCTCACCTCCAGCCCTCGGCAAGGGCTGCCCACCCTGCCCAGCACTCTTCCTGCAGCCTGGCTCTCTAACCCCCGCTATGGCCTCACGTGAGACCTGCCTGACCTCAGTGGTGCGCTCCATGGTGCACGTGCCCTTCGCTCTGACAGCTGCCTTTGTCGTGTTTACTTGTTTAACGTCTTTTCCCCTCTGGACTGAAGCTCCAGGACAGTAGGACAGACAGAGTCCATTTTGCTTGTGGCCTGTCATCAGGGACTAAAGGTGGCCCTGCTGGCAGACAGGGTAGGAGCTGGCACCAGGAGCCACAGGATAATATCTCGGTGCCAGCCCTGCTGGGCACTAGGACACACCAGAGTGTCTGTCCAGAACTGGGGGCGCAGCACCAACTGTCCTCAGAGTTTGCACAAATAGTGTTGGGAACAGAATGGGCTGCCAGGTGGTTACCCAGAGCAGCAGGGTTGAGGGGCCTGTGGAAGGAACCCCACTCTTAGTCTCATTTCCACATGCCGGAACCTGGTATATTTTAGTGTGTGGGAAAATAAAGCAATCGTTGGGTTTGATTTCAGTTCCAAATTTTGGGAAATGTGGGGGTGCATCTGCGGTAGATGGGTCTCAGCAGAGCCTTTGTTCTGACCCAGCCAGAACTCTCTCTCAGAGTTGGGGCCGATGGATCCTTGAGCCAGACAATGACAACAACATGGAGGGACCCGAAAGCTGAAGGATGACAAGCACTCAGCCATTCCATTCCTGTGGACACAAGGGTTGTTGGCCCAGAGGACAAACACTTGAAAATATTTCCCTGTCCCTTCTCTCTTGCAACAAGTTGCATCAGTGGGTGTTAAGAGAGGTTTTGAATTTCCCCAATGTGTAGACAGGACAGCTGCCCAGCTCCTTGAATGCAAGTTTGTTACACAAAGGAAGTTACCTGTCCCTTTATGTACATAGAGACTTCGAAAAGGCTAAAGAAATAAAAAATGATCTAAATAAGCTTTTCTATTTCATATTTCAACATTAAATAATATGTATAATTGTATTCTTTTTCTGGAGCATTGAAAATTGGACAATAAAAATTGGACAGTCCTTTGTTTCTGCAGGAAGTTCTGACTCTGGCCAACAGCAACAAGGCTGTGGTCTTCGATCTGGCTCCTGCCAGAATCTCCTCAAAATCGTCAGCCCAAACTTGCTCTCTTCCTGGAGACGGAGGAAGCCAAACCAATTCTTTTTAGTTGGCGGAGGATAAACCAATGCACAATACAAGAAGTGAGCAAAGGAGAGGGGTGGGCAGAGAGGAGGGAAAGGGAAAGAAAATCAGGACTGGGGAAGATTCTGGAGACACTTTGAAGTAGCTCCAGGCTGCAATAGAAGTGGTCAGGAGAGCACCTTCTAAAACTGACTCCATCTTCTATAATTCAGGGCAGTGAAAAAAAAAGTGACTCTAAACATCTTGGGATAAATACTTTAAAAAATACAGCATAGGTCACTAGGAATAGGTCTATAAAGCAATGAGTATGATGATCATTTTGTCCAAAGTAAAAATCAGGATATTTGACCTGCTGCTTGGGCAGTGTGGTTGGAACTAGGCTGCCCACCTCTGGTGGTTGGAACTAGGCTGCCCACCTCTTCCAGATGGGAGGTGCCAGGCTGATGTGCACGAAGTGGAAAGGAAATGCTTGTGTGCGAAGCAGGAGGTTGGACTAGGTGGTTTCTCCACTCCTTGTCAACCTTCTGTGGGATGAATAGTGGCCACGTTGGGAGAGTTTAGCAAGAGGACAGAGGATCGGTCCCTTCTGACCTCTCCTTAGCTGACTCCCTGAGATCACAGTGCACACCGTGTTCTTAAATTTAGACCAAGTTCACAGACAAAAGTGACAAGAGATGAGCTGCAGGCAAAAGATGGGGAGGGAAAGGCCACTGATATGACATCACACTCAACCTTTTTGTTTGAGGACTAGACTCTTGGTTTAGGCTAGAATCTATAGTTTCACTTGGTTGAGGTGTGTATGTGTGGTATGGTCTGTATGTTTGTGTCTCCACCAAAATTCATATGTTGAAACCTAAGCCCCAACATGATGGTATTTGGAGGTCGGGTCTTTGGGAGGTGATTAGCTCAAGAGAGTGGAACCCTCATGAATGTCACTAAGGCTCTTACAAAAGAGGCCCCAGAGAGCTCCTTTGCCCTTTCTACCATGTGAGGATGCAGCAAAGATGCCCATCTGTGTCCCAGGGAATGGGCCTCACCAGGTGCTGAATCTGCCAGCACCTTTGTCCTGGACTTCCCAGCCTCCAGGACTGGGAGAAATTAACTCTGTTATTTGTAAGCCACCCAGGCTATGGTGTTTTGTTATGGCAGCCGCACAGATGAAGACTGTGTGTGTGTGTGTGTGTGTGTGTGAAGGTTTCGAAGCTCGCTCCCTCTTCATACCGACTGTCACAGTAAGAGAGCATGCAGCTCCAGAACAAAACCCCACAGTCAAAAGGTCTCTTGTCCACCAGTAGAGAAACAGATGCACACTTCAAAACGATTAGATCTTTCAAAAATAATCTTTATTATCATACAATGTATGTATTTGCATATTTAGGACTGAATACAAAACATACAGCCTCTGACTCCGGAGCTTCCCTGTTAGAGTCTCAAACTCCGACCCATACTTTGATACACCTTGGCGGGTCTTTGAAAATGTGGGGTATGTACCCATTTTATAAACTCTAGCAATAAGCTGGTTTTCCAGAATGTATGGATATGTATACAACCATTAAATGGGCCTATTTGGCATTTGACACATTCTCTTAAAATGCCATTTAAATCACTAGGACAATGACCTATAGAAAAAGTCACTGCTCATTTATTGCTTCAGTTACCTATATGTCATTCCTCTTAGCGTAAAAGACTCCTTTAACCAGATTCTAGACTCCAGCCCCTCATTATATTCAATCATAGACCATCAACTGTCCATCTTTAAGTTCCATCAAAGATGTGAAATCAAATTAAAATCAAAACATATTTACTGAATGCCTACAATAGGCAAGGCCTTAGTATAGGTGCTTTAGATGAAATAATGTATAAAATTCTGTCACTGAAGAATTTATATATCATGTGTACTGATGTAGACTTGAATTCTCATTGCTGTAGGGCTAATGGTTTCTTCCCCCTCCCAAAGAGCCAGCCAGATAGAATATCTTGATGAGTAATAGTTGATGTCAAATGACTTTTTCATTTTACTATTGTTCTTAATTGGTCTCAACGGGCCTTCACCGCACATGCCCCTGTGTATAGTCATCTGTCATGGTCATGCCACTGTTTGGTAATTCAGGGTGGTCTTCCATATCAGGGATCTAACCAACATTTTACGTGAACTTGTCATTAATAGCACTTTTTTATTGGAACTCATTTTCTCTGAGAAGCTAAACTTAAGCCAGGTAACAGAGGATAGAATGGAAATATATTGCTTTTTTAGAACTTCCAAATTTTTAGTGCACAGCTATTAGTATTGCTGCTATGAGGTACCTACTGAATAGCTGTTTCTTTGTGCTTTCTGAAAATTCATTTTGTTACACTTCCAGCTACACAAAGGCTGTGACTGCTGCCTCTGCCAAGTCTTGGATGGCAGCCTGACATGAACATAAAACTTGACATCTCTCTTCTCCCAGACGGAAGGAAATCTATAAACGTGTCTTCCTTCCTACATGTTTTATTGACACAACCCATTGGAATAATCTGCTTTTTAAGAAAGTAAATTTCGTATTTGTTGTGCCATATTAATATGGATGCTTTTCTTCTCTGCTAAATGTGTTGAACTTTAATATTGGGAATTAGTCCAATTTAATCATTCAGATAATGAAAGTTAAATTACTAAGCCTGCAGTTTCATCTGGGGAACATTAATTTTTAGTCAATAAAACTTGTGTATGTTTAATGCCTAGTCCTCCTTCTAATTTATTTGTCTTATATTGAATGTTGGTTGTAGCTAATGGTTACCTCAACCCAGGTAAGTACTGTTTCAGGAATATAAAGCCATGCTGTGTCAAATGCCACTGCAAAGTGAGAAAGGAGAGAATAGAGTCAGAAGGTTGGGCCCGGGTGTCTCGCAGGGACTGGGATGTGTTTCAGATGTGCTCTGATGCACTGGACTCTGCTTCCCTCTAGTCTAGGAGCTGAGTGTGCAGTCATCTGGGTGCCGCTTTGTCAGTGCCTGCGAAGAGAGCATTGATCCCCCAGCAGGAAACACAGGGTCCTTTGTTTGAGGGAAGCGTTTTGTCACCGAGTGTAAGCAGGAAAGGGCCCAGTGTCCCACAGATCTCACTTGCTATACACAAATGTACTAAAAACTCACTTCATTCTAAGGGGAATTCTGCTGAATTATAGGAACTATTCTCTTTTTCTTTCTCAATGGACTTACTGATGTGTCCCAAAGAAAGGAAAAAATGACCCACACTTGGATTCTGTAAACCTGACAAGGAGGAGAATTATGTCACCCTTCCTTAAGCTTCCTACAATGCTAGTCTAAAAGGTTCTCGAGACAGGAAAAAAGGCATATTTTACAATCCCTTTTATATACAGTGAAGTCCCAAAGTGCTAGAGTTAGAATGTAGGTAGCCAAACCAAAGTGATCCTTGTATTTTAGAAATCTTTAATAACCTAAACTATGGTGTGATTATTGCTTTTTTTTTTTCCTGTTTATAACTAAGGCCTTATCTGCCACACAAACCACTGGTGACTTCTTGGTCATTGTTCAACAAAAGCAGTCCAGTTAAAAAACTAGTTTGACAACTTATTTTAACTAATGGGTCCAAAAAATGATGACACCCCTCACAATTTGTGAAAATAAGACATTGCCAATGCCTTATTAATATGTTCTTGGAGTGCTGAAGAAAGCAAAGGAATACCTAGAACATATGTTTTTGTAAGATCCTAGTTCAGCTTTGTCTAAAAACTTGAGTTCATGTGCAGTAAACACACAACCCCCAAAAAACCAACCTTGAGATGCCTGACTCACCATGATAGACTCATTCCAGCCCCAAAAGCATTTTTCTAAGGCCAGCCTAGGTTTCTGGAGAAAATATGGTCTCTGTAGGAAAAAACAAAAAACTAAAACTCAAGGAAATTTTCTGTGGCTCCGAGTTTTAGAAGCATGTTAAAATGTGGATCATGTGTAAGTCCTCCTAAGTTGTCTCAAAACCAATGGTCCCATTGATGTAAGAGGGTGTGTGTGTGTGTGTGTGTGTGTGTGTGCGCGCGCGCGCGCCTGGAATTCTGTTCAAAGCTGTTGGAGTGACAGTAAATCTTTAGTTACTGAAGATCAACATTAGAACCCCCTGGGGCACCTAGAGAAAGTCTGTTCCCAAAAAAAGCAGGTGTGGGTGGGGTGGGGCTAGGGAGAGCAACTCTGAAGCAAAGACGAAACTTCCAACAAATGCATGCCAACGTGTTAAAAGTTCTTGAAGGTGATCTCCAATGAATTCCTACTGGCTGGTGAACACCATAAAAGATCTACAAAAATATGCCTTTTTATCCATTTAGGGCACCTACTTAGTGTGGGTGAAGGAGTACAAGTTGAGAGGCACAGGCAGAGCCCCCTAAGGATGCAAGAAAGGATGCACAGCATGGAGGGCTGGGGAGGGGACCGGGCCCGAGAGGGGTTGCAAGCTGAGTGCAGGCACTGAGCTCCACACATCCCAGCAGCCTTGCAAAGTGGTGGGACAAGAGTCCACTGGAACGGGTGAGGAGGTGCTCACGGCATTAAGAAAGTTGTCTGAGGAAGTTCAGGCTTCTCGGGACAAGGGGGTGGAGCTGTGTGGTGTCAGCTGGGTACTATCTGAGTCACCCAGGAGCTGTTTGTGAACCATCTTCGTGAGTCTCAATTTGCAAAACTAAAGTCATTTAACGGGTGACGATTTTAAAACATTTTCTCTTAATCAAACAGTATCCTAGAGTAAAAAGCAAAATCCATACAAAGTTTAAGACAAGACACAAAACCAGAGAAACACTATTTTTGCTCTGCTGCCCACTCTGTGCTTGACCTCCGAGCCCTGGAGATGGAAGCGACTCTGTTTTGAATGCTATGACCTGGCTCGTGGCCTGGATATACTGAGGAGGTGGTGGATGGGGAAGACGTGAGAACAGGCTGGGGGTCAGCGCTGCATGGGGGCTGCACAAGCCGTTAAAAGAAAGGAGAATCCAGGGAGGTGGCAGCAGCGGTGGCAGTGGCCAGAGCTGGAGAACAGAGATGACAGCAGCCGAGTCTGAGGCAGGGTGGCAGTGGAGCAGTGGCAGATCTTCTGACATCAGGGACTAGAGCCATTAAGACATGTAAGTGAGAGAAAGCCCGTCCTGGGGAGGAAGCCACCAGCACCTGCCATCTCTCCGGAGGAGTTCGCAGCTGGCTGGGATCGTGCAGCTTGCAGGGGCAGGCACCCTAGTCCTCTGTCCCTCACCATTGGCACCGCAGCGAGGTCTCAGTGGCAGCATCCAGGGACGTTCTGGGTAGACTTACAGATTTATTTTCTTAAACAAATAAGGACTCAAATTAACTAGACTATGAGAGCTCCTCAAATGCTTTTATTTACTTATTTTTTCTTTTCAACCAGCACATCGCCTAGTTCACACTGCCAGGATGGCATTCAAAACTTTTTTTTTAATAGGCAATTTATAACACTGGGAGCATTTCATTTCAGTGTTTCAGATTATTCCTGGAAAGGGTATATTCCCCGGTGACTCTGGATCATAGAGGTTTTGTCCTAATTTTTATAAGCCACCTCAGACACTGGAGCCATAGATAATGCTTAAGTGCTTTGGAAGAATAGTAGAAAAATTCTCCTGAAATTCAAGAGTTGCCATAATTGCTGGGAAGACTGTGGCTTCTGCAGCCCAGGGTAGGTTCACAGTAGTCAGAGGACACAGAATGTCTCCTGTGTCCCACCCCAACCAGGGACCTCCAGGACAGCTCCCTTCGTTGATTCTTGCGAGTGTCCCTGCAGAGGGCAGACCCACAGAGAGGGCCGTGAACTTCTCCGACCTGCCCAGGCCTCACGGGCCGTGTTGCTGACCCAGTATCAGCAGCTTAGCTACCGAGCATGTCATCCCGGAAGTGCCTCCTCCACCAGTCCCACCAGACAGGGGACCAGAATCAGGCGTTCAGGGCTGTCATCAAAGGAGTGACCTCTCCTCTCCTTCCAATTGTTTACCTCGTATTCAGTATGCAGTATACATGGACAGAGTTTTTACAAATTAAATTACTTTCTTAAAATTTAGTAAAACATCATTACATACAATTCTCTTTGAGAAGTCTTTTCAATTCAATTCTTAAAATTAACTTACAAAATACTGTGCAAAAACAAACACTGACTTCGAATAAATAGGGAAAAAAAGTGGGAAGAACTAAACAATTTTTGTTTTTAAATTAAAAGTTAAAAATACCAGCTGCACTTCAAAGTATTTGCAGGATGAAATGCATCAAGAAGGCTATTAACAACAGCCCTCAGGGTCAGAGTTGCATTTCCAAGTGAGGTTTTCCAAGTTCAAAATTCCCAGTAGATGCCTCCGCTGAGATCCGTCACCAGTCCCTCTCTGACCAGCTTCAGGAGGAACTTGGTCTCTGTTGTCACGTTGTGCATGGTCTGCAAGTTCATGGCAGCCATGCACTGATTGTCAAAGTAGTGCAAGGGTGTTCTGCGTTGACTGAGATTATATCCAAAACCCACCAAGCTGACTTCATCACACAGATGTGTGGCTAAGACCACAGCAATGACGCCAATGGTGGGGACATTCTGAAAAAGGGAAAAGACCAAAAAGAAAAAACAAGTCTTAGCACAATTCACTGCTTTGCAGGTACTGCACGTGCTATGCAGAGTCATAAAAGCTGCATTGGAGGCTGCAATTTTCTACATCACATAATTTTATGTAACATTTTAAAGTCTAACTTTCCATGCAAATCAGGAATCTAGACTCTAAAACATGGTCTGTGACATGAATACTTTTAACACCCCTCAAGAGGCAGCCTGACCATTCTTACACCAGGTTAAAAGATATTCTAAAATGTCTACGCACTGGTCCTACATAATATGTCAACAATCACAAAACGAGCCTATTTCCTCTCTTGCACAACAAATGTCTACAAGGTCTGCTCTGGAATAAGCAGCCACAGGACCTTCCACAGTCCTTCCCAGGCACGGTTTCTGAAGCCCGGCCCTTCCTGAGAGCAGAGGGTCCTCAGTCCCCGCTGCTGAAGACTGCGCTCGCCCTGCCTGCAGCTACATCCCACTTACGGGCCCCATTTGCTTTTCGGCAAATAACACGTCCAGGCCATTTTCACATGTACCGCTGCTAAGCCAGTTTCTCCCAACCCTCTGTTCAGGCAAACAATTTTCAGATCTGAATTAAGGACTTCTACATGTATCCTACCTGACTTTGGCTCAGAATGCCCAATGCATCCTGGCTTCTGTGTCACCACTCCCTCCTCACGCTGGCATCTCACCATGCCTCCCGGAATGCCCAAACCTGGCATTGTACTTTCCAGATCTCCATCCCGATCTTGGGTAAAGACAGAACACGGGACAGGGGAATACAGCAAGCCCCGCAGCTCACCAGGCCTTCTCTGAAGGCCGCCCCCATCTACTAATTAATATTCTTTTGTATAGTTTTCCACGTGCAAATGTACCTCCTTTTCATTCCCCTTAGTTGAGCCTGTGGCTTCCATAAATAACTCTCCTTGTCTGTAAATTGGGAAGACAGCGGACTCTCCAGGGTCCACAGATGTAGGTGGGATTAGGGAACAGCTACTGAACCCACCTTTCATTAAAATCTGCTTCCTGCTCCTTTGGTGTGTTGGCACCCACCTCTCAAGGCCAACCTCACCTGTTAGAAAGGAACTCAACAGCCATACGGCATGTTTGGAAACAGAAGCCAAGAGAAGTGAAGGCAGAGGGAGCATTCCTCCCGTTTAGCCACAGGACTCTAAGGCCCTGTTCTGTCTTCTCCACCCTACATCCCAGTGACCCAGCCTGGCAGCCAGCACCAGAGAACACTCAATGTCTGTGGAAGGAGTGTGTGACATCAACTGTTTGTAAGGGTGATGCGTGGAGAGAACTCAAAATGATTAAAAACTCCTCCAAAGCATGTTATCTCTACAATATGCACCCTAAGATCACACCTCCTTACTGTCCAACAGACTTCTCCCTGTGCTGGAAGGGTACATACGTGAGGAAGGGTCTGATGCTGCAATTTTAGATCAGAAGTCTGCTTTTTAACACATTAACAGCCACGTGAATTGTATTCAACTCACGCTAGTTTTGAGCCCAGGGCCTTGTGAAGCATATGTAACTCACACATCTCTTTACCTTGGGAGCCATGAGAACTACTTTTTAAGTTGCACAGAAAACAATAAAAAATAAAATATTTTTCTTTACATTAGAAAGGATCTTTTTGTTTTCCAAGTTCTTATTCTATTTTTGTAATAAAACATCATGACTCCATGGAAAAAATGTTTTTTTCTCTAGTGTGGCAGTCAATGTGTTAAGTTACTGTTTTTATCCAAAAGAAAAATGTCATTTTATCAATTTTAAAAATAAATATTCAATTCAAATAGAAATAAATGGACTGTAAAGTAGAAAGTAAAGGTTTCTATAGACTTCCCCTCCAGAGAAGGACATTCTTCACAGTTTGGTGTCTGTTTCCAGGCTTTTATATATATACACACATTTTATTTTTAAACAAAAATGGAATCATGTAAGTGTTCTGTATCTTGATTTTCTTTTTTTTTTTTTGAGACAGAGTCTCGCTTTGTTGCCCAGGCTAGAGTAAGTGCCGTGGCGTCAGCCTAGCTCACAGCAACTTCAAACTCCTGGGCTTAAGCGATCCTACTGCCTCAGCCTCCCGAATAGCTGGGACTATAGGCATGCGCCACCATGCCCGGCTAATTTTTTCTATATGTATTTTTAGTTGGCCAGATAATTTCTTGCTATTTTTAGTAGAGACGGGGTCTCGCTCTTGCTCAGGCTGGTCTCGAACTCCAGAGCTCAAACAATCCGCCCGCCTCGGCCTCCCAAGTGCTAGGATTACAGGCGTGAGCCACCGCACCCGGCCTGATTTTCTTAATTTATTGTGGAGGTGTTTTCATATCCATCAGATTTTCTTCATCTTTAATAGTCAGACAATATTGCACTGACTATATCATAATCTGTTTAAACAATCTCATCATGATAAATATTTAGGCTGTTTTTAGTCCTTTGCTGTTAATGCTATGGTGAACAACCTAGAATATCTGTCTTTTCAGATTTCTCTAATTTCCTTATAATAATTTTTTAGAGTAAACTTGCTGGGTTAGAGACTATTCACATTTAAAACTGATTTATATTGCCAAACTTTCCTCCAGAAAAAGTGCCAAATTATCCTACCTACATTCCCACCAAACAAGGACATTATCAAACCTTTAAGTCTTTACTAAGAAAGTAGACAAAAATGTCACTGTGGCTCTCATTTGCTTTTATCTGATTATTCGTGAATATTTTATTTATATTTATTGAATATTTTATCATGTATTCTTTGACTATTTTAATTCTTTTGTGAAATGTCTGTTCATATCCTTTGCTCATTTTCTATTGGTTTATCTTTGTCTTTTTAATAAGAGCTCTATGTATTTTGGGAGTGTTTACCCTGTCACATACGTGATAAATTTTGCTTAAGATTTCCCCACAGGTCTTAAAAGTTTTAAAGACACAGATTGAGTTATTTAGATCACGAAGCCACAGGTAATAAAGGCATGCCCACCCCACCCCCTGGTGGCAGCACATGCTAATTGCAGGTAAAGGATCTCTACTGCAACGAACAGGCTTGGACCAAAGGTTCTCAAATTAGCCTGCAAAATAAAATCACCCAGGGAATTTTGGAAATCCCAAAGTACAAAACAATTAAATCAGAATGACTGAGGTGGGACCCAAGCATTAACTGAAAAGCACTGTTCTAGAGGGTTGATTTTATTTACTATCACCTATAAAGTGACGATAAAAATAAATTCTCACCTGAGCGGCCCACAGAGTTACAATGTAAAGATCTTTTCAGACTATCAAAGTGCCTTTCGGTGCCCTGCAGTTATATGGAGTCCTGGAGTAAGAATACCTTAAATAATATCTCAGTGACATAAGTGTTAATGTGTTGACTACACTGAAGAGATGAGTCAGAGGAGGAGAAGGCCAATTAAACCACGAAGAGCCCACAGTCAAGGTGCAGAGTGGTGAACACACATGCGGTGTCTAATCAATGGCTGAGTTTCTCACTAGACATAAGACCAAGTGAAATTTGTACACATCTCCCCTCGAACATAGAGAAGAACAATTAACTTTGAGTAGCAATAAAAATACCTTATCTCGGCCCCAGAACCTTGACTGCGGCTCTGAGTACTGAAGGATGTCAAAGGCAGTCTCTTTGATAATAACTGGATTCAAAATCCTGAAATGTTTTGGCTGTAGTGGGATCTTTTCTGCCACCTGCTTCCAAAAGAAGAGTCTCACCCAAAATGGCTAAGGAAAGAAAGCAAGCAATCATTTGGGGTATTTAATAAAGTTATTCTTATCAGCAGAGCAGGCATTCCCAGCTCATCTGGCCATGGGTGTGACCCTAGTGGGTCAGAGTCACTAACATCTATGCATCTATGCAGATCCAGTACCTCAACTCAAAAAGATACTCTTAAAAGATCCAACTTACAAAGGACAAAGAGAGGAATTGTAGAACCAACTCTTATCTGTTTGAGGTAGAAATTCCTCAACGGTGAGCCTTTTTAGTATCTAAAGCCATTGTTTTACCCAGGGAGGACCAAGTGAATAGTTCCAATTTACAGGTATTAAGCACTGTGACCAACCCATCGGAAGGCGCCCTCACCCTGCATCCTCTCTCCACTTACTCTGTTTCCTAGTCCCATGAAGTCTCTAGGCAACTGACTGTGAGTCACCTTATATGTGCTTCATCTTCCAACTAGTTCTACCCAAGAGAAAATCCAGAAGACCATGATAACCTGTATAGAATCAAGCTTTGGAGATAAAAATTCTCTGTCACACCGAGCTTATGTGAAAAGTCTAATACATCCTACTAGTCTCACAGAGAAGTCTAGTATGTCCTGCTAGTTTGTGCACATGTTCCTCCATAGTTGACCTCTGCAATTTATTTGAATATAACAGGTGGGACTATAAAGTAACATGATTTATTATGGTAAAGACAAACAAAAGGAATATGGCCGAATGAGGGCCATCTCCTTCACATCTGCCCCTCTGGAATGCTGTGAATTTATTCCAACAAGGGAACCACTGACTGACCAAAGCATTTTCAGAGACTCTCTCTGAAAATATTCCTTCGCAATTTTACATATATTCTTTTGAATATCCTCAATAATGGTTTATATTCATCCAAGTAAATCTAATTTCTGGAACTAACCAAAAGCCATGCAAGTTCACGTCTGCAGAGTAAGGTGGGTGGTCAACCTCAGTAATAGCAATTTTGCTCCCAATCTTGATTATTCCCATTAAGTAACGATCACCATTTTCACGTGTGACTGTTAATCAGGTTCTGATAGCAGTTTGCAGCAAGGAGTTCTGAGGAGTTTCTACAAAGACAGTGATTATCACGTGAAAGACAGCACAAAGGTATGCA
Organism: Varecia variegata; assembly: GCA_028533085.1. Lineage (NCBI taxonomy): Eukaryota > Metazoa > Chordata > Mammalia > Primates > Lemuridae > Varecia > Varecia variegata. The sequence goes on from CM052437.1 coordinate 60,165,125, forward strand.
CTCCATTGCGCGTGTCTAGAAATAAAAGTCTATAATTACAACTAGAGACTCCTTCACTTTTTACTAAGGCACATTTGATAGAAGAATGTCTAGTGCTTACCAGGGTTTCATTTTTTACCATTGCTTGAAGCCAGTTGAAGTCAACACTTTTAAATAATACAGCAACAAACAAGTCATTGGAATAATATTCAAGGTCAGACAGTGGTGCACCCTCTGGGTAGGTCATCCTTATAGTCGTTTTATTTCCAACATGCTCCGAATATCCCTCAACAGGTGCATTATTTAGCCTATTTAAACAAAATGGACAAAGACACATTGACGAAGCACGCCGTCAACTACCTTATCATACCATCGACACCCCGTGACAAGTCCTCCACATTCTCTTAGGACTAGGAATAAAGATGTGGTTGGGGGTAGGCCGCCCCTCTCAGCAGCCTCATCCCCTCCTCGCAGCTGTTTTTTCCAGGTGTTTGAGGAATGCAGCCTTCAGTTCATGATTGAACACCCATATCTAATTCCTGAATGTCAAGCAATTTCATCTGTCCTGATATTTTTAGCCAGTCCAGACAAATTACATTTTGGGCTTTCTCTGGGCGCCAGTAAGGTCTCCTTGAAAATTTCCCATCATGCTCAGATACTTGCTAGAATTTCCAAAAAATCATCAGAAAGGAAAACCAAGGACCCAGGGCGAGGCAGATACAAACCTCAGTTCTGTGGGGCGAGGGACCAACGAGGTCACTAGGCCCCAGGTGTGCCAGCTGGTCTGAAAGCAAGGATTAGGGCACTTACAACTGTTAGGTCAATTAAGCATTTACCAAGAAAGACACTTATCTTGGGGGAAATTCTATGAATTCTTCCAGAAGCAGTAACATTCACCCAGTTATACAGTTTTGAAATCTCAAAAAAAAGTCTGTCCAGGCCGGGTGCGGTGGCTCACGCCTGTAATCCTAGCACTTGGGAGGCCGAGGTGGGCGGATTGTTTGATTTATTAATTGTATTAATTTTCTACTTCTAAATACTATTCTGGGGTTATATACTAGAATGTCTTTGTTCTTAGGAAATGGACACTGAAGTATTTAGGGGTAAAGGGGCTTGATATCTGCAACTAACTCTCAAAGGTTCAGAAAGGAATAATAGTATATACACAAGGAGAAAATTATAAAGCAAATGTGATGAAATGTTATCAATCGGGGAGCCTGGGAAGAGGGTAGATGGGAGTTCTTTGTGCTGTTCCTGCAACTTTTCTGTTAAGTTTAGAATTGTTTTAAACTTAAAAGTTACAGAAAAATAAAAAAGCTTCTTAAACTGATCTTTCCTTCTCTAATCAGGCTTGAAGCCACCGTTCCCTGTCCCAGTGACAGCAGCTTCCCAGTGCCTGTGTATGAAGCCCACACTCCCCAGTCAGGCACCCACCATCCCTGGACATGGAGCCACCTTCTAGACCCTTCCAGCTCTCCCAGGGCCCCTCATCCTCCTGCCTAGTGGGGCTTCTCACCCAGATCTCCCGCCTGCCTCCCCTCTGAAGTGCCAAGTCCAACATTCTTCAGGCCAGCTCAGAGCCGCTCTCCTCTTCCACTCACCTCTCACACTGTTGGCACTCCTGGTTCTCACCTCTTCTCTTCCCCACCCCGGTCACGTACTATCTAATGGGCGTGGGGCCCTGGCCCTGCCAACCTGCACATGGGAGGTCATTTACTTGCTTGCATGGGCCCAGGGATGAGGTTCTGGAAGCCTCCAAGCCCTGCATTTGGAATGCTAGCACCTGGCCTGGACCCTGCATGCTGCGGTGCCCTTGTGTCTTCATCTGTAACCCCGGCTACTGTGAAAGCCTCACCCACTGGTTATTTTGAGGAATGAGAACATCTAAAGCACTTGACACAGTCCTGGCACACCACAAGCACCCAGTGAAGATGGCTGTTTTACCCCCATCCCAACCTTCACGACCCTCTCACTTCACACCATTCCTGCTCTCTTGTGGCCTGTGGCATCCCTTTTCCCTTCAAACTCAGTTCTTACCTGTTTCTTCTACTGTTTATCCCTTACAAAAGCCTGTTTCTTACCTAAAAATACCTTGCACCCCCTGCATCCTCCTTCTGAGTGAGCCCCCATGTTCCTAAACATTCTCCAAAAATAGGTGCACTTATTGAGCGTCTAGTACGATCTAAGTATTTTACATGTTAACTCATTTTGTCCCTGTAGGGATGCACTATTACTGTTTCCATTTTACAGATGGGGAAACAGGCACAGGACAGTTAGGAAACTTGCCCCAAATCACAGCTATTGAGGACGAAGGTACTATGTGAACACATCATCACTTTTAGACTCAAAATGTCCAGAATGGATCTTGTCATCCTCCCTCACTAACCAGAGATTTTTCTCCACTCCTCCATAGTGAGACAGGATCTCCCTCTGTTGCCCAGGCTGGTCTTGAACTCCTGGGCTCAAGCGAGCCTCCCACCTTGGCCTCCCAAAGTACTGGGATTACAGGCCTAAGCACAGCGCCCAGCCTCTCTACACCTCCATTTCTGACGGTGGTTCCACGAATGCTTTAGACTCCCAGACTAGAAATCTTAGTGTCTCCTGACATGAGTTGTGAAACTGTCAGTTAAGTCCTGGCATCTGCTTTTCCAATACACCACTCAGATTCAATCTCTAGTCACTATTTCCACTCCCTGTGCCTCGCACCAGGCCCTGATTACCACGGCCTCTAACCCAGGCGCCCCCAACTCCTATTCTCTCCTGCCTCCAATCAAACCCACCACTACTGCTGAACATTAAGAGCCAGCTCTCGTGATGCTCCCAGCTCTGCACATCCTTAAGATTAATTAAGACAATTAGTTTGACATAATGTTATCAAGGGCCTGAAAAATATCCAAATATCTTGATGCCAACAATTCTTTAAGGAAGACATTCAAGGGCTGTCCATCCTTTCCGGACAGCCCTCGAATGTCTTTTTGTACATCTTTGATTATTTCCTTGGAGAAGGATACTTTCTTGACAGCCCTTGATGTATAAAATCCGTAATAGCAAAGAAAAATGGAAACATTCTATTAGTGTCCCGCAACAGAACTAAATAACTTACAAAATGTTCTCAAAGGAATATTATTTACTAAAGTTAGTTTTCCAAGAATATTTAATGACCTCAGAAAGTATTCATAATATTAAGTTAAAAAAGCAAAATACCTTATAAAAATATAAATGCATCCCTAACAATGTGTATAGAGCGAAAGTGGAAGAAACACAGCCAATTCATAGTGGGTGGTTATTTGTGTTGAAAATGAGTGATCATTTTCTTCATTTTTCTGTATTTTTCCAATCTTCAGTAAGGAACATATTTTACTTTTATAATCAGAAAAACAAAGCTGGGTGCGGTGGCTCACGCCTGTAATCCTAGCTCTCTGGGAGGCCGAGGTGGGCGGATT
>CM052437.1:60168646-60293420 GCA_028533085.1 Varecia variegata
AGACCCCGTCTCTACTAAAAATAGAAAGAAATTATCTGGCCAACTAAAAATATATAGAAAAAATTAGCCGGGCATGGTGGCGCATGCCTGTAGTCCCAGCTACTCGGGAGGCTGAGGCAGGAGGATCGCTTGAGCCCAGGAGTTTGAGGTTGCTGTGAGCTAGGCTGACGCCACGGCACTCACTCTAGCCCGGGCAACAGAGTGAGACTCTGGCTCAAAAAAAAAAAAAAAGAAAAACAAATTTTTAAATGGCTAAACCAAAAAGAATCTAGGATGATTGTTTACTGTCTGTCACGGTGAGTTCAGCCTCTTCCGTGTGCTTTCTGTGTCCCAGCCAGCACGGCCTCCTGCAGCTCACCAGCTCCTGCCCCAGAAGCCAGGCCTCCCACCAACTCAGTTCTCCTGCTGCGTCCTGCTCCTTTGCTGGCTTACCCGGCTCTACCCATCCTTCCAAACCTCACCTCCTCTGAAAACGATCTGCCACTTACTGCCATCCACAGCATGCTCCTCAAAGTTAAGGGCAGCATGGCACACTTTGGGACATCCAATCATTTTGTGTTTTTGTTTCAACTTCTCTAACCGTAAGTCCCTTGATGGCAGGGACCATGAGGAGTGTCCTGTCTCCCTCACTGTCCCTGGAGCTGCACCGACCAAGAGCAGTGCACTCAGCGCTAGAGGCGGAAGGCTGGTGTTCAAAGCAACATACCTTATCACAACGTCGAACTGGTTCAGGGAGTGGCCCAGTTCTAGTCCGTGCAGTATTCCGCCACTTCCCACAACCACACAACGCCTACAGCTCTTGGCTTTCAAGTGTTCAGGAAAGTCATGCTCAGGCAACAGTTCCAAAAGGGTCTGGACTTTACTGGAGAACTTCCGGAATCCAAAAGGAGGATCATACTTGTCCTCAGCTTCACTTGCTTTGGGAGCCTTCTGCACAAAAGGCGGTAAGTCCATGCTATACCTGTGCTTAAATAACAGTGCCATTGACGTCTCCGCAAACTTGGGCCGACATTCCTTTTGCAAGACTTGCTGAGCGTATTTCTGAGCTCTCTGGAACGAAATCACATCAATCTGAGTTTTGAAAACTCTCCAGCATTAAAAATATATTCTTTTTTCTTTTCCTTTTTTTTTTTTTTTTGAGACAGAGTCTTACTCTGTTGCCCAGGCTAGAGTGCCGTGGCATCAGCCTAGCTCACAGCAACCTTAAACTCCTGGGCTCAAGCGATCCTACTGCCTCAGCCTCCCGAGTAGCTGGGACTACAGGCATGCGCCACCATGCCCGGCTAATTTTTTTTCTCTATATATTTTTAGTTGTCCAGATAATTTCTTTCTATTTTTAGTAGAGACGGGGTCTCACTCTTGCTCAGGCTGGTCTCGAACTCCTGAGCTCAAGCGATCCTCCCACCTTGGCCTCACAGAGTGCTAGGATTACAGGCGTGAGCCACCTCGCCTGGCCAAAAATATACTCTTAAAGATGACATTTTGTCCTATGATGTCTGATGTAGCTCCTCTATTGAATACTACCTTTAACATAGAACATGTGCCTGTTAGGATTAATTTATGCTCAGAAACTTGAAGAAACAACCCAGGAGGATTACATGACAAGTCGATAAACTCAACAAGCGTATTTATTTCATTGCACAAGTAAAGCAGGAAGGACCCCCACCTCCTACCCGTGGTCTAACATTGTTCAAATAAATTTGGGGTGAAAAATACACTCTGTAGTGTTTACGATTTCATGATTCATCAAATTCTGACACATGCTACAGCATGGAACAACTTTGAGGACATTATGCTAAGTGAAATAAGCCAGTCACAAAAAGACAAATACTGTATGACTTCATTTACATGAGCTATCCACAGTGGTCAAATTCATAAAAACAGGAAGTAGATGGTGGTCACCAGGAACTGAGGTGAGGGGAAAAGGGGAGCTGTTGTTTAACAGGAACAGAGTTTTGGTCTTGTGATATGAAATAGTTCTAGAAATTTGTTCCACAACAATGTAAATATACTTAACACTGCTGAACTGTATATTTAAAAATAATTATGATGGTAAATATTGTTTTTTTTTTTTACCATAATAAAAAAAGGTTTCATATTTCAGGATCCCATCTAGCAGGACGAGACATAGGCTTATTTATCATTTGGGGTACTGAGCTTCATACAGTCCGGAATGCAAATTATCTGAAATGTAATCAGGGAACAACATCCTGTTAACAAAGAAATTGTGTTGGTTTGAAATGCATTTTCCCAGCATGTTAATGTTTTGCGCATCAGCAAGGTACTGCTGTTGAATGCCAAGTACGCTAGCCCAGCAGGATTTGTTCTGTAAAATGTGGATTCAGTCAAAAGGCTGCGCTCAAGGATCCAGAAGGCCACATGTGGCCCTGAGGCCACAGGTTCCCCACCCCTGCATGGTACCAATGCCCATCTGCCCCATAGTCTTCCTCTTGGCTCAGTTGGACAAATGCTGCCTCAGAGCTACTTGTCGGGAGTTCTCCCTAATCCTTGTGTTTTTTGTCCTTGTCACCAGGCCTCACACCTCCTCCCACCCAGCTGTCATTTTACAGGTATATGTGGGAGTGGCGGTGTGTGTGTGAAGTCCTATATTTACTGGGATATTTATTTTTAGGAATTTAACATGTCTTTTGAACTCTGTCAGTGTCTTTATTATGAGGATTATTACTGTTGCACAGTTTTAAATGTCTGTGCCAACTATGTTTCTTCTCAAAGTCTTGTTATTTTTATTGTCTGATTTTTAATAAAATGTCTGGGGGCCGTGTGCCATGGCTGACGCCTGTAATCCTAACACTTTGGAAGGCTGAGACGGGAGAACTGCTTGAAGTCAAGAGTTTGAAACCAGCCTGAGCAAGAGTGAGACCCCATCTCTACAAAAAATAGGAAAATTAGTTGGGCATGGTGGCGCGCACCTGTAGTCCCGGCTACTTGGGAGGCTGAGGCAGGAGGATCATTTGAGCCCAGGAGTTTGAGTTGAGCTATGATGGTGCCACTGCACTCCAGCCTAGGTGACAGAGCAAGACTCTGTCTCAAAAAGAAAAAAAAAAAATTTGGAACATGTTTATCCTATTATAGCAGAAAATACTTTAATATTATAGCTTCAAAAAGTTATTAGCACTTTTGAAGAGCACATTGTTTACATCTTGAGGCTCTGGCCCCATTTCTGAAATGCCTTAGAGATGCTGCCGTAGACACACCATGAATATTCACTGTCTCAGTTCACCCTCATGACACCTATAGCACCTTGCAAGACGGTCATTAGTATCTTCACTTTGTCAGAGGTCTGAGCTGGCACATCAACCTGCGCCGGCTACTTCCCCGGCTCCTGAAACAACAGCCTCTACCTACAGAGAACAGCACACAAACAGCACCACTGAGAGCAAGTGTTTGAACCCGGATTGGCGTCTTCACGAGGAATCAGTGGGAAAGCCAGGCAAGGAACCGTCACGCCCTGAGCCCCTAAATGGAGCGGGTGATGTTCCAAGTCTAGTGGGCACTTAGTGCCAAACTGGTGGAGGCAGGGCAGACAGAGGGACCACCCGCAGCATGCACACTCCTCTCCAGACTCCAGGCCCGAAGGTCAGGAACAGCAGTTTGTTTAGAGACCCAAAGGCCTAACTCTTCACTACAGAATGACATCCCAAGCATCTGGTTTTACAGATCTCCTAGGAAAGAAAGGAACGTCTGAGAAGTGCCAAAAGAGACCTAGAGAAGCTTGGCGATCGACTCGGGACTGGAAAGAGGTAGGACTGGGGCTGCCAAATCTTCTCTTCAGAAGTCTCTTTTGGAAAGGAGTGAAATTTCATTCCATTTCCATGCTGGCAAAGAGTTCGACTTCAGGCTTCAAACTTAATTTGCTAGACTGTGAGCACAGCACAAGGCCCAGTCATCCTCTTCGGACTGTAACCCTCCTGTGCCTAATCCACAGCGGGTGTAATAAACAAACCCCGAGTGAATAAATGTTCTAAATGCCACGGGAAATGTCTAAAGGCACAGCAGTTCCTGTTCCCTCTTTTGTTTCAACGCATTTCAAGATGGGGAACGGGCTCTGAGAACGTCCTAGGGATCAGGTCTTCTAACTGGAATCTGTCTCGGCCTCTCTCCTCCCTCTCGACCTCCTGCCGTGGTTCAAAGCTCAGAAGAAAAGTGCCGCAGGAGGCGGCCCTCACCTTCAGGAGCCGCGAGGAAGAGAGGGAGCCGCGTGACCTGGCCCTTCTCCGCTGCGGTGGCTCCAAGGCTGGAGGCCAAGGCAGCCAAGCGAAGAAGGAGAGGCCCACCGGGAAGCGGGGAACTGGCGACTCAGCCGCAAGATCCGAGAACTCCCACTTGTCTCAAATCCAGGGATGAAATCAAAGGTTTCAGTTTTAAAAGTCTTCCAAGCCAAGCTTGCAGGCTGCCCACAATTAAGAATAAAAAGACATCTGGTAGTGCCAATTGTCAACGCTGTGGCGATTTGCCACAGAAAACCACAATGGGAAAATTCACTGACGGGGGTGGGGGGGGTGGTGTAAAAAAAAAAGTAATTTTCCTCAGCAAAATCTCCACTTTCATTTACGCTCCATAATTTTAAGGGTGATCGTTTTCAGGAATATAGGTAAATGGCATAGTCTTAGTAAAATCAATGTTCTATTGCATTTATTTTTTTTTAAAAAAATCCAGGACAGGGCAGAGCATTAAGGTTAAAGAGAAACTTCAGGTCTGGATTAGTTAACCAAATGTGGAAAGGAGCCCAACTGTGCCACGGACCACGTGATCTGGGGGCATCAGTGACGTGCGGAACTTTCAGCTCCCACGTGGGTAAACCCTGGCACTGGCCTGTTCCCCACAGGGTTGGGTGGCCGTGCCCAGAGCACTTAGGCCAGTGCCTGACACACGTGGAGACTTGTATGTCATCATACAAGGACAGTAACTGAGGGTGAAGTTACTGACACACTTAACTCACATTTATCTGTCTATAACTTTTACCCAGTTAAGAGCAGAAAAAATTTAAATAACCAAGTCCCGGCAAGAACACCACAGTAAAAATTCAACCAGTCAGGGGTGGCCGGAGGCCAGGGGTTGAGGGCAGGGACTGACTACAAAGGGACTCAAGAGAACGAACTCGGGCCATGGGAATGTCTAAGGACAGTCTGGGGAGAGGGGCAGCAGCACCAAGGAGAGAAAAGACGTGGTTTGGAGTTGCTACTGCCGGGGGCGTGAATAACGTGACCTGCTAACTTTACACACATGGTGTAGATCTGCGAGCCCCAGGGAGGACTATGAGGGAGCAGCTGAGTCGATCTGGTTATAATTAACTGCACTGCACCGGATGCAGGCCCCAGGGTGACATGTGGTCCTTAGCCCTCTGGGAGGAGAGAGGGCCAAGTTCAAATTGCTGCTACCATGCAGCCCAAACCTAAGTGGACACAAATGTGCCCTTGTCTCTCAAACATCTTTTAAGTGTCCTTTCACATGGGAACCACACTTTTGAAGTGTGCAAATATCCCTTCAGACTATAGTCAGTCATTTTACAGCTGGTACATTAAGGGACTTCTTTAAATAGAAAATATAAAACCCCTGTCACTGCCACACCTCTGAATTTGGCCTTCTCTTCTCTCAGAGAGCTAGGAACCACTTGTCACCCTGGAAACCACATCCTGTGCTTACTCTCATTTTCAGTCTTATATTCTGTTGTTTCCCCACCCCAGATCCTCAGTGCTATTCAACGCTTGCTGTTTCTCTCCTGTGCAAAGCCTCTGATGCTTGTGCTTTGGCACAAGCTGCCCCTTCCGCCTTGAAGGAAGTGGCACGTCCTACCAGGACCATTTTGGAAAGTGGGGCATTTTGACAGGGTTGAAAAGCTACTTTTTAAAAAGAAGTTTAAGGTAACAGAATAAAGGGCACCCCAATGCCACCAGAGTTGCAGTAGTCCTTCATTTTCTACTTTAAGTTCTAAACTGACAGACTTTTAGAAACATGTTTGATTCACATAATTGCATCCCATTCCTTCCTCTTTTCCTCAAACAATTACAAGGGGCTTTCTCCTTTATTCATTTCTGTATTATCTAAATTTTGGTGTTACTTTTATAATTAGAAAAAGTAACCTTTTAGAAATGTTTCAGAACTGGGTAGATGCGGTGGAAGGACACTGTGGGCCGCCTCCTCAGTTTTGTGCAGGCAGCTGTGGCCCCTGCCCTGGCAGGCAGTGGGACTCACCCGGCAGGTCCGCCTACCCTCCCTCGTCAGTGACTGTCAGGAATCCTCACTGCAGCCAGTTCAGGCAGGGCACTAGCACCCACTGTTATTGTCCAGTGGCGAACTTAGGTCTTAAAACCGACCCCATGAGCCTACATGAAAGGACTTACATTCTAGGGTTCTGAGAGAAGGGGTAGGATTGGGGGTATCTGGGTTTTTCTCTGCCTACTAGAGGATCTTTATAGAGTTGAACAGAACCATTAGTCCTATTCCTCAAAGAGATATTAAACCTAACATGCATCACTGAATGTACTCAAAGAATTGCCTGCTATAACTGGATTTGCTATATAATCTGGAGTTCACAGACAGTGAGAGATTGCACTGTGGTTAAAGTAGTATCTCCCCCTCCCTATAGAGTTTACTATACGTAGGTACCTATTAACTAATGTAAAATGTTAAGCACATAACCCCTGTCTCCCCAGAGCTGGCCTGGAAGGCAAACAGTTGAAACGCTATGGTGATAAACACAGGATTAAGATATAAAGGGGCTTCTAGAACACAGAAAAGGAATGATCAGGGAAGGCTTCTTAAAAGAGGTAACCCCTGAGGCTGAGACTTGACTTAAAATATGAGTAACAGAGAGATGAGGGGTGGGAAAGGGCTCCAGGCAGAGAAGTGAGAAAGAATGCAGCAAACATAGGGGAAAGGCTTTTTTTTTTTTTTTTTTGGAGACAAGAGTCTCGCTCTGTTGCCCAGGCTAGAGTGCCGTGTCGTCAAGCCTAGCTCACAGCAACCTCAAACTCCTGGGCTCAAGTAATCCTCCTGCCTCAGCCTCCTAAGTAGCTGGGACTACAGGCACGCGCCACCATGCCCGGCTAATTTTTTCTATTTTAGTTGTTTGGCTAATTTCTTTCTATTTTTAGTAGAGATGGGGTCTCACTCTTGCTCAGGCTGGTCTCGAATTCCTGACCTTGAGCGATCCTCCCGCCTCAGACTCCCAGAGTGCTAGGATTACAGGTGTGAGCCACCGTGCCCGGCCTTGGGGGGAGGGGAAGTTTTTTCCACAAATGGTGCTGGGACAACTGGAGAGCCACGACATACAAAAATTAACTCAAAATGGAACAAAGACCTAAATGTTAGAGATAAAACTGTAAAACTCTTAGGAGAAAACTCATGATTAGGCAATGATTTCTTAGATATGAAATCAAAAGTACAAGTGACAAAAGGAAAAATAAACTGGACTTCATCAAAATTAAAGACTTTTGTGTTGAAAATGGAATCATCAAGAAAGGGAAAAGACAACCTACAGAGTGGCAGAAAGTACTTGCAAATTATATATGTGATACAGGGGCCTGGTATCCAGAACACATAAAGAACTTGTACAATTCAGTAATAAAAAGTCAAATAGCCCAATTAAAAAATGGGCAAAGAATGTGAATAAACATTTCTTTAAAGAAGATGTACAAATGGCCAATGAGCACATGAAAAGATGTTCAACATCATTAGCTTTCAGGGAAATGCAAATCAAAACCACCATGAGCTATCTTCACATCTAGCAGGATGGCTATAACAAAATGACAGATAATAACACATGTTGGTGAGGAGGTAGAGAAGTTGGAACTCTCCTACGTTGCTCCCATGGATGTAAAATGATTCAACCATTTTGGAAAATAGTTTGGCAATTCTTCAAAAAGCTAATCATAGTTACTATATGACCCAGCAATTATACTGCTGGGTATGTTCCTAAAAGAACTGAAAACTGGTACTCAAACAGATACTTATACACATATTCACAGCAGTGTTATTCATAATAGCCAAAAGTGGAAACAACTCAATGTCCACCCACTGATGAATAGATAAACAAAATGTGGTATATCCACACAATGGGATGTTACCAAGAAACAAAAAGAATGAAGTACTGATACATGCTACACCATGAAGCCTCACACAAAAGACCACATGGTGTATGACTCCATTTACACGAAATGTCCAGAACAGGCAGAAAGTAGATTAGTGGTTGCTCAGGATATGGGGGGAGGGGGCACTAGGGCAAGACTGCTAATAGATATGGGGCTCCTTTTGGGGATAAAAATGCTCTAAACTTAGATTATGGCGATGGTTGCCCAGCTCTGTAAATACACGAAAACCATTGCACCATTTGCTTTAAATGGGTGAACTTTACAGTGCGTCAATTATATCTCAATACAGATGTTTTGAAAGAAAGAGCCTCAACCAAGGACCTGTGAGGGGTTTAGTGTGTCTGAAACAGGCAGTGCTGAGACGGTGGGGGTGGCAAAGGAGGCTGGAGAGGCTGGGAGGAACCAAGTCACGCAGTCACACAGGCCACACTCATGAGCCTGGATGTTCTCCTGAAGGTAAGGGACAGACACCAGAGTTTAGGGAGAGAAGCAACACGTCAGATTCAATTTTTAGAATCTGTGGCCACGGTGGAGCATGCCTAGATGCAGAAGGTGGGTGAGGAGTCATCAAACTAGGGCAACATACAAGAGCAGAGGATTCTAAAGAGCAACCCTGGCTCACTGTTCCTTTTCCTGCAATCTCAGAAGCCATATGTGTTTATAAACACAGTCACCACTCTCAAATAACTCACACTTTAGATGGCAAGACGAGATGCTCCCATAAATGATTACAACACCCAATGGAGTCTGGCAAGTTTCTGAGGCGCTTCAAGTTCGAGGCACCACTGAGGTTCAGACTGAAAGTCACTGAGTCAAGAACCAGGGGTGCCACAGGCAGGGGTGTTTCGAGACTCTTCCAGCCGAGACAGCTATACCCAGAATTCAGAACGGGGAAAGCCCTAGGCTGCAGAACCAGCCTACATTTTCCAGCCAGGTACTAGCACACTGCAGAGAACCCCCAAATCTCAGGGCTGGAAGGGATCAGAAAGGCCCGGAACCACTCCCTGTTTGAGGCCTGAATTCCACCTACAGGCCTCCGTAAAGAGTAACTGCCATAACAACCAGAGCATTTGTTTGGCCACTGCAGGGACAAGCAGACCGTCCCTGGTCTATTAATGTAGCTTAAGTTACAAACGATCACAAGCTGCCAGGGCACATTAATGCAGATGTCACTGGCCGGACAGTGAAACTATTAAGTTGACTTCCCCCAAGGTATTACTAAAACACATCTTTTCCACCCTGTGCTTGTGAAATGGTGTGCTTGGCTCTTCCACAAGAGAGCTCACCTCTCTGCTCAATTAACTCAGCCTTTAGAGCAATTATTTTGCAGCTGGTCAGATGTTAATGAACAGGAAAAAGGGGACGTGTAGAGAACGTGGGGAAGTGTAGCAAAGAAAGGGAAGAGTTCACAGCATATCAGTAAGTCATGCCAAGTGCCATTATCCTAGGCCTTTCTCAGGAGACAAAAAACAGAGACAGGATGTCTGAAACCTTTATCCACAAGCGCCGTGAAGGGCCTTGGAATTGAAAGGGACTGGAGGGACGTCTGCAAGGCCAGATGGGTGGGGAGGAAAGGGAAACCCAAGCAGAAGGCACTGGACACATCTGTTCCACCAAAGCAGGGGTGAAATGAGACGGACGTCTGAGGGCAGATATACTGGAAGGAAGGCTCTGTGATCAGCAAGACTGAGACTCCCATCAATGATTACAACACCCGACCGAGTCTGGCAAGTTTCTGAGGAGCTTCGACGTACCACTGAGGTTCAGGTTGGAGGGCTGAGACTGTTTTCCCCTCTGTTTTCAAACTTCCCTTACCATTTATTTGTAACACAATCAAGATGGTATGACAGTTTGAGGGTACACTTGGAGTGTTCTGCAGAGGCCACGCTGTGCATTTAACTGAGCTCGCCATTCACTTGTTTATACCTCTCTCACAAAAAAGTCCTAGGCGCTATGAAGGATGTACAGATTAAAGCAGAAACGTGCGAATAAAAATCAGGACCGGGCAGGCGGCTTTGTGTATATTATCTTATTCAACTTTCATGACTCTCCTATTACTTAGATGTTTTCACAGCTGAGAAAACTGAAGCTCAAGACAAGTAACTTGCCTAAGTTTTTACTGTTATTAAGTAGCAATCCGATTTGAATCTAGGTTAAAAAAAAAAGTAAGCTCTTTCCTCTCTGTACTGTGCTGCCTGTAACTCCTGGCTTCTCTGTGGATACTCCCTACCCAGGCAGGGGTGGACTGGTCAGGAGCTTGGACTCTGAAACCACATCACTGAGTTCAAGCCCTGACTCTACCACTTACTGGAGAAATTATTTACTCTCCCCGCACCTCAGTTTCCCCAGCTCTGAGATGCGGATATCATAGCACCTCCATCCCCGGGACTGCCATGAGGGTTAAATGAGTTAATATCACTAACACACTTTCGGAGCAGTTCCAGCACACAGTAAGTACTAAACTAGATTAACTAGCTAACTAAGCTAGGAGTGGACTTGTGTGAGTCAGATGGAGATGATACCGGGATGTCTCCCAGTCCTGAGCGTGAATGAGATAACACACATGAAGGGGCGTCCATGTGTGTCAGTTACCAGTCCTACCACGCTGCCTTATTTGTAACCATCTCTTCTTCCAGCCCGTGCTGAACATTATTGGATCATCGAGCCACTCTAATCATCAGTGAAATTAGCACTTAATATGTCAATCGATTTAGAAACAAATATACAGTAAAAGAAAAAAACCTTGAAATGTAATTTGAAATCTTTAAAATTAAAAACAAAACACAAGAAGCCAAGTGATATTAAGAGAATTTCTTCCCCGTCTGTTTTAACAACACGTACATGGGCAGCATCAGGGCAAATGAACTCCATGACAGACGCGCTGTAGTGTGTGGGGTGAAGCCCACCTCACCCCACAGCACGGCCACAGTCAATAGGAGAAGAATACTGTAGGGGAGATGGATCAGTAGTTGTTTTTTTTAGAAGGGGGTGATATTTGGTTTTGGAGTGCTGAGATTAAGTGTTTTCCCCTCTGTTTTCAAACTTTCATTACCATTTATTTGTAACAGATTAGAGATGCCATGGCAGTTTAAGTGTACACCTGGAAATGTTTTCATTTAAACCATACCAATGGGATATCTAACCTTTACGCGGTCAGGGTCCACATAATGCATTTTTTTCATATCACATTCTTCAGCAGTATAGTTTAACTTGAGGGTATAAAAGATCCACACTCCAAACATAAACAATAGACACCTGGAAGAAAAATCAGGTAGGTATAATGATGGAGTCATGTGATAATCACTACACATAATGTGAAATAAATGAAAATCGAACCCAAATCGAGTTTGCCAGCCATGAAGCATAAAAGTACTATCTTTAAGTTGACCTCAGGGTGAAAGGAAGGTACCATTTCCTATTTTCCTGACAAGATAAATTGGCCATTTATGACTGCCTTTGTTTCAAGTCAATATAAAAAAAACCTTTTTTTGTTTTGCAAGGCACCATAATAAAATCTGAATCACAATGCCAATTATTGGACTTTTAAAAAAATCAAGTAAGATTTGAACTCTAGAATCTCAGATTCGATGTTTTGTGACTTTAAAATATTGTCAGTCCTTAAAAAAAAAAAAACAAAAACAAGAGAAACAATCCATTTATCATACTTCTAAAGAATTCTACCCAGAATTGAGATTGACTGAAATGAGACAATACCATTAGCTCCCCTTAAGACCATCTAAAAAAAATATTTTTAAAGATAACTCATGCTATTATGCAGTTTGCACACACACACAGGATTTGGAGAAAATAGCTGAGTCTAGTCTTGGTTCTAGAAATCTCATTTTTAATAAGCTCCCCAGTGACATTGCCAAATTAAAAGTCCAAAATAAATAAATAAATAAACACCCCAGTTTAAACCAAAGTTTAGAAACCACTGCTTTAAATAATTTGTGTTCTTGAAAAAAATAAAGAATAATAAGCTTAAGGGGAAAATAATCCATTTTCTAAAGAAAGGGGCAGCTTTAAAAATAATACAGCATATAGCATAATATATTGTATATAATAGATGTTAAATATTTCTTGAGACTTGAGCTGATGATGCAAGAAGTATTGCTGGAGTGTTTTCAAGACTCCTCAATTCTCTCTTCAACAGGCTTACCATGAAAACCTGGACAAGTGTCTTCATT
Source organism: Varecia variegata (assembly GCA_028533085.1). Taxonomy (NCBI): domain Eukaryota; kingdom Metazoa; phylum Chordata; class Mammalia; order Primates; family Lemuridae; genus Varecia; species Varecia variegata. The sequence continues at coordinate 60,180,945 of CM052437.1, forward strand.
TTTCCCTGGGACTGAGTATAATGTTAAATGAACAAGATGCTACACTTTGTGTGAAAAAGCAGGTTGGTGGGGTGGGGGAAAACACTAACACAACATATTTCTCATCTACATAAAATACTGGTAACACTGGTTATCTTTAAGTGTGGAGGGGAAATGTGGGCAGTAGGGATGAGAACACGTTTCACCGAGTCCCTTTATAACTTTTGAATATCCTGGGAACTTAGCATTACCTACTCCTCTCCCCAACCCTCAGCAATGGGGTCACGTTCAGTGCATATAATACTTCGCTTATTTTGATTTAAAAAAAAGGAAAAAGAAAGAAAAAAAAGAGTGTTAAAGGCAAGCCCGGAATCTACAGCACTTGGCACAGGGTACTGTGATTCCTGCCCCACCCACACTGCAGGAGCGGCACGGGCCCGGTCTCCCTTGTTGCCGCCGGCACCTAGCACAATGTCCAGCACACTGCAGGCCTCAATAAATACGGGTTGATGAGTAAAAGGAGACTGAATGTGATGCAAGTCTTTATTCATATAAATTTCCTATTCTCACCTTTTTCCCCCTCTGTGAGATGGGAGACTAGATTTCAAGGTTGGATTTCTATCTTTAGACATGGAAAAAGGTAATTTTCAACTTAGTTTGGTATATAAAAAAACAACTGACAAGTTCCTCCTTTATTAATTCTATCACTTACTAGGATATGAGTAAGGGTGACCTGGCTGAAACACCCTATCATCCTTCTTTATTATTCAATATTTAATAGTATTCAAGTGCCTTCAGGGAAATTTAATTAACTATATTTTAGATTAACTTAAAATAGCTCATGGAAAAAGCTCTTTTTGTTAAATAATGGCATGACGAGCAGTGCCCTGTAGGAGCTGCTCTCTTGGCCACCCAGGCTGAGGCACAGGGGACAGGGTGGTACACCTCTTCCCAAATACGGCTGGACACATGAACCCACTCCACCTGCGCACTGAATCCTGACTCGGACCTGCCTCTGAATGATCCTTTGACCAAGTAGGCCTCTCCCACATCAGCCATATTTAGGGCAATAATTGAATTTTTCTCCCAATTCTACACAGTTGACCCAAATCAGGGGCATCCTATGGCCCAAGGAGTGGTACTTACTTGAGGATCTTTTTTAACGAGCTGGGTCTTCTCATCTTGTTTTGAGCTTGGTTGTACCATTGCAGGGAAGGCCTTAAGCAATCACTTCTCTGTTTCACACAGCTATACTCACTTGGCATTGCTGAGAAGAGAGGGGAACAAGACGGGGGAAAACAGAGGGAAGAGTTAGGCTGATTATGTTTTTCAAAGAGCCTTTATGTGATGCATCCATACCATGGAATACTACTTGGCAGTAAAAAGGAATGAACTGATACACACAACAACTTGGATGAATCTAGAGAGAATTATGCTGAGCCGATACCAGAAGGTTACATATTTTATGATGATTCCTAACATTCTTAAAATGACAAAATTATAGAAATGGAAAATAGGTTAGGGAATGTCAGAGGTTATTGATGGGGAGGCAGGTGTGGCTATAAAAAGGCAGCACACAGGACCCTTGTGGTGATGGAAATTGTCTGCATCTAGACTGTACCCAAGTCAATATCCCAACTGTGATATGGTACAATAGTTTTGCACGATACTATCACTGGGGGAAAATGAGTAATGGGTACACAAGATATCTCTGGATTATTTCTTACGACTGCATGTGAACCTACAATTATCCCCAAGCCAATGTTTTTTTTTTTAAGACCCTTGGGCCGGGCATGGTGGCTTATGCCTGCAATCCTAGCACTTTGGGAGGCTGAGGTATGAGGATCACTTGAAACCAAGAGTTCAAGACCAGCTTGGGCAACATATCGAAAACCTGTCTCTACAAAAAATAGAAAAACTGGCTGGGCATGGTGGTGTATGCTTGTGGTGCCAGCTACTCAGGAGGCTGAGGCAGGAGGATTGCTTGAGGCCAGGAGTTGGAGGCTACAGTGAGCTATGATTGTGCCATTGCACTTCAGCCTAGGCGACAGGTAAGACCCTATATTGAAAAAAAAAAAAAAAAAAAGACGACTAGCTTTAAGCTGGTAACTGCCCAAGCTGAGAGATGGGTACATGGGGCTCATTACATAATTTCCTCCACTTTTGTGTATGTTTAAAATATTCCATAATGAAATAGTTTATAAAGAAAGTGTTACTCATTAAAAGCAGTAGAAAAGTGTCACATTAAGAAAAAAAAGAAAAAGAGAATATGGTATGGCAATTTTAAATGATACTTTTCTTTAAAAAAAAATATGTTCTTGGGTATGCCTGCCTACTTACTCTTTTCAATTAACTTTAGTCTCAATTTTTCAAGGTCTAAATAATATTCTAAGGGTATTGTGAGTAGAAATTGGTATGTCTCCCCCCATATTAGTTTTCCTCTTCCTCTCAACTTAATAGAACACTAGATTTTGGGGGGACACATGGCCTCCCAGAATAAAGACTACATTTCCCAGCCTCCCTTGGACCTAGGTATAGCCTCATGACTAAGTTCTAGCCAATGGGACATGAGCAGAAGCATCCTGGGAAACTTCCAGGGCGTATCCCTTGGCATACTCCCAGCTTCTCTTCATCCCCCTTCCTCCTAGCTGAAATACAGAAACATGATGAGCAACTTTGGACCACACAGAAAGGATATTACCCAAGGACAGTGGAGCAACAAGACAGAAGACGACTGGGTCTCTGGCACAACCCATAGGGCAGAGCTGCCATTCCATCTCTGGACTGTTCTATTTAGAGGAATAAACTTCTGTCTAGTTTAAGCAATTGTTAATTAAAAGCAAAGTCATATCTCAACTAACATAGGCATCAATTACTTTTTTAATAATTATCTATTTTTTTTAGACAGAGTCTCACTCTATTGCCCTGGGCTAGAGTACAGTGGTGTCATCATGGCTCACTGCAACCTTGAACTCCTGGGCTCAAGCAATCCTCCTACCTCTGCCTCCCAAGTAGCTGGGACTACAGGCCCTCACCACGAGGCCCAGCTAATTTTTCTATTTTTAGTAGAGACGGGGTCTCGCTCTTGCTCAGGCTGGTCTTGAACTCCTGACACCTCAAGCAATCCTCTTGCCTTGACCTCTCAGAGTGCTTGGATTACTGGCGTGAGCCACCATGCCTGGCTGGCACCAATTATTTTTATGATAAATTTATATATTAAGAAATGATGTCTTCGCTGTATTTAGTCTTTCAGTCAGAGGAAGAAGTTATATCTCATTATGCACTTTATTTTTCCCATTAGGGTTTTGCCTTTTTTTTTTTGAAAAAAATCTTATCTCAAACTAAACAGACGTTCAAGTATTTCTTTTTCTGCTACCATAAACAATCTCTCCCTCAACTCCAATTCTTACTGTGTAGCAAGAATTTTACCAATTCTAAAGAATTTTTATCCCTATCTTTCTATTTGAATAGTTTCAAAGAAAATAGTGCCAAGGCCCTTATTAATAAACCTTTGCTGAAGAATCTACTGAATTCTTAAATGAGAAGTTAGGACAACCGAGACCCTGGAAAGTTCTCAAACATAACTCTGTGGTTACCTAATGTATGGTCAGCCATGTGGCAGGAACCAGCAGGCCACCTATGGCCAGTGCACATATAAATCGGAAGTTTTGGGGATAACCAGAATGACACGGCTCACACTTAAGTGGATCTCCAGAGAACAAAGCTGACCGTGGCTAGAACATGAGAAAGAATCTGTTTTGTGCAAGACAGTGCTCTGGCTCTCAGCTCTACTCTGCCCCTCCACCTATGAGCCTATAAACTACATTTCCCAGACTTTATCGTGCCAGCTGCTTCCTGTTGTGATCCGAGGATGTGCTGGTGAAAGACTAGAAGACAAGAGGAAAGAAGTCGTGTTTCCATTCCCCTGACTTGCTGAAGCTTCTGGCAGGAGCAGCAGCAGCAGAGGCAATGGCGGGTACCTACCTATCACTCCAGCAACATCTGTGGCACTTCTAGCAACTCTGTGACAAGTATAAGCTTCAGCCATGACAATGGCTTCCTGACGCCCAAGTCCAGCTCTCTGATGCAGCCCCCGACCCACGCTCAGACCTGTACATCTGACGACCTGTTTGCCATCTTCATCTCAACCAACATTCCTAAGCAGAACATTTCCCTCCATTCCTTACATTATCGCACCATCTGCTCAGCCATTCAAACCAAAAACCTGAAAACTAACCCCAGACTTTCATTCTCAAGCCCTATTAATCCCCAGGACCTGTCAATACTACTTCTGAATTTCCCCTGCCCACCACACTCCTTTAGTAGCACTTAACCTGGACTTCCTTGTCTCAATTTCATTTCCTCAAAGCCATCTTTCTAAAATATTTATCTGCTTAATGGGTCCCAGCTCATCTCAGGTTCTGTCATTCCATGTGACAAACTTGTCTGTCGAACTCCACAAATACATACTGTCAGAAACCTGATGTGCCAGACAGTTGCCTCAGTGCCTTTGTACAGTCTGGAATCCCACTCCAACAATCTGCCTGGTGAACTACTTTTCATCCTTAAACCCAGCTCAACCATCTCTTTCCTTCCCTATGAGGTCATTTTCCAACATCATACCCATCCTTGGGCATTTCTCTATCTATTTGCCACATGAACTGAAATTTTTTTGCAAATTTCTGGAGGGCTGAGCTGCAGGGCCAGGGCTCTGTTCACCTTTGTATCTCTAATATCCGGGACAGAGGATGGCACACAGCAGGCCTTTAAGAAACATCTCAAATGGAACGGAATGTGCATGACATGTCTGTGTCCTGTCATCGAACAAGATAAACTTCCCCTCAAAAGAGCAGTTTCTCAATACTGGTTCAGATTGAAGCCAAAATTGACTATTAACAGAAATGATGATGGCAAGAATAAAGTGTAAATCCATCAGGCCATCTAAAATGTCAACGATGGGAAATTTGTTGGTAAATTATGGCACAAACCACATGAATACTCTGCACTCATTAAAATCTTGCTACACAGTGGGGTCTCTGGCCAGCATCATCACTCTCACCCGCGAGCAAGTTAGAAATGCAGAGCCTCAGGCCCCACCCAGGCACCACTGACTCAGAACCTGCATTTTAATGAGATCCTCAGGGGACTCATGGGCATATTAAAATTTGAGAAGCACCAGCTTAAAGTACTGGGTACATACATTTCCTGACCGAAAGAAGAGAAAAGCAGTTTTGTACAAATGTGTATACACACACACACAGTCATGTTCCGGAATGTATCTACTTATGAGAACTTAACTTCCCAGGAGTTTCCTCAACCCCCACTACTTGGACTCAGTAGTATTTATTTCTTCTGATTTGCAAGGGACCATTTGGATTCCATGTCCCTCAGCACCACAAAAGGATGGCCAACCTGGGTCACCTTCATAGATGTACAACTGACAAACAGTGAAGTGGCCTTAAGATGCTCCCTTGGACAGCCCGGCCCACGGTTTATTGGCTAAAAGTCACGATCACCTCTACACCACCTGCATTGTTTTCATTCATTTCTTTTGTCTTTAATGTTCTATTTGGTGGAGAAGAGATTGAAATTAAAGGTTCAATCATATAAACATTGAATCAGGGGCATGCTTTGTTAACTGTTGGAATAACTGTTGTGCCATAGATTTCAATGGCAATTATACTTTTAACTAACAAAAATGATCAGAATGTAGGGAAAAATTGTTTATGTAGGTGTAGGTAATTATAGGTATAAGGACATCTGGAAGAAGGCACACCTATGTTATCAACAGGTGGTGCAACTGTGAGTTTCTCTTTTTGCATTCCTTTTCATACTATCTGAATTCTGCACATAACTAGTTTTAGTTCTGAATAATTGAAACTGTTTTCATTTGGGGGGAAATCTTTAAGCTATGATTGATATTTATGCTATGAAAAGATATTTGAAAACTACCTGAACAAAATGTTTTTAGGAACCTTGGATCATCTCTTTAGTACATTAGGGACAATATCCCATAAATCAAGCATTTAAAAGTGAAAAATCAAACCAGGCACAGTGGCTCACGCCTGTAATCCTAGCACTCTGGGAGGCTGAGGCAGGAGGATCACTTGAACTCAGGACTTCGAGACCAGCCTGAGCAAGAGCAAGACCCAGTCTCTACTAAAAATAGAAAAATTAGCCAGGCATGGTGGCGCACACCTGTAGTCCCACCTACTCGGGAGGCTGAGGCAGGAGGATCGCTTGAGCCCAGGAGTTGGAGGTTGCAGTGAGCTTTGATGGCCACTCTACTCTAGCCAGGGTGACAGAGTGAGACCCTGTCTCAAAAAAAAATAAATAAATAAATAAAGATAAAAATAAAGTGTAAAAGCAGAAACTAAGTTACCAGATTTTCAGGAGGAACTTCATTAAGAAAGGACCATGTGACTGCTGAGCTAGAAAAAATACATTTATGGAGAAGCACAATAAAAGATGTTGACACTCAACAAGTCCAGGTCACCTCAGGGGCAGAAACTGGGTCATTCCCCTTTTGTGGAAGCTTCACAGGGTTTTCCAAAGAGCTGGTGAATGGATGAACAGAAGGGCAAAGGATGACAGAGGCCCCTCCCTTCGGAGGGCTTGTACTCTCACCTGACCTGGTCTGGCACTACAGCATCAGGTGGGAGAAGTAGAGTATCACAAACATCTCCCCACACTAAAGCCACCCCCAGCCACTGCGGTGCATGTACACACACAGCCTCTGTTCAGTTTAGCAGACTAGACCCTCTCCTCAATTCATTTACATAATGTGAAGAACACTTGAGCTAGAGTAACAGAACAACTACAGATATGGCCCACTTACCAAAACTGCTTATACGGATAATCCTAATGCATGGTTTGTCTTTATAACACTTATCATCATGGGACATATTATTCACACTTTTTTTTACTTTTTAATTACACAATGTCTTTTGTATCCCCCACCAGAATGCAGATTCTATGCAAGAAGGGGTCTCTGCTTCGCACACCACTGTATTCACAGTGCCTGGGATGGTAAGAGGCATGACCTGGGCATCCAATATCTATTTATTGAATAAATACTCAGTTTCGTAGGAGGGTTTCAGAGGTGATGGTGGTTACGGGCATTCCTCCAAGGCTTTTGTTGGCAGGCCATCATATGAGCTAGCCTGTCTTCTGTCTGTGGCTCCCTCCTGGTCCTCCTTTTTCATCTCCTAAGAGCTAGGATCCTCAGGGATTATCAATTTGACACTCTTCCCACTCAGGCTGCTCAGGTAACAGTCTCCACATCACATCTTAACCACCTTTATGCAGAAAAGGCCTGGCTTCCAAGATTATATTTTTCTACTCACATATAAAAATGTAACAGATTTCTCTTACCAGTCTATATGCCTGTTGAAGAAATTCTTTTTTTTTTGTTTATTTTATAAATTGATATATAATAATTGCACATATTTGGTACATATGCTATCTTGACACATGCATACAATATGTAATGATCAAATCAGGGTAATTGGGATACCCCTCTCTCAACCATTTATCATTTCTTTGTGATGGGAACATTGCAAATCTTCTAGCTATTTTGAAATATACAATAAATTATTTTTAACTATAGTCACCCCACTGTGTTATCGAACACTAGAACTTAGTCCTGTATTTTTAATAATTCTTATTGAGGGCCTAGTGAAGAAATCTAAGGGCAAGCTTGGGCTTTTAGCCCACTTGTAGAACATCTAACTTTTACAAAATTAAGAATTAACCATTCAAGGCCTGGGCATAGTGCCCCATGCCTATAATTCCAGCACTTTGGGAGGCTAATGTGGGAGGATCCTTTGAGGCCAGGAGTTAAAGACCAGCCTGGGCAGCATAGCAAGGCCCTGCCTCCACACAAAAAAAAAAAAAAAAAAAAGAATTAACCATTCAAGACAAGAGCAGAACAGATGCTGCAGAGCAGTGCATGATGAATGCCAAATTAACTGCATGGATAATTACTGGTACAAGAGTGAATAGGGCACTAATATTTATTTGGGATGGATAAACTTACACATGATCTCACTGAATCCTAAAAACACCTACTTCACTGGCTTGCTATCTGCATTTAACCTGCCGAAGGACACACATGGGTAGCCAAAAGAGCTGAGAATTCCACCCCACATCTATCCACCTCCACATCTGTGGCCTCCCACCTAGGGGTGCTTAGAAAGGGTAGGTCTTGGAACAATGGGTGAATATGCATATATGTGTGTGGTGAAAGGATGGCATTGTTAATAAACTAACAGAGGAAAAAAGGAGGAAAGATCACAGTACACAACTGTCCCTTTGTTTGTTTAACCACCTGTGGCTTAACTTGTTGTCTTTAAGAGTTTGTTTTAACAGCATTTGAAGAGTTACCAAGCAGAAAGTAAGGTGTGGGCTCCCTCCCATATCCTCTTGGACCATATTCCAAGGAGACTGATAAAGTCAGCCTGGTAGAAAAGCAAGCACAGCTGTCTCCTGTTATCAATAACATGTTATACAAAAGGTGTTACTTCGTACCCCTACATCTCTCCCACTGTCTTCACTTTCCAGATGATGTTTCTCTTTTGGCTCCCCGTTTCCCCTCCATATCACCTCCCTCCTTTGATACACTTTCCCCTCCTCATTCCTATTCTTCACCACTCTGCCCAGCTGCACTCCCTCCAGCCAGCTGTTCCAAAATCCCTCCCCACCTGCACACCAGCTCCCTCTTTGGGAGGTTACTGGGTCAAAAGACATTATAAATTACTCAGAGCCAAAATCAAAATCAAGCCTTTTTTCTTTCATGACCATCTGAGGCCATTTGCCTCTTTACTAACTTAGCTCCTGGCACAGGGGAGCGACAAACCATCTTAACAATACACTTCATCTCCCAGTTGGCCCCTGATATTTGACATAAACTCCACAAACTTTAAAAACAAAAAGCCTCAAACTCCACAAGCAGAACTTGTCGACCTAGCCTTCAAGGTCTTCAATAACTGAGATGAGGAGAGGAAAGAGAAAAAGAGGGAATGAGACCGGCAGCAGGCCCTAGAATAAAGTTTTCCAAATGGTGGCTACCACTACAAAAGGAGCTTTTCAGAGACACAGTTACCCTAGCGGTCCATACAAGAAGACACCAAGACCACACTCTTCTCCAAAAACTGAGCCCTACCTTCATCTGCAACCAACTCTGGGTCACTGGAATAAAAAATGCCCCAGGAAGTGGGCTCCCCAAGACCATGCCCTCTCTACAAAAGGGAGGGACACTGAAAGCGGCAGTACCCTCTCCTTGAGACAGGGGACCACACTTGCCTTCTAGAACTGGTGGGCACCCCACCTGAGCCAACGTCCTCAATACCCACGAATCTTCTGGGACTGCTTTCGTCCGACGGACGGACCCTGGTTTCAAAACCAACTTCACTTCACAACATCGAGATGGCTCAGCCTTGGGTAACTCTCTCTGTTGCAGGTAAACAAGTAGATTTTCTAATTGATACTAGAGCCACTTACTCTGCTCTTCCTAAATTTTCAAGACCTCTACCTCCTTCCTCTATCTCCATCGTCAGAATTAAAGATAAAATACAAAACCCCCTGTGTACTCCATAGCTCCTCTACTCACTGGGAGATCAGGTCTTTACTCATTCCTTTTAGTGCTTCCCAACTGCCCTACACCCTTATTGTAAAGAGATCTTAGGGTGCAGTTAGACACCCAATTCCTTCTATCACCACAGACTTCCTTTCTCGGGCTCTTGGAAAAGACTTAACTGGGATTTTATATGCAGCCTTTTCCCCTTGGTATGAATAAATAATGGTACACTATTTACGTCCAAAGCCCTAGCTCTGTACTTTCAAAATATTAATATGAATTTTCTGCCTGTTACACCTAAAAATATCTACTTCTGTCTGTATGTCTGTATGTTTGTGTCTATATGTGTCATATGTATGTGATATTTTACTACCAAAATATGTAAACGAGCTCTAATTGGCTTGAAAAAGTAAACGCTTAAATATTTTATCAAAAACATGGAAAAAACCTCAAATGCCTTTTAGTTCACGTGACTTTGGTAACCTTTGGTAAATAAAACTGATTTTAAAATTATTATTAAAGTTATCTTAAGGTCATAAAACTACTATTTCAGTGATATCTTAAATTTTACTAGATTTGACTGTGAGTGAGACCAAGAGCTTGCAAAGCGTTCCTTAGAACTATGACAAAGCTGGATAAACCTCCTTCCCTATACTCTTTTCAGACTCCATAGCTCCCCTAGAATGCCTTTATTTCTTAGCCCTTTTAAACTTATGGACAGTCTGTTCTCCTCTTTCACCTCAAGTTCCCCACCCCAACTTGACACTTATCAACAGTCTTTGGAAATATAGATACCCACCTTCCTCAACCCCTGAATTTAAAGAGACCTCAACATTTACAGCCCAGAGACTGGGTTTTACTCAAAAATCTCCCAGGACAAACTGGGCCCCTCCAACCTTAATAAAAAGGTCCTTTTTAAGTAATTCTCACCACTCTCATCACAGCTAAGCTTCTACAAATTCTGTCCTGGATTCATCTTCCCAACTCAAACCTACTGATCCTCCAGAGGAACCTTCTTCCACCCACCATGAACTCCCTAGAAACCCACCGGCCTACACCTGCCAGCCCATCACCGATACCAGACTTTGATATCACTTGACAAAAGCCCCCAAACAGTGAGCTTAAATACTATGCTGTGGTATATATGGCTTCTTATTTTCCTAGTCCTCCTCCTTATATCTCTACCCAACTTACATACCAGGCCTGTCCCCCTTTTGCCCATAATGAAAACCCTAATAATCATCCCACTTTCCATATTCCCCACCACGGGCGTCCTACAACATCCCTGTCTGCCTACAGTCCAAGAGGCCCTCCAACTTCTCAAAACTGTGGACTCTTCTCACAAATTGTTAGATGTGGGCCAGGCGAGGTGGCTCACGCCTGTAATCCTAGCACTCTGGGAGGCCGAGGCGGGCGGATCGTTTGAGCTCAGGAGTTCGAGACCAGCCTGAGCAAGAGAGAGACCCCATCTCTACTAAAAAAATACAGAAAGAAATTAGCTGGACAATTAAAAATATATATAGAAAAAATTAGCCGGGCATGGTGGCGCATGCCTGTAGTCTCAGCTACTCAGGAGGCTGAGGCAGGAGGATTGCTTGAGCCCAGGAGTGTGAGGTTGCTGTGAGCTGGGCTGACGCCACGGCACTCTAGCCCAGGCAACAGAGCAAGACTCTGTCTCAAACAAACAAACAAAACAACAACAACAACAACAACAACAACAAATTGTTAGATGTGTACCAATATTTCTCCACAGAAGGAGCTTGTCACTATCCCTTTCCCACCTCTTGAATGAAATCAGTTAAAATCTTATGTAATCCTCTCATATTCATATGGCCTTGGGTGGGCCATAAACCCAACAGTTTGACCCAAAGTAGATCACCTCCTCTTAAACTCTCTGTATAGCAAAGCCAACCTTAATCTCCAGGTAACTATATTCGCTTCAGTTTCACTTACGAAACAAACTTTCCTGTGCCTGATTACTCCATCTTACCCAGGTCCTTTCATGAAAAAAAGTTTGGATCACTCCCTGACTTACAACCACACTTTTGATCTATCTACTAACAGCGTTTGGGTCAAACTACCCGCCTGGTCCCCTTTCTAGAACATATACTTTCCTAAACCCCACAATGTCACTACTACGTGAACCCAGACAAGCTATTCAAAAACCAACATTTGTCCCCCATGCCCTCAATCATGACCCTTAAAGGGACATAACTTTTGGTTCCAACCTAATAATATCAACAAACAGGGATGTCAAAAACTAAACAACCCTGAGACCTATGACATAAAATAAAACCCTACTATTCTTTCCTTCAATTAGACACATAATCACTCCACTATTCCTAAATATACCTCATGCTTACCTCCATTGGCTGAAATGACTTTAGCTTTTATGTATGAAGACATAAAACATGATAATACCTACCTTAAAAAACCTTATTTCAATATATACATAGATATTTGTCTAAATCCCAAAAATCAAACTTACTTTCTCTGTAGATCAAATACTTATTTATGCCTCCCAACAAACTAAACAAAAACTTGTAGTGTAACACATATAATTCCTAACCTTACTCCTATCAATAATACTATGCCTCATACCCTCAAACCACATGTGGAGCCTTTATCATTCTTACAATAATTGGAATAATATCTGGACTTGTTACTGACCCAACTAACTAACTTAATTCAATCTTTTCAGTATAAAGACTGTCTTTGAAAACAAGCTAATTAGCCACAGAATCAGCCCAACAAATTACTATATTACAGCAACAAATAAATTCCCTGCTGGGGATTGTTTTACAAAATAGACGGGCTCTGAATCTCCTACGTGCCAGTCAAGGAGACACATATGCCATAATAAAAGAAAATGATTGTTTCTTTATTAATCAGTAAAAAAAAATACAAACTAACCTTCAAGACATTATAAAAAGGACTAATACACTTCACAGACAAAGAACTTCTGGTGAATTTGACTGGTACAATTTTAAACTCCAGGTGTGGCCATGGTTCTCTTGGTTAACACCTCTCTTAGGACCCCTGACAGCTTTACTTTAACACATTTTCAGACCCTACATTCTCCACTATTTAATAACATTCATACAAAACCAAAATTAAAGCCCTTACTGTTTCCCTCCAACGTAATCCCTATCTCGCCTCTATTCCGGCTTTTAAGACTATCTACTTTCAGCCCCTTCCTCTTAATGACCCTCAGTTGGGCTTTCAGACAGGGGCAACTCCATGACCCTAAGTCAACAGCAGGGAGTGGATTTCCCAACTCCTATACTACATTTCCCTGATGCCTTTTTTGCTGGTTAAGCCACATTCTGGAATAACGCAATCACAAGAGGTACCCGTTCATACTCCTCTTGCTGGATCCTTTTGTAGCCTTGACACATTTCCAGTCCGCTAACTATGAATGCTATGGTATGATTTATGTAAAGATCTCAGACTGTTTTACAGCCAGTATCTTAAAATAGAGAAAGCACTGCACTAGGCATCAAAGCTCTACACCCAAATTTGTCACATATTAGCCATATGACATTAAGCAAATCACCCAAACCTAGTAAGAGCTATTTGCTTCATTTGCAAAACAGAAAAATTCCTATACTCTCATTCTCACAGGATTGTAAGGATCAAATTATAATAATATATGTCAAATATTTTCTATTTCTAAGGTATAGTAAATATGAAATATTACTTATACCTTGCTTGCTCACTAAATGAGAAAACTAATCTCTAAAAGGAGATCTCCAAGTCACATGTAGGGCTCATTTTCATATCTCTTAAAGTACTCAGCCTTTCATAGTTTGATTTGAAGAACACTAGTTAGTCAGATACATATATATTGGCAAAGCATTGTTTAACTGCCTTCTTGTTATACGCAACTGCAGGCCATGGTTTTCCTTGTTTAAACTTTCCTTTAGTTATACTATATAGTATTTCAACTGTCTAGATCATAATGTTGGTTTGTCTATGAATATATGGTATAAGGCAGAAACTAGAAAACATCAGAACTTTTGCTTTTTTAAAATTCAGTAGGAAAATGCAATTAAATACATAATAGGAACTTATGTCTCATCAAAACATTAATAAATGATGATTTAATGAAAATGCAGTAAGAAAATGTAAATGAAAATGAGAAAAGTTGTTTAATACCTCAGATAGGTTGCATGGTATGGTAGAAACAGTACTGGGCTAGGAATTGAAAGACATAGGTTCAAGATCTGGCTCTTGAGCCTTATTAGCTGTGTGACTCCAAGGAACCCGGGCAATTCATTCATTCATTCAATATTTATTGTACACCTATTGAATGAAGGTACCATGATGAACCCATGAACTCCTATCCTCAAGAAGCACAATCTAGTGGAAGAGGGAAACATGTAAATAATTAATATATAACATGAAATGCATTAAAATATACCTTATGCATAGGGTTATGTGGAAGCTGATCAAAAGCCATCAGAAAAGGCAGGAGAGAGGAATGAGGGCCTATGGGTACAGTTACAGCATTTCTCTTTCATTTCATAAATTGAATGACTGCACCCTAGGTGTTCTAAACTGCTTCAAAAACATAAACACTCATTATAGTTCTACAATAACTCTACTATTAGGGAAAGACTCACCCTGGCTAAAAAAGGTCCTTTAACATGTCACTGGTTGCTAGAGTTTTGCTCTCTTTAGATGTTCCCTCCAAATCATTTCTCATATTTACTTTTGAGATGCAGGCTTCCACCTCATTACACTGTACTGCATAATGTCCTCAGCCTACAAAAGCAGGTTGTGCCTGCTGGGGCCACTGTGCAAAGGAAAAGAGGTAGAGTGGACCCTTCTCAGCCCTCTCCTTCTGACCCTTTCTTTCTGTGTGGGGCTTTGCATTCCTAAGGATGGGCCCCTCCTCTGCTTGGAGATGTTACCTAAATCATGAAATGATATTAGTCAAAGCAACGGAACTTCAAAAGCATTTCCTTCCCAGTTCCTACTATAACATTTCTTTTGGCATAAACTGCTCATTGTAATGTATTAAGTATCAGACTTCTGATGACTTGTCATACTTAAGTGACAAAACTACAGAAAACTTTTGAGTTTTTATAATAAAATGGCATTGTGGCTGGGTGAGGTGGCTCACACCTATAATCCTAGCACTCTGAGAGGGAAGATCACTTGAGCTCCAGAGTTCAAGACCAGTCTGAGGAAGAGCAAGATCCCATCTCTACTAAAAATACAAAAATTAGCTGGGCGTGGTGGCATGCACCCATAGCAGTACCAGCTACTCAGGAGGCTGACACAGGAGGATCGCTTGAGTCCAGTAATTTGAGGTTACAGTGAGCTATGATGATGCCACTGCACTCTAGCACAGGTGACACAGACCTTGACTAAAAAAAAAAAAGTCAAATGGCTTTGTTATGCTAAGAGCTACATGTGGGAGTGTCAGGTGTGGTTAGAGAGAATTGTCCTGGTTCTTTGGGTACTTGCTTGGAAGAATCACAAGCAGGGTTGGTGTGAGGGAGTGATGACAGACACGAAGCACTGCCACACAAGCAGCTTTCATTGCAAAGTGAAAGTAAGTTCCAGAGAGAGGAAAAAGTCTGTCCCCATGAGTGGAGATGACCCTGAGTTTAAAGACAGAGTACAGAAAGTATAGTACACTCTTAAGGTCAATAGAGAGCGGACTGCTCCAATAAGGAACAGCAACAACCCAGGGTTAGAGTCTGTCCTTTACTCTAATCCCTAATAATATGTTAAGCTGGGGGTAGAATATTCACATCTTTTCGGGGAAGTGGATGGAGATTCCTGGAATCATGTGGCCCTCCCATTTCCTGTATGGCAGTCCTGTATGGCTGGCTCCAGAACTGTCATGGCACTAGGGGCTATGAGTTTTACTATGTTAATGAGGGCAAGGTCACCTTTCATCATAAGCTCCGAGCTTCTGCGCATGCTCCCAGTTGGGAAAAGTCCCTAACCTCAAGTTCTTGCTGTTGTGGTTTCTTTTCTCTGTTTTTATTGGTCCCAACCCTCAATCCTTAACCACATCCCCTATCGCCTGCCCTGCTGACTGCATACCCCTCCTCCCTACCTAACAGGAATAGAGGCAATAGCAACTCTCTCCCTTTCCCTCGCCCTGACATAATACGTGCCTTGTCAACTTTAAAAGGTACAACCTGGTCATTGACTTATCCTACATCATCTAGTAGTTGAAATCATCTTGTCACTGTAAACACTTTGCTTTCCTAGTGATGATTATATCATCTCTTTCTCTCTGTAGCAGTTCTGGTGGGGAAGACGCAAAGAGGAATCAACAGTAGAGCCAAGTGAGAAGTAAGAGGGAGAGAAACAAGAATTAGAGACTCTTAGGAATATGGTATAAATTGTTACTTTCAGAGCAGTCATTTCATTTAATTCACATTCAGTCTGGAAACTTTATCTTTCCCAATTCAAAACTGACATTCTAATCCAAAGGAAAACTGAATTGAAATGTTTAACATATTAGCACCAGTGCCCAAGTAGTGTTTACCATGCCTTAATTCATCCAATTCTCATAAGAATCCCATGTTCTCATAAGAATCCTATCTTGCTCTTGCTCTGTAAAACTATCTTGTCCTTCCTAAACACACGTTGTTTCACACCTGCCTTGCTTTTGGTGTGTCTGGTCATTCTCCAGCCAAGGGCACACCAAGAAACCAGAGCAGACTACAACTACCACCGAACATAAGTGCTTTACATGACATTAACTCATATAATCTTCACAAGAATCCTAGGAAATGGATAGTTTCATTATCCCTATTTTACAAAGGCAGAAACTGAGCAAATTGCCCTAGGCCTATACAACTAACAACGCACAAAGCAATTTGGCTCCAGAGCTTAAGAATTTACCTACTATACTATGTAGCCTCTCTAGTAGTTGTTCCTGTAAAAGCCATATTGAATGCTTTAGAAAGACTAGATGAAGGTGAGTCATGCAAATTGCTGTTAGGTGTAGGAGAGACAACTGTAAAGACTGGGGAAAATTTCATAAACACCTAGAAAGACTGTGCACTCAGATGGCTTTGGAAATGACTTTATGCACTCCATGTTTAAGATACCATAGATGGTATAGCCTAGGAGTTGGCAGACTCTGTGAAGGGCCAAATGGTAACCATTTTAGGTGTCGTAGGCCATGAGGTCTCTGTTGCAATTACTCAACCCTGTTTTGTTGGGCGAGAGTAGCCCTAGATAATATGCAAACAAATGAGCAAGGCCATGTTCAATAAAACTTTATTTACAAAAACTGGCAGCATGCTGGGATAAGATTTGCCCTGCAGGCTGGAGTTTACTGATCCCACACTCCAAGAAAAGGCTAAGGTCTTATGTTAAAAGAATGGCAAAAGAATGTTTACATTTTCAGTTAAAATGAAATGCTTAAGAAATGCACATACCTAGTATCTGTATGATTCCCTGCTTTACCTTACTTTTTCAGTTAACCAACTAATGGCTCTAAAAGTCTGCTTTCAGTAACTGAGTGAATAGAATGTGGTGTCAATCTCCCAGAACCTATATTTTAATTCATATCCCTATCACCACACCTATGATATAACTTAGCTATAATTTTATACTATTAGTTTTAAAAAGCACTCACCAGTATAGATTAGTATGGGTGTACTTCTATTATATAAATAGATTGTCACCTTTGTTGCAAAACTGCTGAAAGGAATTGTTAAAACTTCTGCTTCATGGTCAAACTTCAAGGGGTCAATGTATTTTATGAAAATATCTAAAAGTTGTGTGCTTAAGCAAAACAAATAAAAATGCTTAATTCAAACTTGAGATCAAGGACCCCACTATGGGCACAAAGGCTTACAATTTAGCAGTATGCAAACTATAATAAAAAGCAGAACAGGGGATGTGCCAAAAGGTGCAAAGTTCTCTTGAAGGGAGCTACCAATCACTTCAATTTCATGCTAACAGAGTAAAACATTCAGGTAGGGGACACCTGTGTGGAGTATCAACCTGTTCGTGAGGGGAAGCCCCGAGTGTAAGAACTCCAGTGAGATCTGTGGAAATGGAAGCTGCACTGGGGCACTATCCGGTTATCCATACCTCAGCTAAGCCAGGCCCCCCCACAAGATTGTTCCAAGAATGATACCAGGTTAGCCAAAGAAATACTTATGTAAGATACAGAGAGGGTGGAAACTGGAGGCAGAGGATTCGGCAACAATTGATGTTGGTTTAGGACTCACAGGAATGTAACACATAAAGGTCTGAAAAGGGGCAAAATGTTTTACAAGTTGTCTCTTTAAAACTCCTTATCCTTTTTGGGAATTAAAATCTGCATTACTGTCTAAGTCCAGTAATCAAGGGGGCAGAAAATGTTCTTTGTTTTCTAGTATTTTAAACCACAGGAGATGGCTCAACAGAATTATCCGGACAAAGGTCACAAGATCTGTCTTGATCAGAGACAAGGTCAACCCAAACCACCAACTATAGTTAAACAGCTCGAAGCTGAAACCTCCCCTTTAGAAACTTTGTACTTCTGCTTAAAGTGGGGATGGTGGTCTTTTGAGACACTAGTCTGTCACTCTCATTGTTTGCTGGCAAATTATTAGAATAAACTTCTCTTTCCTTTTCTTCAAACCACTTGTCCCCATTCTTCATTCTGATTCGGCCTTGGGGACAAGTACCGAACTTTTGGTAACAGGCAGACTCAACAAAACCCTGGGGATTTTCTGCCTCCAAAGTTTCCTCCTTCCATCACCCACCCCAAAATATCTCAGCTCTCCTGCACCTCACCTGTGTGGCATACAGGTGGACTCTAAAAAGGGGACTTTCCTCAAGATGTATGCCACAGTGCTTCAGGGCTGGTTAGGTTCTTGTTCACCCACCAGCTCACTATCTGAATCAAAAGACCAAGAATCCAGTCCCAGTCTGCCCTTTACTCTGTGTGACCTTATACTAGTCACCTGAGTGCTTAGTTTCTTCATTTCCCTATCTGTAAATTCTGGGATTATGAGGAGATTAGGACTGAATTCAATGACCTCTAAAGTCTAAAAGCTTCTGGACCAGTTGGTACATTGGAAGCATGGGACAAATGGCCCATTGCCTAGATGGGGAAACTGAGGCACCGAGCACTGGGCCCAAGGGTCACTCCAGGGGCCAGGATGAAGCTCCGGTCTCCAACCTCCCAGTCCCAGGCTCCTTCTCCTTCTGCCGAGCTGAGAAGAGCAGCGAGGAGGGTCCTTATTCCAGAGGGGATGGGACGGTGCCCATGCCAGGGTTGTGAGAAGGGGTGGGAAAGGCCTTACCTTCCCCGGTTGAGTTCTGCCACTGGTGCCTGCCTCTCATAATGTTAACCCATCACCTTCATGACTCCTCAGAAACCCCCTCTACTTCTCCAAAGGTTTAGTTAGAAATGCTCAAGAGCACACCAGCCCGGGGCCTTAAAATGTGGCTTATGGAGCGCTTGCTAACACGTTACTTCTCTCCTGTGATTCTGGAAGTCAGCCTGTCTTACTCTGCTTCACCCAGGCAGACTGCCATCCTTGTACAAGCTAGTTCACTAATTTCAAACTAGTTTTAGCAGTGGCACTCTTTTTTTTTTTTTTACATTAAAGCTCACTTAAAATCCTAATACATAACAGATACAAGGTACGCAATTAATCTTTTTGCAGTGTTTTTCAATCTTAGCACCATCAACATTTTGGGCCAGGTAATTCTTTGTGGTGGGTGGCTGTCCTGCACATTGTAGGATGTTCAGAAGCATCTCTGGCCTCTACCTACTAGATGCCAGTAGCATCTCTGGCCCTCCCTCTCCACGCCAGTTTTATCAACCAAAAATGTCTCCATTGTCAAATGTCCGGTAGGAGGCAAAATCACCCCTGACTTTAACCACCATTGGGATAAAGTATAAAGTCCTCATATATATTAAAATTTCAACACTGCCTTATTATTAAACTCAATGAGGATACTTAGACTGCAAAACTGAAATCAAGGCTTGTGGGCTAAAAACTGACGACACTTGAGTTTTAATATCTAATCTTTTTCTGTTTTGTTTGGGGTGCACAATCTCAAAAAATCTTGATTCATCAAGATACGTGGTCAGGTCCTTGCTGGTACAACGGTGTGTGAGCCAAGAGACGCACGTGGGCCTGAACCCACACACCAAGCCAGGGCAGAGCCCCAGCAGCATGTCCACAGCTGGCATGGACGTGGAGGGAAAACACCCATTCCTGGAGCGACACAACTCAAGCAGAGGCCCTTTAACCATCTCACTCCACTACTACCACCACTGTATCACACTTTCCATTTCAACTGAATGGGCAGTTGTCTTTTAGGATCGTGAAATTTCACCCATGATATCAAAACCACAGGGAAAGTGCTGGTGAGAACACTGGTGCTGAGATCACATCCAACCATCTCCCAACAACTTCTAATATTTGTTCAGTTTAAAGTATAAATGTCTCCACCAGGGATTCTCCAGCCTGACCATATACAAGAGCCACTGGAGGAGGCTGTAAACTATGCAGAGTCCCACATCTTATCCTCAGAATGTCCCACCTGGTAGGACCAGGTGAGGCTGCCAAATGTGCATGTTAAGTAAGTTCCCCCAAGTTATGTGGGTGCACCACTTTGAGAAACTCTGTTCACCAGCAAGTTTCTCACAGCTGGAGAAAAATACATGAACAAAAGATTTTAGCCTAAAGATTTTCAGATTCTCCTACAAACTAAGCAAAGTTATGAGGACCTATCTTCTGCAATGAAAAATTAAAATGTTGCTCTATGTCTGGGCACAGTGGCTCATGCCTGTAATCCCAGTGTTTTGGGAGGATCACTTGAGGCCAGAAGCTCAAGAACAGCCTGGGCAACACAGCAAGGCCCTGTCTCTACAAATATTAAAAAAAAATTAGCTGGGCATGGTGGCTTATGCCTATAGTCCTAGCTACGTGGGAGACTGAAGCAGAAGGATCAGTTGAGCCAAGGAGTTCAAGGCTGCAATGAGCTACAATCACACCACGGCACTCTAGCCTAGGTGACACAGTGAGACCCTGTCTCAAAAATAAAAAATGTTGTTCAGTGAATGCACAATCTATACTGCACTAATTCTGACCGACCAAGCTGCAAGCACTTCAGTGATTCTGATGTATGCTTTTTAATCTACCTCAAATCAACTGGTAGTCCTCCAGTGTTGAGAATACATCATTAGTATCATTCAATTGTCTTTTTACAAGTGTAAAAGCATTAAGGCAATTAATTCTGAACCTTTGAAATACATAAACATTTTCCAAAACTAGAATGTGCCTGGCAACTACAGATGGTATTTCTCCAAGATTTTACAGAAGTGGCAAAGATGTCAAGAGGGCAGCTACTCTCTCAGGGTCCAATCAGAGCCTTCTTCCCGTTTCTACCTCTCTTACTCACTCCTCCTTACTCCACTTCAGTCAAGCGGGCCTCTTGCTCAAATTGCCTTTCCCTCTGCCCCTCCTCCACTGGCTGTCTCCCTGCCATCTTTGTTTTGGCTTTCACTCAGAAGTTGTCTTCCAGCCGGGCACGGTGGCTCACACCTGTAATCCTAGCACTCTGGAAGGCTGAGGTGGGAGGACCACTTAAGGTCAGTAGGAGACCAGCCTGAGCAAAAGTGAGACCCCTATCTCTGCAAAAAATAGAAAAATTAGCTGGGTGTGGAGGTGCGCACTTGTAGTCCCAGCTACTCAGGAAGTTGAGGCAGGAGGATGGCTTGAGCCCAGGAGTTTGAGGTTGCAGTGAGCTATGATGATGCCACTGCACACTAGTTGGGGTGACAGAGTGAGACTCTATCTTAAATAAAAAAGTTGCCTTCCTTGACCACTCACCCTCAGTAAACAGCATTCCCAATCCTCAACCCTGTGATTCACTTTCCTGCTTTACTTTATTGCACGACATTCATTATTACTGACACATATTTGCCTATTCTCTGCTCTCCCCACTAAAATATAAGATTCCTAGAGCAGGGACTCTGTTTTGTTCACTGCTATAACGCAGGAACCTAAAAAGTGCCTAGCATGTAAAAGGCATTTCACAAGCACCTGTAGAATGAATAAATGAATGCATTGGTAAGTGGCCTGCAACTAGATTCCTACAAAAAAAGTTAACCAAAATTCACCACCATCCTAACAAGAGGCTGATGTGAAGACCAGACTTTCCATGTGTCCAAATATTACAATCACTGGGCATTTATTAAGTGTCCAGACCACACCAGGCACATGGAGAACAGGGATTGAGGTTCTTTTTCAAACAAGACCCACTGTATGTGTATGCTGAGGGAAAGGGAGGTGAACAAAATTAAATGACTATCACCCACCACCATGAAAAAAACAACTGAATCTGCTTTTTTTTTTCTTTAAGAAAAGAGGAAACAGATAAAACTACTCAACTGTTTTGCTATTTGATAATGGCCAAATTGCTTAACCTCTTTGAGGATGTTTGTTATTCTGTAAAAAGCAGGGTTGGGTGAGAACATTTCTATTGCCCCTTCCGCCACTAAAATGTTATGATCCTCACTCATCTATTTTTCAAAGTAAGAACAGGCAACAAGCTTATATTCAATGGATGCAAATATGTTACAGACATTTAGGGGAGAGGAGAAAGCTGAATAAGTGGGAGAAGATGGATTTCAGAAGACAAAAGGGGAGAGTTGGGGGTGCACAGGAGTGGAGAAAAGAGGATTGGGGTTGGGGGACAGGAAATTCTGGGGAGGGAGAATGGAAGGAAAAGACAGGAATGAGGAATAAAAGCCACACCACTATTCTCACCACATTCTGTTCCCTGGAGCTGGGGAGTCTCAGAGGAACTTTGCAAACTCCTCTTTGCAAATTCTGAAAGCAGATCCACCCACAAACCAACTTAGAGATTATCCTCTGAATTCAAGAATCCCTGCCACCCCTTGGCATGGGACAGAGTCCAGCCAGATGTGTAGAAGGTTGCCCTAAACTGGATTAAAAAGTGGAGGCTGGAAAAGGACTCCTTCCTCATGCAGAACATAGCAAATGTGGGATTTCTGCCAAAACATACAACCAGGGGGAAGAGGGACCCACCTTTAACTGGCAAATGCTGAGGGTAAAAGGCACCCTCCAAGGGCCTGTGCGTTATTTGCTGTCAAGGGCTCCACCAAAGCACCTTGGTGAAGTGCCCTGACCTCTGTGCATAAATACCCTCAATTGCGTTTAAATATATTCTAAAACTTACCTTCTGCCTGGGAAACCTCTTTTCACAGGGTAGCTTATAGGTCTAGACTAAACAGGTAAATGTGTGGGTCAGGGCTGATTGACCAGACACCTGAGGACAACTACAAGCAGCGAAGTCTCACAGAATAGCAGCAGCCAAACAGGCCATCAGAAAAAGAAACCTTCTGGTCCAGTGAAGCCACACTAATAGTGGCCCCTCTATCCTGTTTTCTGATGATGCCAGAGGCAGCAAAACAAATTTTGAAGAGAGCTCAGTGTTGTGGGAAATGACTTCAGTGCCGCCGACCACAGAAAGGGCAGGCACTGAGAAGCCCCATCATGGCTTCTGATGCTGGACTGGCCGTGGCACCTCTGACCTGGAGGCTGCAGAGTTTTTAAATAATTTCAAACTTAAAACTGCAAAAGTAGTACAAAGAATTCCCATCTACCCTTTATATAGACTCCCCAATTATTAACATTTTTACATTTGCGTTGTCATATTAGTATATAATTATGCATATTATTTAACCATTTGAAAGTTAAAGATGTGATAACACTTATGTCTAAATATTTTAGTATTTCCTAAAAACAAAGACATTCCCTTATATAAGCACAGTATGATAAAAATCAGAAAGTTAACACTGATTCAATACTGTTATCTAATCTAACGACCTTATATAAATTTCTCTAGTAGTCCCAATGAGGAGGGCCTTAGAACAAAAACAACAAATTTTTTTTCCTCTTCCAGGGCCCAGTCTAGAATCATGTGGCATTCATTCACTGACATGTCCCCTTAGCCTCCTTTAATCTGAAACAGTTCCTTTATCTTTCATGACCTTGGCATTTTTGAAAAGTACAGGCTAATTATTTTGTAGAAGATCCCTCAATTGGGGTTTGTCTAATGTTTCTCCATGATTAGATTCAAGTCATACATTTTTGGCTGGAATATCACGGAAGTGATGCTGTGCCCTGCTCAAAGCATTTTCTCAAGAGGCACATGATGTTGATTTGACCCCATACTGGTGATGTTTAATTTGGTCAACTGGTTAAGGTGGTGTAAGCCAGCTTTCTCCACTGTCAAGGTACTATTTCCCCTTTGTAATTAATAAGTAACTTCAAGGGATACTTAGGGACTCAGTAAATATCCTGTTTTTCTCATCAAATCTACTTGTTTAGGTGCCCCCTGCTAGATTCTTGCAGGAGAAGGATAAAATTCTGTGTGAGGTCAAACAAGTTCAAACCTCAGGAATGAAATTAGGGCTGGATAAGCAGTACTGATCAGCAAGAATTAATATGTAAGACTCCTATCAGAATTAATTCAAATACTCCAGTTTATGTTCACTCTGAGCTATTAAGGAAGAAAAACAAAACCTCTAGATTTGCTTTTGAGAGTATGGCATAGATGAGTTGGGAGTATGCTATTATAGTTTCTCTGTCATACTCTCTGTTTTCTAGAAACTCAGCCCTTCAATTCACAAGGTGCCCGGTGGCAGCAAGAAGAGACACCCAGGTCCTGAGAGCTGACAGCTAGAGTCACCCTCACACCAATGCCTAATTTTCTAGGGGCAACGCTGAGGGGCTCACCTTGGTGATTCCCGGCCCACCATGGTATAGCATAGGGAGCTACATTTAAGACAAAAACTCAACTCTCAACCGCCTCATACTCTGGCATGACCAGGTTTAGAAACTCTGATTTGCCTTACCCGAGAAACACTGTTAAAACTCTTATCACAAAGTTAGAAACTTCAGAAAGTATATGAAAGCCGAAAGAACATTTAAAGATCACTGTCATCCTACAACCCAGTGATACTCACTGTTAACATTCAGGTCTATACTTTATCAGCCTCTACTCTTTGCACGTGTGTATTCTGTCACACTTGGGATCATACTGTTCATGCCAATCTTCTTCAAGATGGGTTCCACTGGGAAATAAAGTCCCACAAAAAAGGACTGGGCTATCTGTTTTTCTCAATTCTCCTAAGGATGGTCTACAACTAGAAATCATTCCAGAAGCACAGAAATTAATTCATAACATACAATGGTTACCTGAGAGTCTCTTGTAGAATCTCATTTGAGAAAGGGTAGTCTGTATTGTTGTACAATTTGCTTTGTTTACCTGACAATCTTTTAAATAAACATTTAATAAGCACCTTCCATACACCAGGTACTGGGAATATAAAAATAAATCAGATACAGCCCCTTTCCTCTTTAAATGAATAATCTAGCCAGGAAAACTGAAAATACCCAAATACTCAAAATACCAAATAACATTATGATAGTGAAGCTACAGCATGCCTCGAGCATCCTGGGCAGAGAACGAGAGGCTCCATCAGAAGAAATCGGGGAGGCTTCCCTGAGGAGGTGATGTATGAATGGGCCCTTGAAGGATGAGAAAGACTTAGAGACAGAAAGAAGAGAGTAGCAGGCATTCCAGATGGAGGGAAGGGCATGCTAAATGCCCAGAGAGGGAGGTATGAGGAGGCCAGATTACAGGGGGCCTGGCGGAAAGTGGACAGAAGATGCAGCTAGGAAGGAACCAGGCCCTCCTAACTTAGCCCAAAGGAGGACGGCCCTACGTGGTTCTCAAGCAGGAGAATGGTGAGATCATACTGGGATGAAGAAGGCCAAGGGAGGGGGTGCCAATAAGGCCACTGAGATCATTGCAGTGAGGGGTGATGGAGGAGCTCTGTCAAAGCCAGGAAGGCAAGAAGGGGTTTGACCAAGAGATGTAGAAGAGGAAGATGCCACAGGACTTAGTGACTGAGCTGGCGGGGGGCGGCGGGGGGAGGCTGTTCTTATAGTACTGGGCCATCCAAGACCCAGTCTGCATAACACATTCAGGTCGCTAATGGGGATCTGGGGTAGGCATGCAGAAAGGCTTCACAAATGCTGCCATCATTCTCAAGACGATTCAATGGCAGAGGCGGGGGTACCCCTCAAAGAGAAAGAGGCCAGAGGGAGCAGGACATGACACTAGGAGCAAACTAAAGCACGTGTCCATAGAACTGCCCCTCCCTTTGGGTCCCTCCAAACTTTAAACTCCTTATGTAAGAGCTCCCCAGGCAGGTGGGCCCATGTGACAGCATATAGTGTATACAGAATCCGCTATGGGAGAAACAAGTCTGTGGAAACCCCATGAATGCTACAGAGAAAGCAAAATCTAGAAGCCAAATTTTTAATGGAAAATTTCCCTCTCAACCTAAAGGAAATACATGTAGTTGGGGGTGAATAAATAATATTTAATAGGAAAAAGTGAAAGTCAGTAGAACTGACGGTTAACAAAAGCAATTCTGGGACCCAGTATGAACAGGCTCCAATGTGGGGACCTTTATCTAAACTTTAGTATATGGGAAATACAGGGTATGAGATGATAGGGAAGTCTGTAGGCAAATTCTAAAATAACCAAGATCCCACCACCCCACAAAGAAAAGGTAAAGGTAAAAGGTTCTTAAGATTTTGGAGTGTGAAAGCGTTATCACCGAACAGGACCTTAGAAATATCCCTGCGGGAGCAGCTGGCCAAGTGGGTGGAGAAGGGAAAGTGGGGAACCTGCTAGTCGGCTTTCACAACAACTCGTGGTATTCAATAATCCTATTTGTCCTGGAGGAACTGAAGAACCAGACTAGTCATATAAAACCCCACATTGGAAAGTAGCAATGATCCTAGGCACTGGAGGGACAGTGATTAGGAAGAACCTAGAGTTTGACAGGACCTGGTAATTCAGGGATGGCAGGAGAGGGAGGAATTGTACAGAAGGCAAAGGAAGACTTTGTTTGGGTCACTTTAAACTACGAATGAGTTAAACATGTTTAAATTTCTAAAAACCAAAAACATGTATTTAGGTCTGTAAGAGGCATGACTAAAACACAAGATTTCCTTTTACACCCCACTCACACATCTCTTGTGCTCTTGGCTCCAAAAATCTGGGAAAGCAGCATTTGGGCAGGCTCCCAAACACACATACCAGTTTTTAATCAAACATGCAGTATGTGCCTGGGGATAAAGCAATAAGCACCACGGACACTGTCCCTCCTTCCAAAAAACACTCATAATCTCATTTTTAAAAACAGAGAAGTAATCTTTCATCAACATAATTATTTTCATAGTTTTTCTTCTGAATTTATTCTATGTTGGACATGAGGGCAGAGTGTTATAAGACATTTCAGAAGATGGTGTGAGTGTGTGCATCTGTCTTCCCTGAAGGAGAAATGTTTCTGCCGTGGTCTGAGTAGGAATGAGAGTGGGATGGGGGAGGCAGGTGCCCCCAGAGCAGGGACAGCAGGCACCGATAGGAGAACTCCAAGTGCATTGTGGCTGAAGGGCCCAGCCCAGGAGGGCTCAATATACTGAGAGTTCTGGAAAAGGAAGCAGTCCATGCCACAGGGGGCTGGAATTTTATGCTAAGAATAAGAAGGAGCAAATGAAGGGGTGGTTTAAAGTGGAACTGGATTTTGGAGAGACCTCTCTCAAGGGAGGACTGGTTAGGAGGCTGCCATGGAGACCCAGGCGAGTGATGATGGTGGTACCTGGGAGTGCACACACCTGGACAGGGAGCAGAGCCACCTCAGATACATGAATTGTGACAGGAGCCATTCTGAGGGGCAGGGTGGAAACACATGATAGGCTGCAAAGACATGGATACAACTGCCTCATTTACCACCGCCAGGCCTGACTGCCTGAGTCTGAATCTGGCTCTGCCCACTAGAGTTTCTTAACCTCTCTGTGCCTCAACAGCCTCCTTTATAAAATGGGGATAGTAATGGTCCCAAACTCAGGGCTACAGTGAAAACTAAATGAGTTAATACATAAAACATGTCTGTAATAGGTGAGGATAAAGTGAGTTAGTAAAGCATCTATCTGTTTCTGTCCTATCTATCTTTTGTAGCATGCAGGTTCATTTGTAGGGGGTAGGAAGCAGATTTAGTTTGAACAAAAGAATATAAAGTAGCTCATTAATAATTTATTTTACATAGTCTGAAGTTGTTATTAGGTGCATAAGAGTTTAGAAATGGAAACTTTCTGGGAAATTGAAACTTTGATCCACCTGTTTCTTTTTAATTTTTTAAATGTAGCTACTAGGAAATTTAAAATTATATGTGCGGGTCAGGTTGTGTTTCTATTGGACAGTGCTGATCCAGAGGAGGGATAAGCAAGAAGCCCACAGCAGTCACCAAGTCCCGGGTGACTTAAGAACCTGACTGCAGAGAATGACAAGCAAATTCTCTTCTGCTGGAGTCTAGATAAGAAATGAGAAAAAAATGTTTGTCAAAAACAGAAAGGGGTGAAGAACAAGACAGAAGGGGATGAAAAAGCATAGGCCAGGGAAGAAGAAACTCTTCATGTTTACTAGAAAAACTGCCCCTGCTCAGAACTCAATAAACATAAGCCTTTAATTATGAAAAAGACACATCGTCTTAAAAACAGCCTTAACATCCAAAAGACAAAAGTATTATTCCATCAAAGTGGAGCTTTTTTCAATCTAAGTTGTTATTTTTATCAAGCCTATCCAATCCTATCACATGATATTTAACTATTATAATTCTAGATGTTAAAAATTGAAGGAAAAAAGGAAAGAATTCATGGGTAAAGGAGTGGGCGAACCATTCAATAACTTAATCTTGGCTATTTGTCCATGCCGTACAAGAGAATAAAAATGTCTTATATGACCTCAAAAGCCCAAACAAGAAATGGGCTTTCCCTCTAAGTCATGAGGAATTCTTAAACAGAAATGCAGAGACACAAGGAAAGCAGGTCAGAGAAGCAACACAAAATACAGAAAGAACAACATTACAGAGCTCAGAAAGGAGAG
Source organism: Varecia variegata (assembly GCA_028533085.1). NCBI lineage: Eukaryota > Metazoa > Chordata > Mammalia > Primates > Lemuridae > Varecia > Varecia variegata. The sequence goes on from CM052437.1 coordinate 60,209,482, forward strand.
GTTTGTTTGCAGCAAGAAGGTTGGGAGCTGAGATCAAGTCAAGCCGTTTTAGGCTAAAGTAACTCTTCCTTAAGGACTCCCCACAGCTCAGCCTGCCCTTAGGGCCTGCAGGGGACCACACTGAGATCATACATTGCACAGCCAGGTAGAAACTGATCCTGACTGCTGGAACGACTCCTGCCTCCGTCTCTTCAGAACTGTCACCCATATCAGCTAGTAGCGAGGAACTACCAATGTCATTATTCTAAAACTGGAATAAAATAGCTTTGCCTGTGTCTGCCCAGTCTGAACCCCACACACACCCATGACCCAACAATCCCTCTCCCAGGTACAGACCCATCAGAAATGCATACACCTGTGTACCAAGGCCAGGCAGTAGAGTGGTCATAGTAGCACTATTTTTTATAGCCAAGTGCTGGAAACTGCCCAAATGTCCAGTGACAATGCATGGATAAATATAGGGTCAATTCACCCAATGGTCACTATCAGCAATGAGAGTGAACACACTATAACCACAGGCAGCATCATGAGTGACTCTCAGAAACCTTACGCTTAAAGGAAGAAGACAAACGCTGTAGGATCACGGTACAAGTGCAGGAAGTCAGTACAGGGGTGGCCCTGGGGACCCAGTGACTGAGGGGAGAGCATGGGGAGCTCCTGCAGTCCTGTTTCTTGATCTGAGTACTGAGTGCAAGGGCATATTCTAATTGGAAAATTCATTGTGCAGTACACTCATGGTACATCTACTTTTCCAGTATCTATACTATACTTAAAAAATAATTTTGTCTGGTATCCAGGTAAGACAAGCCTGGTAGTGTCCTTAAACCCCTCTAAGCTCATTTTTCTGCTGCTCCCTTAAGCATTTCACTTGCTTATCCTCTGTACGTGTCCTTAAGCTGGATCTCTCTCCCAGGAGAACCTGTGTGTCACCATCATATTTATGGTTTCCTCCCATACCAGGGGCCTGTGGTTCACCCCCCCACCCCTTGGATGCCTTTGCTAACTTATACCACCCACACCGATCCAGCCCTTGCTTCCCCTCCCTCAGCAGTTTGGGAGTTTGTATCATCATTAACGTGGCATATTCCCAGTTGTTTTATTTCTGCCAAAGCTTCCCAGCTAGACTAAAAACACAGAGCATGCCCTCTGGGAGCGATCTCAATCCTCCATTGTGTTCACAGGCGGTGCAGATTAAATTGCTCCTCAGGAGCTAGAAGGGTGTGTAGGGTGAGCCTTCCCCTTCTCCCAGGAACTGCTGGCTCCAAGACACACATCTCTGTCCCACAGCACCTGGGATGGACTCCCACAGAGGACCCCCAAACCTCTTTTCATTGCCTGTCCACCTCCCAAGAACCAACCTGCTAGATAAACTCGCCCTACTGCTGCAAACAGCCCAGCAAGGGAAGGGGCAAGAATTGGAGGCGGCAAAACAAAGAACAAAGAGTTTGCTCCTAGTCTGCCTTCAATAGTTCCTGAAAATTCACCACCAATTTATTTTGATAACAGGGAACAATTTGCAGTTTGTGCCAAAATTATAATTTTCAAAATAGTCATAAATGCGAGCTTTCAGGATTTATTCTGGCCAGCCCTCTCTACCTCTCTGTCTTCCATAAGCCCCTTTGTGCCCTCCCATCTCACCCATTTCTTTTCTTGCATAAAGGAAGAAACACTGATTACAACAGAGAATATCCAAGGATCATTTCATCTTACTGAAACAGCAGAACCCATATAATAGACATACATGTCAAAAGACTCAGGACATTCTGAATACAGTGCTCTTGCAGTTCCTCTTAGTCTCTCCCTGTCCAAGCAATGGGATTCCTGGCTCTTTGACCAGCAATGTCACACTCCTCTGAGCTGTCAAGCTTTCAGGATTACACAAGCGAAACCACAACCCGTCCTGACCATATTTGAGTCTGTGCCCCTTCATTCAGCACAAACAGATTCCTCTTCCACAGTCTCAGGACGATGTATCCTTCCATAGAAGAGGATTAGCAGTCATAAGCCAAGGGAAGGCTCCGCTAAACACCAGAGGGCAGGAGATAAACCTCCTTCCTCTTTGCGACCCCAAAACCCAGCATGACCCTTGGCGCAAAGAGGAGCAGGCAACCCATGGGTGCCAGATGAAGTGCAGCACATAAACCCATTTTCCCTTCTAACGATACTTAATTAAGCCAAGGCCACATACATGAAGAATTAAGATATGAGGTATAAAATTCATCTTCCCAGTCAACTAGAGATTCTGCGGGACCCTCTTCACTTACAAATGTATTTTTATGATCAAAAAACCCACGGCCTGGAAGGGACCCTGGCCTTCGGCAGGTTAAGCCTCCCAGGGCACACCAGGAGACCAAGTCCACAGGGGGATCAGTGTCTGCCAAGGTCATCCAGCTGGTGTGGGGCAGGGGCAGGAACCCGCCTCTCTCTCTCTCTTTATTCGCTGGGCTCCTCAGCGATACTCTCTGAAAACCGTGCGTTACTTACGCACGAAAGGCGCTTAATGAATGCACGCCCGTGTCCAGGCACTCGTTGCTCACAATTCCGAGGAAACCAAAAGGTCGCCAAAATGCGTCTCTTCCGCAGGGCTGGCTGTAGAGAAGGGGCGGGGAAGGTCACGGGCTAATTTCTACAGCCAGACACCATATCACGCCTTCCGATGGATGCAGGGAGCGGCTGCGGGAGCTGCTAGTAACCCTGCAGAGGGTCCCCGAAGCCCGTCCCGGGGAAATGAGTGAACTCGGCTCCGCTGACTCAGAAGCTTCTAGCAATGAATTAAACCCAAGCCGCTGCGGAAAGCGGTGGCGAAAAGGGCCACTGCGGAGGGACCCGACACCCCGGCCTTTCGCCCCTGCCCCTCAGCCGCGTCCACACCTGCTCGGGCCGCGGCGCCCCCGCCGGGTCTACGCGGCCCGGGGCCACGACCCTTTCTCCGCGCCCCAGCCCGGGGCGTCTGGGGGCGCCGCGCCCTGGGCGCTGCCCGCAGGGGCTGGGGCAGAGCCGCCGGCCCGACCAGGCGGGGCAGGGACCGGTCTCCGCCGCAGCCCCCAGCCCGCGGGCCCCCGCTACGCCGAGGAGGGGGCTGCGCCACGTACCTCGGCCAGCAGGTGCCGCCGCCGCCTCAGGTCGTGGCTGCAGGGGACGCCGCTCCACGCCGCCCGCCGCCTTCCTCCGCATACTAGGGAGGGGGCGCCGGCCGGCAGCCAGCCCCGGGCCCCGCGCCCCCGCCCGCCCCCGGCGCCGCGCTCGTGCCCATTCAGCCGGGCGCAGTCCGCTCCCCCGCACGGATGCGGAGGAGGGGTGGGGGCGGGGCCCGACGTCACGAGGATGCGGGCGGCCAATCGGAGCGCGCGAGGGCATCCGCGGCGCCCCCGCCCCCAGGGCACGCGGCCCCTCCGCCCCGCGGTGCAGGGGGAGCAGGGCGACCCCAGCTTGGGACGGGCGCTGGGCAAGGGCGAGCCCCTCCTTGATTACAGAGAGGGGCAAATGTCATACAATTTTTAAAAGCATAAATATTAGTGAATCTCAAAATTCAGGCATTAAAAATAGTTAAACCACTGCTATGTTAAAACACAGCTGAGCGTATTTTGTGCGCCTGCAACACTCCTGTGATTTAGGACTTGACGACTCTTTAGTGAAAGCCAGCTGCGTTGGTGTGCTTTCAGAACTTCCTTTCAGAAGGACGCAGAGCACCGTGGGGCGTGTGCCTGTGGGACCCTTCTCAGTTTGAAATGGAAAATCCTAGACCCTGAGCCAAATATATTTGCATAAACCGACAGCTTCATCATTCTTTTTTTGCAACAGCTTGCACGGGACAGCTGGTTTGGAGATGTCTCTGTTCTTCGCCGGGTAGGGGCAGGGGTGCTGTAAAAAAAAGAGTGCTACCTGGGTAATCAAGGTCAGGAGCGAAAGCTTTGGAAAAGAAAGAATGGCAGGACTCTGCTTTCACACCTCCCAAAGGGATTTTACCAAAAAAAAATATTTCTGGATTATTCTAAGTTGAGGACACTGGGAGCATTCTGAAAATATTGAAGGAAAAGTTGTCACTGGGCGATCTAAATCTAGTGGATCGGCCAAGTCTAGCCAGGCAGAGCAGCTGCCTGTGTCAGTGACAGCTGCAAGGAGACTCCTGACCACCTCACGCTCTTACTCGGGGAGACCAGCCCGAGGCCTGCCTGCTTGATCCAACACTTCACCTCCCTTTGCCTCCCCTGCTCTTCCCCTTCTCTCCCAGATACCCCTTGCCAATAAAGCCAGGCCTTGATAGCATTATGGCTGCCAAAGAGTCAGCGGTACCCCGGCTTGGAAGGGCAGATGTAAGGTGAGGGTGAGGAAGAAAGGGAACCTGAGGCTTCTTTCTGTCCCAGCCTCACAAGACATCTGTTAAGGAACCACTACCTCTTTCACCCCACCTACATTTGGTGGGAGAAGAGGTTGACCCACTTGTACAGCAACATGAGCCCTACCTCCACCCTACCTTTTCACCAGCCACAGAGCCATCCTTACCTACTATTCTGGTTTAAAACAGAGATCTCCAAACTGTGGACTGGGATCAGCTTCCAGCTCTCAAAACCTTACTGGTGTCTCTCCAAGTCAGTGGCAGGTCTCAGAAAAGCTTCTGGACACTGACTAGTAAAGAGTCACTCAGGCTACTTATAAATCCAGAAGTAATACTTTACTTTTGCTGATTATTTTGGGCATTCTCATAGCAGGTGTTGTGGTTGCTCCCAACATGGATCCACCCTCCCCCCTTTGTGACGCAACTTTTTAAATTTATTTATTTACTTATGTATTTAGGCAGAGTCTTGCTCTGTCATCCTGGCCAGAGTGCAGTGGTGTCATCATAGCTCACTGCAACCTCAAACTCCTGGGCTCAAGTGATCCTCCTGCCTCAGCCTCCTGAGTAGCCAGGGCTACAGGTGTGTGCCACCACACCTGGCTAATTTTTCTATTTTTTGTAGAGACAAGGTTGTGCTCTTGCTCAGGCTGGTCTCGAACTCCTGAGCTCAAGAGATCCTCCTGCCTATGCCTCCCGAAGTGCTAGGATTACAGGTGTGAGCCACCGTGCCTGGCCATGTGGTGCAACTCTTAGCATAATGTTTAGGTAAGTTTGCCCCATTCTCAGCTCTATGAGTGGGCTCTGGTCTAAGCCAGGGGTTCTCAAAATATGGTCCAAGGACCCCTGGGAATCCATGAGAATCTTTCAGGAAATCTTTGAAGTCAAAACTATCTCATAAGGCCGGACACGGTGGCTCCCGCCTGTAATCCTAGCATTCTGGGAGGCCGAGGCGGGAGGATCCCTCAAGATCAGGAGTTCAAGACCAGCCTGAGCAAGAGTGAGACCCTGTCTCTACTAAAAATAGAAAAAAATTATCTGGAGAGCTAAAAATATATAGAAAAAAATTAGCCGGGCATGTGGCACATGCCTCTAGTCCCAGCTACTTGGGAGGCTGAGGCAGAAGGATTGCTTGAACCCAGGACTTTGAGGTTGCTGTGAGCTAGGCTGACACCACAGCACTCTAGGCCTGGCAACAGAGTGAGACTCTGTCTCAAAAAAAAAAAAAAAAACAAAAAACAAACTACCTCAATAGTAATCTAAGATACTATTTACGTTTCTCACTGATTGTGCAAAAGCGAAGGTGGGCAAAATGGCTGGCACCCTCACAAATCAAAGCAATGGCACCAAAATTATTAAAATCTCTACCCTTGAGTACATATCTTTTAAATATTTTATATGACAAAAGGGAAAATATACATAATATACTTGCTACAAACTGATGTAAGATGGTTTTCTAAGAAAAAGTACTCATGTAATTGTGTGAATTGCATGCTGAACTAGCTATTTTTCTTCATGGAACACCATTTTGACTTGAGAAAATGTGTGATAAACTATGATTATTCTGACTTGAGTATTTGTAGGTATCTTGAAAATGAACTAAGCGAGCCTGTGTCTTCAAGGAAAACAATTGACTATTTGTTGCCAATGATGAAAAAAATCCAACTTTCAAGAGAAATTTAAAATTTTAGAAAACCTGCATCACCATGAGCTTGACAGCTTCTCAATATTTAAGAACTTTTCTAATGAGATCAATTGTTTTTATTAATGAATGTGATTTTTGGGTATTGGATAATGTATAACATATTAACAGCTAGCTGGAAGACCTACTAGCTGGAAGCAACTCAGTGAATCATTGCTTTCCAAATGGTTAATGCATTTTAATGCAAATATTACAAAATCATACATGAGTAAAGATCCATTTAAGGCACAAGGCAGACAATGGGTTATAATTAAAAGTATGAGAAGTTTATAGATAAGGTTTCAGATTCCACAGTGCAACAAACATTTAAGAAACTACCTCTTGTAGAGTTTTGGTATACTATCAAAGATGAATATCCCAAATTAGGTTATTAATCCACAAAAGATTACTAAAATACTCATCCCTTTCCAATTATTTATTTCCACTACACATCCAATATGTATTCCAATACTTATCAAAGTGAGGCCAGGTTTTCTTCATATACTTAAACTGAAATATTTATAATTGCAACAGATTGAATGCAGAAGCAGATGTGAAAATACAGCTGTCTTCAACTAAGCCAGACTTAAAGAGACTTGCAAAAATATTTAAAAAAAAAAAAAGTCATTCTTTTCCCTAATATTTTATTTTGGAAAAGTTAACTTTTATTAATATATTATGAAAACATGTAATGGATTTATTATTTTTAATGAATTAATAAATATTTTTAAAATTTCTCAGTTTTAGTTTCTAATTTGACAAATACCAAGAGGTAAAACCTATGTTTAAAAGATGCTTTGGGATCCTCAGTAATTCTGAAGAGTGTAAAGTGGTCCTGAGACGGGAATTTGAGACCTGCCTGGCGGTCCAAGCCACCCAGAGTAGTCCCACGCTCCTTGCCAGTGGGACTATAGGCAAGGAGCTGTAGTTCCTAGGTGGCTATAGGAACCAGACTAATCCAATCGGAGGAAGTCTCAGGAATTTATCGGATTGTGGGGTAGAGATGCTTTCATTTCCTACTAGCCAGGAGCCAGGCAGTAAGTAGCCTCAGAAGCTGCTGATAAGACAGACATTTGGGGTTACAAGAAGAGCTTACTTTAGAAAGTAATTCTGTGGGAAGCAGAGGAGAGAGGTTAGAAACAGTTTCCTTTATGACATTTTTGAGTCACTAGATTAGACCGAATAGCCCAGAAGCCCATCCTTCCTCATGTTATCTTACATAACATCTAGTTATGTAAGATAATGAGTTCCTCTGTGGTTTAAACTAGCCACCGTCAAGTGCCCCAGCTGATCCACTGTGTACCTATTTGTGCATATTTTTACCTTAAATAGGTACCTAAGGCCTCAGGATCATACACTTTCTAGGGTTTACTCATTCAGCCGTCATCATTGCAACCCAACTTAGCTTCTGAAATGAAGTCTAGGAAGAAAAGGAGCTAGGACCCACAAGTGGGGTCAAAACAGCAGCTTATGATCATGAGTGGCAAAATTATAGCAGATTTTTATCTTCTTTTGCTTTTCTGTGTTTCCCAATTGGGCAACATGAGGATGTATTGCTTTTACATTGAGAAAAAAATAGAACCTATATTATTACTTGTTTAATAGCCCACTGAATAGAGGTACAACATTAGCGAGCAGGTTGGGGACCAGGATATGGCAAGAGAACTCGTGGGCTAACATTGCTAGCAGGGAAGAAGGAAGATCTGTAAGGGATGCACATGGGCCCAAAACATAAACTTCCATTCATTTACAGTTTTGCTAAGACCCAAACTCAAAGATTCAGAAGGACAAGAAAAATCCCCAAGGCTTAAGGAATCAATTATGTCTCAATTAAATTGGCTGGAATATTTGTAAGGGGAAAAAAAGAGGCCAACGTGCAGATTATATGTCAACACCAGAAAAGGCTTAAGATATAACGTTAAGGGAAAAAAATAAAAAAGAGGACAGATTGTATGCCAACTCCTATCACGTGGCCAAAAACTGGAAGAAAACTTGGAAAAAGAAAACAGTTGTGTTAGGGTGGGTAAGATCATGAGTAATCTTTTCTTCCTTTTTAAAAAATTTCCTTTAATGTTATAATGTTGTTTTTTGCAATAAATAAAAATGAGGGGAGTCATTGGTTCAAATTACTGAGGTCTTAGAGGCCTCTCCAGATGGCCTGTTTCTTTTTGCCTGCCAAATGGCTCTCATCCCACACCAAGACAGAAGCTGGGCCTTCCCTGAGGGCCTGGTGTCTTCGAAGCTGTTAGGGGCGCTGCTGATGTGATTGTTTTGTAGGTGGCCAGAAGGAAAGGAGGGAAGGAAGGTGTTAGTAGCAGCCAAGCCGGAGGATGTCCGTGTGTCAGGAGGGGTGAGGAGTCTCCCACCCTGTAACACAGCCTTGCTGTGGGGTTTTCAGGCCCAGGCTTACGGACTGAAGCATGGTCTTTGTCTTTTTCTCATGGTCGGCTTCACCTCCTGTTGGACCGCAGCCTGGTCCTCCTGCGGCTCTGTCCCTTCCGCAGGCCCCCAGGGGCTTGGGCACAGCTGCAGCCAACAGAACACAGGCTCTGTCTGCTGCCCTGAAGCACAAAGGAAGTCGGTCCCTTGAGGTTTTTCTAGGAATGTTTCCTGTGAGCAATCACGGAGAGAAGCAGGAGTAAAACAAAGGAGGGAAAGAGACAACACAAAACATCACAGGAAGGCTGTCTGTTGGCAAAGGAGGCTCAGATTGAGCAAACAGCCCCAGATGGAATGAATCCTTGAAGTGGCAAGAAGCACAGTGACCGATGTAGGCATGTCCTCAGGCCCTTGTTCCGTCCATCCTTCACCCACGTATTCATCCCACAAACATTTGCTGAGTGCCTATCATGTGCCAGGCATCATGTTAAGTACATGCATAAATTACTTCATTTTATCTTCACAATACTCCTTTGAGGTAGGATCTTCTTATCCCCGTATCTTACCTAAGGAAGTTGAGGCTTAGAGAAATTTAGGGAGATGAATTAACCTGCCCAAGGTCATATGGGTAAGAATTAGCAAAGCCAGGATTTGAACCCAGGCCACCAAACTCCAGGGCCCACCTAAGACATGGTCTTCGCTCTGAAGTACTAAATGGTCCCACTAAAGAGAAAGACACTTTAAAATAAACAAACAACAAACAAAACCAGTCATAGAAAATATAACAGAAGGACTATTAACAAAGAGCTGTAGGAGATTGAGGGAGAACAGCTGAACCTGCCTCAGAGCTCAAGAGTGAGACTTGACTCTGGCTTTGAAGAATAAGGTAGGTGTTAATATATTGGTAGGTATAGTAGTTTGGGGCTGTATTAATTTTCTCTTACTACGTAACAAATTATCACAGATTTAGTTTAAAATAACACAAACTTTATTATCTTACAATTTAAGTCAAGTACAGCGTAACTGGATTCTCTACCCAGGATGTCACGACTGAGATGAAAGTGGTCGCTAAGACTGCAGTTCTCATCTGGGCTCAGGGTCCTCATTCAAGCTCACTGCTATTTGGCAGAATTTATTTCTTTGCAGTTATAGGATGGAGGTCCTCATGTTCTTGCTGTTGGCCAGGGACCACCATCAGCTTGGAGGGTAGTCCCATAGGGAGTTTCTTGCCATGTGGCCCCATAGGAAGTTCACAATGTGGACATTTGCTTTCTTCTAGGGCAGCCAGAGTACAGCTCTGTAACTTTCTCTTCTGCTACCAATCAGACAAAATTGTCTGCTTTTAAAAACCTCACACGATTAGGGTAGTCCCACCCAGATACTCTCCTTATTTTAAGGTCAACTGATTTGGGACCTTAATTATATCTGCAAAAGCCCTTCACAGCAACACTTAGTGTTTGAATGACTGGGAGAAAGTGTGCATACCCCGGGGGTCAGGAATTTTGGGAACCATCTTAGAATTGTGCCTACCACAGTTGGATTTAACAAATAGAGGAGATGAGGAAGAGTGAGCTAGGAAGGGGAAATAGGATGAGCAAAAGTTTCTGGGAGACTGTTGGAAAATGAAGATAGAAAAGTGACTGCCATGTCTCCAGCAACCTGGAGAACCAGATTCTGGAGAAATCTTCCAGTTCAAAATCCCTAAGATGCTGGGGAAACTAGAATATTAAGGGCATGTTTTATAGTAAGGCTGGGCCGGCAGGAATAGAAGGAAACCCCTCTGAGGCAGAAAGGATGAGAAAGTGTTAATCCTGAGAGGCAAGCAGGAGCCAGCATTTGCCCTGGAGCCACCTGCTAGTCCGGGCCAAGCAGGCTGGAGCTAGGAGACCAGACCTAGACTGGAGTAGAATTGAAATCGGACTGAAAATCCTTATGCAGAGCCGTCAAAGGGTGGGAATTTCAGTGGGGGTAGTCTAACTTTGCTCCCCAAAGTAAACAAGGGAATACTTGCCAGAGATAGTTAACTTGCCATAACATAACTTGATTGTAGCTCGGTGTGGAACCAAAACAAAGATCAAAGTTTCCTCTGAGACTTCCCAACCAAAAGCCTGCACTCATGCAGTTTTTGGGCTGGAATTCATACCACTTTTGTAACTAAAAACATTTCAAGCCAAACATTATTTTCAGGTGGTCCCAGGTTGGTAGTTCCCTTAGGCACCTATAAAAAGTAGGTCACCTCTAGGGGCACACTCTCTAGACCTAAGCCAAAGACATTCCTCCCAAGTTCCAAGGAATTTGAGTTTGCAATTTAAAACATCACGATACACATAAGGAAATAAGCACTGTAGAGAGTCAGCAGAAATAATAAAATGAAAACTCAGAGAATGGAATTAGGAGATTCAAAAGATAAAATAAGTTTGGTCAACACATTTCTAGAAATAAAAGAAAGCATTGAACATATGACTGGAAATAGAAGAAACAAGAGACTACTAACACTCACTCTAGCCCGGGCAACAAAGCGAGACTCTGTCTCAAAAAAAAAAAAAAAAAAAAAAGAGACTACTAACAACCATAACTCAGTAGACAGATTAAATAACAGAAGAGAGAGGTAAAGATATAATTAGTGAATTGAAAGATGGATACAAATAAATTACCCAAAATGCAGTACCAAGAGAAAAAAAAGGTTATAGAAAATATAAATGAGATTAAGAGCTGTGGAGGATAGAATAAGTAAGTCAAATGTCTAGCACAGGCATGATCAGATTTCCAGAAAGAAGAAAATAGAGAAAATGGTATAGAGTCAATAACTGAAGACATAATGACTGATATTTTTCCAAAACTGATGAAAAACACAATCTTTGGATTCAAGAGCCCCAATAAATCATAACCAGGAAAATTAATGGAAATATTAGACACATCACAGTGAAGCTGCAGATCACTAGAGACAAAAGGGGGATCTTAAAAGCAGCCAGAAAAAAAAAGACAGATTATTTATAGAGAAATAGCAATTATGGCTGGGCATATTGGCTCACACCTGTAATCCTAGCACTCTGGGAAGCCAAGGTGGGAGGATCACTTGAGGTTAGGAGTTTGAGACCAGCCTGAGCAAGAGTGAGACTCTGTCTCTACTAAAAATAGAAAAATTAGCTGGGCATCGGGACTCATTCCTGTAGTCCCAGCTACTCAGGAGGCTGAGGCAGGAAGATCGCTTGAGCCCAGGAGTTTGAGGTTGCAGCGAGCTATGATGATGCCACTGCATTCTACCCAGGGCGACAGAGTGAGACTCTGTCTTGGAGGAAAAGAAAAAAAAAGAGAAATAGCAATTATGCTAAAAGTTGGCAGAAGACAGGGAAATAGTATTTGCGGATTTCTGGGAGAAAAAATAACTGTCAACTTAGAATGTATAAACAAGGAAACAATCTTTCAAGATCAAGTGGAAAATAAAGGGGTGTGAGGCAATAGGAAGTGGGGACAATAGGTGTGGACTATGGCAGCTGGAGAGCTCCAAGGAAAAAGGACAGCCACCTCTCAGCTTCTGCCAATTGCTGTCATATGGAAGTTGAGCAACCTGTATGGCTAAATCTTTAGATTTTTAAAGAAAGGCCAGAAATCTGGATTATTTTTAAAGGTGAATCTCTCAGTTTTTAAATGTTAACAACAAGTTCAAAAATTTTTTTTAAATTGCAGGGCAGACAAACACTGTATGGGTGAAACAAAACTTCCACATGGAGAGCCTGAAGGTCTGTAACCTCTGGACTGATAAAAACGACAGTGTGTCAACATTAACATGGTGGAGTGTGCAAGATCAGTTGGAGAGGTCAGTCCCAGGTCTCTGCTCCCTCTTCAAACACAAGCTTGTCTGGTCAGTTTTTGTTTTTGTTTTTGTTTTTGTCTTTGTTTTTAAATTCACGGATGCTCTCGTATTCCCAACTGGGCTGTCAGGTCCTTACGGGCAGAAACCTCATTTTCTCAGAACATTTCATGGAGCAGAGCATGTTGCCTGGCTTTTAGTGGGTAGGGCAGACAACCTGATAGAAATGAGCTATTTTCTCCCTCTTATCCCAAGTTCCATTTTCAAAGAATTGGAGATGTTGTTTCCTCCCTCCACCTGTTGATCCCAGCAGACTTTTCGAGCTCATCTGCTACTCTTCCTTCTCCCCGTCTGGTCTCTGGCCCAGTGCCCTACTCACTCTCTTAAAGGCCTCATACTCTCCTGACTCTGCACATTTGTTATATGATTTCTTCCACCCCCAGTTCTGTAAGTCCCCTTAAAGTCCCCTAAGGCCCACCTCAGCTGACACTTCCTCATCAATTAAGCATGAGTGGATGGCGTCTGGTCATACTGTAGGGGATCTGGACGGGCTACAGTGTCCCAAGGGACCCAGGCAGCAACGTCTAGGATTTTCCTCTTGGGCTGCTCAGACTCCCCGGAGGAGTCAGCCAGGCTCCTGCCTGGGGGGTGGGGACAGGCTGCCAGTACTTTCTGGCCCCATGCAGCAAGAGGGCTGGGAGTCCCTGCGTTTAGAAGTCAATGCCCTCTGTCCTCTGTCTCTCTGTTTTCCATTCCATGCCCCACACTCAACTGACCCCCGTGCGAGACCCACTCTGTCACCTTCTGCAGAGAGTAAAGCTCCAGACTTCTGTGCAGGTAAGAGAAGGTCAGCCCAGCAGAATGGAGTTGGGGGGGCCTCAAGGGCCCTAGAAAGACCCTCATAGACTGCTCACCAAGTGCAAATATCACTACTCTATGCTCACAGTCCTTTACATATATTAAAGAGAACCACCTCTCAAGAAGCTCTCCTCTTAGTCCTTTCCAGTTTAACCACTCATCAGCTTCCCACCTGGTTCCCGTGTTCCTGGGGCTTCCACTTCCGCCTTTCGAGGAAGTTGTGGTATAAAAACGCTGGTTCTGGCTTTCTTCAAGTCAAGCTGGAGACTTGGCCTTTCTTTGGGTCTGTTCAGTCAGGTATTCCTCATCTGTTTGCTTTCCTGTTTCCAAAATGTCATTGCTTTTGTCTCCCCATAAAATCCTTCCTCACAAAAACATCAAAGTCAGTCATGTTAGGGAGCTAATGGAGGCTTGCAGAGAGTTGCTCACCCACCTGTCCTGCCCCAGCCAACTCCCCACACCTGCCCCTGCACGAGGCCACACACAGAGCCCGGTCCAGGTGGGAGGACAGGCCTGTGTGTGCTCAGTGCATGCTCAGTCTTGTTCTCGAAGGAGCATGTAAGCGGTGTCAAAGACGGGGCGAGTGGGCGGATGCAACTCACTCCTGCATCTCAGCAGTCCTGGCAGCCTGGACGGAGGCGCAGAGAGCTCAGCTGCAGGCACTCAGCCATGGTACCCCAGCCACCACCTGAATCCACTTCCATTGCCACACAGGACATCATGCCTGCCATCTAGCCCTGCCATTCAGCTCCACATGTGGCTTCTGAGCCCTGAACTTGTGGCTGGGCCAGCCCTAGGCCCTCTCTTCTTCTCTGCACTTGGTGACAAGGCTTTGCAGTTTTCCATTTGTGTCCCTTTCTGGGCTTCCCATGCACAGACCTTGTCATGACCAACTAAACCTCAAGGTTCTAAAGACTGTTGTAAATGCACAGGGGATTTACCCCAAATCCCCAAACTGCCTCTAAGTAGGCAAGACTGGGCCCCATGGAGGCCTCCCAGCCTTAGGAAGGCTTAGGGCTGGGACAGGGCCACTGCTAGCCTTTGAACAAATTAGGAAAATGCACTTCTTGGAATTGGCATAATAAATATACAAATCTACAATGTCTATAAGGAGCGTCCTCTTTGATGTGGTGCCCTTGTGCAGTGCACCACCTGGGCAGTTGTACATGGTGGCTTGGGTCCAAAGCCTTGACTGCAGGCCAAGAGGTGTCTTTTGGCCTTCCTCCTGAGTTCACAGCCAATCTTGCTTTTCTTTATCTTCCCAGTCTGTTGGTTAGGAGAGACCTGGCTGAGAAAGAGTCATAACAGGCAGTGAGAAGCAAGAATGTTTCCTCTAATATACATTTATTATTATTATTTTTAAATTAATAGACTTCATTTTGGGGGACAGTTTTAGGTTTACAGAAAAATTGGGCAAAAACCACAGGGCTCCCATATATATCCTCACCCTCACCAAGTTTCTCCTGTCATTAACATTTTATGCTAGTATGGTACATTAGTTACAATCGATGAGCCCATATTGATACATTAATATTAATTAAAGTCCATGGTTTACATTGGGGTTCACTCTAGGTGGTGCCCTTTCTGTGGGTTCTGGCAAATGTATGATGACACGTATCTACCGTTTTCCACCGTGCAGAGTAGCTTCACTGCCCTAAAAATCATTTGCTCTACCTGGTCATCTCTCCCTCCCTCCCCTGCCCCTGCCCAGAACCCCTCACTGTGTTAATTCTTTAATCCTGAATGCCCTGCTCCCCACCAATGCTGAGGAGCCCAGTGGGTCTCCTGCATAGGGGGGAGTAGGAGAAGGAGAAAGGGAGGGGAGGGGAGGGCTGGGAGCTCCCCTCCGAGGCCAGTTCTCCCAGCCCATTGTTCTTTTCTAGGCTCACCCAATTCCCCTCTAGGAAGGAGACCAGCTACACAAACCAAGGAAGCCTAAACCTGCTGCTTCCTGCCCCCTCCTCCTTCTTGGGCTGCCACATCAGATCAGGAGGAGTGAGAGGAGCTGGCATTCGTTTAAGCAAAACATCAGAGAAAACATAAGTCCTTTTATTTTCTGGTGACATATCAAAACATGTTTATAAATACACATTTTACTATTTTATCTGAATGTTGGTAGAAAGCGTCTGTTTCATTATGTAGGCAAAGGACATTGGTTAAAAATAGGGTTTGGGAATCCTGTTTTGCCTTGTGTAATTCTGAGAGTTTCCAATAACACAGTCAAGCCGTGTTCCTTGCAAAAAAACATCTCTGGATGGCCAGGCGCAGTGGTTCATGCTTGTAATCCTAGCACTCTGGGAGGCCGAGGCAGGAGGATTGCTTGAGCTCAGGAGTTCAAGACCAGCCTGAAAAAGAGCCAGACCCTATCTCTACTAAAAATAGAAAAATTAGCCACGTGTGGTGGCGTGTGCCTGTAGTCCCAGCTACTTGGGAGGCTGAGGCAGGAGGATCACTTGAGCCCAGGAGTTTGAGGTTGCAGTGGGCTGTGATGACCCCACTGCACTCTAGCAAGGACAACAGAGCAAGACTCTATCTCAAAAAAAAATTTTTTTTTAATTAAAAAAAGTAAATCTCTGGTAGTCCTGTTTGGCATGCAAGGACATACCCATGTGGGCAGAGTGATAATCGCAATATTTAGGAACTTGTAGCACATTAGTGGGTGTTAGGATGCACTGGGTTATGCTGCAGTAACAACCCCCCAGATTCAATCCCTGAAGTGAATTGGCCTCCTTCCCCCAACAAAGGCTGCAGCTCTTATCAGGTGGCCCATATTCTAACCACTCCCTCCCTGTCCCCTCAGGTCCAGGAGAGATAAAGACTTCCTGCGCAACTGTGAGGCTGTATCACCCCTTGCAGGTGTCCCGTGACCCTGCACACATCTGTATAAAGGGTCCGTCACTAAACGCTCCTCAGATACTCCGTCTGAGATGCTGTTTGCTGCCTGCTGGGGCCTTGACCACTCAGACGCCATTGCTGCTTTTGCCTGATCCATATCCTCAGGCCACCGCGCTCCCCTGGGAGTCACCAACGATCTCCCATGTCCTAAAAGGGGCAGAGCTGACATGGGCCATAAGAGGGAGGAACGCCTCTCCCTGCTCGGCTCCACGTTGTCAGGGGGGGTCTCAGAGGATAGACTGCTTCTGCTCCAAAGTCTTCTAGGATTTTTAGTCAAACAGCTCCTGTTTTACCTGCCCTGAGGCTGGAGGAGGAGTCCTGAGAGGGGTCGCTGCTGAGTCGGAAGGAGCCAAGGACCCTTTCTCCAGCCCAGAGGGTGCTTCCCCGGGGCACAGGTGCTGGGTCTGGCAGCTGACTCTGCCACTAAATGGCCGTGAGACCACGGACAGGACACTCTCATTTTTAGGACTCAGTTTCCTCACCTGCATCACTGGGCTTGGACTCAGTTACTCTCAAGCTGCTCTGGGCCCCCAGCCTCACTTCAGCCAGAGTAGCTTCTGCTTGGTCTATTTTTAGAATTTGGGATTTTTGTGAAGATTTCCTTTAAAGAATGGGTTCTACTGCTTTAAAAATGCTTGAAAACAACTGGACTAGAAGATTCTAAGGTCCCTTCCAGCCTGTACATTTTTGAGCATAAAATCAACCTTGTTTTCCTCACCATTGCGCCAGGGAGGCTCTGGTTCCAAGAATTAATGGAAAACTGATGATTAAAGGCCCATCTCCCGCCAGGCTCTCTGCCGCATAAATCTGCCGTGACCGGGTAAAGGGCTTTGCACCACATCCATCCTCAGCACCTTCTCACTTGTTTCCGCCACTATTCCTAGGCAAGGATGAGAAAGGGAAATTTTAAATCAGTTGCATAAAATACAAAGCAGCCCAGCAAACAAGAATTTGGAAAAGATGTCAAGGAATAACTCATTGCACCTTTGCAGCTTTTGTAAACCGACCTTTTGGGAGCTTTGCAAAAGCTCAGCCCACAGCAGTGGAAGCTGGCAGCCTGCAGTAGTCCATCCCAGATGTGTGGTGCTGGAGAGAATTAGAGAGCAGTGGTTCATAGTTTGAGCTTTGTGGTCAGACAGACATAGGTTCAAATCCCAGTGCCACCAGTTAGTAACTGGGGATCTTGAGCAAGTTAATTAGGTATGCTGAACTTTCATAATCTGTAAAATCAGAATAATAATAATATCTATTTCATAGAGTTACCATGATGATTGGGAATGAGTTAATACATGTACAATTTTTTTTTTTTTTTTTTTTAGAGATAGCGTCTCACTCTGTCACATAGGCTGAAGTATAGTGGGATCAAGCGATTCTCCTGCCTCAGCCTCCTGAGCAGCTGGGACTACAGTGTGTGCCACTGTGTTTGGCTAATTTTTTTAGTTTTTTTAGAGACAGGGTCTTGCTACATTGCCCAGGCTGGTCTCAAGCTGCTGGTCTCAAGCTCCTGGCCTCAAGTGGTCCTCCTGCCTCAGCCTCCCAAAGTTCTGGGATTATAGGCGGAGAGCTGCCACTCCCAGCCCAATGTTTAGCGCAGTGCCCAGCACATAGAAAATACCCAATAAATCAGCTATTTATGGTTACTGTCATTAGAATTACTATTCCCCTTGGCTTCCAGGAAGGTCAGACATCAGAGCTCAATTGAGTGCTCAACCAAGAAACCCTCCTAAGTATCATTCGCTCCTCTCCTCTCCCATTCATAGCTTATTTTAAGATGGGTTTTTATTAAGTGCATATTATTTGCCAGGTCTTAGAGACAATACCCAACACCTAGCACAGAGCTGAGAGTATTGGAGACAACTCAATCAATGGTGGTAGAGTAAATGAATGGTCTCATTCAATGCTCCCAGCCACCCTAACAAGTAGGTATTATTATCTCTATTATTGTAGTCATATTTTTTTGTTATCATTGTCAACATCTGAGACGGCTTCCTGATTGTGAGGAATCTGCCCTTGTCTGAGGGTCTCACCCTGGATGCCGGGAAGGTGAAAATCTCCCCTTGACCTCTGGTAGCGGGAGTACAGACATATGATCCAAGTATAGCTGATTGGATGCTCCCTTGGGACTTTTCAATCTAGATTGAACAATGTAATTAGAATTCCTTCTGGCGGGGCTTACGCAAAGGCATCCAGTGTCCTATAGCACTGGTGGCCCTGGGACCAGGAGAATAGTGTCTGGGGCCAAGCAGTGACCACAATGCCAGCAGAGGGCCCAGTGTCCAGCCACCTACAATCCAATTCAAATGCAGGTAAGGTCTCATTAATGACATTATGTGATGTTGATTTTGCAGGAGTTTGTACATCTTGCCAGCCTGTGACTTTTCCAACATTCCTTTTCCTTCTGTAGTTTGTGAGTTTCCTTGGGACTCAATCTCCTCCAAACTCTCCTGAGTGATTCCTCGCTCAGGATGCTTTGGCTTCCGTCCCCTCAGCAGCTCCTGTTGCCTCTAAGAAAACGAAGCAAAACCAAACCTCTCCTGCTTCTCTTCCGCCCTTCCTCCTTCTGCCTATTTTATGCTCAAACTATGCCAACACAGGGCAGTTGGCACTCTGCTCATTTTGGAAACGAAAACTCCGGAGCGAGTCTTGCTGCCACATATGCATGTGCTTGGGCTGAAATTCCTGAATCTTCCTTAAGGAAAAAAGGCCTTTGGGCAAGCTGGCAAAGGCTGGCTTTCATTTATTTGTTTTTCAGCCCCTTCTTGATCTCCTCTGTTGCTCCAGACCTGTTGTTAGACCTCACGGGGATAGTGACAAACACTGGTACACAATAAGGAAAAGAGTGTTGGACTTGGAGTTGGGAGACCCGTGTCAGAACCCCCCAGCTTGGCTACTCACTCTCTGCAAAAATGTGGGCAGGTTACCTAATCTCTCCTGTGCTTCAGTGTCCTTATCTGAAAAATGGGCTCAGCAATGCTCATATTCCATAGATGGTAGGGAAGTCCAAGTATGAGTGCATCTAAAAGCATCCATCAAAGTTGCTGGTTCAAAGAAACCTCCCTAAATGTGTGCTGCTATCAATTGAAACAGATGACAGGGTCCAAAGGGGTGATGCGCCACACCTCCAGCCACAGGGTAGAGGGACATGTGAGAGTTGGGGTACATGGGCAACATGGGAAAAACTGTTTGCAATTGTATTATAGGTCAGTTTATGTATGTCAAATATCTTTGTATATTTTTTGGCGAGAATGTTCATCAAATAGAGTGTGTAGGGACCCTGAGCAACCAGGGCCGTTGGCACACAAGGGAGGTGAGCAAAGGAAAGAGTGTGCAAGAGGAGAAGGTGCTGAAAAGAAGAGCTGAAAACAAGCTTGGTCTGTCACTCAGTGTTGCCTAATAGTTCCTGAATCCAGTTGCCTCGTGGCCTTAGAGGGGCCAAACACACAGAGGGGTGGGTGGAAGCCACATGGTGCTGGTATCTGCAGACCCAAGTTCCAATCCTGTCTCTGACATCTATGAGGTGTAAGAACTGGGAGGGTCACTTCAGCTTTCTGAGTCTTATTTTCATTACTGTAAAGTGAGGGAAATAATATTACCTGACTCACAATGGCATAAACAATGGACAAGAGATTGATGTTTTGGTAACAGCTTTATTGAGATATAATATAATTCACATACCATAAAATTCACACCTTGAAAGTATACAATCCTGGTATTTTTAGTGTATTCATAGAGCTGTGAACACATCACCACTATCTCATATTAGCATGTTTTTATTATCCCCAAAGGAACCTGAACCCATTATTAGTCACTCTTCATTCTCCCTCCCAAGAGATTGACTTTTAAGCTGTTTAGAACTGTACCCACTTTGATGAGTATGAGTAACAGTTGATCAGTGCTGTGCAATAATCTGCTTATGAGTGATACCACAATTATTTTTCAGATTTAGTAAAACCTGGCTTGAGAACTGTCAGGATTAAGCTTAGCAGGGGACTATTAGAGATAAAGAGGCTTAAGGAGCACATGTTTATTTCTCTCCCATAGAATAGTCCAGGTAGCTCACAGCTCCATCTTCCCTAGGGCACAACCTTCTTCCTCAGGATCCAAAATGGCAGCTAGAGCTCCAGCCATTATATCCTTGTTCCATACAGCAGGATGAAGGAAGAGATGATGGTTGAATGCCATTGGCTTTTAAGAAAAGGTATCAGAAGCTGCCACAAGCACTTCTACCAACAATGTATTGACCAGAACTCACTTATATGGTCACATCTACCTGCAAGAAAGGCTGGGGAACTTGGCCTCCTTCCAAACAGCCAGTTAAAAATTTGGGTTTGCATTATGATGAAAGAAAAGAAGAACAAGTACTGGTGGATGTGTCAGTCAGCAAATGCTATAATAATTCTGCATAACAAACCACCCTGAAATCAATTCTTCTTGTTCTCAGGTCCATGGGTTGGCTGGGAAGCCTGCGTCAGGCTACAGAGCTGCTGGGCTTGGATTCAGGCTTCAGGGTGGCTCATGTCTCCATAGTTTCCTTGGGCCAGCACTAACAGGGCACATTCTCTTCATGGCAAATGGCAGCAACGCAGGGAGTTGAACAGGGGCACACGACATCTCTTAAGGCCTCTTGAATCACTCTGTCCCACACTCTACTGACTAAAGCAAGTCACATGGCCAAGCTAATATCAATGGCGGGGATATCTTCCACTCATGGCTAGCAGGTAACATCACAAAACCACATGGCAAAGGGTGTGAGTGTAAAATGCTAATACAGGAAGCATCCAAAGAATGATGAACAATGAGTCATTCACACGGATAACAACCCACATTGCCAGGGAATCCAATATCTGCAGTCTTGGTCCCCATGGGACCTCCCAGAAGCCTGCTGCCCCTCCTACCATCTAGCTCCTGGTCTAGCTTCCCACTTCTGATGATCACACTTTCCACGTGGCAGTCCAGCCTCTCACACAAGCTTTTTAGGTCACAATTCCTGGTTCTGGCCTAACTGGCCACCCTGCAGCCTTTTCTCTGAGGTTTTGCCAAGAGAAACAGAGCCTCCAAGGGGTTCAGGATGCCTCCGTGTGGGACCAGCAGCCATTTTCCTTTGCCCCAGTTCCCAGGGGTCCAGCTAGAGTCAGACCCCTTTTTCCTGTTTAATCCCCCCAAACACAAAGCTTCATCGGGCCACTTTCTATTACAATTGGCTTGATGATATGTCTACAAGAGAGTGAAGGCTCAGACAAGTAGGCTCTCGAATTACAAAGAATTCTGTTTATCTTTCCTGGGGTAAGACTGAGTCTGTAGCAGTGAAAATTCAGAACTCGGATTAGCCTTTCAAAGGGCGATCTTCACATAGTTTACATTTTCAATAAATTACTCTGCTAAAATGTAATCAAGTTGAGCTTAAGGCAAATTTCTGAAACTTTGGGTCAAACTTCCGGTGTAAATAACCTTCAGCGTATCTCAGTATTTCAACTTTGCTTGGTCCACTTCCATTAGTAGTGTGAATAAGTATTTTCCTGAGTACAACCCAATGTTAGCACCAATTATTAATATGCATAATGATTTATTTATATTATTGGTTAATTCATATTTCAATTTATATTATTGGTTAATTCAGCAAATGGCACAATCACTTTCATTAAGAGCTATGGCCCCTCTTGCCCCATGGAGGTTATTTTGATGTGATTTGCACAGCTTGGAAATTCAAGCTGATTTCTGAACGAGCTTTCAGGAAAGTTACATAAAAAACAAGCCACAGGTTTCTTATAAAGTTAAACATACACCTATCTTATGAACCAGGAATTCCACTCCTAGGTATTTTTACCTTAGACAAATGAAACCTTACGTCCACCCTACACAAAGACTTGCAAATAAATGTTTATTCTTTATATAGCTTTTAAAGAATATTCATTCTTTATGGCAGCTTTATTCTTAACAGCCAGAAACTGGGAAAACTCAAATGTAATGTCCATCAACAGAAGAATGGATAGACAAATGTGGAAGATACATACGATGGGATGTTATTCCACAATAAAAAGGAAGGGACTGCCAATACATGCAGCCACATAGATGAATCTCACAGATATGCTGAGTGAAGAAAGCCAGACATAGAAGACTATATACTGTATAATTCCATTTATATGACATTCAACAAAAGACAAAATCAATCTATGGTGATAGAAATCAGGACAGTTGTGGTTGATTGGAAAAGGGCAAGAAGGCACTTTCTAGGTGATGGAAATGCTTCATGTCTTGATTGGGGTAACGGTAACACAGTGTGTACGTTTGGCAGTACTCATCGAACTCTGTATGTTAGATCTGAGCATTTCACTGTATATCCCAATAAAAAATATTTTTTTAAAAAGTCTGGCTATTTACTAAAATGTTCCAAGAGTGAACCTAGGAGATCCATGTCCCAAGCGTTAATGGAAGCACTGGTGACCTTAGAAGTGGAGAGGTGATTTGTCACACGTGGTCAGCAGCCAGCTGGCAACATTTCATTCTGTGTCATCAGTTAATCATCTGTGAAAGGATTTTCTGAAAATAGAGCATGAGGCCCAACCAGTGAGGACCATAAAATAATTTTGCAAATGGATCTCAGGTTCTGCTCAGGAAGCCCAAAATGTCACTGTGGGTGGATTTTATATTGAGGTCCCACGGTGCTCCTTTGCCAAGGAGCAGGGCTGGTTCAAGCCTTCAGACCCTGGGTCTGTAGAGATGGTGACATATTAGTTATACAGAGCACCTCTCCAGCACCAGGTGAAACATGAGATTCACAAGGCGCCACAGGGTTGGAGGAGACCATGAGTCTTCTGTTAGCCAGAAGGGTGGAAAGAGTTCTGGACTGGTGGTCAGGAAGCCTGGGGAGAGATGTTGCCCTTTCAATAACCTGCACTGACCAATAAACAGATCTGGGGTTCTGTCCACACTCAGCAACCAGGGAGCAACAGTGATGTGACCACAGGCAAGGCATTTGTCACTTCTCCTCCAATCCATCCTGGGCCTCCGGGCTCCTAGAACAGGATGTTCATTCTGATGCTCCCTGACCCAAATCCTTTATAATCCTCATGCTGCCGTCTCTGCCAGGAAAGGCAAAAATCTCTGTTGCACTGAAGGCTTTGCTTTGTTTGATGTGTCCTGGGACAGACTCAGGCCATGAGATTTTCCCCACATGCTCAATTGGGCAAGCTCTTTTGGCACAGAGCTATACTGAAAACAAAACAAAACAAAAATAGTGCATAAGCTGCAAAGGAAGCTGAAGAGCACTTTTTATTTTTTTTTTGCCAAATTTTCTGCCTTTAGGAATGTGCTTCCCTCCCACCCCGCAGAGGCAGGAAGCCCTCCCAATCAGGTGGGGCCACTGCTGGTGCTCCATCTTCCTCTTCTGTGTTTGTCTGTCCTGCCTGGTCTCCTGTTCACTCTGCCCACTTGGATGATCACCTACAAGGCACTTGAAGGGCTTGGCTAAAGGAGGGTCCCCTCCATTCTTTTCTCTCTCAGTCACCATCTCCTCAGTCTCATCCAGAACGCTTGCCTCAACGCCTTCATAACACGTGCACACACGCATGCACACAGCCATACATACATACCACATCCGTGGCATACAGCACACACACACACCACACATATCCCACCCCTCACCCTGCACGTACACACACACACCACATATAAATTCACATCACACACATACATGTTCTTACCATGCATACCCAGACACCACCCACACGCACACACACACTCAGCTAGTTTTCTGGGCAGGTGCTGAGTCAGTACCAGCTTCTGTCCTCCCCCAGCCTGAAGTGTTTCTCAAACCCCGGATCCCAGGGAAATGTCACCAGAGCTGATTGCCTGTCTCTCCATCTCAACTGTGACTAATTCGCTGATGCCCACCCTCGATGCAACGTTAGGCAGCCAGCAGGAAAGTTGTCTTTCCAGTCGTTCGACACACTCCAGCTCTGTGTAATCCTGTCAGTGACCATGGTTGCTGGTCACTTCAGGGAAGTCATTGGTTGAACAAACAATGTGCACAGTTAGAACACACCATGGTGCAGTAACTGTTAAAATACTGAAATACTTCTGCACCAGCTGGTAAACACCTGCTGTTCCCAGTCCCCTGAAGGCCACACCCCTTGCTGCATTGGCCCCTCTCCTGGGCCTCTGGAGGATTCAGCAACTAAAGGGTTAATGTACACAGTACAAGGTGGAGACAGGGCAGGGTGAACTGACGGTGAAGGAGGCAGCGTTGAGGAGTCATTCATTAATTCATCTTCCAACACGTATATGCGCAGCACCCACGTGACAGACACTGCAGACCACTCAGGACACAGCAGTAGCAACACTAATGTAGTCCTCACGCCAACAGCTGGGGGGGACAGGGGTGAAAAGGCGGTTCGAGTACAGAGTGATGGACTCTGCACGCGCTGCAGGAGCACAGGGTGGGGGCACTAACACAGACATGGGGGACGCAGGAAGTGCTTCCCAGAGGGCATGAGGCCTAAGCTGAGACCTAAACAGGAGGTCAAATCATTCAGGTAAAGAAGGATTGGGGGGAAGGTGTCCTAGAGGAAGGAACATCGTGTGCAAAGACCCAGAGGCAAGAGAGAAATTGATTCATTCCAAGAGCAGCTTGGAGCAGGAGAGGGTGCGGGTGGAGCACACAGGCAGGCGGTTTCCAAAGGCAGCAGAAGGGAGTGCAGAGCAAAGGCTCTGGGATAAGACTGCCTCGGGTGACTCTTGGCTCAGCCATTTCCTAGCCACGTGACCCTTGGGAAAGCCTCGGCCTTCCCTACCTCGGTGGAATCACAATAGTGTTTACCTCCTGAGGAGGATGGAGACAGGTAACGCGTGAAACGCACCTAGAACTACATGGCACGTGGTAACTGTCAACTCATTTCAGCTGTTATTGAGCCCCTAAGTCCCTCCAGCAAGTCAGGGGTGCTCCCAGAGTAGGCGACAGTCCGGGGGCCTGCAGGTCTGTGTAATTAAAGCTAGTCAAGCAGCTGTTACCCTTAAAAGAAATACTGAGTATCAAACAAAAACCAGGTCCAGTATTATAGTCACCAGGGTAATTGCAGTTCTCTTTCAAATAGCATTTGGAAAGTTGCACCGTGGTTCTCACACATTTGCTTGTTGAAGTCTTAAAACCTATTTTGAGAAGAAAGCAGAGTGTTCTCTCTCCTTTTTACAGAAAATGAAACTGAGGTTTTGGGGTTTGTTTTTAGTTTTTTGGAGACAGAGTCTCACTCTGTTGCCCTGGGCAGAGTGCAGTGGCATCATCATAGCTCACAGCAACCTCAAACTCCTGGGCTCAAGCCATCCTCCTGCCTCAGCCTCCCGAATAGCTGGGACTACAGGCACACACCACCATACCTGGCTGATTTTTCTATTTTTAGTAGAGATGGGGTCTCATTCTTGCTCAGGCTGGTCTCAAACTCTGGAGCTGAAGCGATCCTCCAGCCTTGGCCTCCCAGGCTTTTTGCCTGGAAAGTCTGGTGCCTGGAATGGCCCAGGTCCTCTGTCCCCTCCATCGCACACGAGCCGGAAGGCAACTCCTCCCTGCATGCCCACTCCCACCTCCACCCTTGCCCCACCCTACCAAGCTGGTGGGCCAGCAGCTCCCCGCTGGTAAATGAGGGTGCCTGGGGAGGCACCTACCTTTCCACAGAGTCCACATATCACTTCAGGCGAGCGTGGGAATCAGGTTTTGAGACCCACACCCGGCAGGCTTGTCATAGATGGCAAGCAGCTCTGGCAACGTGGAGCTCCCTGTGCCAGCTGCCCTGTATCCTCACTGATAACACAGGACTCATGGGTGTAGCAGCATGAGGAGGGACATGCCCATGCCTGTGATTACTGTATCAGAGGCCACGTAGACACAGAGTCCCCGCAGGCCGAGGGCAGGGTGTAAGGGAAGAGCTAAGCAGGCTCCAAGCCCCCCACGTGCTGCTGGCCCAGCCAGGCCTTGCAGCAGGTCAACCAAGAAAGCCTGTAGGAAACCCACTGACCAGAGACCCTATGTGCAGCCTTGGAGCTGGTTTAGAAACCGGAGTGTGAAGGAGTGGGATGGAAAAGACTGAGACAGTTAGGCCTAAGCAGGCAGGTTTGGGGTGAAGGAAGATTCCCCAGGGAGGGAAAAGGCGGAGCTGCAGTCCCTCCACCTGTGTTCAAATTCCTGCTCCGCCACATATTGACTGTGTGTCCTTGGACAAGCCACAGTCACTTCTCTGAGCTTTCATTTCCTCAGCTATACACCAGGCTAATTAGTGACAATAATAGCAAGAGTAATACCTTCAGGGCTGTTTAAAGAGTTAAAGGATGCCAGTAAAAGCAACTGTAAACAGCAAAATTTTAGAGGACTGTTTCTTCTTCTACTTCTCTAGGAATGGCCTCATGTTTTTTTTCTTTTTATTTAACATTTGCCCACCTTTCAAATCCCACTTCAAGTTTCTCTACTTACAAGAAATTTTCTGACTTTTTTTTTGCCCCACATTGATCCTGATCTTTCCCAAGTCTCTTGCATTTAGTAAGTACCACGTGGTGTTGCTTAATTGTTCTGCAATTCTTCCATCTGTTAGTTTTATCTCCCATCTTAGGTTCCTTGGGATGAGAAATTTTGTCTTCTACTTTTCTGGGGTGTCTGTGGCTCCCAGCACAGCACCAGGCACATAATGGTTAATCAATAACTACTTTCTAAGCATAGATTGATAATGGGTCCATATTTGCAAACGTGTATCCCTATACCGTGGTGTCAAAGGAATTTGGTAGTCATCGGAAGGTTGTTTGGAAACTGTAAAAACTAAGCAAAAAGAGTTGGACTCCAGCAATTATCTTGTAGTGTGGGTTAAGGATGGGTTAGTAAAAGGAGAATTTATTGTAAGCATACAAAGTAACCCCAGAGAACAAACCTGCAGGAAGTAGAGTCAGGGCCTGCAGGACCTGGTGAAGCCACGCAGCTTTTCTTTCTCTGATTCTCTCTCTTTGTTAATCTCTCCCACTCCGTGTTCCGGCATCTCTATTTCTCTTCGCGTTTTCTTTAGGGGTTTACTATATCCTGCTCTGCAATAACTCACTGTTTTGGGTTACCATGCTACCTGAAGGAGCCTCAGCTCTCCGTGATCTTACAACTGCTGTGGCCCACAATACTTGATTGGTTTCTGTATCTCTTGCTTTGAATCCCTGAGAAGGAATCTGATTGGCTCAGCTTGGCTCAGTTCCCTGCTCTGGTTCAATCAGTTGTGACCAGGCAGTGGGTACCCCGGGAAAACATGGCCACTCAGGCTACTCCTTCTGGGGGCATGTGGAGCCCTTCCCAAGTAGAGGGCCTGGGCTATAAAGGGCCAGAGCTGCTGAACACACTCAGCCTCTAGCTATGCAGGCCCCAACGATCCACTCATTCTCCACGCAGACATTGGCCCAGGGCCATTCATGTCAGCAAGTAATTTTTTTTTTTTTTAGGCTGCCCTCTACCTTCCCAGAATACTCTGGGCCTGGAAAGGGAAAGGAAATTTTGAAATATAAGGATCCTGACTTCCAGAAACTTTTTCTAGTGGTGTGGACTCAACCATTGAACCCAAGAACCAGTTAAAAGTTAGAACATGGAGTAGGTACAGTAATTTTAGGTGCAGAAACATGAGAACACAAGCTTGAAAGATGGGCCAGCAACAGTGGATTAAAATCAGGAGCTATCCTCAGCTATCAGATTGGCAAATGTTAAGAAGGATGACATCATGTGATGTTGGCAGGATGTGGGGAAACAGGCACTGTCATGCACTGATAATGTGAGTGAAAAATGAAGCAGTGCTGCTCTAGGCTACCTGGCAGTATCCACCAAAATAGTAAACGTTCATCCTCGGTAACCCACCAACCCTAGATCCCGGAACTGACGTAACTGCTGTCGGCCCTTTATATCTGTGGGCTCTGCATCTGTAGATTCAACCAAGCTCAGATCAAAAATATTCATAAAAAATTGCATCTGCACTAAATATGTACAGACTTTTTTCTTGTCCTTATTTCCTAAACAATAAGGTATAAGAACTATTTACATAGTTTTCACATTATATTAGATATTATCTAGAGATGACTTAAAGTATATGAGAGGATGTATGGAGGTTATATGAGAATACTATGCCATTTATGTCAGGGAGTTCAGCATCCATGGATATTGGTATTCTCCCGGAAGTGTGCAGGGGGGCCCTAGAGCCAATCCCCTACAGATACTGAGTGACAACTGTAATTGGTTAAGGGTTCAAGGATATTTGTATATGCATATGAATGCAGTGTTGTTCAGAGGAGAAATAAAAACACTTAAATGGCATACAAGCTTACTTAGGTAGACCAGTGACGATGGCGTGCTTCCCATGTTCCCCTTCTCTGAGTAAGAGTGGAATCATGTTAACCAGTTATTCTTCTCAATTACTGTCTATTAGATGGATTGTCTTTTAGTTCATAAGTCATCAGAACATAAACAGCCACATCTGGACCTGATGGGAAGACCTTCATGTCACCCAAAGATATTAGATTTGGACCTGGATGTCGTTAACTGCATGGGAATTTTGAGGTTTTTCTTTTGGAGAGTGAATGTGTTCTATACGTGGGAAGGGAGTATAAAATGGCTGTTTGATAACCAAAAGGTAGACTGTGGGAGAGACTACTAGTTGCTTATCCCAAAAGCCCTTGCTCTCCTTTTCCTAATGTCAGAACCACCAATTCACCTGGGATGGTAATACAACCTACTAAAGTTCTATAATCTCTAGCCTCCCTTGTAGCTGGGTGTGACCGTGTGACTAAGTCAGGGCACTGAAGTATAAGCAGGCGTGTGTAAGACCTCTGGGAAGTCTGTTTAGAGAAAAGGAGCCGAGCCCTCCTTCCCTTGCACCATCCTACTGACTGGGACACAGGTATGAGGGCGGGGGCTCCAGAAACCAACCTGGACCTTGAGAAAGGAAGCCGTGGACTATGGGGCAGCAGAGCAGTGAAACAGAAGACCCGTAACAGCCCAGGATTGCTTAAAATCTCACCACTTGCATGTGAGAGGGAAATAATCTCCTGTCTTTTACAAACCACCATTATTTTGAGTTTTCTATCACATGTGTTTAAGTTAATTCTAGATAGTATAGATGTAAATTGTAACATTCGAAAAGCCCGACAAATCCAATGCAATAAAAATAAAAGGAAATTTATATCTAGACACTTCATAGTAAAATTGCAGAACACCTGAGACAAGGAGACAGAGACAGAGAGAAAAGACAAATTACCTCCCAAGACTGACAAACTGATCGTTGGCTTCTTAACATAAAACAGAAGCCAATAAACAGGTTAGTGATGTCTTCAAAATAATAAGAGAAAATAATTGTCAGTGTATAATTTTTATACAGGGAAATTCCCACTCAAGAATAAGAACAAAATAAAGACATTTTCAGGCAAGACTTACCTCCAACAGACTCTTACTCCAAAGGATATATTTCAGGAAGAATAAAAATGATTCCAGAAGAATCACTTAAGGTGTATGAAGGGAAAATGAGCAAGAAAAATTATAAATATCTGGAGAAATCTAAACAAACACTGACTATATACAATAATAGTAATTCGTGTGCTTAAAATGAACTAAAATTCTGGACAATGGCCCTATAAATTGGGTGACAGTGGTTTGAGCTAAGATCTTTGTATTTTGCAGAGAAGAGTGAGGGTATTAACTGTAGCAGATGCTATCAGCATCCTGCCTGTATAGCCTTGGGTTTTTATCATTTCTAGCCTCTAGCCTTACTTCTAACGGCAGCATTTGGGACTCCTTGCCTGAGGGTTCCTTCTGACCACTGTGGCTCCCCTGCACATGTGCAGGACAAGCTGGAAGTGCTGAGGAATTAATGGATGGGAGTTAGTGGATAAACACTCCACCTGGTGGCTCATGCCTGTAATCCTAGCACTCTGGGAGGCTGAGGCAGGAGGATCACTTAAGGTCAGGAGTTCAAGACCAGCCTGAGCAAAATCGAGATCCCATCTCTACTAAACATAGAAAAATTAGCCGGGCATCATGGCGCACACCTGTAATCCCAGCTACTCTAGAGGCTGAGGCAGGAGAATCACTTAAGCCCAATTTACCCCAGGCAAATTCTATTGAAAGAAAGCTGGAGCAGCTGGATAGATAACAGATTCAATAGATTTTAAAGGTAAAAATTATTACTAGTGATAAAAAGAGTTATATTAATACTTATCGATATAAAATTTATTTCACAGGAAGATTTAACAATCCCAGACTTGCAAATACCCACTAAGATACCTTCAAAATTCAGAGAGCAAAAATCAAAATAACAAGGAGAAATTGACCTATCTATCATTATAGTGGGAGACTGTAACACTCCTCTTCTGTGATTTATAGACCAAGTAGATAGAAAAAAAAATCAGTAAGATTATCAATGATTTGAATAACACAAATAATTACCAACTTACGTAGAACTCTGCACCAATTTAGGCAAATATTCTTTTCAAGCATCCAAGATACATTTTACAAAAATTGCCACATGCTAGTACATAAAGCAAGTCTAAATGAAGTCCAAAGAATTGGCATTTATACAGATTACATTCTGTCACAAAAACAATGAAGTTATTCAGTAACAAAAAAAATCTATAGGTTTGAAAATTAAAACATTATCTAAATGACTCATGGGTTGGGTCCAAGGAAAACTGATGGCCTGAGGCTCTAAACTTTCATGAGGTGAAACAGATGGTGAAAAATCTCATGGTGGGATGACTGAAGAACCTTTAAGAGGGTCTAATGCTGAATTTGAAGCCGGGTTGACTTCTTTAGCACATTTTGGGTAAAGAAGACCCCTTTTACCTCACACTCATATGTCAATTCTGATTGGCTTTTCTTAGGTCACGTGCCCACAACTGAACCAATCACTATGGAGAGTGAGATGGAGGCCCTCTGGCCAGCCAGGGTCAGGTCCTACCTCAGAGGAAACGGAAATAGAGGTGGGGGTATTTTGACTCCTAGAACTTCCAAAACCAGATAGGTCAGAGGACAGGTCCTTGCTGGGAGGAAAGCTAGACCAAAAAAAAAAAAAAAAAAATTGTCCATCTTCCATAAATACAATACTCTAAATGCCCCTGCCTAGCATAAAACAATGACTATATAAACAAAAACTTAAAAACCCAAAGCACATCTAGTTGCCAGATCCGCTGGGTAATGTGTTTTCCTCTTTCATCAGGTTCCAAAACAGCCTTTTATGGATTTGGCAACCTAGAGCTAAAAGGAAAGTTTAACCACTATCACTGGCCCCCTCAACATACCCAGGACCCAATGATAAAGGCAAAACAGAAACACTGCAATAAAGTCTCCCATTGGTATACTACATGCTCAACAGGGCAGCGACTGGCACAGCTCCAGGCAGAGCGGTCGGTCCCTTGGTCAGCCATGCCAGGTGCCCCCACCCTCTTCCTATGGCAAGGGCACCCCCTGTCTAGGGCTCTCCATGGCCATTTCTGGGAAGTGTGTAGGGAAGTACCTCCCCATGTGGGATGGTGGGTGGGGGAGGGGCTACCTTAATGGCCACTTCCTTTTGGCATAATTGGCATAATTGCAGGGTATGGAACTTGCCTGGAGGTTTGAGTAATCACAGCCCACAGTTTGCCATGCTGGAGTTCTCTGAAAATATCATTTTTCCCCACAATCCTAGTGGGAAGCTGTTCTATTTGGTTTTCTGTTAACTAGTAACTAACTCCAGAAATCTATTCCTGTCATGGTCCTTGAATTGGACTTGCCCTTGTAGTTTCTGACTCTTAACAATAAGCACTGCCCCTTTGGCCTTGTGCTCAGATTGAGGGCTTCCTCTGGGCTTGAAATGGGGGAACAGAGCTAACTAACCCTGCCTCTGCCTCCAGCCTGCATCCCAGTGCATGGTGGAAAAGAGAGAAATTAGCAGCTTTGGTTACAGATAGATCCAGGGGCATCTCCAGTTGTAGGTACAGCTAGATCTTGGTGCTCAAATGATACTGTCAAGGCTCTGTCTCTTTTCCCATCTCTCAGCTCTGCCTGCTGCTGCTTGCCTCATGGTGCTAAATGGGGCTGTGTCCATATAATGGGCAAGAGAGCTCCTGGCAGATTCACACCCTTTCAAAAGCAAACAGCTAGGAGAGCACTCTCTCTGCCCGCCATATCGACCTCAGGCAATTCGCTGATTGGCCCACCTGGAGTCACACGGCCATCCTGTGGCCAGGTGAATGGGGCACTTTGGCCAGCTTGAGTCAGAGGCCCACCCCTGTGATGAGGGTAAGAGGTGGGGCAGGGCACTCTAACTGGCAGCTCTGTAGGGACGATATGGAGGGGGACAACATGCTTCAAAGGAATGCACACTAGGTGCACATAGCAAGAAAGGTCCACTCTACAGGGGCAGGAGAAATGAAGGCAGAATAGTAGGATCAGACATGGGGAGTAGCACTGTGTAAGTCTCTAAACATTTATTACAAGGGACCTCCAACCTCCAATATACTCAGTTTCCTGATGATGAAAACCAAGAAGGAAACACGGTCAGTGCTGTGAGCCAGATGCAGCTGAGGTCTCCAGGCCCAGGGAGGTCCACAGCAGGCCCTGAGGTCTCTTCTGCTTCCCTGGAGGCTTAGTTTCTCAGGGCTCTTCATCCCACAAGGACTATCTCTGCTGCACAC
The DNA here is from genome assembly GCA_028533085.1 of Varecia variegata. Taxonomy (NCBI): domain Eukaryota; kingdom Metazoa; phylum Chordata; class Mammalia; order Primates; family Lemuridae; genus Varecia; species Varecia variegata. The sequence goes on from CM052437.1 coordinate 60,242,101, forward strand.
CATACGGCTTCCAGATGTGAGGCTTAGCATTTTCTTCAGTTTCCACAAAAGATTCCACGCACACAAAGTAGTTTGTGTAGATTTTTATGGAAAGTCAAGCTTGAGGAAATGGAGGGTCATCATCAAACGTGCTTTGGCCCTCTGCCACTGGCCTTCGCCCCACTCACCATCCTATAGACATCTTTTCCCTTCCTCTCTTGGCTTCCCCAAATTTTGTCTCCTCCCTCTCAGAGGCCAAACTCCCCTCCTTGTCTCAGGCAGAATGGTCTATCCCTTATCTTGAGTTGCTTGGCCTATAGAAGCATCTAGTGCCTGGGTTCCTACTCCCCCACCTCACAGATTACCAAAATGTTTTCTCAAACAAAGACTATTTACTGCCCAAGAGGAATTCCACTACCCGCAATTAAGATCATAAAATGTCCCCTCATTTTAGCATTGTTCCAGCCTTAGAGAAATGTCTCCCTGGGATCCTCGTGTAAGGGAAACTGAGTCACATGTAGGACAGGACATCCACCACAACCCACCTGCAATAAACCCAGTCATCTCAGACACACAGCCAAGGGCCCAACACCCAAGGGCAATTAAGGCAAATGGGATACTTTCCAGGAAAGTTGGAGTTCCAAGGGCACAGATTTTGATGGTCTGGCTCAGTGAAAAATGTAAAGGAAGAGATACATAAACACTCCCCAGGCAATCATCTGTGAATATCTTTTCTCATAGGGTTGAGATTGGGGTTGGCAGCAGCAGTTCACATCTACAAGCCTAGCAAGACCACAGTACACAGAAATTGCTATTATAGATTAGAGCAGATCTCCATGGTTGTAAAATTAAACAAATGAAAGGTAAGGCAAAGCTTATTATTTTTTCCATTTTCCGTTTAAGAAAATTGAGGCTCAGCTTGGCTAAGTAAGGTCAAGGTCAGAACCAGTATTTGTATCTGGTCTCTTTGATGCTGAGGCCTCTAAACCTTTAAAATTTAATTCTTGATCTCATTCTTACCAGATTGAAAGGCAATAGGCATAGTGGTTAAAAGAAGAGACTCCAAGTTCAAATTCATCATGGCTTCACTATTTAGTAGCTGGGAGGCCTTGTGTAAGTTGCTTAACCACTCTGTTCTTCAGTTTCCTTAGCTGTAAAGTGAGAACAATAGTACTTGTCTTATAGGGTCGTGCGTGTCAACTGAGCTTAGAATAGTGTCTGGTATGTAGTAGGTACTCAATGTGGTGTTCTTCTCTCATGAGAGCTTCCTGCCTCTGTCCTGTCTTCAGCAATAGATCTGTGATAAGCACCTACTAGACGCTGCTCTGCCTTCAGGCTGCTCTAGCGGAGGAGGGAGAGACAGGCGCATCCACAGCCCAGCCTGGGTGGTGAGTGCTATCACATGGCTGGAGCAATGGGCTTCTGAGAACAGGACAGCAAACTGCCTGGGGAGGAGGAGGTACACAGAGCAGTGACATTTGCTCCAGATCTAGGAGAATGAGTAACGATTTTCCAGGAGAGACACGGTATCTGCAAACATGGAGCCATCAGGCACTGGTGGTGGGGTGTGGGTGCGTCACAGGGGGTAGGGGAGGTGGAGCCACTCTAAACAGTTGACTGGAGCAGAGCAAAGGGCGCTTGTGGCTGGGAGGTCATGGCAAGATTAGACATGGTTCTTATCTAGAGGGAGGGCTCACCTTGGTGTTTACAGAGTTCTGGCCAGCATGATGGTGAGCATGGTTGGTGAATTAGAGAGACTGGTTAGGTGCCTGTTGTCTAGAAAGATTCCATTCAGATTTCATCATGCCTGGGCACCAGAATCATGTGAGAACCAGGTGGGCCAAGCGTGCCAGGCTGACATGAGAAGCAGGAAAGAACTACCCTGGGCAGCTAGGCACAAGCACCTGGGCAATCTGTGTTCACCAGGTCTTCGTCTGCCTCAGTTTACCAGTGGGAGTGTAATGCCTCAAGAAAGAGCCTACATGCTGAGCAGCGTTGGTGGTATAGTGGTGAGCATAGCTGCCTTCCAAGAAAGAGCCTACAGGCTAAGTGAGTCTGCAGTCTGCGTGTGAGGAAATCACATGGTCCTGAGCTTGAGAAGGATGCTCAAGAGAGTTGAATGAAGCATGTGGCCCTTCTGGGGAAACAGTCCACCCAAGAGATAGCCGCTGTGCTGCGATGCTACCAGGGAGTGTTCCCCATAGCAGCAAGGGGGGGCATCGGACACTGGAGTAGAAGTTAACTCACACAAGATCAGTCTAATCCTGGACAGCTGCTCCTGTCCCTCCGGAAGAAATATTTTTGTGACAACCAAGGAATATTGATGAATGAGAATATTCAAGGTAGTTTTTAGACTCACAGTGCACATTAGAGTAGTAAAAGTTCCAAGAAATCCTGCTGTTTGGAAATAATGTAGTAAAAAGTTGCTAAGCCACGCGCAGGAAGGAAGGAGGGAGGCGGGAGGGAGGAAGGGAAAGAGGAGGGAAAGAGGGAGGCTTCATCCTCAGGGGCCTCCTTCAGTGAGCAGCCGGCCCCTCTCCTATCACCCCAGCCACATCCTCAGCCTCACCCTGGCCTGGCCTGGCGTGCTCCTGGCACAGCCTTTGCCACTCTTTTGTCATCTCAGCTCGCCTGTGTTCCCGCCACAGGCTCCCTCTTGCAGGATCTGCTGTCCCAATCTGGTGTTTTCTCTCTGGCTGGTAACCTGACCCAGCCTCCAGAGTGCCCCCTCCACATTGCCCATGGGGCCATACCACACCCGTTAACCCCACCTTCCTGTCACCCAGGTCATCCCCTGTGGACACTGGACTTCAGTGACTAGTGGTGGGCCTGGAGGTGAGCCATTAAGGCACCTGTGGTACTCGGTGGCTTAGACCTAGGGCGGTCCCTCTGCAGGGCTGGCTGTGCAAATCCAGCTGTTCCTTCTGAGCAGCCTGTGGCCTCAGATCCTCTCTCGTGTATATAGTTTCCTCTCAAAGCACCAAGCACAGAGCCAGGCATGAAGGAATTGTCTCACGCGTGCCATTTGGAAGAGTTGTGTTTGCTACAGAACGCTGCCATGTTTTTGGTGGAGTCCCTGCCTTACCTTTAAGGAGAGCCCACAGTGGGGGGTGAGGTGAAGCCATTTAGTGGCTGAGCCTCAGACAGGTGAGGAGGAGGAGGCAGGGAAGAGAAGGTGCCTTCTGCTTGCTTCCTTGTTTCCTTTTTCTCTCTGTGCCCTTGTACAACCCCATGGACACCCGCTTCTGAGTGGCCTCCCTCCTGTTCCACCAGCACCTCTGAGATTTCCCGGCCACACGTCAGTCCTCCCTCTGGCCACAGCGAAGGAACTTCAGACGTCTGTAGCCACAGCATGACTTTGGACTGGGGAGCGGGAAACCCCAGGACGGGGCTCTACAAAATGCCAGTTGATTCCTGGCTTCATTTTTGTGCCTGGTGATCTGACCCATCCATTTCTCACCCCAGGACACAGACCAGTGACACACGGTACAACTCTGTGGGGTGTGCAAGGGTAATCACCACCCACAACCGTTAGGGTGTGGCTGCGTACAAGGCTACAAGGCTCTCACCACAGGCTTTTTCCCATCTTCAATGCCCTCAGAGATGGAACTGCTGCAATTTTTAAGGATGAAGAAACCGGCTTGGAGAGGCCAGAGGCTTGCCCAATACCACGCAAACAGAAGTGCCTTTGTGTTCTGGGTCAATGTTCTCTTCACACAGGCTGGATGTATGTCTTGCGAGTCAGGAGAGGTGGGACCATCTTGTGTTCTCTCGGCACTTATGCCTTCTCATGGTTCCCTCTCTCCTTCCCTCCTGAACAGAGCAACACACACTTGCCACCTTGTTGGCACAAGTCTCACTGAGTTTGCATTTGAGGCGAGGTTATTCAAGGCCACCACTGTACACGTTGTCCACCCTAAGCCCTAAGGAAGGGCACTTGAGGCAGGAGCAAGGCTGCTGGCATTCTGGGCATAGGGCAAAGTGGAGTAACAGGGTGATGGTACGGGTGCCCCAGCCTTGCCTTGGGGAGTTTAAGGAGCTCCTGTTCTGAAGTGTCTCATCAGCCAGCAAAAGGGTGCTGGTAGAATAAAAACGTACAAGTAAACAGTTGTTCCATTTATACACAGCTAAGAACTTTCAGGGGGGCAAGTTTCAGTTTTTCAACATAGTTTCAGGTTGAAAGTGCAATCGTAACCCTCATTACTGCCCCCAAGTCAAATTTCAGGGCTCCCTTTGCCCTAGAACCAAGCCCTGGCTTTCAGACTTCCTGGGGCCACCATAGTTCATCTCTTTTGTTTGTTTGTTTGTTTGTCTTCTGTTTAAATTTGAGGACTACTTCTGGCCTGGCCTTCTCCTTGCTGATTCAGTACACACTGACTGGCACCCTGTTAGGTACCTTTCCCTTCACAGTCTCACAACATTCTCACAGTCAGCCCATAGCTTGGTTTCTTCTCTCAATTTTGGAGACAAGGAAACTGAGGTCTCAAGTGGTTAAGTGATTTGTTTAAGATCACCAGGCAGCGAGTGCATTGTCCAGGCATTGACCTGCAGCGCTAGTCAATGTCACACTGACAGGTGTGGGCGTGACAGAGGTCCATGTAAGGTCAGGGACCTTTCCTAGCCCCAACCATTGCATTATCAATCCCCTGGTTTGCTTATATTTTTCTTACAACTACCTCACAGCCTCAGCCACATGTTTCAAATTATTTGATTATTCATATGGCTGGATTTACAGTTTGGGTCTCCTCCTTTAGGAGTGGCCTTCCCCACCTCCTCCTCATCCTCTCTGGATGTGGGGTTTCATCACAAACTCTAAGGGCTTTCTGAGGTTCTGGAAAGCATAGTTTATTCCCTCTCCCTGGAACATTCCTGTCTGTGTACCAGGAACTCCTGCGATAGTGGACTGGGGTAGTTACAGTTTTTGTTTACTCCGCAGATTTTCCCATTCTCAGCCTTCTGGTAACAGTGCTCTTCCCTTTTTTTCTTTAGGGAACTGCCTCTTTCCTAATCCTAATCCATATGGCACAACTGTCAATCATGGTCCTCCTGCATCCCTGGCAACGGAGGAGAGATGCCGTGACTGAGACCCAGACAATCAAAAGACCTGATTCCTCTGGCCATTTTGATTGGTTCAAGGATAAGCACGCGGCCCAGTGATTACAGTTTTTCCCACTTCAAGCAATGACACTATGAATATGACGTCTTTTTCATTTGTCCAATTATTCCCCAAGATAAATGCCTGGTTTGAAATTGCTGAGTCGTATGTACATACATTTTAAATGTTGGCAAATTTTGTGAGATTGCCCTACAGAGAGGTTGGCGCAAAGTTACGCCATTCAGCAATATGTGAGTCTGCTTTGCAGCACCTGTTGTTGTCAATCTTTGAACATTTGCCAGTCTGATAAGTGGAGACAGCTGTCGAAATCTGTTTGCAATTCTGGGCTCCCTTTTGGGTCATGTTCCCACACGCCTGTCCCTAAAGTTACCTACCCTGGCCTTGCTTCTAAATCTCTTGTCTTTGTCTGCTCTTTCATCCAATTTTATTGGTTTGCCTATAACCTGGTCTCACGCTACTAGACTGGAAAGTAGGTCTTCATCTTACATATATCCCTTTTCTCTTTAAGCTCCTTGCAGGCGCTGAGAATGGTTTTGGAATCCAATAATTACTTGTTGAATGAATGAATGGAAACTCTTCTGTGATTTGCCATTTCCTGTTCAGTTCTGAGTGGTGCCGTGTGTTTGGGTCAGTGCTAACCTGGATAGATGAATGCCCAAGAACACCAGATTTCAAGGATCCCAATATTTTAATGGTTAGGATCAGGAACCATGACTGTCCCATTCCAGGAAATGACACTCCCCATGGAATGTCTTTGATTAACAAATTTTTACTGATCATCTGCCATGTCTCTAGTATGGAGTAAAAGGACACAGTCCCTGATCTCAAGTAACATATCATCTGTGTGAGAGGCAAAACTAACAAAGGAAGGATTTTGAGTTTAAGTGGCAGCTATATCAGATAGCATTTGTGAAATGCGATCCTTTGGGAAAAGTGGAGTATAACATGGGCTCGAAACATTTGAGAACATTTTATAAAAGAGGTGATTGTTAAGGGGACTTTTATGAGGATTAGAGAGGTACTTTGGGCTCCGCCAATTACATTTTGGGGGCTCTGATGTATTAGTTCCTCTTGTATGAAGCAATATTATAGGCCTCTAACTACTTTTCCATGTCTCTTAAGCTGAGGTTTTTACCTTTTTTTTTTTTTTGAGGAGATGGAAAGAGAAGTTTATTAATTTGCCAGCAAGTGAGAAGGTCAGCAGATTTCCATCTCAAAGTACCAACGTCCTGCTTCTGAGCAGAAGTACAGAGCTTTTAAAGGTTCTCATTCATTCCATCTTTGGCTAAGACAATCTCATGACCTCTGCCAGGACAGTTCCCTTGAGCCATCTCCTGTGGCACAAAGAACAAAGGACACTCTCCTGTCCCTCCTGACCACTGGAAGAGGCAGGAATATAGGTTTTAGTTCTCAAAAAGAGTAATGGGGTTTTGAAGAGACAGAAAACATTTTTACACTTTTTCAGGCCATTTTCTCTGCTACATATTCCCCACTGTCAATTTTACCCTTCTGTATCTATGGGAGGAGAGGCAATGTAGTCATCAAGCTACTTCCTGCTGAACTGAGGCGATGTTTTAGATGGAAGGTACAGATTATCAGGTGAAAAAGGGCATAAGCCATAACTACAACCATGAGGATCGACAAGGTGAAATGGACTGTCACCTTGCACACAATGTCTGATACAGGGCTGGGTTAGAAAAGAAACATGGGACCTCTGAGCACAGAGATATATATTAGTTGTAGGTGATCCAAGAGACTGGATTCTGCAAATACAGAAATCATGTACAGAAATACTTGTACCAAATGAGGTTTAGGATAACACACCCAGCAGAAAGACAGATTAACAGAAGAGGTGATAGCCTGGGGAAATCCTCACTAAGGAGTTGTCCCTCTACCCTATAGACAGAACAAATAACCAAAGAAAGATTAGCAAAAATATTATCATTTTCAGTTTTTTTCTTTTTCTCAAACAGATACTTTAGATCACCTAAAGGTTGGCCCCTCCACTGGGAGCTACACCTGTTTACCTTGGTATCATGGACCCAAGGTTTCACTTCTGACAATTTTAACGAGGTGTGAGTTGTTAGAGGCACTTCATAGGGTCCCTTCCACTTCTCTGCTTCCAACTGGGGCAGGGACCTGAAAGAGCCAAACTCATGTATAGTGATTAGCACCTGACCCACTCATTTGACATATTGTTTTATTTTATTTTCTTTTACTCATGGTTATATTACCAGACTTACCTTAGGATATTAGGAGGGGTCTCTCATAAACTATTTTTTTAGGGGCTTAACTTAAGCCTGCTTCTAAAGGGCTACCCTTATCTGGGGGAGGGCAAGCGGCAACACTCTATCTCACGTTAGATGGGTTTCTTGTATAGACTCCAGGATGTATGTAATTTCTATTCTAGGTGCATGGCTTTGCTTACTTGTTGGGTTGCCTCCGCCACAAAGGAGGGTCCATCATCACTCTTGTGAAATGTCCAGGGCTCTGCAGAGTGTGTTCCTGGCTCCTGTTGACAATAGGGTGCCTGCTCACGTCCTCGCTGTAGGAGGAGGAGCTGCTGAGTCATCTTTGTAGCTGTCTGTCCACGGCGTCCATCACCGGCATGCTATTCTTTATCTGCTTGGCCTCTTTCCCTGCATTGCTGATGTCCGTTCCTGTTCTGTGCTGGTGTACGTGGGCAGGAACTCAGGGAAGGGCCTGTCTCAGGCCAGCAGCTCCTGGTAGGAGCCTATCTCAGAACCTCAGACATTCTCTCCATTTGGATAGGACAAACCTCTCCCCAGCCTGAAAAGGTATCTACCGATACAAGCCTAGGTGTCCAAGTGAAACTGCCAATCACTGGAAAGGTGGACCCCCACATGTTGGGCTCCCTGTGTAGTGGGTCGCCTTTCTGTCCTTAGACTGCCTCAAGCACATAAACGGTTAGTTGTAAATGGGGTCCTCTCAAATGAGGCCCCACTAAATCCATCAAGGCAGCACACTCCCAAATTGTGTATTCATGTAGGTGCCTCATAAAAAGCCAAACCAAAGCTTTGGGTAGGAGACAAGTCTGCAAGAATTCTGTCTCCATTTAGTTGTGTCATCCCAAGTGTCAGAGCCCCAGTCTTCAGTTTAAAGCGGATCTAAATCTAGCTGGGGTATCAAGGCCCTGAGAAACAGATCACCTCCAGCAGCCTCCTTAGCAGGTCTGCAAGTGGCCTGATTTCTTTTTGTCATGCTGGCCACCCGTTTCAGCTCAGCCACGGCCTGTATTAGGGCCATTATGTTGGTGGCATACTTAATATCCTTACTCACTTTTGGTAGCTTTCTTCTTGCCAGTGCTGTAATGATGTGCAGGCTTGCTGAGGTTCAAACTTCAAAGCACAATGGCAGTCTCCTGTATACTTCACCAGGCCCTGGGATTCATCCAGCAGGACCTCGGCAACACCCCCCAGAGGTGAGCTTCTGTTGCTTCTGAAACAACCCCTGGTGCTCCTGCTGCTTGCCCACGTCCCCCTCCTGGGCCTGCTGTGACAAATTTTTCAGCTGCCACTTGTCTACAGCTGCTTCACTGCCACCTGGCCGCTCCCCCACTGCCCCCTGCCTGGCTTGCAGAGCACCATGCGTGGCTGGTGCCAGGGATCGGGGTGGCGGCTGGAGGAACGGGTCCCCTGGATGGCTTCTGTACATGTGGTTAGTGACAGCTGAATCCCCACTGTCAATTTTTCCCAGGGCTCCTGTGGGGATATTTGGAGGCAGGGGCTCCAGGCCCCCTCCGTCACCATCTGAATCCTGGACTTAAAAAAACCTATTTGCTCTCCTGGAGGCTTCCCACCACCCAGAGTCCTTTGCAATTTGGGGCAATGTTCCTTTCAAGGTTCTTCTTCTTTATAGAAAGTCAGTCTGGGGTGGCTTTTTCACCTTTTCCTTTTGACTGTCTCAAAGGACCCTGCTCGCTATTCTTGCACATTCAAGCGCTCTATCTGATATTGCCATAAATTGTTCCCTCTGGCCCAAATTGAGTTTGCTGCCAGGAGAGACCATTTTGAACCCCAAGTCATAATTTACTGGGTGTGGGATTGAAGAGTTAGTTCAGGGAGCACCCACACTGGCCCCTCCCATGCTGCCAAGATGGCGGTGGTGTCAGTCATTCTTTCCCCCTTGTTGTGCCCCACTAGGTGGCAGGCACCCGTCCTTCCCCTGGGCTCTGGCCCCACCCAGCATCTTGCCCTGGCTGACTGTAGGGGTTTTGGTGGGGGCAGGAGGACCTCATTTATCAAGAATCATACAAACACAGATCATTTTGTATACCATAAACAATGAGTTTATCTCAAGCAGAGAGCTTGAGACCCAACATTTTAACTCTACAGTGTCAGATCCACCATTTGAGCTCTGAATTTTTAAAGAACCAACAGCTCAGAGTAAACCATGGACCTTCAACCACCACTTTTCCTCACACTCCATACAAGTGGTATCACAATAATCTTTAGACATAGGTACAAAAACTCACCAGACACAAACACACACAAACAATATAGGGAGTTCCCAACACAATCTAAAATGCCAAGGCCTATCAATCAAATGAGAATTTTCATTTAACAGCTGCTTCCCCTCATACTCCAGCACGTACATTGGATTACAATAGCACCATTCTCTTTACTCATAGGTTTGTAGCTACAAATTAACCATTCAGCCAAAGTTCTTCCCAAGAGATTTTGAGATGGAGCTTTCCTATGTTACAACAAAACTTTACAAACACACACAAACAATACAGGGAATCCCCAACACAAAATGCCACGGCTGACCAAATGGGAACCACAAAATGAGAACTGAATTTTCAATTGAGAATCAGCATCTCCTAATCCGAAAGGGGACAAACAGAGAACCAGATTCTCTCAGAAGAAAGCACCAACATCTCCCAATCCCCCCTGGTTCCCTGGTAACCGCAAATGAGCTCAGTCCAAGCCAGGTTCCCTGGTTCCGCTCAACCTCTTGACTTCCAACCCCAAATCAGCACCTCAAAACAAATCCAATAAGAAGTTCTGAAAACCACCTCCATATGGGTGGAAACAGGGTCTCTGCATCCTGGGGGACTTTACTTATGAATGGCTGTGGCTGTTGCAATGCTTCCCAAATCTGTTTCCTTCTCCTCGACTCAGTTTAGGCTGCAGGGAGCCATGTTTACTTTGGGGAGACAGAGACAGGAGTTCCCCAGAGCTAAAACAGGCTCCAGCAGCTGCTGGGGCTGTCCCTTGCTGTCTCACCTCAAAAAGAAGTTGCTCCTACCCGCAGAGACCCATGGCTTTGACCCAGGGCTGTTCCCTGCCTCTTCCAGCAGTCGTGGGGTGCCATCACTGGGGCATTGATGGGGCCCATCCAGGGAAGTCAAATTCTGTTACTGAAAGTTCAGCACTTGTCCTGAGGCCACATCAGAAGAACAAGGACAAGTGATTTGAGAAGGAAAGAGGAGTTTATTAATTTTCTGGCAAATAAGGAGGTTGGCAGACTCCCATTTTCAAAGTACCAACATCCTCATTTTTTTACCTTTTTACTTGTTGGATTGGGATGTCCATAGGCCAAGAGGAAGGTCCTGAATCCTCAGTGCTTTGGGGAGGAATGTCACAAATTGCTAAAAGCTCATCAGGACAGGAAACAAACATTTCCAAGTTAGAAGTAAATGTTGCAGTGGCTGGAATTGCTCATAGGCTTTCCCAAGTAATGAAGATTCCCAAGCTATTTCAAATCAACATGTTTTTTTCCTTTTACTAAGGCTGCCAGGACCCCAAAGGGTCACAGCTGCTACAACAGGAGACTCTGGCACTCTTAACAGCAAATTAGAACCAGACTTTGAAAGGTGGATAGAAATTAGATAAAGGGAAGAGAAAAAGAAGTTCATCCCAGGTAGGGTGAATGAAGAACATTTCCATGGGACTTTATAAGGTCTCTTTACTAGCATAGTCTTTTGTATAATTCCAAATAATCCCAAAGGCATTATTTATTATAATTATCATTCCTATTTGCAGATGGTAAACCTGAGGTTCAGAGAGGTTAAAAAACTTGGTTAAGTTCTCTCAACTACTAAGAGGCAGAGTCAAGCCCCAAATCCATGTCCTCTGACCAGGGATGGTATCCAAAATATTTAACCATTAATATGGCACAGGCACAATACAGAGACTGGGTAGCCACTCACCAAACTCATTTTTCTCTTCTCCTTGGGTCAACAGCTAGACTACATCTCCCAGACTTATTGTTAACAAGTGATGTATGCCACTTTCAGGCCAGCCTCAATTCTTTCATGCATGTCCCTTCCTGGGTTTTCTCATCTTCAACCTTGTCCCTGTGATTCTAGAAGACATCTTCTACAGTTGGCAAAACATACGAGGGGAGGAACCTGGGCCCCAACCCCCTACTTAGAGCAGATCTACCCCTACATCAGAATATCCATTTTAGACTTTATCTGAGAAACAAGCTGCTTTTATCCTTGAGTCACTGTACATTTTTGTTAAAACAGCTAACTGTACCCTAACTAAATCAGACTCGACCTATTAGAACAGAGGTCAGCTACAGCACAGCACCAGAGCAGAACCCGACAGGCCCTCTGCAGTGCCTGCACCCCTGGTACAGCAGGTCCTCCAATAACATCAGTTAGTTCAATGTCATTTTGCTAAAATGTTGATGATTTTTTTTAAAAAAATTAATTCCCAGCAGGGTCACTATCTGTGTGGAGTTGGCAAGGTCTCCCTATGTCTGCATGGATTTTATCTGGGAACTCCAGTTTCCTCCCACATCCCAAAGATATGCATGTTAGGTGAATTGGCGTGTACACGGTCCCAGTCCAAGTGAGCGTGGGTGTGTCTGTGACTGCAGTGCCCTGCGTCCTGTCCAGGGCAGGTTCCCACCTGGTGCCCTGAGCTGCTGGGAGAGGCTCTGACCACCTCCCATCTGCAACTGAAATAAGCAGGTAAATCATTATCTTACTTATTTTTATTAATCTTTCTTAAATGTGTGTACAGCTCACACTTATGTCAATGGTTAATATTAAATATTAGAAGTATTTTCATCTTTGTTTAGAAGTTTGGTGATGTTTTTGTGAATAGAAATCAGCCATAGGAACCTAACTCTTGCTTATGTCAGTTGGTCTCTGGTAAAATTCATTTTGTTACACGTGGTTTTGCTTAAAGTCACAGTTTCCAAGAACCTGTGGAAGATGTTAAGTGAGAACTTACGGTAATTGTTGGGGGAAAGTAAGTTCCCGGGCACTTCCAGCACCCTGTAGTTTGAGGGTAGTCCTTTGAGAATGAGCTTTAAGGGGCTGCAGGTGCTGTTAGTGGGTCGGGGAGAAGGACAAAAATGGTTAAAAAAAAAAAAATCAAAAAAGAAGAAGAGGATCCAAGCTGAACACCAGCATTGTCCACCAGTGAGGCCAGACTGTGGAAGCCTCAACTGGCTACAGAGGAGTTGGAGCTTAATGTGCCATGCAGAGGGAGCTGTAGTAGGTCCCTGAGTTGCCGTGTTTTAGGATGGACATGAGGGAGCCCGATATCTTGTAATCTGTCACCCCAAGTGGGACTGCTCCCTCACTTGCTCCCAGACACACACACATGGAGTGAGCTCTGTCTCTGAACTTGTAACTTGTTTTCCTATGAGTTCTTATATCCACTCAGATCCCCTCATCTCTAAGTGGCATATTTAGTTCTAGGAAATGTCCTGCTCTTTCCTAAGCTTACCTGCCACCCAATGAACTAAACACCACAGGGTCAAGTCCAATTTTCAGTTTCTGTGACCCTGAGTTCTGGCTGCACATGGAATGTACATGGAAAAATAATATTTGTTGAGAGTACACTATTTGCCAGACTGTGTGCAAAGCATTTAAAAGAGGTCATTAGTCACATTCAGGGAAGGCTTGACTGCCAAAAAGTTTTATACCTTAGTTTATGTCTATCAGTAAAGTTGTATTGTTTTTAAACTTTAAGTCTTCCACATTTTTTATTGGGCCTGTTCTTAGATGTTTAATCTTTCTGTGTATAGTAAATGGGATTCTTTTTCTGTGATGTTTTGAAATTGGTTATTGCTAGTATATTGGAATATGATTTTGTATGTTGATTTTGTACTTGGCCACCTCTCTAAACTCTCTCACTTTTAATAATTTGAAGATAATTATCTTTGATTTTCTAAGTGGACAATCATGTAGCTGATAACAATGATTTTTTAACAGCTATATTGAAATGTATTATAATTCACACATTCACCCATTTAAAGAATACAATTCAATGGTTTTTAGTTTATTCACAGAGTTGTGTGACCATCACCACACTCGATTATAAAACAATGAATGGCAATTTTTAAATTCATATTTTTTCTTTTTTTTTTTTCTCTTATTGAATTGCTTAGGATTTCCAGTAGACTGTTAAATAGGTAGTAGTGGTGATAGTGGGCAGCCTTGTCTTGTTCCTGATTTTTCTGGGAATGTCTAATTATTTTTTACCACTGAATAGGATGTTTGCTAAAAGTTTTTAGTGGTTAGCTTTTATCAAGGTAAGAAGTTTCCTTCCACCTCTAGCTTGCTACATATTTTATGTGCTTATTCAGAAATAGGCATACATTTTATCAAATCCATTTATCGTGATGGCAATATCTTTTCTCCCCTTCAATCTATTAATGTAGCAAATTATCTTAATAAATTCTCTGCTTAAAACCATCTTTTTATTCTTTATGTGTAATTCTTTTAAAACACCATTGGATTCAATTTGTTAATTTCTTTTTGCCTTTAATTTTTAGCGTGATTAGCTTATAGCTTTTTCTCCTCTTGCTCCTCCTCCTCCACTTCTCCTCCTCCTCATATGCCGTGGTGAGGTGAGATCATGCTTTTCTCAGGATGTTTTCAGGCAATGACTAAGTAAGACTGAGGAAGAAACAAAGGCCCAACCATTTTCCCTTAACACAGGACTTCACTAACAGGCAATCTTTGATCTGGTGATTCTTTTTGGGCTGGCAAATATTTGGTCAGATCTGCATCTTAGTCTGACAGCCTCTCTGGCCCCGTCCTGGGCCCAGGGTTTCTGTTTCACAGGTATGAACAAACTATTTGCCTCTCTGGCTTGAAGTCAGCATCTGCCTCCCACATCACCCAATGGACACATATACTACCCTTTGCAGTTTGATATCCAATCTTGTAGATTTTCAATCATTTCCTACTCTGGAAGAATTTATGTATCATAGAAATTATTAGGTCCTGAAAATTAGACATAATTCACCAATAAACCATCTGAGCCTATCTGGGCTGGCTGGCTGGCTTGCTTGCTTGCTTTCTTTCTTTCTTTCCCTTTCTTCTTTCTTTCTTTCTTTCTTTCTTTCTTTCTTTCTTTCTTTCTTTCTTCTTTCTTTCTTTCTTTCTTTCTTTTTTTCAGGGAAAGAACTTTGGCGATGGTTCTAATTTCTTCTGTGTTTATTGACCTATATAGGTTTTCTAGGTTTTCAATTTTTTAATTATTTCTTTTTAGTCATCCCTTGAAATGTTTTAAAAAATCTCCATAGCTGTGTTTTCCTTCTCAATTCAAATATTTTCTTTTAAAATTTTATTCACATATCTTTGTGAGATTTAATTTGATTTGTAGATAGTATTGGTATTTTCAAAGATCAAGTTTTTGTTTTATTAAGTTTATTTCTTTGTGTGAGTGTTCTAACTCATTAAATTCTGCTAATTTTTAAAATTTTTATCCAAACATTGTCAACTAATAAATTCTGCTAATTTGTATACTCCATCCTTCTACTTTCTTGGAGTTTATTTTGCTGCACTTTCATTCTAGCTTCTTGATTTTAATGTTCTTGCACTTAACCTTAGCCCTTCTTGTTTCTAATAAACTTCCTGGGAGTCCAGCTAGGCCCACATCCCACAAGTGCTTAAAACATAGTTTCTTGTTGTGGCTTCTTACTAGTTTATAGTTTCCTTTTCAACACAAAATTTACTTTATTTATTTATTTTATTTTATCTTTGAGACAGAGTCTCACTCTATCACCTCAGCTAGAGTGCCGTGGCGTCATGATAGCTCACCACAACTTCAAATTCCTGGGCTCAAGCAATCCTCCTGCCTCAGCCTCCCGGGTAGCTCGGACTACAGGTGCGTGCCACCATGCCTGGCTAATTTTTCTTTTTTTTTTTTTTTTTCCTTTTTGTAGAGATGGGGTCTCGCTCTTGCTCAGGCTGGTCTCAAACTCCTGAGCTCAAGCAATCCTTCTACCTCAGTACTAGGATTATAGATGTAAGCTACCACACCTGGCCAAAAATTACTTTGGAGGATGCTTTAAAATTTTCAGTGGAAAGATTTCTTTTTTTGCTACCTCTTATTTTTTTTTTTGCTTTTTAATTTCTAATTTTATTGCATAATGTCCAAACAATAAGGTTTGTATGATTTCTGCTTTTTGAAATGTATTGGGATTCTCCTGTGGTCAAATACATGAATAGTTTTGTAAAAGGGCTGTGGGTGTTTGGAAAAATGACTATTCTCTATTTGTCGGATACAGTGTCTTATTGATAAATGTATTAAATGGATAGATTTCACAGTTCTACTGTGAGGTGCTCTGGGGGATATGATTAGTGTATCTTTTTGGTGGACTGTAACTTTTGTCAGTATGAACTCTCCCTGTTTGCCCTGATGCTTCTTAAATTGTTGCTTCTGATATTAATATTGCTACATCACTTTTTATAGCAATTTACCAGACATTTGCTGTTTATTATGTAATACACAGTAATTTACCTGTTTTATAGCATTTACCTAATATTTGGTACCCATTTGAGTGTATATGTTTTTCTATATCTTTGTTTTTAAATAACCTGCATGATTTTGTTTTGGATATATCTTTTGGCAATAGCATATGGCTCAATTTTTTTTTCTTTTCTTTGCCCTAAACTGAAATTCTATGTCTTGTAATAGGCTAATTTAACCTACTCATGGGTACAGTTATTACGTATTCACATACAGGCTCAGGACAGGGCCTGGGAAGCTGTCAGACCAAGATGCAGAGCTGACCTAGTACTCGCCAGCCCAGCAGGAAGCTCCATTAGATTTATCCTCATCGTGTTATTTTATGTGTTCTAGTTATCATACTTTCTTCTTTTTTTAAATTTTACTCTCCTTGTTTCTTTTACTTTTTAATCTTTTCTTCAGCAATCAATTTTATTTCAATGGTTTTCCATTTGTGGGTTGGCAGTTATATATCCCATTTGCATTCTTCTAGTGGTTATAATTAAATTTTGAAAACACGTACTTAAGTATAATTTTCTAAAATATTTTGAAGTAATCTAGATCAGAAGTCAACTAATTGTAGTCTGTGGGCCAAATCCCAACTGCTTCATGTTTTGCACAGCCTACAAGCTAAAAATAGTTTTTGTTTTTAAATGGCTGGAAAAAAATCAAAAGAAGAATAGTATTTCATGACATGTGAAAATTACTTAAAATTCAAATTTCAGTGTCCATAAATAAAGTCTTATTAGGACACAGCTATACATATTCATTTTTATATTGTCTATAGCTGCTTTTGTGCTACCGTGGAAGAGTTGAGTAGTTGAGACAAAGACTGTATGGCCACAAAGCCTAAAATATTTGCAAACTTACTCTTTACTGAATAGGTTTGCTGATCCCTGATATGGATATATAGCCCCTCCCCACTCCAAACAAGATCACATTAATTCTTCCTTCCAACCACACCTTACTCCATGCCACTCCTAAGTTGTATTCATTTGCAATTTTAGTTCCAGAACCTGGAAACAACCAAATGTCCATCAACAGGTGGATGGATAGACAAATTGTGGTGCATCAGTACAATGGAATGCTACTCATCAATAAGAAAAGAATGAACTATTGATGCACACAACATGGGTGAGTCTGAAAAGCATGTTGCTAAGTAAAAGAAGCTGGAAGCAAAAGATTACATACTATATGATAACATTTATGTGACATTCTAGAGAAGGCAAAACTATAGTGATACAAAGCAGATCAGTGGTTTCCAGGGGCCAGGGGTGAGGAAGGGGTGACTGGCTGCAAAGGAGCATGAGGGAACATCTGGGATTGATGGAAATATGTTATAGTACGACTGTGGTGGTGTTTACACAACTATATGCCTTTGTTAAAATTCATCCAAAAATTAAAATTGGAAAGTTTATTGCATATAAATTATAACTCAATAATGCTGATTTTAAAAACCTGTTTGGGGCAAAACTAATCTTTAGTGGGGAAAAAATATCTACTACAGGAAGGAGCATGAGAGAACTTTCTGAGGGGATGGTAACATTCCATGTCTTGATGGGGTTTGCATTACGCAGATTTAATGCATTTGACAAAACTTAGCTAAAGCATATTAAAGATTGGTGCATTTCACTGTATATAAATTTTACATCAAAGACAATGTATCAAATATGGAACTCTAATGATCTGCATACTCAAGTATTCAGGGGGAAATGTACTGCAGCCACAAGTTACTTTGAACTACATCAAAACTAAGATTGATTAATGAATAGCTAGATGAATAGATATGTGATAAAGCAAGTATAATAAAGTGCTAATGGCAGAATCTAGGTGATGGGTGTTCTTCATAAAATTAAAATAAAATACCTGTTCTGCTTTGGAAGAGGTTCGTGTTGACATGGAGTAGTTGTATGGGCTCAGCCTGGCACCCGGATCCAGTCTCTTTGAGCTAACTATCCCGTGTATAAAGAAAGAATGCTAAGATGTCTTTATGTAGGGTACATACCTCATTGTGCTCACTTTCCCTTCTTCAAAGGCCAAGGAGAGGACATGACAGGACCCAAGCACTCGCCTAGGTGGAGCCAGCAGCTCACCTGGTCCTTCCTGGTCTCTGACCTGTGGCTGTCCCTGTTGATATTCCACAGGGACGCCTTCTCGCTAAGCCTGAGAATTACAGTAGTCCTTCCTCTGGGACCTGGTGTAATGCTGGAACCCTGGAGATGGCACACTGGCAATGTGAGAAACTTCTGGAACTCAACTTATTGCCAATACTCTAATGGTAGAGCCCTGAAAGGTTAGTGTTGGGAGGGAACGTAGACATCGTTTTACAGACAAGGAAGCTGAGGTCCAGACAGGGAAGGCTTGCCCCGGCCCACGTAGCTCTGTGATAGCAGAGTTGGTTCTACACCCAGCTCTCCGCACTCCCAGCCCTCGTGGGGCTGTGACCAATCTAACAGTTTCTTGAGAGGCCACTGCGGGGAGGGTTCCTGGGGCTTGTGAGGTGGTAACAGCCCCATCGTGAGTGAGACCTGCACTCGACCCTTGGCTCTGCGGCTTTGGGCAGGTTACTTAATGTCTAAGACCAGGTTTCCTCAGGAGTAATATGAGAGTAATGATATTTTCCTCCTCAGCGTATTGTGAGTTTTAAATGGAACATCGTCTGTGGAGCAGTTTGCACAATGCCTAGGCCTGTCGCTCACTTGACAGACACCACTGTTACTGGTGTTGTTCCTGCGTACACTGATCCGAGATTCTGAGAAACCAGACTGGCTCTGGTGCCACACTGACCAGCTGTGACTTTACTCCTTACAATAATCCCTAAGGTATAGTATTTTCCATGTTGTACAAATAAGGAAACAGATATGTATGTCCAACCTCACATCTTCAAACCTGGGTCAAACATAAACATTGTATTCTAGTAATTCTCTTGGCCCAAATGGTCTCAGCAAAACCACCAGTTGGCAAAGTTTATTCTAGTACCTCCTTCATTTCTGTCCAATCCCTGTTCTTCTCTCCCTACCAGATTGGTGAAGAGAAGAGAAAATTGGAGATAGCCTGATAATCCTGGGTGATAGCAACCCCTGAGGGAACCACAAGGCAATCTAGAAAGTTCCCCACTCTTCCAGCACAAAGTGGCAGACAAACCAGCCAATACCCAGAGAGGGTTCACTCGAGCCATCCTTAGGGCAGGGGTACCAGGGCACGGCTGGCTAACGGCCAGCATCACTACACTTGGGAGCTTGTCAGAAAAGATAATCCTGCCCCTACCCCCACCCAGACCCACTGAACCAGTCTCTGGGGTGCGGCCCAAGAGTGTGTGTTTTATCAAGCTGTGCGGGGGATTCTCAGGTACAGTGACGTTTGAGAAGTGCTATTCTAAGGACCACAAAGAGGACACAGGAGTGGCCCAGTCTCTGTAATCTTGCCCTTCCCCAGAATGAGACCACTGCTCTGTGTGAGGGTCTCTCCCAAGGATAAAATAGGACTGACAGGGGAAATCTCATTTAAAAAAAAAGGTGTTTCCTCATTTTTGTTACTCTCATATCTCTCTTCTAACAGGTTGTTTTCACCTTCAACAAAATGCCTGAATGAAAATGATGGCTGCGGTGTGTTTGGCACACGGCGCAAGGCAGAGGCGTGTGAAATGGATTCACACCTGGCAGGCCGAGCCAGGCAGGGAAACCGCTCTGTTGGCAGGACCTTGGCAGGTGCGAAGCAGCCTCAGACTAGAGGTGGGTCCAGCTGTGCTTAAGGAAACAAAAACAAAAAGCCTGTCAGCTGCTCCCATGTTGTAGGAAGACCACAGACAGGCCTGCCTTCTGGCCGTGCTCTGTCACTTGCTCCTGTGAGACCGTGGGTGGAAACTGGGCTTCTCTCCGCCACGGGGATTACGTGTCTAATTAAGTACCTGGCGTCTGGGAGGCTTGCAGCACAGGTCAGAGTAGCCCCTGCGGCCCTTGTCCTGAGGGGAGGGCAGTGCTGGGCCCAGCCAGGCCGCCTTTCTGTTAGCGTGTCCGTGTCCATGTCTGTAGCACAGGGGGCTCCTAGAGCCTCTCCACGAGCCCCTCCACAGAGCCTGCAGAGTCAGGGTTTGGTGCGACCCCTCTACCTCACTGAATGTGTCTCCGCTACCATGTCCCTGTCTGGAAGCCTGGGTGTGTGCCCACCTTCTTGATAAGTGAAGATCACCCAGCCTTCCCCAGCTTCCCTCCTTCCTGCTCTCCCTGCACCACTGCCCCTGCGCCCCGCCTTCTGTGGATGTGGGGCCTTCTTGGCCACATCTGTCTCCATGGCTTGCTAGTGGGCAGGGGCAGGTGAGGGGTGGGCTGGCAGAAAGTTCCTTTAGATTTGATTAGGCTCATAGTGGTCAGCGTGGGGTGACACATCTACAACATCCAATGTTCAACCTATGAAGAGTAAACCTCCTGCTGCCGCTGCTGCTGTTATACCTTGTTATGCAAAAATGATACCTGTCTCCTCCCAGTCTGGTTGTATTGCAAAAGCCTCAGAAGTTCCCAGGCTCCGGGAAAGGGGGTGGAGAGGAGGGAAGAACACTGCCTCTCTGCACTATTGTTATTGCTAGATTGGTGTTTTGCCTTGGGGATCCTTAAAGCTGCTTGCAGAACCTCACTCTGGGAGTCTTTCCTTTTCCTTTTCCTAGCACTCACAGGGACCTGGGGCCTCAGATAAGGATTCTAGTATATGCTCAAGAGCCGAAGGAACGGTGTGTGAGGATGCACCCACAACCATCGTCCCATGTCCCCATGGCTGAGGCACTGTGCATGGTGGAAGCAAGTAAGGTTACCTGACCCCATGGGAGCCTGCAGGATTAGCCAGGCATTTCTTCAAAACTACCACCTCAATGTGCTTTGCTCTAAAAACTCATAATGTGTTACCCAAATGCACACTGGGACAGCTCTCAAAGCCAATTCCAAGTCCAGATGATGGCTTTAGACGTATAAACGATTGGAGAAGTTCCTATCAACACAGTTTCTTTTCTCATCCTCCTGCCCAGACAGGCCAGCCCCCTGCCCCTGCTGTCCTCACTTGTTTGGTTTACATCTTTCTATTTCAGCCCGTCCCTCTCATCAGTCCCAGTTCAGATGACCCCAAACTCTATCACCAGAGGCAGAAACTACCAGAGTCCTAACTGCAGCTGGAAAAACATACTGGAGCTTTTGCATCTGGCAGTGAATATCTCACCTCTTAACCAAACTTGATCACTGGCAGGGAGAACCTCTCTCCAAATCTGGCCCCCTGCCCAGCTGGGTCTGGTGCCAAGGTGTGGCTGGCACAAGATTAAGTTCTGTAATGTATTAGCAGTATAGTTGCATTTAATAAAAGCCAAAGAGCTTCCGAATACACACATTGGAAGAAAAAAGCAGCAAGTGAGAGCTCAGTGGCCAAGCAGAGGCAGGGCATGGGGGCAGGGGAGAGTGGCATTTCTCTTAGGACCAGGGGCCCAAGGACACAAGGGTTGTGAAGGAATCTTTGCTAGGACTAGAAGGCAACAGCAGTCGGTTAATTCTTTCCACAAACATTTATAGATGCTGGGGCAAAAAAATCATGAACACCAAAGATAGCTGACTATAAGGCAAGGGTTTTTCTAAAAATTATCCCTCAGAAAAGACTAATTCCAGGTAGTTTTATATTGGAATACTCAGCCTCCTTCCTCCTTCCCTTCCTTCCCTCTTTCTCTTTTCCTCTGTCTCCATTTCTCCTTGTCTTCCTTCCTCCCTTCTTTCCTCCCTATATTCATCTTTTTAAGTAATGACAGCTGCCTGAGGAAAATGCCTTAGCCTGAAATAACCTCAATCAATTGCTAGTGTGTATGTTTATAAAGGTCACCTGATGACACTGGTAAAAAAAATAGGCAAAGAAATTTGAACACGGATTTAGTAAGTCTCCCTAGGGATATGACCTCACAGCGAAAAGAGTTGCATGTTTTTGTAAACAAGGCTTTTAAAGATCATTTTAAAATGCAAGCTCTGGAGATGACAAATATGTACCTATTCGGTAACTGGGAGCAGAACTGTCCTAATGTTATGTGAGCCTATAATTGTGGTTCAGGTTAAAATTTCCAGTGTCAGCATCACGTGTGGGCTCAGAAAAGTGCTGATTCTCAAACAACTTGGGTGGAAGGGAAAATGAGGTGTTCTGGGAAACTGAGTTAGGGACTCAGAAGTGCTCCTGGTGAAGCTGTTGCCGCCCCTGCAGGCTCTCAAGGGGCGGCTGTTCTCTCTCCGGCCCTCACAGCTCCTCCGCCCTAGGGTGGGGTCAGTATCCTCTTTGGTACTCATTGCTGCTTCCAAACCGTTCTCTCTCCTTCCTTCCTCTGTTGAATCTCCCCAAACACTACCACTGACCTCTCCTTGTTGCAGGCACCTCTGTCCCTGGGTCACCTCTTCTCGTTTCCTGAGGACTTGGAGCTCATTCTCACCCTCTCCATAGCACTACCTTTGTTTTATCTCACGGTGATTTCAATGTCCACATAGAAGATCCTTCCTTGCCTTTCAGCTCTGTGTCCTACTCTCCACCAATGACCTGGTCGCCCCCACCCTGACCACTCACCCAGGGGCACACCTTGGAATTGTCACTCCCACTAGCTGCGTCCCTCTGTCATCTCGGTTTCCACTACGCCCTGTGTTTCCAGCTCACTCCTTCTCTTACCCAGACTCCAGTAATTCCTCTACCTATTGAGACCTAGAATCTATGATCTGATTCACTGATCATTAGCCCCTTCATTGCCTCGTCTTCCTCCCTTCCCAACTTAGATTTCACAGTTGATGGTCACAGAACTTCCTTGCCTGCCCACACTGCAGCTCCCTCCGTGGGATTTGCCTTGGTTGACCTGGGATGCCTGATCCATCACAAGATGGGGAGCAAAACAACAACCTGTGTCTCTTCCTTTCACTCTCATCCTGCTTTGGCTGTTGCTCCCCTGCTCTGCTCCCGTGTGGACAGAACTCCTTAAACAGAGTTGTCCAATTACTGTCTCTAACTCTTTCCTCAGACCTCTTGACACCAGCTGTTTCAGTGGAGCCAGGTGCCAAAAGTCAAAGAAATTTCTTTCTTGAGCCCATTGACTTTTGGCACCTGGCTCCACTGAAACAGCTGGTGTCAAGACCTCTAAGGACCTGCAGCTGCCAAGTCCAATGAGCAACTCTCAGGCCTCATTTTACCTGACCCAGGAGCAGCAGCCTGTGGCAGAGCAGCCCCTCCTCCCTCCTGACACACTCCTGCTTGGACATGCGCTCCCCTTGGATCTCCCCTGCCTGCCTGGCCACGCTCAATCCCTCTGCCTGTGACACTGAAGTGCCCCACGGCTCAGGCTTGGGCCTTTCCTCTACTGCTCCTTGCTCAGCTGGTCTCAAGGGCTGAAGGACTCCCAAAGTTAGATCTCCAGCCAGACCTCTACCCAGACTCCAAACTTCTGTACCCAACTTACAGCTGGACCTCTCTACTCAGATGACTAATGATATCCCAAACCTAACATCTCCTGTCCCTCCAATGTGTTCCTCTTCGTCTTTTCCAGCTCAAAAAAGGACAACTCAGTTGCTCAGGCAAAAGACCTGGGAGTCATCTTTGACTCCTCTCTTCCTCTCATGCTCTCCCTCAGTAACTCAGGCTGGCTTACTTTCAAAACACAGCCAGAACTTAGCGTTTCTTACCGCTGCTTCTAGCATGGTCCAAGCCCAGCGGGTCTCACCTGGATTATTGCAGAAGCCTCCTACGTGGCCTCCCTGCCTCTGCCCTCACCTCTACCATCCACTCTCTGCCAAGTAGCTCGAGTAAACTCTTAAGACTCAAGTCAAATCATACTACTCCTCTGTTTAACACCACCGCCTCCCCCGCCGCCTGTGGCTTCTCATCTCATGTGAAGTACAAGTCCAAGTCCTTGACGGTGGCCCACAGAACTCACATTACTGTTGTCCACCACCCGGTGACCTCATCTCCTGTTTCTTCCCCACACTCACTACGCTTTAGCCATGCTCCCTCTGCTCTGCATTGGATGCTTCTGAGCACATTCCAGCCTTAGGGCTTGTGTGCTTTGCTGCTCCCTCTTCCTAAAACAATTGTCCCCACCTTGTCACAGGGCTTGCTCCCTCCTGTCAGATGTCACCTTATCAAAGAGGCCTTCTTGGATCACCCTGTATAAAATGCCAAACCTATCCCTGCCCCATCTTCCTGTCTCTCCGAGTACGGCTTCACTCTTTCTCTGTAGCCACGTCACCACGTGACACACAAAACAACTATGTTTTTATAGTGGTCTCCCTCCACGCCACTGCCCAGTCCCAGCCCCTGCCTGTAGACTCCACAGATTGTCACTTCTGTTCACCGCTGCTCCCCTGGGGCCAGGCACAGAGGCCAGGCATGGGTTAAGAGCTCCATAAATGTCACTGAATGAATGAACAAATGACAAAGAGGGAAGGCGATTGTCAGCAGTGGGGAAGAAACTACTATAGGATGTTTTATTTGCATCTCAGAAGAATCCCCTGTAAAGGAGACACACCCATCTTCATACAGGCTGGGTGGCCTCCTGCTCTGGGGGGCTTGAGGGCCGGCCTCGCTGTGAGAGCTCTCATGTTCTCCCATCTCCTCTAACCCCACTTCGACTCTAAGAGGGAGGGGCCTGAATCCCCATTTTACAGATGAGGTAAACCAAGACTTCCCTAATGGCAAAGCCGTGATTTTAAACCCTGCCACCTCAGCCTAGGAGTCAGCTGGAAGACCAGAGAGGTGTGAAGTGATACTTGAGGGAGAACACTCTAGAGGAGCCAGCACAGCCAAACGCAAGGAACCCGGTGTTCCAGGAGCCTCTGGCCTTCCTCTGTCTTAGTCCTGGGGACCATCCAGCTTGACCTTCCCTTCATCGCTTCAAGGGTGTGCCGCTGATCTGGGACGCTGGAAATAGATTTTCCTTTCCTCAAAAATGCAAAACCCGTGTCTATACAGAGCTGGGTTGTTGGGAATTGCCACCTGGGGACAAAGGGGAGATTAAGCAAAAAGCCTTTGGTGGTGAACTCCTGTCTCTGGTGGGCACCTGCAGCTCCTCCCAGGAGGTTTTCCTGCCCAGGTTGCAGCATCCCCAAGTTGAGGAAAAAAAACTTCTTAGGAGCTGGGCTGAGTGCAAATAAATTCAAATTCTATGGAAATGCAGAGGCTAACTCCTGAGTTTAAGAGACACTTAAAAAAACAAAAAGATTGTAGCACTTGCAGAAATGCTTTAGATGCAGAGAGAAAGCATGCAAATGTGCTGAGTTTTTAAATATCACATTCCAGAAGGGAAGCAGTTCTCTATTCCCAAGGCCTGGATGTCCCAACCCTCCGAAGAAAAAGGCCCAAACTGAAAGGCCTACAGAAGCCAGCGGCTCAGGAGTAACTTAAGGGGTGAATGACACCCCTCTGAGTTCCCAAGGGGTGGGGGACACCACCCTGAGTTCCCAAGGGACAGTGGGGCCCTCACTGTCCCCTCCAGCACCCGGTCCCTCCAGAAGTCTGGCCCAGACATAAGGCTGATCACAGTCTCCAAATCTAAAAGCCAAGACACACCATCAAGAATAGATTTTTTTTTTAAAAAAAGGTGATGTATGTTCAAAATGCAGTACTATTCAGCCTTAAAGAAGAGGGAAATTTGTGACAACGTGGATGAACCTGGAGGGCATTATGCCAAGTGCAATAAGCCAGGCACAGAAAGTCAAATACCTCGAGATCTCACTTATATGTGGAATCTATAAAAGGCAAACTCAGAAGCAGAGAGTAGAATGGCGGTTACCAGGGGCCGGGGGTGGAGGAGGTTGGAGAGAAATTCAGTTAAACAGAAGGAAGTTCAAGAGATCTACTGTGTAGCACGGTGACTATATAGTTAATAAAAATGTACAATATACTTGAAATTGCTAAGAGAGTAGATTTTAAATGTTCTCTTCATATTGCTAAGTTTGTAAGGTGGGATATATTAATTAGCTTGAATTACCCATTCCACAATATGTACATATATCAAAACCTCATGTTGTACACCATAAATACAACGTGTCACTTGTCAATTTTTTAAAATCAGGACATACAGTCTGGCAAATGATTTCTCTCTGGTTTGCAATCGTATTCATATGGAAAATCTAGCAAATGCTGCTGGCTCTGCACTTCTTCCCCTAGTGCTTGACAGAAAAGAAGAAAATTCTGTGAGAGTCAGACCACCTTGGACAGACTTGGCTGTATGGTCACCCCAAGTGCAACGCTCAATAATAATGTAACCGGCTCCATAAGCAAGGAAATGTTTTTATAATAGTTTTTTTCCTTGTAGTTTCTCTTATGTTTCAAGTTCCCAGGCCAGTAAGATTTGCAGGCCAGAACTTTGTAACTTTCTGTTGCACCAGTGCATTCCGTTTTGAGTTTCTTTCCCAGAAAGGGCGGAGCCTCCCTGCACCCAGGAGATCACTACAAAGCCTCACGCCACCTGTTTGTCTGGGGAAGACAAGATAAGCGACACTCCACCACAGATGGTGCCCAAGGACCCACTGAGCCTGTGCACAAGGCTGAAAGAATGATCAATATTAACCCCTAGCTCATTATAACACTAAAATCCCCACCTGGGAGGGACTTATCCATCATTTTTTGATCATGGGATGTATGTACTAGCATGATTCCTCACTGCGCTTGCGTGCCCTGCACTCCGCCCCGAACACGCAATGATGCTCAGTCCCCTCATGCATTATTCATTTCACCTCCTGAAAAAACCGTGACCCTGTTGGTCAGGGAGGCGGATTTGAGGCAGTCCATACGTCCCCCTCCCAGAAGACACATCTGCAATAAATCCTTTCTTCCTTGACAATCCTCGCTGTCTCAGTAAGTGGCTTTCTGTGTGGCGAGCAACATCGAACCTCCCTTGTGGGTTTGTTGACAATAACAGGTTTGGTCAATTTGGGGCTGAATTTCGTGGCCCCGTGTTGTGTGGGGGGCAGCGCAGTGGGTGGGGGAAGAACACAGGCTTTGGCATCAGACAGTCCTCCGTTTGCATCTGATTCTGTCACCCCTGCCACGGGCCAGGCGACTCACTGGCAAGTGCTCAGAGGATCAGCGATGACACTGCAAGGGGCCCGTGGTGCAGGGCCTGGCCCATCAGGCACTTAATAAGTGTGTTTATTTGATCTCTAACTGCTATTCTCCATTCCCACCACGTGCTGGGACTTGTCACCAAACTGGGAAGGGTGCTTGTGAGCAGGGACGACCCTCCTCTGTGCTCCTCACCCCACCCCCTCCCATTAACCTGGGCATCAGTTCATTTCACACTAAGGCCTAGAACTCTCTGAGTGATCCGAGTTAGGTTCTGTTCCTGGAGAATAGGTTTCAACTCATTTGTCAACTCCAACCAATTGTTAACAGTGGCCTGAAGGGCCCTGCTGAGAACTCTGGGCTTCTAGAAAAGAATGCCACGATGGCTTGGTAATGTGTGCCGAGGGATAGGAGGAGGCAGCGGATGTGCAAGCTCCATGGTTACGGTCCCAGACCCAGGGCTGCTTAGCCTGAGGTACCCAGGAGACTCCAAGGTAAGGATTTGTGTGCACGTGTTTTCTTGAGAAGGGATACCAGGAATGGGGGGTGGGAGAAGGAGGGGGTAGAAGGCAAGAGAAGGAAGCCTACCCAGGGCGTGCTAATGAGTGGGCTACCACGAGTAGCACCTGGGGGCACCTCGGGAGAGGGTGGGGAATGTGCCTCAGAGTTGTCTCACCTGAGGGGAGAGGGAGGGAGACATTTATCGACCAATGCCCCCCAGACTTCCAGCCCACCCCATGGAGAGCCCTGAGGTCGAGGTCCTGGTGCCTGCTGGGGGACACTCTTTGCACATCTGCACAGGGTGCCGGCTGTGTTGGCCCCGGCACCCCACCTCACCCAGGAATGGCCAGCCCTGTGCTGACCGTGGCACTCAACCCTGACAACTTGCTCCTCCAGAAAAAGCAGGCCGGACCCAGAGTTCACAAGGAGAAGCGCTGGAGTCTGCCAAACCTGGGTTCAAATCCTGGCTCAAGCTGTGTGACTTTGGCAAGTTACTGGACGTCTCAGTATCCTCCTAATAACCTAGAGGTGACAATTCCTGCCAGTTGGGTTGTTGTGGTGAAAGAAATCGAGATATACAGGGCCAAGAGAAAACTTCCCCCTCATCCTCTGAAGGTTCACGGAAAAATAAACTCACAAAAGGCAGATTAATTGAAGAAAGACATACAAAATTTTTTTTAGAGATAGAGTCTTGTTCTATCATCCAGGCTAGAGTGCAGTGGCATGATCATAGCTCACTGCAGCCTTGAACTCTTGGGCTCAAGCAATCCTCTCCCCTCAGCCTCCTCAGTAACTAGGACTACAGGCATGTGAAACCATGCCCAGCTATTAAAAAAAAAATGTTTTTTAGAGATGGGGTCTTGCTATGTTGCCCAGGCTGGTCTCAAACTCTTGCACTCAGGTGATCCTCCCACCCAAGTCTCCCAAAGTGCTGGGATTACAGGCATGAGCCACCACTCCCAGCTGAGACATACAAGATTTATTTTTTTATTTTATTTTTTTTTTTGAGACAGAGTCTCGCTTTTGTTGCCCGGGCTAGAGTGAGTGCCGTGGCATCAGCCTAGCTCACAGCAACCTCAAACGCCTGGGCTTAAGCGATCCTCCTGCCTCAGCCTCCCGAGTAGCTGGGACTACAGGCATGTGCCACCATGCCCGGCTAATTTTTTCTATATATATTTTTAGTTGTCCATATAATTTCTTTCTATTTTTAGTAGAGACGGGGTCTCGCTCTTGCTCAGGCTGGTCTCGAACTCCTGACCTTGAGCGATCCACCCGCCTCGGCCTCCCAGAGTGCTAGGATTACAGGCGTGAGCCACCGCGCCCGGCCTACAAGATTTATTAATGTTTGCATGGGGAGAACCATAGAGTGACTGCCACCCCTGCAATGGAGTATAAAAGCTTATATACCATCTTGAGGTTACAGAAAGAGTGGGGGCTCAGAGAATGGCCAAAATTAGGTTACGCCGATAAAACAGGTTATGGGAGGGAGAGAAGAGGAGGCCTGGCTAGCAAAAGTGGTCGTGTTAGGCATATGAAACCTCACAGCTAGCTGTCCTCAGAGGGAATAGATGGAAAGGTTTCTCGCAGACCTTTAAAGGTGTCAGACTTTCAGCTAATCTTTCCCAGTTCTGGACGAGGGAAGGGCTGGTTGCATCAATGCCGATTCTCAACAGATATAAATCTTCCTCACAAAAGACAGCCTTGCAGGGCTACTTCTGTTTGCTGGCCCTTTGACAGCATTCTCAAAATGTGTCAAATAGATATATTTTGGGTAAAATATTTTATTTCTTTCATGAAGGTGCCCTGATACTTCCCCTCTGAGATACTTACCTGACACTCAACTAATCTGGCATTTGCTGCTCCCCGCCACCCTCTGTTACACACATATCAAATATAAATTGCCCAGAAACCCAGCCTCTGTCTACCGGAGAAGATCTCTGAGGACGGACCGGAGCCGCCACTGGGGACAGGTAAATGGACAAGGTGCCTCTGGACACAACGCCAGCCTGGAGGTCTCTGGCGTGCATGAACAGCGGTCCACCGCCCTGCAGGAAGAGAATATTAG
This sequence comes from Varecia variegata, assembly GCA_028533085.1. NCBI lineage: Eukaryota > Metazoa > Chordata > Mammalia > Primates > Lemuridae > Varecia > Varecia variegata. The sequence goes on from CM052437.1 coordinate 60,271,538, forward strand.
AACTTCGTTTTTAGGCTCGTTTTTAAATTACCTTTTGAAAAGTTCTGTTCTGCTTTTGTTTTGTAACATCCATCATAAATAATAAAGTGCAAATGTATAATTTATGCATGAACAGATACATATATTAGGGTGTGTGCTCAAAAATATTTTATGGGTGCGTAATCAAAAAGAGTTTGCAGACAACTGCAATAGATCTTTCTTTCTTGGCCCGGATATCACATCTGGCCTCTCTTGCTCTGTGCTCTCCCCACACCCTGTCCTGCTGTCTCACTGTTTTGTCATAGAATTACATCTTGCTGAAATTCAGTTTCTGGCCTCTAAAGATTTATAAAGGGATCTGTTACTCGTCGCTTGTATAAACATGAGAAGCCTAACCTTGCCCCTTCCCAGCCTCAGCTTCCCTTCCCCAGGCCTCTCCCCCACCCCCACCTCCTGGCCCATCTCCACCTGTGCTCCAGCCAGACCACATCTTTGGATTCTCCCCACCCAGAAGCAGGCCCTGAGGGTCCCACCCTGTCCCTTTTCCTCAAGGCGTGCCTTCCCCCAGCCCTCCAAGTCTCAAACATCATCTGACTCCAAGGCCCAACTCAGAGGCCCCATCCACCGTGAGGCTTTCCTGGGTCCTCACACCACGAAGGGACACAGCCTCCAGTGCCTCCCAGACACTGTACTTAGACGGTCCCAGTGAGACTTCGCAGGTGCTGCATTGAGTAAGAACAGCCATATAATTGGTTGAGCCCGAAGCAGAATGAAAATGTGGGCACCCTGTTCAAAAAGGAAGAAAAAAGTCCTGCTAACGGTGCTAAAATATAAAGCTTTTCCCTTTCTTCCATAGTCTCTCTCTTCACTTGTCACGGTGTTTTTTGTTCTCTTTTCAATGTGGTGCTCCATCAGGCACAGGGACCCTGAGGGCGAGTGCAGGCCCTCTGGGGCACTGGGTCCCCTGCCTCAGCGCTCACAGGTCACTGGCTGCCGCATTCCCCTCCCACAACAGCTGCTGGGTGGCATTTGAGGCAGGCATCTCCCCCGCCCGCCGTCCCAACCCATGGTGGACAGGTGATCCCAGGGGTGTGACAGCCTCTGCGCTGGGATGTGCTGGGGACCCGGATGGGGGTGGGCAAGAGGTTTGCAGGCCGAGCACCAAGCATGGTATTAAGCTGCCCCCGTACTATGAACACTGTAAAGAGCTCACAGTCTGGTGTGGTGCTTCCCAAACTCTGAGTGTTGTACCGTCTTCTCATACTTTGCCACGTGTGCCGTCTTTTACTTAATATTATTCTTTAGAACAACCAATTTTTTCTTTCAATAGGTTTGTTTCTAAGGGAGTCTGTATACCACTGTGAAATTATAGACTGAATGTGATAATCATATATTTTCTACTACATATTCAAATAAATACTAAACTATTAAGATGTTTAAAATGCCTGTGCACCAAATGTCATCTCGCGGAGCAGCTGCCCTCAGGGAAACGCTGACAGCTTAGAAGAGGTTCCGCATACACAATGTGCTTTAATAGTCATAACCTAAAGCAGGGCTGGTCACAGTGGGAGACAGTGTGGGCCCACAGGCCCCTCGCTCCAGAAGGGCCTTCAGTTTGGGGTTTAATGCTCTGTGTTCATTGTCTTGAAATTTTTAATGATTTTATCTTTGAGTTTGTGTTTTCTAAGTTTGATGGGACAATGAACTGGTGGCTTGGGGCCTCGGCTCATGAGCCATCCTGCCTTTTGCCACCTCCCCAGGATAGGGTCTGGGGACCACCCAGTCAACAATAAGCCAAAGCTAAATGAATGAATGAATGAACAAATCAGCTGCAGCCTCTCCTTTTAAAATATCATGAAGTTTGATTAATCAATTTACTTGGGATTCATTTATACACATTTTAGCAAAAAATTGTTAAAGAAATCAATTCCTTCAAAATATACAGACAATTGTTTTGGAATAAACCTCCTGCCCACTTTTTGGGGCCTCTCCCTGATCAGGAAGTTTAGAAGCGCGGCTGGAGACAAGCAAATTCACAGTGTGATGTGAGGTCTCCTCTCAGCCAGCCTAGGGCTTCCTGGATGCTGCATCCGCCGGGTGGTCTGAGATGACACTCTGGGACGTGCGTTTCTCAGAGGGTTTACCTTGTCGGGGTCAGTGACTGGAAACTAGTGCATACGTGTGAGCATGTGTATGCGTGTGCGTACCCACGCTGTGCAATGTACCGTCGTTACTACTCACTGTGCTGCTGTAAGATTTGCCTCTCTCATTTGATTCTACCTGGGACACCTTTGCACGTCAGTTCATAAAGATCTGTCATATGAGAGGACTTTGTAAGATGACTCATAAGATTCATTTTGGAGTCAGCCTCAATAGAGTGCCACGATTCCAGGAGTCTTCTGGAGCCAAAGACTTTCCCCCTATCATCAAAGGCTGGACTAGAACTGGCATTCACCAGTTGCTGGGGGAATGGCCAATTCTTTTCTGAGACCATCTTTCCTCATTGCTCACAACCTCTCCTGCATACCCCAGCGGCGGCTCTGCTGTTCATCCCAAAGGTCCTGGCCAGGCGCACCTACTGGGCCAAAAATTGACTTCCCAACCAGATCCAGTTTATTAATTGGCCACCATCCTCATAGAAAAAGTCTGGGTTCTGGGGGAAAAAAATCAATTTCCTCCAAAACATAAAAAGAAAACTGCATAATTAAAATGAATAAATGTTTAATTAAATGCCTGCAAAGTGGAACACTATGTCAACTTCCTCAATTGATACATTGAGTATTGTTTTTAAATTTCATAACATTTGAAAAACAAATTAAAAATAACATTTCCTCTTTTGCAAGAATTCTTAAGGAATGCATGGGGATTGCCGAGAAATAATGTGTTGCTCATATCCTATTATTTTAAAAAGAAAAATTATTAAAACTATTTAAAAATATTTGCAATACAAAAAATACACTATTACCCTGATCTGATCATTGTACATTATAATACTGAAACTTCATTATGTACCTCATAAATATGTACAATTATATGTCAATTAAAAACAAATAAATAATGCACACGCATATATATGTGTATATATATCATACTCCGTGTGGTTTGTGTTTAATGTGTTTGATATATTATTGGAGTCTTTTTAAAGAAATTTTATTATTATTGTTTTTGAGACAGAGTTTTGCTCTGTCATCCTGGCTAGAGTGCTGTGGCGTCATCATAGCTCATTGCAAACTCAAACACCTGGGTTTAAGTGATCTTCCTGCCTCAGCCTCCAAAGTCAATGGGACTACAGGCGTGTGCCACTGTGCCGGGCTAATTTTTCTATTTTTTGTAGAGATGAAGTCTCGCTGTTATTCAGACTGTTCTCGAACTCCTGGCCTCAAGCCATCCTCCCACCTTGGCCTCCCAAATTGCCCACCCTGGAATGGAGTCTTTAAAGTAAGCAGAGGGCCTAGGGGGCCACACAGGTCTTCAAAAGGCCCAGCCTCTGAGATCAGCACCCACCCCCATCCACATCTGCAGACACAAGATAGGAGTCGTGCTGAGTCAAGAGGAAGCTCTTATTGAACAGTCTCTAAAAATAGCCCCTAGCATGTAGGTCAGGATATTAGTGGGTCTGGGAACCAGGAGAGTCAGAGCTGGAATTGAGAGGGTTGACCAAAATGTAAACCTCACAGCCCAAAGGGTGTCTTCAAGGCTTGCCATGGCCTTCTAGAAACACTAGTAAAAATCTTATCATTAGAGCCAATGCCTTTATTGGCCTAGATCTCCACTAAAATACAAGTATCTAACTTCAGGAGAAAATTGCTTTTTTCTTCCTTAAAATAAAAATTAAGGTGTTATGTACATAGTAAAGAGAACACATCTTAAATGGGCAGTTGATGACTTTGTACATATATATACCCCCAGGTCAGCACCACCCAGACCAGCACATAGAACAGTCCCATCACCCCAGAAGGCTTCCTCTGCTCCCTCCCAGGTAAAATCCTCCCCTCAAAGGTAACGGCCATTCGGATTTCTATTGCCATAGATTGGTTTTGCCTGCTTTTGAACTTCCTATAGATAGAATCATACAAGATGTACTCCTTTTAAAAATTTTTAGTACATATTTTATTCATACTAAGAATGAACACAAAGTCATAAAACATTGTCTCGAGTCATAAAATATCGTAAAGGACACAAATGGATATTTCAAGAAGTTCTGTAGGAATTAGAAAGAAGTTGCCGAAGAGAAAGTATGCTGAAACTAGAAGTAACTGTATACATCAGTAAGGATGAGTTTATATCAATTAAAATGTAATGGGGGGGTGGAGGGGCATGGGCAATATACATAACCTAAACTTTTGTACCCCCATAATAAGCTGAAAAAAATGTACTGCATTTTAAATTCATTTGTGAAAAATCTAAATTTACAAAGAAAAAGTACAGAAAGACCTTTGCAAATGAAATCTTCAAGTCAATACGCAATTTCCTATATGATCTTTCATGTGCTAATTCTGTGGAGTGTGACCTGGCTGTCGTCCAAGGAAATCCCTGTTGGAGTGTCACTCTTGAAAGGGTGGTTGAGTGGAGGACCTTTGAAGGAAGACCTAAGAGGGACATAAAAGGCTCTAATGGGAACTGAGGGTAACTTCTGGGGTTTCATAAAAAAAAAAAAATTGAAAAGAAAGTGAAGTATGAAGTTGGTACCGGAGAGTTAAAAAAAAAAAAAACAACTAAAACACTCTTAAATTGGAGGTGCCTCTGCACAGGATGTGTGAGTTTCTGGAACAGGTGGGGAAAGCGCCCTGCTAGAGGCAGCAGCCTGTGGCTGGTGGAATCCCGCCTAAGCCCCCGCCCCCCGTCTTTCCCAGCTGTCCACGGGCAGGAAGCCCACCACACAGAAAGGTCAGGAGAAAAAGAACAGTCGTTCTTCCCGCAGTGAGGTAGCCCCTAGGGCATTCGGGATGTGCTCTTTTATGTCTAGCTTCTTTTGCTCAGCATTGTGTCTGTGAGATTCATGCCTGTTGCTGAGAGTGAAAATAAGCCCTTTCAGGTGTTAGCAGCGACAGCCACACCCAGCCAGACATGTCTGCGATGGTTTGTCCCACGGTCCTTTTCTATGTCACCAAATTATCATCTCTCACCTTCCTCCCTCACAGCACACAGCCACATAAATGGACAAAAGTCCCATAGGAAGTATAAGTTTTATAATTTAAATGTTTTTTTCCCCCCTGAGTTACACATGCTTATTTAAAAAGAAAAAAATCTAGCTTTGAGAATCTTGTATGACTCCCCCAAACACAGCCAATCCATGGGCTGGCCAGTGGCCCCCGACTTGGGGAGGCTGAGTAACAAAAATTAGTCTGGTCCATTTCATTCTCCCTCTCAGGAATGTGGCCCCAAAGACTCAGAGGGAAGTCGCACCTGGTGGCGACACTGGTGCCACCGGACTGTGCATGGTGCTACGCACACCGCGCTCCAGGACTGAAGGGCCGGCTCCCCTGTCCATCCCTCAGCTCAGCCCTCTTTGGGAGCAATTCAGCCCTGTTCCCCCAGGGCAGCCCAAATCCAATGTCTGGATGACATGGAGGTACAAAGGCCTGGCCTTCTTGTCCCAACTCAGGGCAGCTCTTGGAGGCTAACCCAGCTCCAGAGCTCCCTGTGGGGTTGGCTGAGGCCTTTGCTGCTGTATTGCAGCCCAATTTCTCCCACTGCCCACTGCCTCTTTCTCCTCCCCCATCTGCCATGTGCACAGATTCCAGGGCCCACCGCAAGAAACTTCCTGCTCAGTAATCTGTATGTCACAGTCTGGTGGGGGTGGGGGTGGGGCCGGCAGGAAAGATGGCGCTATGCGTGCCTCTCGCAGGTCTTCCCTTCTGACCTGGCTGAGTCCTGCACCTTCTGCAGGGGTGGGGCAGAAGCAGCTCCTTCACCCCCACCTCTGGTGCTCCTGCATGTCTGTCCTAGAGAACTGTCTGCCCGGCGTGCAGGGTCTCCGAAGGAAAAAGTCAAATAGGTTGCAGAGAAGCAAGGCCAGATCTAAGCCTCTCTGAGCCTTAGTTTCTTCATCTGTAAGATGGCCACAGCCACTTACTTCATATGAGTTAGAAGAAGATTCAGAGAAAGAATGTAAAGGTACTGGTTTAAGGTTTTCTTCTTCTATCAGGTCTGAAGTCAGTCACTGATGGCCTAGAAAAACAAAAGGGTCCCAGTGATCTTTGTAAAGGAAAAAAAAAAAAAAACCCAGGACCCCCCAACTCCTGATGCAACAGGGAAGGTCAAGCCTGGAGCCTGAGTCATTTAACACCCCTTCCAAACCAATGCCTGTTACTAACACTATGCACCAGCCAGATCCCCAGGACAGGTACAAGGCCTTAGGTAGCTACAAGGACTGTCCCCACAGATCAGGGAATTCTTTGCTGGCCTCCCATAAACAAGGAGATGCTTATTGTAACTTCAGGTCTGCAGGCTGAGTCTAGCTCCTAAAACTGAAGTCTGGTCAACACCACACTGATAATGACGATTCCAAGTTTATCTTCCCAGGTGCAGAACAGAGACAGGATAAGCTCATTCTTCTACCTACCCAGGGACATCTACGTAACTGATTCTTCCTTCACTCCCTTTTTCTCTTCAAATATTCACTTTATCTTATGTAAAATGTAGATTTACTGAGCATAATTAGAACCTCACAAGAATGTAACCACATGCCTCTCTGCCCACCCTCCCTCCTCTTTCATTCCATGGGCCCATTCCCCTTAAATACTGAGTTCCCAAATCCCTCTTTGGAGGGCACAGGTCACAGATGCTTCTGTGTGTCCCCAAACTTTAACTTAATAAACCTTTATTGAGGGAGATCTTTGCCTCAGTCACTTATTTGGGCTTGCCATCTTCATGTACAGTCTCAAAGATTCCCAGGACAAAGGAGTACCCACTTCACAATTTCCCCTGGAGTGGGTGTGCTTATTGACTCAAACACTACCAGTGACTCTCGGTCTAGATGGTATAGTCCATGCCAGGCATGACACCAACCCTCCTAAATCCTCATTGCGCTCCTCACATTACAGAGAAGGAACTAGAGTTCAGAGAAGTTAAGTGACTCACCCAGGGTCACACAGTTGGTACACCGTGGAGCAAGTCCCACCCAGGGTAACTGTCCCTCAGGCTTTTGTTTGGTTTGAGCCACTACTCTCACACCCTTCCCACTGCAAAAGGCATTCGAGGTGGGGAAAGAGGTCAGCTAGACCCCCGGAAGAACTTGCCTAATTTGTGGCCAGAGAGTAGAAACCAGGGGTCAGATGCTCTTCCCATCTCCTGGGGAAGTACAGGGAAAGGAAAGACTTGCCCAATTCCCCAGAATGTCTGAATTCCTCAGTGTGTACTCCCTCATGTTCCATGCCTGGGGGGCACAGTGACGTGCCGGAGCCAGCTTGTCCGGGGTCCTAAATCTGACTGTGCACACCCCTTCCCAACTCAGCATCCACAGCTTCACAGCGGTGACCACAGGGGGACAATTTACAGCATGAAACCCGGCAAACGCTATAAATCAGGGCTTTGAGGGGATTTGTTTTCAGAGAGCCTGTGCCTACACACTTCCCAGCACAGCCCAGGGCAGAGTCCTCAACTCCTGGGCTGGGTCTTCCTGCCTTCACCACCCCACGCTCCAGGCCTCCATTTGCCCCCTACAGTCCCCACCTCCATCACCCCTTCCCTGGTGTCCCCTCCCCAGGCCACCCTCCACACCACAACAGCACTGGCCCAGCGCTGATGTACATCAGGGCATGGTGCCTACAGGGTGGACATTGTACTGGGGAAAACAGGCTAAATGACAGCTTTCACAATGAGCTGTTTCATGGCCACTGTGTGTGTGCCTTGCTGGTAGCCAGAGTGGGCTTCTTTTTTTTTTTTTTTTTTGAGACAGGGTCTTGCTCTGTCATCCCAGGCTGAAGTTCAGTGGCGTCACCATAGCTCACTGCAGCCTCAAACTCCTAAGCTCAAGCGATCCTCCTGTCTCAGCCTCCCGAGTCCTGGGACTACAGACTACAGGTGTGCACCACCACGCCCAGCTAAATTTTTCTATTTTTAGTAGAAACGGGGTCTCACTCTTGCTCAGGCTGGTCTCGAGCTCCTGGCCTCAAGCAGCCCTCCTGCCTCGGCCTCTGAAAGTGCTAGGATTACAGGTGTGAGCCACCTTGCCAGGCCAAGAAGTGGGCTTTCTGAAGCACCATTCTAGCTAAATGCCATCCGATTCCCTAAACATCCCCATCTCTATGCCTTCCTTGGTGCAGACCCCTGCCTGAGGAGGCCCACCTCCAGTACCAGCTCTTCTAGAAAGTCTTCCTGGAGACCCCAGGTTACTGCCAAAGCATTGTGTTTGTACATCTTTGACAGTATTTGCCATTGGCTGCCTGGAGTTAGGGGTTAACTAGGTACAGTGCTGCTTTGGCTTAAAAAAAAAAGTGAGTAGCAGGTCCTCAGGTTTGATAACTTGGAAAATACCTTCCACTTTTCTGAACTTGGCACCAAAACTTATAATTGATGAGTCAGTAGAGGAGAGAGTTCATTTATTGGCTTAGTTGTGTGAAAAATGTCACCTGTCTGCCTCCCTCCCCCAGATGAGCAACTCCTGAGGAACGCATGCCTGGATTCGGGACCTCGAGCAGTGCCCGCCCTGGGCAGGCCCCCAACGTCTCCACCCTTTCCTGAAGTGGAGGAGGGGAGGTGTGCAGGCTGCGGAGGCCCCTGAGACCAGCCCATAGCACAGTGCAAAAGTGAAAAGGGGCATTTGCAGGGCCAGAGCGTATGGCTCCCCCACCCCACCCCTCCTGCTAAGGAAGAGGCTGAGACTCAAGGACTCCCACACAATGTCTCCATTGACACTCATGGCCAAGTCAGCTCCTGGGTGCTATGGAAACCTCTCTTGGGAGCCCTGAGGGAAAGCAGCAGCCCAGTCCTCCCACACTAGGCCCATTGTCCCCTGAGCCGGCCCTCCCTGAGAGCAACCCCCACCACCCCTTCCCGGGATGCAGCTCCTGGCTCCCGCCCCACCGCAACACCAGCTTTCCTCTTGCTGGCCGGGCCTGGGGGACCAAAGGGGTCTCACCTGTCCCAGGATCCACCATCCGGATCCTGCCCTCCTTATTCCCCATGAAATCAAGATGGTCCCAGTAGTGAGGCAAGAGAGCTCATTTCTTAGTTGCCCTGAGCGTGGAGGGGCACTGGTCAGAGAGAGGCACCTCTCTCTCCCTGGGTGGGGCAGCCTGACACTCTGAGCAGGCCACCCAAGCCTGGAGGAGGAAGGCCGGGCTCTGGGAAATAGCTCTGGAATAAATTCATCTGGGCCACCCAGTCCCTGGTTAGGGCTGCAAGCTCCACCCATTCTTCTCCCCTCTTCCAGTCCTGGAAACTTCCCCAGAAGTCACCCCCTGCTGGTCCCTCCCCCGCAGCCCCCCCATGTCTCCTTGGGCCAAGGCCGAGGCCGAGCTGCACAAATCCTGACGCAGAATGAAATCAGAGACTGTAAGGGCAGAAGAGGCCTGAGAAACCAGAGCCCTGTGTCCCTCTCCCACTGCATGCCCCGTTACCACTGTACACGGGAGGACTTGCCCAGGAGCCCCGGGCCGCCTCTTGATTCGGTGCTGTGGCTGCTTCTCCCTGCTCTGACCTGGAACTTGATCACAAGCCAGGAGTCTGCCAGATCCTTGGACACAGTAAAACCCACAGGGGCTGGAAGCCCCCGAACCAGCACAACCCAAAGCAGGGGAGTCAACACTTAGAAGGAAGGGCTCATGCTAACGGCACCTTCTCCCACCAGCAGTCCCCCCAGGTGTGCCCATAACTGCTCCCTTCACAGATACCAAGATGGCCCACGAGGGCAGCTCCCTGGAAGCAAACGCGGCCTGAAGCTCCTCAGTCTCTGGGAAGGAGGGGCCGTCTGGGTGGGCAGTGGAGAGCCTGGGCATTGGCCCCAGAGCTGGGGGAGCTCGAATCCCAGCTGGGCCACCTGGGACAAGTTAGGTAACCTCCCTTAGCCTCCATTTCACCATCTGTAGAAAGAGCGTAATAAAAATTGTCTACCCACCTTGTTGGGTTATAACAATTTGACAAGACACTGAATAGAAAATGTTTAGCCCAGCACCGGGCACGCTGAGAGCACACGGAAGCAGATCATGGCACTATTATCATCTATGACAACTTTTTGCCCCCAGAACTCTAGGCACCAAGTTAGGTGCAGGGGGGGTAAAAGAGTCTCAGGGAGAAGATCCTTAAGTGACGCACAGAGAGGCCCCGAGCCCTCCCGAAGGCAGGAGTCCCTGGCCCGAGGGAGAATGACAGGGCAAATGGTTGACTTGCGGGCAGCCGTGTGGCCCCCAACAAGGGGCCCCGCTGACATTCCTGTTGGGCATTAACAGGGGGTGGCCAGTTAGTTCCTGGAATGTCCAAGAAAAACAAACTGGTTATTCTGAGTGAAATTGCAGCCTGGCTAAGGCGGGCTGAGTCTGCTTTAAATTAAACACAGCATTTCTGAGATTCTTTTCATCTCCTTGCCACTGTGGGTTAGTGGAGACATTACCTCACCTCACCTTCCGCTCTGAGGTGGGGAAGCCAACAGGGTGTGGGCCCGGGCGTGGGGTCGGGAGGGAGGCCGGAGAGCCCACCGGGGCTCCTGGGGGTCCCTCCTCACTCCAAGAGCCCAACCTCCCACTGGGGCGGGAGTAGTGGATACGTGGGGAAGAGGGCAGACAGGAGATGCACCAGCGTGCAGTCACCCCTGTCCTTGGTGTTTAGCTAAGGAATTACAGTATTTTCATTTTCAAATACACTGCTTTCCTAGGAGCACTTGAGAAAACTGGACTGCAGCCTTACAAGTCCAAGGTCAGTTCCTTTCTTGCTCCCTATCCGACATTTAGGTGCTGGGTGGCCTTGCCTGCCAGCTGCTCAGCAGAACTCCAATGTGTTTTAGCTCGAAAGCTGATGGCGAGGCCAGTTTCCCCGCTGGGTATTTTTGGTTGAGGACAGAGTTCCCCTCTGGTTTTGCAAGTTGCTTTTGGCCAGCTTTGCCAGCTTGTGAAATCGTAGAAAATTCTGCAATGTTGGAGTCCGGCAGACCTGAGTGTAAATTCCAGCTCCCTCTACGAAGTTGACCTCATCTTACTCTGGTCCTGAATATCGTCTTCTTTAAAACAGGGGCAAGGATGCCCACCTTCCAGGGTTGTTATATGGGTTAAATGAGGTTGCTCAAGGTTCTTTTGTTTTAAGTGACGTATACTCAAAATTCTTTGGTTATAAAAAATAGAAACTTCCTCCAACTGCCTCATGTAAAAGGGAAATTTTTTGCATAGAATCAGGGAAGTTTCACGAAGATAGGCTGCCAGAGAACTGAAATCAGGAACCAGAGAAGGGATTTGCAGTTTTTCTCCTCTTGCTCTTAGGGCCTCAGTGCCAGGCCCTTCCCTTGCAGACCATTAACACAGAGCTCCGGCCTTGGCCTGACAGCGTTTCTTCCCGTTAGGTTCACAGAGCTCAGTGAACCACAGACAGCAGGTTTCCGCTGCAGTGAATACTCTGCCCATCCAGATCCACTCACTGTCCTTTCTTCTCCATCCTGCCCCCTCTCTGGGGACTGACCTAGAGGAACTGTGTCAGCTGAGCTCCCGTACCTTCTGGGTGCTGAGTTCAGCCCCTCGTGGGGACTAGTGGGAAAGTGGAGGGCAGGAGGAGAGAGCCAGCAGGGAACTTCCTGTTTTGGTTCTTTCTTTGCTTGTGAGGCATGGTCATTGTGGGGTGTCTGGTTCCTGTACTGGAGGCCCCAGCAACTTCCTGGCGAGCCCCTCCTTCACCCGCAGCTCTCCGTTGGTTCTCCTGACCACCTCCTCCCTCATTCCTTCATGCTTACAGTGGTGATGGCTCTGTCCCTGTCCTGGAGCTGCCGCGCCAGCCCTTGTTCCTTTCCTTTCATGTTGCTCACATCTTTAAAAATAGTCCACTCGTTACAGTCTCTCCAGTGGCTGAATTGTGACTTTGAACTGCCATTGCTCCCCTGCTGGGGCTCTGCCTGATATAACCAGATCTGGGGAAGACAGCTCGTCTCCTTGCCCCACCTCCAGTCTGCCTCCTGTAAGAAGCGGAGGAAGAGCTAGAAGAACCTCTAGGTTGGAAATCTTATCAGAAATAAGATATCCAGAACTGAAAAGACACCCAGAATTCTGCCAGGAATGAAAAATAATACATGTGCACCAGCTGAAGTTACTTCTTGTGTAAGAAACTCTCTATTTTCCTGGGAGAATGTGACCACATTGAAGAGTTGGAAATATGCCACCACTCTGGTTAGGGCCCACTCTCTTGCTTTGGACACAGCTGCCTGAATGAAAGTCAGAAGATATTTTTCAGTTGTTGATTTCTCGGTATTTTCCACCCCCAAATTCATAGGATCAGTTACCAGAATACCTGTATTTTCCTTTTCTTTCCGGTTTGACTCATGCACACCTCACTCCTGGCTTCAACTATGACATAGCCTGTGGCCTGTCTCTGGTCCATCTTCCAGTCTGTTCCTCAGCCCTCTGCCAAATTGTCTTGGCTTGGCCCAGGTCTAAACACGTCAAGCCCCAGATCAAAGCATTTCCTGGCTTCCCGTTGAAGCGTCTGAATGCTGCGGGCTGATAGGCAAGGCCTCTGTCATCAGTCTTCAACACTCTGGCCTGCTCCCTATTTCAGGAACTTCCCACTCCTGAAAAATCAGATCTTCCTCAATGACCTCCCAGTCCCTCCTCCCCACTCTCTCCGTCTGTTCTTCCACACACAGCTCGAATCCCAGCCCCAGCTAAGGCCCTCCCTGCCCACTTGGCTGGGGGTGCTCCTCACGTTGAACCCCTGAACTACCTGCCTATCTTCAGATGCAGAGTCCTGACCTGGTCTTGTGAATGCCAGGGGACCCCAGGCCTGCTTTGGACCATAGAAAAGGCCCAAGTCTTCTGCTCCTTTTGAGGTGAAGCATCAGTTAGTTTCAAACATCTTTGGTTACACACACAGAGCTTTGAGTATTCGTAACACTTGCGATCACTCAATCCTGACTTGCACTTCGGCCTTTACAGCACTGTAACAATGAATATCATACAATTAACTTTTTGACACTTGATTATGAACGCCTTAAGAAAACATAGACTTGTAGGTTTCCTTCTATCTCCGGGAAAGTTCTAGAATGGTTAGTTAAACATTAGGATTGTGATTATTTAGAATAGAAATTAGAAATGAACAGAATGTAAACTGGAATATTTAAAAAGTAAAAGAAAAAAACTGATCATTGGAAGCCTATATAAGTTTACTAAGAACAAATTATGCCAAATTCATTTCATTTTCCTTTTTCATACAGTCATCAAGGTGATAGGTTATAGATTTCCTATAGATATAGAGTCAAAGAATTTTAGGTGACGTGAATTGGTTTCCACAAGGCATAAAAGGAAGCCTGTCATGATAGCTATGGTAGTCATTAGTGCTGTGCACGGATAATCAGTTTCTCCCGCTCTCATCCACATAGTAAGGGTGCATTTCCTTGCCCTCTTTGAGGTTAGATGTTATCATGTAAACTACATTGGCCGATAAAATGTGAGTGGAAGGACACCCCATGATGAATGAGCCAAGGTACAGCGAGTTCTTGACGCACACTCATAAACAACAACCGAAGCCAATTCTGGACAGCGTTATCAGCCCCTCCGAAGGGCAGGTGAAAGAGAGGAGGACCCTTTGAAGTAAATAATGACAATGACTTTGGAAGCCAAGAGGCATTAAACAGAAGAAAGTGCTTAAAGGGACAAGGGGCAGCCTTCTGGGTGAGACCGTGGGCCCAAGTGTAGATACAGCAGAGTCAGGGTGGTCAGAGCCGGGAGGCAGGACTGCAGGATCAGATGGCTGGTGGCTGGCTCTGTGACCTTGGCTAGGTCACACTGTAGGCCTCTCTTCCTTCCCGTGCATGACTAGGGGCTTGACGAGGGGAGCCTAAGTACATTTAGAGAGAAAAACTGCCAATAACTTTTCCATCTCTGTGGATATTGAAGGTTACCTCGGAGAAGACCTGGTGGTCCCCTCCTCTTGAACCTTAGTGGCCACTGTGAATTACCCAAAAACAAGAAGAGTGGGCCCTGCTGCCACAGGGCCCAGGTGTAGCAGGAGCTTTGGCAGCCAGACATGGTCTGTCCCTCCAGCACCTTCCGTATGTGGAGAGGGCTGACTGGGGGCTGAGGAGGGGTCTGGGGAGGCAGAACGAAGACTCCAGCTGCTTCCCTTCTGGATACGCTATTATTAGAACCTCCCGCATGGATTGGGAGAGGCCCTACACAGGACTTCATTGTCCTGAAAGGGAAGGAGGGCACCGGGCCTAGAGGACGGTGGGGAAAGGCTGCTCTGGCAGAGCATCTGGTGAGTCCTGTGGCCCCCGGACACTCAGGCATAGTCAACCCCTGCTGAGGCTGAGAATACAAGGGTGAACTTGGGGCTCCTGCACGGGAGACTCCTGAGGGTTCAGGACAACAAGGGCGTTCCTGTAGCAGGGACAAAGCCTCATCAAAGACTCAGCATGGTGGCAACAGAAGCAACAACAGCAATCTCAAACCCCAGCCTCTTCTCTAGGCCTGGTGGCTGGAAGCAAGGCTGGGCGCTTTGGGTTGAGTCAGCCCCAGGAGTTCTCGAACAATGTGGGTGGGGTGGGGACAAAGGGAGAGGAAAGCCTTAAAAAAGAGATGTCAGACCTCCTGCTAATATGGGCAAGTGGGTGCTCAAACAACTCACGGGGGAAATCCAGCAGGTACTTTGCCTCCAGCTTGCAAAGTGAGTCACAGCTATTCCATGAAAAAATGGGTTTCCTAAGACCAGCCCACATTTTACCTGTGGGGTTAAGTGAGATAATAGGCAAGAAAGTGTATTAAAAAAGTAAGAAGAGTTACACAGACATGAGAGTGGAAGAGACTACCATCTATTCCTCCCTTCTTCCTTGTATTAATAGATTTAGTCCTGAGATTTAGCTGGGCTCACGGCTGCCCAGCTAAAGTCTTCATCTCCCAGCCTCCTTTGCAGCAAGATGTGGCCATGGCCTGAGTCTGAGCCAATGGGATGTGAGTAGAAATGATGTGAGCAGCTTCCAGATGATGTTATCATCAGTAAACTGTTTGTCCTCCTTTCTCCTGTCTTGTGGGTTGGAAACGGACATGGTGCTGGTTAGTGAGCAGTTTTGATAATGTTGATGAGGAAATCCTGAGGGACGGTGGAGCAACAAGATAGGAGGAGTTTGACCCCTAATGACCTCATTAAACCAAATGGCCGACCTACCTCATATTGCCAGCCAACTTCTGACCAGTTTCACGTTCAAGATGTGGACTTCTAACTTGTTTGAGCCACTGTATTCACTGTATTTCAAGGTATCTTTGTCACCTCACTTGTGTCTTCACTAATACAAGAGGTTATGAATCCTACTATTAAGAATGTTATTCAGCTTCCTGCTTCTGAAGATTGATGGTGGAGTGACTTGTGGTCATGACCTTATTGGTATATTTTTTCCATTCATCATTCATTCATGCAGCCTGTCAGGCAGTCCATCAATGCTTATCAAGAGCCTCCCAGGTGCCAGGTGCTATGCAAGGGGCTGGAGATACAATGGCAGACAAAATCGATGTGGGTTCTGCTCTCATGGAGCTTTCCATCTAGTGGGGAGACAAGTATGAAAGAAATAAGTCCACAAGTAAATATCTAATTACAGGTTGTTATATATGTTTGAATTAAAAGTATAGGATGTCATAGAAGGATGTAGTGGGGTCTTCATTTAGGTTAGAAAACTCTAGAAGGCCTGGAAGAGAGACTTCTGTACTGAGACCTGAAGAATGAGTAGAAATTGACCAGGCAAAGAGCTGGAGGAGAGTGTTCCAGCAGCAGGAACAGCTTATCTTTTACTAGAGGTAATAAAGAGGTTGGCAGTTCAGGCACAGGAAGGTTAGCATGGCCAAAAGAGGGCAAACAATGAGGACAATGCCTTGGAGAAGATCAGGGGCAGAGAGACATAGGGGCCAGATCATGCAATGCCTTAGAGGGCATGTGTGGTAGGCAGGTTTCTAAGATGACCTCCAAGATTCCTGTCCTCTGTGTACACACCCTGTATGGTCCCTTCTCCTTAAGTTTTGTAGTTTTATAAAACTATAAAACCTGTGAATATGATGGGCTATCACTCCTGTGATTAGGTTACATTATGTGGCAAATGTGGAGGGACTTTTACAGATGTAATTAAGGTGCCTAATCAGTTGACCTTAAGTTGATCAAAAGGGATATCATCTTCGTGGGTGGGCATGACCATTATGTCAGGTTACATGAGTGAACCCTTTAATATTAATATTAATAGAAGGTCTATAAGCCAGTCACAAAAGGACAAATACTGTTTATTCCACTTCTATGAGGTACCTAGAGTAGTTAAAATCTTAGAGACAGACAGTAGAATGGTGGTTGCCAGGGGCTGGTGGGAGGGTGATGGGAAGTTATTACTCAATGGGTACAGAGTTTCAGTTTGCAAAGAAGAGAAGAGTTCTGGAGATGGATGGTGGTGATGGTTGCACCACAATGTGGATGTATTTAATGCTACTGAACTGTATGCTTAAAAATGGTTAAGATGGTCAATGTTATGTGTATTTTGCCACAATTTTTTTAAAGAGAGAGTCTAGATGTGAGAGATAGAGAAGCAGAAGAGATGTCCTCTTCTTGGCTCTGAGGGAGTATGCTGCCATGTTGTGGAGAGGACCATGTGTCAGGCAGCCTTTGGGTCTTAAGGTCAGACCTACAGCTGCAAGCGACCTGCCAAAACCCAACAAGCTTCAGATGAGATTAGGCCCTGGTCAACACTGTGATTGCAGCCTTGTGTGACCCTGGGCAGAAGATCCAGTTTATCTGTGCTCAGACTCTTGATCCATAGAAACTGTAAGATTATACATGTGTGTTCTTTTAAGTCACTAAGTTTGTGGTGATGGGTTATACAGCAATAGGAAACTAATACACCATGCTATGGATTTAAGATCTTCTAAATAAATTAGGATGAAATTTAACCAAGGAGGTGAAATATCTCTACCCTGAAAACTATAAAACATTGATGAAAGAAATTGAAAGATATCTAGTGTTCATGGATTGAAAGAATTAATATTGTTAAAATGTCCATACTACCCAAAGCAATCTATAGATTCAACACAATCTCTATCAAAATACCAATGACAATATTCACAGAAATAGAAAAAACAATCCAAAATTTGTGGGAAACCATAAAAGACCCTGAATAGCCAAAGCAATCTTGAGAAAAAGAATAAAGCTGGAGGCGTCACACTCTCTGATTTCAAAATATACTGCAAAGCTATAGTAGCCAAAAAAGCATGGTACTGGCATAAAGACAAACCCATAGACCAATGGAACAAAATAAAAAGCCCAGAAATAAACCCATGCATTTACAGCCAACTGATTTTTGACAAAGGCACCAAGGACACACAATGGGAAAAGGACAGTCTCTTCAATAAACGGTGTTGGAAAAACTGGATTTCCCCATGCAGAAGAATGAAATTAGATCCTTATCTTACACAATATACACAAATCAACTCAAATTGAATTAAAGACTTAAATGTAAGACTTGAAACAATGAAACTACTGAAAAAAAACCATAGAGGAAAACCTCCTCGACATCAATCTGGGCAATGACTTTTTGGATATGCCTTTTTGGAAAGGCAATAAAAGCAAAAATAGACAAATGGGATTATATCAAACTAAAAAGCTTCTGTATAGCAAAGGAAACAATCAATAGAGTAAAGAGACAACCTACAGAATGAGAGAAAATATTTGCAAACTATACGTCTGATAAGGGGATAATATTTAAAATACATAAGGCACTCAAACAACTCAATAGCAAGAAAACAGATAACCAAATTAAAAAATAGGCAAAGGACCTGAATAGACATTTTTCAAAAGAAGACATAAAAATGGCCAACAGGTATATAAAAAAATGTTCAGCATCACTAATCGTCAGGAAAATGTAATTTAAAACCACAATGAGATATCACCTTATACCTATTAGAATGCGTATTATCAAAAAGACAAAAGATATCAAATGTTGGCAAGAATGTGGAGAAAAGGAAACCCTTGCACACTGTTGGCAGGAATGTAAATTAGTACAGCTATTATGGAAAACAGTATGGAGGTTCCTCAAAAAATTAAACATAGAACTATCATATGATCCAGCAATCCCACTTCTGGGCATATATCCAAAGGAAATGAAATCAGTATGTCAAAAAGATATCTAAGTCTCATGTTTATTGCAGCATTATTCATAATAGCCAAGATATGGAATCAACCTGTTTGTCAATGGATGAATAGATAAAGAAAATTTGGTATATATACTGAGTGGAATACTATTGAGCCATAAAAAGAATGAAAGCCTGCCATTTTTAACAACATGGATGAATTTGGAGAACATTATGTTAAGTGAAATAAGCCAGGCATGGAAACAGAAATACTGCATGATCTTGCTCATGTGCGGAATCTACAAAAGTTTATCGCATAAAAGCAGAGAGTAGAATGGTGGTTACCAGTAGCTAGGATTGTGATAGTGGTTGCTTGTGTTAGTGAAACCACAAGGGGGTTTTAGTCTGGATCGCACAAAGATTCAATTACTGAGAGAACAAGGATTGCCAAGGAACAAAGGAATTTTTATTAAGTAATAGGACAGATGTCTTGTCAGGAGAATGGGAGAAGCTGCCTCAAATCCGTCTCTCCCACTAATGGACATCATGGGCTTTTAAACCGCAATCAGGGGCCACGTGCCTTGGAGCAGGTCAAGGGGGATATTGAATCCTGGCTTCAGGAAGTCTGCCCTTCAGAATCTCAGCTCCTTTGTCTTGCAGAAAATCCATCATTTCTGGGAAACAACTCAAAAAGTCAAGTAGTTAGTTAAGGGAAAGGATTATAAAAAACATATAAGGGCCCTTGAAATTTGTTCATGGAGCCAGTTACAGCTGCAGAGATGTTGGCCAAAGGATACAAAATTTTAGTTAGAAAGAAGGAATAAATTCAAGAGATCTATAATACAACATGGTGACTATAGTTAAGAATACGTTATATTCTCAGAAAATGCTAAGAAAATGGATGTAAAGTGTTCTCACCACAAAATGATATTGTGTAAGGTAATGCCCATGTTATTTAGCCAGATTTAGCCATTCCACAATGGATATGTACTTCAAAATATGTTGGACACAGTAAATACATACAATTTTGTCAATATAAAAAAATAATAAAATAAAAGAATAGTCATTTCCATAAAAAAACTCTTCTGTCCAAGGAGAATCCATGAAATATTTTAAGAGTGGGATGTCAGAATCATATTTCCACTTTACAAAGATCAAGGAGGGTGATCTCCACCTTACCTACTTCAGGGAGGGTGAGAGTGGAAGCAGGAAGACCAGTAGGGAGACTACTGCAGTAGCAGGGGCAAGAGGCCAGAGTGGCTGGGACTGTACTGATGGCAAAGAATAGAGAGAAATGGACTGACTCAAAATATCTTTGGGAGGTAGGTGGTAGATTGGGAGGGTGGAGGCGAGTGAAGGGTCAATGATGTCTTCTAGGCTAGGGGCATGAGCAGCTGCGATGGGGAACCCTAGAAGGGAAAACTTGTCTACAGGCAGTGTCTCTCTGGACATCCCTGTACTAGTTAGGAATGCATTTAGCTTCAAGTAATAGAAAACCCAAATGACCGAGCTTAATGAAAAACATGTTTAATTATATCACATGGTAAAGGCCTGGAGGTAGGAGTTCCAAGGTTGGTGCAGCAGTTTGTGAAAACAGAAGCTTATGAGCCACGTGTTCTTTAACTCAGCCCTGGCTAGAAAAGTTTGCTCCAAGTTCAAAGCTGCAAGCCTGAATCCATAGTTAGTGAGGAATCTTGACAGAATGGGAGTCTATTGACAGTGCTTTAGGAAGACAAGTCCTGAGATGATCATTGTTAGATAAAGAAAAGTTAGCAAATGTTTACATACTTATTGTTACACAATGAAAGTTAAAACTGTACTTTTTCCCCCCTATTTTCATCATAAAATTCAGTTTCTAAGTCTATTCACTAAGAAGAGCAAAGAGTTTTCTTGAAACAGCGAAAGTTCTAACAGTAGTGGTTGTAAGGATCATTGAGACCAGAATATGTCTGTTGTAACATCTGCCAGGGTGTGTGTTGTAGAAAACTTTTGTTCCTGTAAAGGTGCAAATTATATTTGATATAAGCATTTCACTTTATCTCCCAGGTGAGGTGATAATTAACGTCCCTTGACTTCCCCTGCAGACCTCCAGGCAGCTGCCCTAGCTCCACACCCACACAGGACGCTGCACAGCAGCAAGGGAAGGAGGAGGATGGCCCTTCCCCTATAGCTGGGAACAAATGTATTTTCCCAGAAGCTACTTACATGTCATTGATCAGGGTCTGGCCAGTCACGAGCAAAGGGGCTGGGGTCGCCATGATCGGCTTAGGCCAGCCGTGGGTCGGTTGCAGCCTGGTTGAAACTGCGGTTCTGTTAATAAGGGAGGCAGGGTGGGCCCAAGTGCTGCCGAGTAGGTGGTGAGATTTCAGAAAGCTGCCTTTGCTGTCACCTCCTTGCAGGCTGCCTAGCCCTGGTCCCCTTTCTGGGAGCCCACTGGAAAAGACTCATGATGGGCAGAAAATGGATATGAAAACACTCAATTTTTACAATGCAATGAACACTAAACAACTTCATTTGGGAGCAAGGAGGCTTGTAGAGTGAGCCACCCAGGATCCTTCTCACAGGACTGGCACTTGTCAAAGGGCAGGCTTGGAAGATAGATTGACCTGGCTGCCTCTCAGTGCACCTCTGATGGCAGGGGCCACTCAGCAGGGCGATGGCTCCCCCGGCGCACAGGCATCTGGGCAGGGCCAAGCAAGCCCTCACCTTTGCCCCAGTGACACGAGGTCCTTAATGGCTGGGAAACCACGACCTCCAGGAAGATGCTGAGGAAGTAGAGAGGCCAGTGCCCTCTGCGTGGGTCTCCTGGGAAGGCGTGGGGGAAGGGGCCTGGGAAATGATCACAGGCCTTTCCCAGCCTTCCTTCGTCCTCGGGAAACTTGCTGGAGGCCAGCCAGGGTGAGTTCTGGGCCCTGAGCTCCCTGCAGTAATGAGACACTGCCCAAGAGTGAGCAGATGGCACCTGCACGTGGACTGGTTGCAGGAAGCCCCCGCACCTCTGTCAAGGCTGTGAGCCACAGAGGGCAGCCTTCCGGGGCTGTCTCTTCACTGTCCAGTCCAACAACCTACTCCTGCCCGGTCTCCCTGCCCCTGGCCCCTGCACCCGCCCTCCACTTCAAGCAAAGAGTGGGGTGCACCATCCAGAACACACCCATACATCTCTGTGCCTATCACCTGCTCTCTCTCCTGGACTGATAGCCTATCTTTGATCACCCAACCAGATGGGGTCACCTGCCTATGGTCCTCCCAACACATGGCCCACCCAGGATGGTCCTGCAGCAGACACCGGCTGCCAGAAACACACCTCACAGGTCTAGGCAGGGCGCTGGCTCAGAATTAGTGTCCGCTGCGGAGGCCACAGCATGGCCAGAACTGGAGTGGGGCCAGGGTGGGATGTCCCTGCAGCAGTCCCTGTGGGGCCATGTGGCACCCCAACTTATGGCGAAGGCAGCACGGCTAAGCACAGGAGTGGGGGGACAGGCCCACAAACACGCTCAGACGCACACCCATAATCACACGATTGTACAGCTAGTGTGTATTTTTTTCAATTTTTTAATTGTAGTTGAAAACACACAACATAAAAATTGCTATCTTAGCCATTTTTAAGTGTACAGTTCAGTGGCATTAAGTGCATTCACATTGTTGTGCACTCATCACCATCATCCACCTCCAAAATG
>CM052437.1:60293920-60451233 GCA_028533085.1 Varecia variegata
CCCCCCCCACGCAGCCTTCCCCGCCCGCCCACTCACAGGAGCTGTCTTGCCTGAGAACTCCCTCAGCCCCTCTAAACTGCCCTACGTCCTTGCAGCTATCATGACGGTGGGGGACAGGTTCTGGGGGAGGCAATGAATATTTTCATTGTAAAAACAGGAGGCAGCCCAAATTCTTCTTGCCAGACGCCTCTCTGGGTCTTCGAGTCTGATTCAAATGCAGAGACTGCCAGACCCAGAGGGCAGCGCTGGGCGGCCCCTGCCTTATCGCCGCCCTGGAAACCCTGTCTCCTCCTTGAGAGGGTGCTGGCAGGCAGGCTTGCTTCAAGGTTCCCGGTGGGTCCCAGGCTGGACACAGAGGAGGGGCCTGGGCGCCAGGGGATAACCCCTCCAGGATAACAGGAGAGGAGGGCGTGAGCACAGTCCCTTCCCCCTGGCTGCGGAGTCCTCTCACCTCCTCCTCCTGCTTCTCCTTGCGTTTGGCGTCAGAGGCATCAGCGTCTCCCTCCTCAGCTTCAGCGTCCACAATGTGCCTCTCCTCTTCGTCGTCGTCGCCTTCCTGCTCTCCCTGTGGTTTGAGGAAAAAGGTTGATTAGCTCCAATACCCAGTGCTCAGTGAACCCCTCCATCCACCTACTCACCCTTCTGCCCTCCCCCTGCTCCAGCCATCGTCACAGCCACCTGCCACCCTCCACCCACCCGCCCACCCAACCCAGCCAGATCTACCGTCTGACCCTAGACCCCAGGCCACCTTTCCTATAGTCATCTTTACATGCACTGCTTACTTGCAAAGTCTTTCATTTTTAAAATTAAAAAAAAAAAGTACCAGGGGTTTCCAAGTGCTTAAAAGAAGATGGTGTAAAATATTGTTTCAAATATTTTTGATCCACTCTAGGGATCAAAAAAATTTGGAACAGTATTTTTGAGGAGGAAGGATTGTCTTGGTGGAAAACTAAGTATTTTAAAAACTAAAAGTCTCTACCTTTCTCCTAGTTTCTTTTTGTCTCCTTCCGAGAGAGCTAAGAATTAAGACTGGGCAGCCTTCCAAAGACAGTCCATGCCCACTTGTGCTTGAGTTAGCCAAGTGGTGAACCCACAGGGCGGGAGAGACCCAGCATTACCCCTGGGCTAGGCCAGCCCCTCATTTTAAGGGTGAGGAGACGAGCCCAGAGAGACGTGACACAGCTGAAACCACAGGGCCAGGCAGGGCAATCCCAGTCCACAGGGCACCCCGCACCCAAGCAGGCTCACCGCTGGCTCAGAAGACACCCAGGGACCTGCCCCCATGGGGCCCATAGGTCTGGCCTGCTCCTGAGTCTCCTGGCAGATGTGGGATTATTGTTTCTGGACTGCTTGGTTCTCAGTGGTTTTCCCTCTTCCTTTCCTTTTTGTCACTACGGCCTGACTTCCCTGCTTCCACATACCTCTCTGGTCCCTGCCAGTGCTCTGGGAGGGGGGGCTCAGTTCATCTGGCCTGGGGAAGTCAGAGGACAGAGCAAAAGGAAACCAGAGAAAGAACTTTCAAAGGCTCAGTGTTCACCGTTACCTTGAACCTCTCCTCAGGGTGAAAACCACGTATAGACAGGCCTTTGAGAGCAAGGAGATGACATCCCAAGGCCTGACCCAGGGGCAGCCAGGACACATTTTCTGGCAGCCTCCCCTGCCCGGCCCATTAGGCCCGAGAAGCAAATGTGGCTTCCCAGCGCTCTCAGAAGAGCAGATAATGCTAAGGTGGGTGGAGAGCTGGGCCGGGAAGGGGCTTAGGTGCACAGGGAACAGTCACAGAGCCTTCCCAGGAGAGAAGACGGAGTGAGCCGCTGCCCCATGTGCTCCCTGGGACTCTGGCTCTGCGGGTCCCCTGGGGGCCCCCGGGGCACTCACCCGATTCATCCCAGACTCCCCAGCGCTGTCCAGATCCCGCTGTGTAGCTCTCCGAGTGTTTACGCTTCTGAAAGCTGATGCTTTGTTATTCTTCTTTCTGATGGATTCCATCAGAAGTTTAAAGAATCTACAATGAGAAGAAAGCCACGCAGCCCTGTTCAGTTCCAGTCCCCAGTGCTCCCCTCATTTCGGGTTAGGACGTTGAGGGAGAGGAGACGGAGGCCGAGCCTGTCCTATCCGCTCACTTTCCCCCTTCTTGTCGTTTCTGAGTGGCACGTGGCATGTCAGACAGAATGGCAGCCCCACGGCCCCACTGGGCTGGTCTGAACATGCACTCTGTCATCACGGCTTCGAGCACAGCAGACAGCTTCCTGGGCTCTGACCCCCTTGTCTGGAAAATGTGGGCATTCATGTACACAGTGCAATCTTACTATTTTTTTTCCCTTTTTGGCAGAAGACAGAAGGGCAGGACTCAATTTCCAGAAAGTGGTACTGCTTGGGCCAGAGAACTCCCTTCTCCTTGGAGTGGGAGCCCCGACAATTTGACGAAAGGACAAAGACTTGAGGAAGGTTCAACAGAATTGCAAAAGGCAGGACAACTTGCTTCTTGGCAATGAATTATTTCAATAGGTTAGAACCAAACCAGTTTAAAAGAACCAACCTGAAACTCAGAACCTCGGGGTCGGGGGCAGGGGGGGGGGTCTTTCCTGGCCTTATCCCCTCCCCCTGAGGCATCTATTGTTAGGGTCCCTTAGGGTTCACCTGTCCCCTTCCCTCCACTTCTTTCCTCACATAACCTATCACCTGTCTTCCCCATCGGGCCATGACAGCACACCCAAAGGGACTGTTTATGACTGTACCAAGTACCAGAAGCTGCATCATCCACCCAGATATCCTGTATTTGCTGAGTGCCTATCCTGTGCCTGTCACTTGCCAGCCCTGGGGACAAAGCAAGGACAAAAACATGGGCTCCTGGCCCTCAAGGAGCTTAGTCTTCATTTGAACAGTAGGCAGGTCAAATGTATACTATTTTGCTCCTTAAAAACGAAAGAATACCACTGTCCCTCCCCATTATTTGAACTTTTTAAAGGAGTACATGGATTTGCTGAGGTTTCTGCTATTGGAAGAAAAAGGGCTCCTCATCCAATAATCCAATGAAGATCTTATACACCAGGCACCGGGGATGGGGACAAGGGGGCCAGATGAGAGGAGGCTGAGTTGGCTCATAGTGACTGCTGTCTGAAGGCTGTGCTGTTGTCAAACTGTGGCAACTGAAAGGGAACAGGAGGGGTGGGAGGAAGGCAGAGAAACCTCCCATTCCACATAAATAATTACACACAGAGCACATGACCCTTGGCTGTTTCCGAAAGTGCCTGGCAACAGCTCCACCACCTGCTGTTTGGAAAGTTAGGTTCACAGAAGCTGTAACTGCAGAGACTGTCAGCTTGGTCATCTCATGGCTGGGCACTGGGGCTGGGACTTACACGCTGACTCCTAGCTCAGTGCTCTCTCCACTTCTCCTCCCTGCCACCTTCCAGATAATTCACACAAATATTCAAAGTGACAGTGCAGAGATTCAGGGGACCTTCAAACCTTGTACATCTCTACCCAGGGAAGCCTGTCTATTCTTTTTTTCACCAATCTATGTCAAGTCTCATGATCACAAAAATAAGAACAACAAAAAAAGGGAAGGGAGGCGGGGAGAAGAGACAGAAAAGGGGGTGGTGGGGGAAAGGGAGAAGCAGCCGCTGAGGGGACTTGGAAGCACACACTCCCTCCCACTTCCTGCGGGCTGCAAAGGGCTGCAAAGGCCTGCATGCAGCTGCTTGGCTGCCTGGGCCTGACAAAGGAGTGCAAACCACACCCCGGTTCACACACTGCTCGCTCTTTTATCTTTGCCTGAGCCCTCAGCCCCATTCCATGGGAGTCCCCGAGGCTACCTCTGGCTTTGTTTATCACAGCTTTTCGAGTGCACGCACAAAACACAAACTAGGAGTTGAAAAAGTACTTCACTGCTGGGAACAAGCCAGGGCTGTCACTCACCAAGAAGAAATTTTAAAAAGTGATTTTCTATTTTCAGTTCCACGAGGTAATGTAAGTAACAAGTATTCTGGCACAGGCTGGCGCAGGCCTTGTGCCCACCTACCTGCCGGGCAGGCCTGGGCCTCCCGTGGCGGGAACTGGGGCAGCACTCTGCCCACCCTTGAGAATTCTCAAGAGGCCATGAGATCCAAACTCCCATGTCTCAGAAATAGGCTGTGAGGCAGGCACAAACTCCCGCCGCACTGGGTAGTTACCGCTCTTCACGGTTAATTACGGAGCTGGCAGGCTGGTGCACACACCACTCCTGTCACCTTGCCCGAGTCCCTGACAGCGTGAAGGACAGCTAGACAGAATGAACTTTCTCCACCCAGGCAGGTGCCGATGCAGGTGCTCCCGAAGCCCAGACAATAACTTCACCAGAGTTCATGTCAACTGGGGCAGGAACCACCGGGCCAGTGACCCTGTCCAAAGGGCTGAGATCACACTCAAGCTCACCTGCCCTAATATCTTCCATCCCAAACGCCACCTACATAGATGGCTGTCCCGAAACCAGGCCACATGACCAGGTGAGAGGAAGAAGAGTGCTGAGGGCAGAACAGTTGCTCTCTCCTGGCCATGTCTGCCCCTGTAACTCGACTGGGAACGGGCATGGCTCCGTCTGTGCTTGGGAAGGCCTGAGAGCTGGTCTACATTAGAGGCGGTGGTCAGTGGCCCGAGGCCAAATCCTGCTGACAGATGGGATCCATTTGGGTCTTACCAGGCTTTTAAAAACATATGAATGAGTTGCTGATGTTTAAAGGTTAGGAGATTTCATTTTTATAAAACCAAAAGCAAGCAACCAACCAATCAAAGAAAGGAAAAAAAAAGGAAGGGGTGGCTTTCTTTTAAATCAAAAGCCCTGGCCACCTGGCCCACATTTCTGTAAGGTGACAGGTCTCTGCAGTCTGCCGGGAGGTTCCCAACCCTGCCTCACTGGCCTGTTACCTGCCAGGCTCTGCAGCCATTTGCATTTGCACCCACTCTGGGGTGAGCTGGTCAACTGAAAGGGCTTCCCTGGCTCTTCCTGGCTTGTCCCAGTCCTCAAAAAGTCCATCCTCCTGCTCTATGCACTCAGCATTGTGGCCTGTTCTTTTCAAATGTCCAACAGTAACTTGAACTTGAGAGAAAAAAGATGTCTGTTCTCCCTACCAGACAGGAACCAGAATTTCTCTGTAAGAAGCTGGAGGAAGCCCTGGTTATAGAAGCGGGTATTAAGAGTAGCACGCCATAAGCACATTACTCATTATTCACAGAATACAAAGGTATCAGGAACCACATTATGCTGCCTGGAGTCACATCCTAGCAAACATTAACACCAAGTACTGGCCTGACACCATAGAAGCACCACATCCTCTTAATGCCTGCAAGCACGAGAAGACAACAATCTTGACCCATCAATCAGACAGGAAGTGGGATCAGGGAGTTATATGTAGCCAACAAAGTAACACCCAAAAGCCAGATTAGAGGTGAGGTTTCCAGATCAGGCTGGAGGGCCTGCCATTTCCCTAAACACCTTCCTTACAGTGCTCACTTGGGCAAAGGCGTCCAACCTCCGAGAGCCCTTCAGCCAGGTGCATTCTCTGGGTCAAGGGGAATGACAATCCTGGTCTGAGCCCTGACCTTGTTTCCATGAAGTGCAGGATGTCCTCGGGTCTCAGGCACTTCTCCTGCTGGTAATATGCGTGTGGCAGGAACTCAAATCGCAGCTGGTACACTCGGAACTTGTTCTGTTTTTCTCCTATACAGAAGGACTCCTGGACGTCAATTTTCTGCAACACCTAGAACCAGATGGACAGAGAGAACCCAACTCGTCCAGGTCCCAGATGACTGTGCACTGCAAGTGGGTTGTAAGAATCCCAAGGGTTTAGGGAGACAGCATCTGGGGCCACAGGTCAGATCCCCAAAGAAACCACAGTGAGCTCTGCCGGTGTGGATCCCTCAGGGGCCCATAGGCTGCAGTTAACGCCAGAGAATGGCCACAACCTGCTAGGAATAGGCTCCAGTGGGGCTGGTTATATTTTAGGCACATGAGGATGCTGTGGAACCAATAATTATCTTAAAAGCTTCTTGATGTATCCTTGCTCAGCACCTGGCATGGCCAGCTTATCTCTTGCTGGTGAGAATCTGAGCTCAGCATCTAAGCAGTCAGCGAAGTCTGCTCTGCATGGATGGGGAGGACATGGGAATGTGCTGCCACCCAGTCTGTAGCCCAGGTACAAGGGAGGCAGTTACCTCCCCCAGGCACACTCTGGTGAGCTGCTTCTTCAGGCTCTTCACTCTCTTCAGGGCTTTCTTGGTATTGACTACGGGCACGCTCATCATCGGTGTCTTGATGTTGGCGCTGGCCACCATGAGAATCTCCCTCAGCCTGTTACAGAACAAGGGCACATCTGACCACGAGCAGCAACTAGGCCCCCTGCTTGTGTGAAGCTTCTAGTAAAGATGCCAGAGTTCTGGGATCTGAGAGAGCCCTTGGGATCTCAGAGGGGAGTGTGCTAGATCAGAGAATCCCAGCTCTGGCCCTGTATGTGACAGTGAGGGACCCCCTGGTCACTTTCCTCCTTGGAGTGCTGGCCCCTAGAGGGCCCAGCTGTGTCTGATGTTTGCTTCCTATCACCCGTGTCTTACAAAGGCAGGTGCTTACTGAGAGCTTATGAATGAATGAGCAACTAGCACTCACAGTGCTCCTACTGCACCCCACCCACGAGCTCAGTCAGCCCTCAGAGCCCAGCAACTTGGTGGGTCTGGGCTTCCTGCATTCCACAGGAGGGCACCCTAAGGCTCGGGAAGTTGAGGAACCTGTCCAGAGTCCATCTGCTAAAAAGTGGCAGGGCCAGGGACCAAAGGCAGATGAGTCTGACCTCATGTTCTTTCCCCTTGCCCAGCAGTCACCATATTGCAGCATGCATACATCCACCTGAAGGACCAGGACCACATGGGTCACCTTCTGTGTGAATGGCGCCCCACAGAGTTGGGCAACCAGGTGCCCTGCGTGGGGCTTGTTAACAATGCCTATTCCCGAGTCCCCCAGCAGTGAATAGTCTCATAGCGTCCCTGGTAACTCTGGTGCAGGAGTTGGCAGAGGAATGAACAGAGATCCTAAAAGGTGTGGGCACTGAGCCAGGCACAGAAACCAGTTGGGCTCTGGAAATTCCAACCCTGATCCCCAATCTGATGACAATCTCTCAACTCACTCTCTCCCTCTCATTAAAAAATGCCTCCTTCCCCAGGAGAGGGCTAAGACAGATCCCCCCACCCGGCCCCATTCACCCTTGTGGCCTCGCACCTGGGGATGCCCAAGGTGACGTTCATCTCGCCTCTGCCTGCAAAGTGGAAGGTGTTCAGGGTCATCTGTGTGGAGGGCTCTCCGATGCTCTGGGCAGCCAGCAGGCCCACGGCCTCACCGGGGTCACAGAGTGAGCGCTGCCACTTCAGCTGCAGCAAAGTCCTCAGCCTGGAGACGGCAGGGGGTGGCAGGGGTCAGGAGCAGGCACCACAAGACTGTCAACACCACCTGAAACCAGAAACCTCTACCTCTCCCTGGACTTGTTTTTCATGGGCAAACGACCCCTCTAATCTTTAAATTCTTGCTAGTGACCTTGGATGTCATCAGTAGGAATTACGCAGCACAGACCCCAGCTGGGTGGCTGAAGCTTTAGGTGTTCACACTTGGATGGTTCCTGCTTGCCTGAGAACGTCACGTGTCCACTCTGGGACTGTTACCATAGCCCCCTGAGCAGCGAGAACTTCTGGGCTCATTATTCACATTCTCCTTTGTTCATTCTTCCCCCCACTAATGGTGACAGTTTTGGAGGGAGCTTAAACCTCCTGCTGTACAAATTAGAAAGAGGTTCACAATAGCAATTACGGGCTATTGTGGGGGGAGGCAAAGGAAATGTTTATTTTCTTAATTAGTGCAAATGGCTGCAGACCACATCAGCAATATCCATGCAGCAAAATTCTGTAATTCACGAACCCCTCTTCCTGTGAAAGCTGGCCCTTTAAGAACAGCCACTAGGAGCCAGGGCTCCTGTATGACCCAGCACCTGGAACAAGGGAGGGGCTCAAGTGTGGAACGTGAGAATGAATGAATGGGGCGAAGGACAGTGCCACAGTAGAGGAAAGTAACAAAGCTACACGCCTATGGAAGTTCTTTTCGAAAATGAGACTTTTCGCTAACCCATCTGTCTTTTCTCCCAACCACTTTAAATCATTGAGGTTTGAGTGTATATCAGTATTCCTGACAGGAAAAACCTTCAATTACTTCCAGAGCCTTAGAATTCCATCCAGAGTTTTCTGCTCGCTAAGAGATCCCCTGCAAGAGCTGTTGAGGCAGAATGGCCTCTTCCCCTTGGCCCTCCAAACCCAAGTGGTGCTGCCCAGGGCAAACCTCTCCTCGCTCCAAGATGCAGCACAGTCAGAGGGACCAGCTTGGTCCTTCTGAGGGTAAACGCAGCCTCCTGAGGTGCAGGGATGCAGGTGGCAGGTGTGTGTGGGTGTTTGCGGGGAGGAGTCAGCATCTTGCTCTCTCAAAAAAAGCCCAGCTGGCAGCTGGGATATCCTGGCTGGGAATCTGAGGCCTGGCTGGAGAAAGCACTTTAAAAGGCAAAAAGAGGGCCCTGCCTTCCCCTCTGATTCCTCCACTCATTTGTCCTTGCTTATCTGCCTTCACTGCTCCCGCCTCCCAGCTGTCAGTGCAACTCCCCAGGGCCCCGTCAACCGTGCCGTGCGCCTCACCGGGTTTCACCAGGGCAGGACGAGAGGCCAGGTGAGGGCAGACGTCTTGCAGGTCTGCAGGCCAGGCTTAGGGAGCTGAGTGGGAAGGACCCGAGACCCATAGCAGAGCAGGCATTCCTGGCCTCCCACCCACCTAGACTGCAGGAATTTTTTTCTTTTTTGTGGACTAGTCCAAGCTGAGGCCTCCACATCGTCCTTTCTTCCTCAAGGCTTCAAAACCCAAACCTCAAAGGATCATTGGTATAATTACATCCATGTCCTCAAGAAAAGCTGAGACATGGTGTCCTGGGGCAGGGAGGATCTCACCCTGGGTCACAGGGTGGGCAGCAGCTGAAGAGTGAGTGCCCAGATTCCCTGACTCTTAGTCAGCCACACCCACCATAACAAGTGAGAGGTCATTTCTGCAAACCTCTGTCCTAGCAGATCACTCTTCTCTGTCCTGGCCCGGATGGCGGTGTCCACTCCTGCCTACCTGTGTTTGTCTGTCCATGAGCCCTCAGGGCTGCAAGGAGCCTCTGGCTGTCTTACTGCCTTCCCTTCAGCTGCAGTCTCAACCCTAGGAAGCTGCCCTCTTCTTCCCGAGTAGGTAGGGAAGAGGCTAAGAAACAGATTCTCCTCCTGCACGAGCTGTGCAACAAATCAGTGTCATTACCTGTCGAGAGAAAGCTCTGATTTCTCGTAACTTTGCTCTGTTTGAGCTGCCCACTCTTGACTGTAGTCATCAATCTTCTTCTCAAATGTTTCTGACACTGATGCAAAGTAGATGTCTGGGCGCCAGATGGACAGACAGGGGTCAGGACAAGGGGCTGCCTTCTTCTGGTATTTCCTGCGGCTCTGCTCATCTAACTCATACCACATCCTCAACATCTGAAAGGAAGGAAGGATGGTCTCAGCTATGTGGGAGGGCACCAGGAAGGGGCATTTCCTCCCAGGATGCCCGGGAGCAGAAGGAGGATCAAAGGCATTGGCTTCAAATGAGAGTAAAGAGAAAGAGTAAGACAGAAACCTGACTGCAAAGAGAAACCACCCCAACATTTAGAACAGGGAGAGACTTAACCCGTCGCAGGGGGTGCTGCCTGACTGTGACTCTAGAAGCTCTGCACTCCAGCCCATTCAAGCACAGGCAGGGCGACCAAGTAATTTACTGTACGACTGGGATTCTTTCAGAGTAAAACAGCACACAGTTAATGATTGTGCTAGGACAAAATGCAAAGCCAGGACGGTCCCAGGCCAACCAGGACACGGTCACCATGAGCCAGGTGACTGTGCTGGATCCCTGTGTACCCCCAGATGCAGGCTCTTTCACATGCTCTGTGCCCCTAAGGCTGTCCCACAGCCTCTGCTGCAAAGAGCTCCCTGCTTCTGGCTCCCAGCTGTGCCCGGCCAACGGCACCAGCAGCAGAGGAGACGGCCGGAGGAGGGTGAAGCTGGGCGTTTATCCCTAACCCCTGTCTCTCAGATCTCCACCCAGGGCTCCTGTCCAGTGGCCTCTGCCCATAGCTACCCTCTCCACTCCTGGTGACTCTCACCTGTTCCTTCATGCCTGCAGTGCTGAGGAACCCCAAAGTCATTAGCCCCAGTTAGTTCCCCAAATCCTGCCCACATCCTTGTAAAGATTTCCCTCCTTACATTCCCATTTGAGTGCCACTTCTGTCCTGACCGATGGTGAACAGAGCTGGATTTCATTATTATACCTCTATTAGGAAAACAGCCCTTCATCCCTCACCCCGACTGAGCCTGGCTGTGCCGGGCACTGGGGACACAGCCTCCCCGCGTCACCTGCTGAGTCCCAGGGCTGCGGCCGTTCCGGTTCTCGCCCTCAAGGTTTAGGGCTTTCACAGCTGCCTGCACCTTCTGGGAATAACTCAAGAAGGCGCCTTTTCTGAGCAGGGTGCTGGAATGCTTGCTTTGCCATTTTTTGATGGCTCTGATGTGGCGGAGAGCTTTTTGGGGATCTGCTCTGGATAAAACTTCATGGAGATGCTTCGATTTCATGAAGACCTAAACAAACCAACCAACCACACAGGTGAGATGAATGAGGTGGGGAGCAGGACAGAAGAGCCACGGTGCACAAATTCGTGGGACCCAGGTGGCCAGTGCACAGCCCTCACGACAGGGCTGAGCACCCAGTGCTAAACAGGACATCACTTGTGCAAACCAGACTTGGAAGCCAATGGTCTCAGGAGCTGAGGGGGTCACAGGAAGGGACTGGCACACTCAGAGCCCCTCTTGGAACATGAGGGAGTCTCTGGGCAGAAAGGAAGAGGGGAAGAGGGGAAGAGTGAAGGCCAAAGCTCTGGGACAGGCACCAGGATGGAAAGGACCCAGCACTTGGGAGTGTGGGCCTCAGTTCTGCCATCAGCTCAATGACCTTGGACAGGTCACATCAGTTTCAGTTGACCAATGTGCAAAGTGGGGTGCCTGCTCAGTCAAGGCTGATGGTCACGACTGGGCGGTAAGGTATGGCATGAGAATCACAAGCTTGTGTCACACGGGCCTGGGTTCAAACCTTGGCTCTGCCACTCCCTGGCTAGTTACTTAAGCTCTGCTACTCAGTCGCCTCAGCTGGAGCACAGGCAGAGGAACGCCTGCTCCCCCGCACTGCCGGGAAAGGAAAACCACAGCGTTCGTGGTGTGCTCCAGTTCAGGGCCCAGCACACGGCAAAGGCCCTCAAACAGCAGCTGTTACTCCAGAGGTGCTCGTGCCCTTCAGCCACCTCATGTGAGGTCCACAGAGGGGCTCTGACAGCGTCAAGTGTTTCAGGGCACTGGGTGGTGCCTTATAAACCCTTCCCACTCTGCTTCCCAACAGCCACATGGACTGGGCTGCCAAGCTCACGGTGCTCAGGTTCTCTAATCCCAGGGTGGGAGGCCCACCTCACAGCCCCCGGGCTCCAGGGCTCTGACACACTACCTCGTAGTTGCTGGCCAGGAAGGGGAACTGCTTGGGCTGCAGGAACTGTGTCTTGGGGATGTCCAGGCCATCCTCCCCATACAGGAACTGCACCACGCTGCCGTCGCTGTCCCGCACGGTCAGGTCATACTGCACCACCAGCCCCTCCAGGTGCTTGATGATGCATCTGTAAGGAGACCGTTAGCTCAGCCCCTGCCAGGCCCGCTCCGCCCAGGGCAGCCTCTGACGAGGGCAGGGGGTGGGGAAGGAAAGAGGGGTGCTATTCTGCAGCCAAACAAGACTCTGGCACAGGCTGGCTCCAATACCCTCTCAGCCAGGGGCTGCACTTCCTGATGGTTCCCCAGGAGAAGGAGGCTGCAACTGTCACCGAGAGGCTTGTCTGCCTCTCTAGCCCAGAGCTAGACCTGGGCTCCCATCTGGCCCCAGCTGCTGAGACTACTGCCTGCCCCTTCAATCTCCTGCACACAGAGCCCCAAGGGACCAGGATTCTTGGGATCTTGGTCCCTTGGCATTTATAAATGCCATTATAAATGCCATTTATAAATAGTGGCATTTATCACTATCCCACAAGGCAGGGGAAGCAGGGGAGCTGTCAAGGATTCTTAGACTCGGTTAGTCCAGTGACTGCCAAGGACACTAAGGGTATTAGGAACTAAATGCTGATGTAACATCCCTCACCTGGTGGCCTTTTTCCTCAGTTCTCCCCATGGTCGGCTGCCTCCGTGAACCTCTCCTGCTCTCTGCCTTGGTACTAGCCCCTCTGGCCATTTGCTTATCCCTCTGGCCATTCTGCCTCAGTTTCACGTCTTACCAACCTAAGAGGGAGTTTCCTGGGAGTCTCTGTCCCTGTCCCCTCTTCCCCATGAGCTGTGAGGACAGAGCTCAGTGTTAGTCACCACTGTCTCAAGAGGCTGAGCCCTCTCAGGGAGCGGGACGTGCTCACCACTGCCCGAGGCCTTTTCCTGCTTCCCCCAGGGAACAGCAGACCCTCAGATCGCAGGGGCCCTTTGTAGCGAACCTCTGAGCTCAGGCCCTGCCAATCCTACAGAAGGGGAAGAGTATCTATTGTTCTCTATCCCAGCCATCCATGGAAATGTTTAAAAAGTTTTTTTTCATCCAAGGAATCCTGAGTGAATTGTCAATGACAATGTGGAAAATAACAGAGGTGAAGGGCCCTGGGACACTGACCCCCATCTAAAGGGGGCACAGCAGGTGCTTTTACCTTTGGAGATAGCCAGAGCGGCTGGTTTTCACGGCGGTGTCGACCAGGCCCTCTCGCCCCGCCATGCAGTGAAAGAAGAACTCCTGCGGAGAGAGGGACCCAGGTGCCAAAGGGGGCAGCGAGGGTGGTGTGCTTGCTCAAGGGCTTAGGACAACACCTCCAGCAGCCTGTCCTGACAAGATGGGCCATTCACTCCCCTAGGACCTTGGCTTTGGTAGGTCCAATGGCCCCAGTGTCTTCTGCCCCCCTCTCTGGTTCTCTTGTCTTACCTTGCCTGAGAGTGGAGGGACAGGTGGGTCAGAAGTAACAGGTCCTGTTTACAGTACTATACCCCATGCCCCATTTTCTAAACAGAAATGGCACTGGGGCTGGGGCGCAGCGGCTCACACCTGTAATCCTAGCACTCTGGGAGGCCGAGGAGGGAGGATCCCTTGAGCTCAGGAGTTCGAGAGCTGCCTGAGCAAGAGCAAGATCCCATCACTACTAAAAACAGAAAAAATTAGCTGGAAGTGGTGGCACATGCCTGTAGTTCCAGCTACTTGGGAGGCTGAGGCAGGAAGGTGGCCTGAGCCCAGGAGTTTGAGGTTGCTCTGAGCTAGGTTGACGCCACGGCACTCTAGCCCGGGCAACAGAGCAAGACTGTCTCCAAAAAAAAAAAAGAAAGAAATGGCACCGGTACCTCACCACTGTTCAGCAGTTCAGCCCACATGTCTGAATTCTGCTCCCAACAGTGTTAATAGGGGCACGGGGTATTTTTCAAACCACTTAATTACAACCCACAATAAGAAATACTGTATTGTAAATACAACAGTAATCAGCAAACACAGACTTCTATGTATATACATACACATATACAGACAGCTAACTCAAACTAAAACCTTATGACACTACCCCATCCCTGACCATGGGGATAACCTCCGATGTTGTCTTTATCATTCTATTCTGTTTCGGGACGTAAAGAAATGCCTGTGCCTACGCACTACAATGATTTCAGGATCCACACTAAGGGGCTGCAACCAGAACTTGAAGAAATCTGGTCGACATGAACCCTGCACCATCCCTGCCAGAGGCCATGGGTGACCCCTGGGGAGCCTCTGTGGGGCCAGGGAAGGAGCCCTTGGAGCAGTCGGTGGCCTTGGAACAAGGGGTTGGTCCCCTGCACAGTCTGGACTTAAATGTCTGACTGCAAAGGTCGTCCTTTTAGAGATGTGCTAGACCAAGGATCAAAAGGTGCTGCTATTTAAAAAGCCATTTCTGACAAGTGTGAGGAGAAACCCTTCTCTTAGGGGAGAATTCTGCTGTTGATGAAGCAAAACTAGACATTTGCAAGAGGTAGTCAATTTTTCCACTGTAAAGGAAATGACTCTCTGTGACGCTCTTGTTGGCAATGAGAGCACCGGGGTGGGCAGCACCCCCTGCCCGGCTGCCTTCCAGTGCAGATAAGGACTGGCTTAGAGGTCACAGGGCTGAAAAAGGTGGAGCTGGGATCGGTTCTGTTCATCTTTTCATCTATCTGCACACATTTACGAGCACTCACTACGTGCCAGCATGTGTAACACTCCGGCGTTAAACAGTGAATGTGACACGGGGCCTAAGGCCTAGTGAGAAAGAAGCAAATGGAATTTATCACTTGACCATTCTTGCTCAAAGTTATCGGTGGGGGCCACAGGTCACCTATCACTGAGTCTAGAAATGAGGGAGAAAGACAAATGGAAAAACCGAAGTACATACAGGAGGCTTGATGCCAGTGAGGAATCTGCCAGTGACAAAGCCGCCAGCCCTGGGGGTGAATTCGTAAGGCTCAAAGCAGGGCAGGGACTTGCCAGATGCCATCAGCGGGGGTCTCCGACCTTCCAGTTCAATCTGGCCCAGCAGGCACGAGATCTAGGGGAGAGGAAATCCAAAGGAAACTGAAGATCCACATGTGTGTTAAACAATGCTTCGTCCTAGCAGGGAAGGGATCATCTGCCCTTCGGGAAAAACTGCACGGAAACTGAGCTCTTAAAGGCCAACCTACATTTTTAAATGAACCAGAGACAATTTTGTTTCAATAAAAAATAACTGCATTTTTCTTTTGTTGACTGACCTGGATTTTCACATTTGAAAATGGGTGGCTTGTGAAAGGAGCCATGTCTCAGAATCACGACATTACACCTGGAAGGGACTTAAGGGTCCTAATGGCAAAATGGAGGCCCGAAAGCAACTAATTTATTGTGACCCTCACATTCCAGAACCAAAAGAGAACTTAAATTATTGAGCTGTTTGCTTAGAGAGTTGTCTACTAATACTCTTGGGTGGAAGAGCAGTGTGTCTGGATTTCACTATTTAGTTGGGGGTTTCCTCTTGGCTTTCAGCCTTTCAAGGCCACTGCTACTGCTCCACACTCACCACACACCAGGTGGTCCTTCAGACCCTCTCTAGGTCATCAAGATTTAAAACAAAAATCTTGTTTAAGATTTGTGTTAAGATTGTGCAAACGCCATGACAGCACTATGGTAATCTAAGCAGATAATGGGCCTCAAGTTAAAAGTTATGAAACCTTTAGGGCAACACTTAAAATGTAATGGTATGAAAAAAGCAGATCATGTAAAATTGTAGCATCTCAACTAAGACTATACATACAGTGTTTGTGTAACATGAATATATGTAATATGATAATATGTAAACTGATTATATATCTACATTATACATATCATATCTGCATATTTATATCTACATCTGCCAATAACACTGACGTGTTAACAGTGATTAGCTTCTGCAGTGATTTCTATATGCTTTTCTCCTTTTCAGTACTTGTCACATTTTATATGGATTGTGGATTCTTTTAAAATCAGAAACGAACCTGAAAACCACCTCCTGCCATCACCCACCCCTTTGCTCACACCTGCATCGTGTTCACGGTTGAACCTTTGGCTCCCGACTGCACCATCATCTGCAGGTTGTTCTCTGGGAACTGCCTGTGCAGGCCCAAAGGCATGCATGCCTGCAGATTAAATCAACACAGTGGTCAGTGACTTCACCCCCTTTTAAAATCTCAGGTTCAGGAGATAAAACCAGGATGTGGAAGCAACAAAGCCGGAATATTTATCCAGTGGTAAACACCAAAGTCCATCTAGTAAGGGAAATCCTCATTTGGCATCGATCCTTTCGCTAGAACACCTACAAAGAAGTCACACAGGTCTCCCCTTCCTGCCTTGCTCTCTCAACATCCTCTGCCAGGAACCCTGAGGTTCCATTCACTGGCCAAAGGGCAGCAAAAAGGGAGAAGGAAAAGGAGAAGCAGAGAGGCCAGCAGATCCACTTTGTGATTCTACAAAGAATGGGAGAAGGATAAAATTTAGGGTGATGCCCTTGTGAATTCGCCGACAGCCTGGCCTGTGTCCCCACACAGCTGGCAATGATCACCAATGTCTATATCAGGTCACATTTACCAATATGCCGCCCGAGCCCCACGTGGGGAGGAAGTAGAGGGCAGGGGCGGGACTTCGGCCCAGGCCTTCACCCCTGGCTCCGCTGCACGAGCAGCAGTGGGACTTTGCCCTTTCATCCTGCCCGTTCACCTGCAGTGACTCATAAGAAAGATTTCTTCAGCCTCCTTTCATGCAGTCACCCCAAAGTAAAAACATTTAAAAAGAAAAACAGCACAAAGCGTTCTCTCTTAGCATTAACCCAAGGCCTGCCCAGACCCTAATTAGGTGAGGAAACAAAGCCCTGGGCTCTTCAAAATGACAGACTCCACCCTTCCCACCTTGCATGGCACTTAGTCAGTTATCGAACAGCCAAACTGCTCCGAAGAGCCCTGGGTGAGAATTGAAATGTAATTTTTTAAAAACTCAGCATTCAAAACAGCGGGGATAAGTGCAGGCAGTGCCGGGCTAACCTTGTTAATCTCATTGCTGTAATGGTTCACTTCCTCTTTGAACTTCAGATCAATCATGTTAAAATCCCTCTGGTCTTTGCCCAAATGGGCATCCTGCCATTTCTCTCGGACCTCATCACATGATGTGGCTTCTGGCAGGTTTAATGCAGCCCTGACAGCCTACAATGAGAAAAGGAACACATCAGAGGTTGCAGCCAAATGAGGTGGGTATGGGTTTCGATCTGGTGGGCACCTGACCCTTCTAGGGCAGGCCGTGGCCTTGCAGCCCCTCCTTACCCGGGACCCACAGTGGGTGGATTCTTCAATGATCTCCTGTCTCTTGGTGTCTGCCTTTGGCTTCACCAAAATGTCCTCCACGCCTGTGAAGTGAAACAGACAAGCTCGAGGGGACCGGGCCTGACTTCTCACCAGACTGTAAACTTGACAAGGTCAGGACGCAGAGCCCGACCTCTGAAGCACCTGAGTAATGATGATGATACTAACATCATTATTAACAGATTGCTATTATCTCCTAAGTAATTACCAGAGCCCAAACCTTATAATTCTCATTTTACAAATGAAAAAATTAAGACTCAAAGTTGAGCTACTCGCCCATAGTTACAGAGGTAGAAAGCAAACCTAGGCCTGAGTCATAAACTTGAGCTCTTAGCCACCAACTATACTGCCTCCACTCAATAAATATGTGTTGGATGAGGGGCTGGAGGTGAAGAAGAGGTTTTGAATGAAAAGCTCAGTTTAGGGAAAGAAGGGAGAAAGAGAAAGAACATCCCAGTTTGGGCTCCCAGAAGCCACACATCACAGGGTCCACCCTATATAGTTGTGAGAGTGCAGGCACACACACAGACACGCTCCAGCCTGGGTGACAGGGACCACCGCTGCAGGTTCCGCAGCTCTGCCCCAGGAGGATGAAAGCCTGGCTCACTTCAGTTAGGCCTGTCCTTCTGGCTCAAAGAATTGAAGACTTCCTCTTGGGGATGAGCACGTCTTTCCACTTTCAACTATCCATCAACTAGTTTATGCCTATATCTGGACTCAAAAGTCCCTTAGCCAAGAGTTGAGTGAGAAGAAAAACAATGGTTGTATTGTTCAAAAACTGGGGCTAAAATATCTGGAATTCCCAATACCATGTCCTGGAAACCTGAGGGCTTCTCAAGAACACACGTGAGTGAAAGAGGAAAAGAAATATTCCCTTTGTGAGCAAGCCACAAAGTGGGCCTGTCAGTGGGCCAAATGAGGTGGGTATGTGGGCCCGTGCCAGGCCCTCTTGCTGTCCCCTTCACCAACTCGTCCGACTGAGACGGGCTAGAGTGAGGTCAGCCTCTCTAGCCTGCCCTCCCTCGGAGCCCTACTCCCCGCCTGGCCTTGCTTCCCTCGTTGCCTCTGGATCATCTTAGTACCCAGGGGGCCGTGCTCTTGGTATCACGTGCTAAGCAGAGCTGCGAGGGTGGCTTGTTTGTTAGGTTTGGTCCTCACCATGAGCTAGGTGTGGGATCTTCCTCTATGTTTCATTTTTAAAGCACCAGGAACTTTTCCTAGTTAGCAGAAATCCTTGTGCTTATTCTAGGTCACTGTTTGAAATTGAAATTTACATTTTACAAAGTGTGAGGTTCTTAGTCGTCATGCTTTACTTTCTTCAGTTACCCTGGAAGGGACCCTAGTCTGGTTCCCAACTGGAAGTGGGTGATCCTGGAAACAGATGCCTCCATCAGTGGTTCAGGCCCATTAGAGGAATCAGGATAGGGGCAGGTAAGTTTCAGGCCCCGAATAGACTAATAACTTATAATCCTCATCCTGGCAAAATAATTGGACATATATATAGTAAGCCAAGATGTTTGTTCAAGGGCGCTCATCCCAGCAATAATGTGAAAACCTGGAAACAGCCTAAATGTTTAATTATAGGAACTGTTTAATAAACTATGATACATCCACACAAATGGAATAATCTGTAGCCACTAGACATGAAGACATAGATTTATATCAACTGACCCCAAAGGGCATTTATAAATACATTTAGAAATTGGATAGGCAGGTGGAGAAGTAGACTATAACACAGCATGTAGTATAGGGTCCCATTTTTTTCAAATGTATTTGCACCAGGAAAGTCCAGAAAGAAAAACATGAAGTTGATATTAGTTGTTATTCTCTGGCAACTGGATGCTGGGTGATTATCTTCATGTCTGTATTTTTTTTTAACTTTTCTACAATTAAATATACCATACAATTAAAAAGAAAGAAAGGTGTAATGCAGGCCCCAGCACTAGGGCCAATAAACAAACTCCAACTGTGGTGGCCCACAGGCCCCAAGCTTGGGAATCCCACAGTGTCCGCATGCAAGTCCATGAAGCAGAGAGCCCTCACTTCCCCCAGCAGTGGTATGATCAACTAGACGATACCTGTGTGCATGGTGGTGCGTGCTTGACACACAGCATCTCACTGCACCCTCACAGCAACAGTGCAGAAGGGCTTGGACGTGGCTCTGCGTACGCAGAGGTGCAGCATTCTCAATCAGCTCGGCCCGGGGCTGAACCCTTGGGCAGTGTTTCTGATGTCAAGCCCACCCAGTGCACGGAGAGAAACAGCACACTTGTTTTCTTTATCAAAGCCATGTTCCTAAAACAGTGTGATCTCGTTTCCAAGGTGCAAACCAGACAGCTCCTCTTCCTGTCTTAGGATGGCCCTGACAGGTTTTCCCCAGCACAGTGTTTCCCAGAGCGCTGATGTCCCCTACTGTGCTGGGAAGGTGCAGGCAGTTCTAACAACAGGAAGACCCTTTGTGGAGTGGGGAGGGCCCAGAGGATTCTGAAAGGGCACTTGCAGGAGAGAATAGGAGTGTGTATGAGTATGAGAAATCATCCTAAGGGACAGAAAACCATAAAGGGACAGAATGGAAATGGGGACAGCAGGGGTTGCTCTGCATTGTGGAGGGGGAAGAAACACTGGCTGTGGGGCAGGGACAGCCAAATGAGGATGCCTTTGTAGAAGGAGCCTGGCTGCTCCCCCGGACAGTAGAGCTGGCGGTACGGCCTGGCAGCCGTGCTGGCTACAAGAGAAGGCGCCAGGCCACTGCTCCAGGAGAGCCCAGCACTCACCCAGGGTGAAGCCTCTGTAGAGCTGCAGGTAAGCGGTGAAGAGGCGGGCCAGGCAGGTGAGAACCCTGCCGCTGGTCTCACCACCATAGATCTCGTAGCAGCAGTGGACTAGGCCGTAGGCGGAGCTCCCGTAGTGCGCCTTGTCCAGCACCCCGCAGAGCAGCTCCCCTTCCCTGATGATGACCTGCAGAGGGAAAGGCCACTGATGCCAGGCGGCAAGTGATGCCTCCTGTGGAAGCCACCGCCCTCCCCTACTCCATGTGTGTTACCCACATTGTGCATGTCCCTTTGTTGTGACTGCCTCCAACCCTTCATGGGAAGAAGAAGGGCATACATGAAACTAATATTATATGTGTATATTTCTAAATAAAAGAGGCACATATAGTTAATTTCTTTTTCAGAACTACACACTATAAACCACATACACGTGCACACATACACTCTTCGGTGTGTTTGTATGTCCCCCTGCTCCCCACATGTACCCACAATGACTCAAGGTCAAGTACCCTTGTGACTGGAAATGAGAACATCTAGAGCTTCAAGTTTGTAACCATGACCTTGGCCTAGGTATTCCCTCCCTTGCACATTGAAAGTAAGAACAAGAAAACCTTTCTAACATCCCCTAGGGCCTGAATTTGTACTTCCACAAAGTTGGGTTAAAGCATTAGAATCTAATTAAAAGAAAGGGATTTCTAGTTGCATATTGTAGCACGTATTAAGCGAAAGAAAAGTGGCAGCTTCCATCTGTTAGACCCTGTTACAAAGCATTGGTGTGAGCTGGGGGCCTGGGGCTACTACTGCCCCACCAGGAACTCCCAGAGGCCTTGGAAACCTTCAGTGTGGACTGTTCTGCAGCTGCACAGCACTGGGTTTGACTGCCCTGGGCCTGCCCTCTTAAGGCTCAGAGGTGGAGGTGTGGAACCCCATAGCAATTTGATTATCTGGAGCCATTCATTGGTCTTGAGGGAAAACATGAGCTCTGTATTTCCAAGCTTTGCAGAATCAACTCTTGGTTTTTGCTGGAGAGCCCTTCCTGAATCAGTTGTGAGTTTTACACTGAGGGTCAAATGCTAGAGATTGACCCCGACCCTTTCTAAAACCAAAAGCTGATACCAACTTGGGCAGGACATCTCTTCTTTTGAGGCACAGCACCTGCTTCTGTGAGTGTGCCTCCATTTCTCTGCCTCTGTTTTAAATCAATTTGTCTAACCCAGGGACTAGAACTCTCTAACCCAATCAGCCGGGCAGGCATACCTGGGACTCGCACATTGAGTCAGGGTTAAAGCCGGGAAGAGGTCGAGGATTTTCCTTCACCCAGGCTTTCCCGCTGATTTTCGCCTTTCCAGATAAATTCAGTGGGATGTGGTCCTCTGGGATTATGTTTATGAGCAGCGTTGACACAACCTGCAAAGAAAAAGAGAATAAACTGATGGCAGGAAGAAAAGTCGAGAACTTTCCTTTTAGGACCTCCTGCTCCTACAAAGGCCATTTCTGATGATCCCAGAGGAAGAAAAACAGATAGGTACACCTCTATAGGACAAGTTGATCTCACTTTTTTCTTATACACCAATAAAAATTTCACTGAGATTTTTACTTCCTAAAATAGCTCTTCTTGGCTGGGCACAGTGGCTCAGGCCTATAATCCTAGCACCTCTGGGAGACTGAAGTGGGAGGATTGCTTGAGGCCAGGAGTTGGAGACCAGCCTGGGCAACATAGCGAGACCCCGTCTCTACAAAAATATAGAAAAATTAGCTGGGTGTGGTGGCGTGCACCTGTAGTCCAAGCTACTTGGGAGGCTGAGGCAAGAGGATCATCTGAGCCCAAGAATTTGAGGTTGCAGTGAGCTATGATGACACCACTGCCCTCATGCCCAGGCAACAGAGTGAGACCCTGTCTCCAAAAAAAAAAAAAAAAAAAATCCCAGGACTTGAATTAAATTCCTGACTACACCAAAGGAAGGAGAAGAAAACAGTAAACTGCTTTGGGGTCATAGTAAAAAAATTATCTGAGTATATAGTAAAAAACCAAAAACAAAGAGTTTCAAATCGAAGAGGTCAAAGAATGCTCCTCAGAGGCATCCTTCATTCACGTCAGGCCCCCTCAAACTATTAATAGATGACAATTACCACACACATTCAATAACTTCCTCCCTGCAGAACAGCTGTGACTTTCTGGAAGGTGCCAAGGAAAGGATGCAAAGACTAAGAATCAAGATCTTTCCTGCTGAGGAGCTTCACACAGGGGGTCCGAGACGCCAGCGGCAGAGCGAAGCTTCGGAGATGGGGTGTCCAGTGTCTATTCCGTCACTGACTGCTCGTGTGCCATGGGGCACATTCTTATCCTCAGCGTTGCTCATTTGTACGTACGGACAATATTCATTCATTCATCTGGCAGTTATATATCGAGTGCTTACTACAAGCCAGGCACTGGGAAGAGAGTCATGAATAGAATATGGTCTCTGCCCTCCATGGAGCCTTCGTTCTCAAGGGATCTGTGCTTTGGAGGAAAGTAAAGCAGGGAAGGAGGTCCTGCAGTAGAGCAGGGCAGGGGCGTTTGGGATTTAAGCAAGGTGGCGAGGGACAGCCTCAGCGAGAGGTGGCGAGGAGGGGAGCAGTGCAGACAGCGGATCACACGTTCCAGGCAGAGGCAGCTTTTAGTCTGAGTGAGCAGGAAAGCTGTTTGGCAGGCTTTGATCACAGGACTCAGTCAATTCGGGCTGCCATCACAAAATGCCATAAACCATGTAGCTTATGAACAGCAGAAATTTATTTCTCACAGTTCTGAAGGCTTGGGAATTCCAAGATCAAGGCAGACCTGGTGTCACATGAGGGCCCCACTTTCTGGCTCATGGACAGTGCCTCCTCCACGTGTCCTCACATGGGTGGGGGGGGCTCTTTTTCTGTTTCTTTCTTTTTTGTTTTTCCAGTGCTCATTTACCATTCTGAAGAGGGGGGGGTCTCTTTTTATAAGGGCACTAATTCCACTCGAGAGGGCCATGCCTCCATGACCTAATCACCTCCCCTCTGAACACTGTCGCCTTGGGGGTTGGCATTTCCGTGCGGGAGAGTTTCTGTAGTGAGGCATGTCACAGCACATGCTGTTTAGGTGACTGCTCAGTAACCTGATGGCCCCCTACAATCAGCTTTTACAAAGTTAAATATCAGAAATAAATTTATTTGACCAGAATTAATTATAGCTACTGAGAGGCTGGGGAGTCCTCCCCCTGCCCCAGTCAGGCCCATCAGAAGGGTCACTCAACAGGCCGTTGCTGACAGGAGGCTGGAGAAGCCCTCACTTTCCCAG
This sequence comes from Varecia variegata, assembly GCA_028533085.1. Taxonomy (NCBI): domain Eukaryota; kingdom Metazoa; phylum Chordata; class Mammalia; order Primates; family Lemuridae; genus Varecia; species Varecia variegata. Next base: position 60,317,027 of record CM052437.1, read on the forward strand.
GTACTGCTCTGCAGAGAGCACGAGGGGAGGCAGCTGTACCTGGGGATAACCAGGGTCGGCTCCAGGAAGGCCAAATGTGTACATCCCCAAAGACAGAGCAGCGCAGGGGCAGACAGGCCGGTGCGACAGGCACCAGGAGGGCACTCGGAGACTAACCGGCATCGACAGCTCTTTTGTACCTATGCCAGGCCCGACAAAGTAGCGTCTTTGTACGCGTACAACAGAGGCAGGGCAGTTACGAGAGCAGCTGCCTATTGACGCATGTGTGCCAGGAACAGGGGTACAACGGCAAGAGCATCTTTAAAGAAAGCAGACAATAATAACACTTCCTTTTTTCTCAGCAGATGAGCAGGAAGGTCACGGCCCACACTCTCCAGCCTCAGCTCCGTAGAAGGCCAGCACTGAAAGGCGAGTGGGGAGAGGGAGTAAAGGCAGCAGGTGACACTTCCCTGGGATGCCTACCACAAGCTTCACCTCAACCACTAGGCTGGGCATGGTCAAGACTGGAACTTGGGGTGAAAGGTAACAGACACATATATCCCACCATCCAAGGACAGGGAAATATGATCTGCCACCTCACCTACAAAATCAAAGGGACAGAAAAGCAAATGACAAACTCCGACACCCTCTCATGATAAAAACATTCAACAGACCAGGACTAGAAGGACACGTCACCATCCTCACAAAGAGGAGACAAGTACGAAAAACCTACAGCCAACGTACTCAATGATAGAAGACTGGATGCTTTCTGCCTCCAATCAGGACCAAGACAAGGATGTCTATTCTTGCCACTCACATTTAACAAGGTGCTAAAGGTTCTAGCCAGGGCAATTAGGCAGGAAAAGAAATAAAAGATATCCAGATTGGAGAAGAAGAATCAAAACTACCTTTACTTGCAGATGACATGATGTTATGTAGTGAAAACCCTTAAGAATCAACAAAAAGATTATTAGAGCTAGTAAATGACAGCTGCAAAGCTGAAGGATATAAGCTCAATGCAAAAATCAACTGCAGTTATATACACTATCAATGAACAATCTGAAAATGAAATTAAGAAAAAAGTACCATTTACAGTAGCACCAAAAAAAAAAAAAAATACTCAGGGATAAATTAGCCAAAGAAGTATAAAACTTATACATTGAAAACTATAACACACCATTGAAAGAAATTAAAGAAGACCTATACTGACACACCTCATTTTATTGTACTTGCTTTATTGTACTTCAAACATACTATGTTTTTTTTAATAAATTTAAGGTTTGTGACATCCCTGCTTTGAGCAAGTCTAACAGTGTCACTTTTCCAATAGCATGTGTTCACTTTGTGTTTCTGTGTCACATTCTGGTAATTCTCATAATATTTCAAACTTCTTCATTATTATTATATCTATTATTATGATCTGTGATCAGTGATCTTCGATGTTACTACTGTAATTATTTTGTGGCACCACAAACTGTGTCCATAACTTAATCAGCAAATGTTGTGTGTGCTCTGACTGCTTCACCCACTAGCCATTCCCTAATCTCTCTCCCTCTCCTTGGGCCTCCCTATTCTCTTACACACAAGAATACTGAAATTAGGCCAATTAATAACACTACAATGGCCTCTAAGTGTTTAAATGAAAGGAAGAGTCGCACATCTGTCACCTTAAATCAAAAGCTAGAAATGATTAAGCTTAGTGAGGAAGGCATGTCAGAACTGACACGGGCCGAGACTGGCCTCTTGCACCAGTCAGTCAAGTTGTGAATGCCAGGAAAGGCCCCTGAAGGAAATTAAAAGTGCTACTCCAATGAACACAAGAATGATAGGAAAGTGAAACCACCTTATTGCTGATAGGGAGAACGTTTTAGTGGTCTGGATAGAAGATCAAACCAGACAAAACGTTCCCTTAAGCCAAAGCCTAATCCAGAGCAAGGCCCTAACTCTCTTCAATTCTGTAATATGAAGGCTGAGAGAGGTGAGGAAGCTGCAGAAGAAAAGTTAAAAGCTAGCAGAGGTTGATTCAGGAGGTTGAAAAAAAGTCTCCATAACATAAAAGAGCAAGGTGAAGCAGCAAGTGCTGATGTAGAAGCCACAGCAAGTTCTCCAGAAGACCTAGGTAAGATCATTAATCAAGGTGGCTACACTAAATAACAGAGTTTCAATGTAGATGAAACAGTCTTTTATCGGAAGAGGATGTCATCTAGGACTTTTACAGTGAAAGAGAAGTCAACACAGTGCTTCAAATCTTCAAAAAACTGGCTGACTTTCTTGTCAGGGGCTAACGCAGCTGGTGACTGACAAAGTTGAAGCCAGTGCTCGTTTACCATTCTAAAAATCCTAGGGCCCTTATGAATTATGCCAAAATACTCTGTTCTATAAATGGAACAACAAAGCCTGGATGACAGCACATCTGTTTACAGCATGGTTTACTGAATATTTTAGCCCACTGTTGAGATCTACTGCTCAGTCATGTGACTCTTTTATTGTGCTATTTGCTGTATTGCAGTGGTTTGAAACTGACGCATGTGTGCCAAGAACAGGAAGAAAAGGGCAAGATCATTATCTCTGAGGTATGCCTGTACGTGTAAAAACATCATGAATTGAAAAATTTAATACTGTGAAGATGACAACACTCCTCAAATTGATCTCCATATTCAATGCAATCTCTAATACAATTCCAAATGCCAGTTTTGCAGAAAAAACAAGATGATCTTAAAATTCATATGGAAATGCAAGGGACCCCAGACAGCCAAAGTAGTCTTAGAAAAGAAAAAAGCTGGAGGACTCACATTTTCAGATTTTAAAACATTCTACAAATCTACAAAAATTAAGATAGTGTGACACTGGCATAAAGACAGACATATTGATCAATGGAACAGAAATGAGAGGCCAAAAATAAAACCTATACATCCATATCTGATTTTTGACAAGGGGGTTAAGAACAGTCAATGGGGAAAAGGTAGTCTGGTAAACAAATGTGCTGAGATAACTGCATATCTATATATAAAAAAATGAATTTAGATTCCTACCGTAAACTATACACAAAAATTAACTCAAAATATATCAAAGACCTAAATGTAAGTGATAAACCGATAAAACTCTTAGATGGAAACATACCTATATATCTGCATGGCCTTAGATAAGGCAACAGTTTCTTAGATATGATACCAAAAGTACAAGCGAAAAAATAAACAGATGACTTGGACTTCAAAATTCCTACAGAATGAGAGAAAATATTTACAAATCATATATTCAATACAGGTCTAACTGCCAGAATATATAAAGAACTCTTACAACTTATCAACAAAAACACAAGACAATTAACAAATGGGCAAAGAGCTTACATAGACATTTCTCCAAAGAAGATACTACAAATAGCCAATAAGCATGTGAAAAGATACTCCATATCATTGATCACTAAGGACATGCAAATAAAAATCAAAATGAGATACCACTTCACATTCACTGAGATGGCTATTAAAAAAAAAAAGAATAAAAAATACGTGTTGGTGAGAATGTGGAGAAATTGGAACCCTCATTCATTGCCAGTGGGAAAGTAAAATGGCACAGCTGCTTTGGAAACCAGTTTGAAAGTTTTAAATCGACTACGGCATATCCATATCATTGAATACAACACAAGAGGAGTTAAACAGAATGAGGTGCATCTACATGTACAGACACAGAAGTCCCCCAATATATCAGGTGAACTAAAAAAGTCACAAAGCAATTACAAAAAAGTTTCTGTCAACATAGCACATGAAAACAGTTAAATGAACTTCTTGCCATATTTGGAGTATTTTAGGGAGGTCTAAATTAAAAATACAGACTGTAAGATATAATGGAATTCCCTTTGGAGGACCTGGGGGCTCATCAAAGTAAGCCATCTTACAGACTAGCCAAACCTGAGGTACATATGCCTGGCGTTCAGGGAAGTGCACGCTTCAGGTACCAGGATGTCATGTTTAAAGAGGTGGTTTTACACACAGGCTCAAAAGTGAATGTCAAATTTAGTCATGGTCCCTGGTTCTCCTGAGCAGCCCCAAGGATAGTATCATGTGATCCCATCCTTACTTATTTTCCATACGGGGATGTGTGCACATGGAGAGTAGGGCTGGGAAGGGAGAAAATTTTTCCCTTTTTCCTTCTACATTTTGTATTTTTATTTAACAATAAAACTTGTATTACTTCTATAGTAAGAAAGAATTCGAAGGGCAGAGATCTAATAACTGAATTCAACAAAGTTGTTGAATACAAGGACAATATACAAAATTAATTTTATTTCTATATACCAACTGTAAATTTAATAAATGATATCATCTACAATAGCAATATCTAGGAATGAATCTAACAAAAAGGTGGATAAAACTTTTACCTCATTGAAGGACATACTATGTTCATAATTTGTAAGACTCTATAATGCAAATATGTCAATTCTTCCCAAAGTGACTTACAGATGCAATGTAATCCCAATAAAAAATCCTAGCAGATTTAAATGTAGTCATATATATGAATTAAAGAAAGAAAATGCTAGCAGATATTTTGTGTGGAAATTTACAAGCTGACTTTAAATTTATATGGAAATAAAAGGCCCAATGATATTCAAGACAGTCTTGAAGAACAAAGTTGGAGGCTTTTACCAGCAGAAGTCAAGATTTATTATAAAGCTGAAGTAATTAAGACTGTGCTATTGGTGCAATGGAACCAAGCAGACCAGTGGAACTGAATACAGTCCAGAAACAGATCTACAACTACTTGATTTACGACACAGGACGTACTAAAGAGCAGCGGAGAAATGGACTTTTTAACAAACGATGTTCTACCAATTGGATTATGTGTTTGGGAAAAAATGCATCCTGGACCCCACCTCGCTTCATGCACATGCACAAAAACCATCCTCAGGCAGACAGCAGAGCTAAGAGTGAAAGTTATAAACAATAAAGCTACTAGACGATAACAGAGGGGAATACTTTCAGGACCTCAGGGCAAACAAATAGTTCTATATAGGACTAGTCATAAAAAGCAAAGATTAGGGGATTGTATTACATTAAAGTAAGAACTTCTGATCATTAGAAAACGGCATTAGGTGAAAGGGTGGGAAGGTTAGCTACCAAGTAGAAGTGACCCAGCAATTCCATGCCTTGGTATTTACCCACTGAAATGCAACAAAAGACACATATAAGAATGTTCACAGTAGCCCTATTTGTAATAGTCAAATAAGACAACTAAAGACAACCCAAATGTCCATAAATAATAAAATGGATAAATATATGATAGCATGTTCATATACCATTTTAAAGCAATGAAAGTGAATAAACTACTACTGTATGCAATGACATGGGTAACTCACACAAAGATATGATTTACTGTATGATTCCATTTATACAAAGTTCAAAAAAAGACAAAACTTACCTATAATGTTGGAAGTCATGTTAGTAATTACCTTTGGGGGGGGGGACTGGGAGGGGCCACAGAGGATTCCTCTGGGGGTGCTGGTAATATTCTACTTTCTAATCTGGGTGACAGTTTATAAAGGTATATTCACTTTATGAATATTCACCGGGCTACACACTTGAAGTTTGCAATGACAGACACAGGGTTTCTTTGCATGTTCTTTCAACAAGAGATGAAAGACCTTCAATTCACACATGGAAAGAAAAGCACTCAAGAGGCTGGTATGAAATGTCCTGGAGAAAAAGCCTAAGACTTTGTCCTCTGGGGCAGTAGAAAAACTTCCTAAGCTCAGTTCCTTATCTCCTGATTCTAAACATGGTTTTTCTCTGTAGACCCAGAATGAGCCATTAACAAATTCTTGTGCAGTGTAGTCACTCTTGCCCTTTTCACCTATTTGCAAAAACATACCCTGTACCAACCTTTCGAGAAATACTGAAAAATTTCACCCATGACGGAAGCAAAACCTGGACCTGTTTTCTAATTTTATTTAGTATAAAGGATTTTGAAAGAATCTAAGGTATGGTCTCTGGCAATAGTGGAATTAAATTAGAAATCAGTAACCAAGATATCTGGAAAATTTCTAAATATTTGGAAACTAAGTAATGTACTTCTAAATAACTCATGGGTCAAAACAAATCAAAAAGGAAATTAGAAAGTATTCTGAAGTGGATGAAAATGAAAACACAACATATAATTTGTGGGATGCCACTTAAGCAGAATTTAAGAGAGAAATTTATATATAAAATGGCAATGTTAAAAAAAAAGAAGTATGTCAAATCAATGACTTTAGTTTCAAGCTTAAGTCACTAGAAAAAGAGGAGGAAATTAAACCCCAAGTAAACAGAAAAAAGGAAGTAATAGACCAGAGTAAAATCAATGACATAGAAAACAGAAAAACAATAAAGGCAATAAAACCAAAAGCTGATTCTTTGAGAGCAATAAAACTGATAAACCTCTAGGCAAACTGAAAAACACAAACTACTAAAGCTGATTTAAGAAGAAATAGATAACCTGAATAGCTCTAATGTCAATTAAAGAGATAAAAATTTCAATAAAAACCTTCCCACAAAGAAACTCTAGGCCCAGATGGCTTCACTGGTGCATTCTACCAAACATTTAAGGAAGAGATAATACCACTCCTGTATTATACAAACTCATACAGAAAACCAAAGAGGCCTCTCATCTCATTTTATGAGGCCAGCATTACCTTGACACCAAAACCGGACAAAAATATTACAAGGAAACCACATGCCAATATTCCTCGTGAACACATATGCAAAAAAATTCTAAATAAAATTTTAGTAAATTGAATTCAATAATATATAAAAAGCGTACTACATCATGACCAAGCAAGGTTCATCCCAGGAATGCAAGGTTGGTTTAACAGTTGAAACCAGTGAAGCCCCAGGTCCACAGACTTAAATGTATTTCATTATTTGATCACCACATGATTTGGAAGTATGGTGTGATGCTTTGCGAGCTGGAAAGTCCTAAGTTTGAATCCCAATTCTGTTTCCTATAGCCGTGGGAATGTAATTTATCATCTGCTAAAGGGAGATAATAATGGTCTCTGCATTGTGGGTTAGTTGTGAGGGTTAAATCAGATAATGTATCTAATGCACTCAACAAAGTGCTTGGTACTTCCCAACAAATATTACTACTACTAATACTGGCACCACTGCTTATTACCACCATATTTGGTATGAGGACACCAAGTTTAAGTTAGAAGCAAAGGACAGAAACGATGCAGTCTACTGTTAGCAGACACTCCCTAAGATACCACCCAGACTCAGGAACCTCAAACTAAGGAAGAAGAAAGTTAGACTATTGCTTGATTACCTATTTCTCTGTCTCTGGCATGGGCTCTCTTGGAAATGAAACCTTTTATACCAGTGGCCTGTTTCCTTTTGTTATATACATGTGCTGTTTTCTCCCAATTACCTGCTTTCCTGTCCACAGTGGAAAGGGTTTCAGGATGGCAGGAGGAAAGAGTTTCACACGCCCCACTTTGTCCGTGAGTCCTCGGTATACCAGCTCCATATATTGTTCCCGGGTGAAAAAGCAACCCCGAGTAGTCATGTTTGCACCTGAAACCATGTGATCCTGGATCAGTCCTGCCAATGGCTGGCCATCCTACAAACAAAAACAGATAAGAAAAGAAGAATGAAGATAAATTTTAAGTCAAACTCTAATTCTTAATCATGTGCTTGGAAGCCACCTTCTAGCAACAGCCCTCCACATATCTGTGCTGACCATGTCGTCACTATGCACTAGCTTGGCAGCAAACCCTCTCCCAAAGCACATGACCAGGGATTACCACTGGCTTCTACTTTTGCTATTTGCCCATTGTCCTGTATCAAAATTGTTTCAAACTCATCCAGTTTCCCAAGCCTTCTCTGCTTAATCCCATCTGGTTCTAGTTACTCCAGCATATTTTTGGCATTTATGCATAAATTTGGTCTGGCTGCTGTTGGCTGTGTTCTTGTTTTTATACTTTGGTTTTATGCCTTAGTATTTTTCACACATTTCTTGCCTGGTTGTCCTGTAAATCAGTCATCCATTCAACAAATATTTATTGAAAGCCTCCTGTATGCCGAGGCACTGGGCAGACTTTTGGCCTACTCTAGTGGACCAAACGGACACGGTCCTTAATGAGGAAGAGCTAGATGGTAAATAAATGACTGAATAAATACATTATCACAATGTGTTTTAAATGCCATGGAGGAAAATAACAGGATGGATCATAATATAGATTTGGGGGAGGTGGTGGTCAGGAATGGTCTCTCTTGAGGGGCAATGTTGTAGCTGAGGTCTGAGGGATAACTTGGAGTGGGTCAGTGTAGGGAGGAGGGGGTTCAGTCACAGGTTCCTAGAGAGAGGGCCCTGAGAGGGCCTTGATGTGCATATCATGGAAGGAAAAAAATGTCCCTTATTAGTGTCTCTTCACAATGTAGCATGTGGTTCATGGTGGGCCCTTAATAAAGGCTGTTATCTGACAGATGCCAAAACAAGGGCTTTTATAGAAAGCCCAAGATTTGGTGAGCACGTTGATTTTACTTGATACTTCACAGCCATTCAGATCCCCAGTCTCCTGAATCTTATCTGCTGGGTTTGTACTCATGGCAACAGAAGACACACTGAAGTAAAAATAGCTATGCTCACTGATGTTCTTGAAGATGTAAGTTTTACAAACTTTTCGATGCTTACAGGAATTTGAGAAAAACCTGTGCCTTGGATCTAAAGATTATAATCATTTAATTATTTGGTAAATACTGGCTAACAGTATGGCCATGTTTCATAACTAAGGATAAAGGAACTCACAAATGCAGCCATGGAGAAGCGCCAGGAATTTAACCATGCGTACTAATTCAAAGGCTAAAAAGGATTCCTGTCAAATGACGATGGGCTCTATGTAAACGCACAATTATTACAGATGGGCTGAAAAGGTGGCACAGATGTTAAGCAAGATCAGATGGAGCACACAGCCTTTCTTATGAAGGCTTTGACTTATTAACATTATTAAAAAATTATATTCTACACCTCATTCCATAGATGGTCTTATTTTGCTTGGGGGAAAGTCCCAAACCAATATTACACATTTGACTCATCCCACAGTCTTTGGGGAAAATAGAGATTTTTCCTTTTGTTCTCTTCCTTTAAAGAACATAATTACAAGATATGTGATATATTCAGTACCTCTTTTTCTCTCTGTGCAGATTTTCCCATGACTAGAAAATTACTTTAATGGCTAAATTGCTTTCAATGCAATAATTCCACATTCTAGGGAGGAATGCTGATTAAAGCAACTACTGAAGGTCTACTTATAATTCTGAATTTCCTAAGTCTCGCTTAGGATCAGAAAGAACATCTCTGAATCAAAACCCCAGAAAATTGTCAGCTATACTATTCCGCTTAATAGCATAGCAAAATGACATTACAATTAATGTCTTTGGTCCGGATGCTTTGAGAATAGGGTATTCTGTGACTTGAATTTTCTAGCTGACTAAGTAGAAGTCAGGAAACTATGTCTCCAGCCTTATTTAAAACCTTTCCACAAAGCATGGGCCCTCCATAAATACAACAAAGAGAAGAAAGAAATTAATCCCAAAAGAAACATATAAATGAAAAGTTTAACTGTTTTCTTGGAAAAGAAATAGCTGGAGTTCCATTCAACTGCTATTTTAAGTGAAAAGACAACACAAAACTCTACTAAGTACATAAAACCAATAATAAAATGTATAATCTGGTACTGTGGTTAGTTAGGGAAGAGAACCTAGAAATAAAAGAGAAATGGAAAAATGAACAAAGAGAAATGGAAACAAAGATACACTAAGAAAAATGATCCTCCAAAATTGGCTCTCCTAGTTTAACCAAATCAGCTCTTGTCCTTTTAAGACTTTGCCACCAAAAACATGTTGTATTTTTATAACTGTTAGCAAATATAAGGATTCTACCTCTTGGCATTTATACCAAAGACTAAATAAAATTTACCAAGAACCAAAAGCTCTTTATCTCTAACGAAAGAAGTTGATTGAAAGTGCAATGAATACCGCACAAGCTTTTTTACTTTTTTTTTTTTTTTTTTGAGACACAGTCTCACTCTGTTGCCCAGGCTAGAGTGCCGTGGCATCAGCCTAGCTCACAGCAACCTCAAACTCCTGGGCTCAAGTAATCCTTCTGCCTCAGCCTCCCAAGTAGCTGGGACTATAGGCATGTGCCACCATGCCCGGCTAATTTTTTTTCTCTATATATTTTTAGTTGTCCAGATCATTTCTTTCTATTTTTAGTAGAGACGGGGTCTCGCTCTTGCTCAGGCTGGTCTTGAACTCCTGAGCTCAAGCAATCCTCCCACCTCAGCCTCCCAGAGTGCTAGGATTACAGGTGTGAGCCACCGCGCCCGGTCTTTTTTACTTTTTAAGAATTAATTTATTGGTGTAAGCTTACTTACCTGTATTCTCCTGTCTCTCTTGAGTGTAAGCCTGACCTAAAACTCATAGGCATATGAGCATGTGACGAGGCCCACGTGGATTTAAATAAGCCAGCCTGTTCGTTGCAGGACACAATGTAAGCATGAATCCTCCTATGGCTTTGCACCTTATGCAATCAAAAGCACACACAGAGCATTCAAGGTCTTTGGTCTGGGGACTTCAGAGTACCTCAACTCCCCATGTAGCGAATGCCCACAGGTCACTCTGCCAGCAAAAAACCATTTGCAGCTCCTTGGTAGTATCCCCTCTGGTGAAAAGTGACTCACTCGGCTTCTGCAGAGGCAGAGAGCCAGCGCAGTCCTGGGAGCCGCTTCTCCCAGGCCCAACCCCACCTGTCAAGTAGGCTAAGGATGCATGCAGCTGAGCATAGGAGCTTGGGAGACCAAAGATGCGGGGCTTCAGTCTCGGCCTCATGGCTGGCTGACAGATTACTCACTCTGTTTCCTCAACTGAAAAATTACATTGACCTCATACGGCTGCTACCATAGCCACTACTGTTATTATTTACGTGATAAACACAAAAAGCTAATTTTCAAATTAGTAAACTTGTGATTAGAGTGGGCCCTTCACCTCTTCTTCCTACATTTAGTTCCCTCACTGATCAACAGCCTACTAAGGTGGGCAGAGAAGGGAAAGGTCAACTCAAACAACTGGGACCCAAATGAAGCCACAGTGGTGTGTCTAGTGGGAAGAGGGGCTGGGACACTGGGCTCCTGGCCACCTGCCTGATTCCCCGGGTGGCAGATGGCTGATGGGGGGAGAGAAGTTCCAAGGAGCAGAGAGTGCTAATCGATGCTGGACATCTCTGAGCAGCCCCTGGCACTCCCCAGGCAAACAGCTCTCCATCTCTGCTGCAGAACAAACCCCGAGAAGATCTGGGAGCTCCTACTCCTTCCTCCTACTTCTCAGCTGGGTGTCCTTGGGCAAGTTACATCAATTCTTCAGTTGTGAAATGTGGACATAACAGCATCTTCCTCCAAAGACTGTGGGGAGGGTGAAATGGGAAGCCTCGAAGTGCTTCGCACAGTGTCTGGCACTGGAAAAGTACTTGAGAAATGGTAGCTGTAGTTTTATGTTATTATTACTACTAGTTCTTTCATACTCCACCACAATCCAAATCAATGATGTGCAACTGTGAATCACTGTGATGCAAACAGCTTATAATTTAAAAGGCCTTGGATCTTTAGGCAGGTGGTGAGGGGTAAGTGGGGACTGGAATATACTATGTCCTTTTTCCCCATAGCCTGCCTCTTTCCCTGCTCTGTACCTCCCATGAACACACACTGACTCGGGCCCCTGCCACGCCTGGCCATGAGTCACAGTTATATCCTTACTATCAGCCGTGACCACATGGGGCTGTGCCCTGGAGGACCAACCATGGAGAGAGAAGGAAGGGGTTCAAAGAGGAGAGAGGAGATGCCTTCATGGGCTGCAGGCGGCCCTTGGGGTTAGGCTGCCTCTTAAAATTCACGCATGTCAGAACTCAAGGGATCAAAGTCATCTGTGGACATGAGGACCATCAAAGTTGGGATGCTAATGCTTGCCAGGGGCTAAGAAGTTACAGAATTCAAACATAAATCTGGAACACAAGATGTATTATGCAGCTACTAAACTTGCCTTTCTGGGATGGCTGTCACAATTTCTCTCCTGACTTATGTTTTAAGATGTAGCAAGACAGAAACTTTTCCCAACCTCTAAGCAACTAGCGGGCTACAAACCCCACGTGGAAGAAACTAGAACCCTCTCTACTCCACATCCCCGTGCCCTAGAGCTGCCCACTGACCTCAAGAGCTGGCAAGGACCCAGGTTCAAAGTGCCAAGTCATGGTGGTGATGACCGTGGGCATCCTCGAGGCCAGACCTACCTTGGGAACAAGGTACTGCTGATCAGTGCAGGCCAGGACGTAGGCCTCGGCCCGGCCCAGCTCGCTCTGGGGGAAGTGGGCATTCATCTCGTCTCCGTCAAAGTCGGCGTTGTAGGCCTTGCAGTTAGCATAGTGGAGCCGTAGGACTTTCTCTTCAGGCAGGATGCGAGCATGGTGGGCTTGGATGGAGGGTCTGTGCAGGGTGGGCTGTCGGTTCAGTAGGAGAATGTCCCCATTCTTCACGTGCCGACATACCTGGGAGCAGAGAGGAGGACAGGTGGGGGATCAGTGGCAACTTCAGCATCACCACTGCTCCTTCCAAGGGCTCACCTGGGCTTGGCCTGAGTGTGGCTTCTGTTTGTCTGAAGTTCTAGTCAACTAAATTTTTAATCTGGAGCAAAATCCTAGAAATCTCTGAGAAACGGTTCCTAGGCACCTCTGGTTCTGGCCCTGCACAACCCAGATCGTGGCTCTGGGCTCTAGGTATAAGGAACAGGTAAGACCAGAGACTCTGTCTTCCTCAGAGATGCACAGCCTTTCTAGGTTCCTGGGTACCTCTGAGAATTAATCTGAAGGAAGAAATGGATGCAATTCCTCAAGACTGCATACCTGCATGTAACCGTAAAACCGCTGTGTTTGGTAGACCTCTTAAATCACTGTGGAGGTCATACGTGAGTATATCATTCTAAGTAGAAATTCCACATTCAAAGTAGAATTCCAACTTCACACAGCACAGCCAGAACTGGAACACAGGGTTTTTGGTTCCCAGTTCAACATTCTCTGAAAACATTTTTCTGAACTTGAAAAAATTAAGCAGTGAAAGTTGCCACAGTTTTTTGGGAAAGCAGTTTGAAAATAGCTATTAGAGTTAGGTGCAGTGGCCCATGCCTGTAATCCCACCTACCTGGGAGGCTGAGGTGGGAGGATCACCTGAGGCCAGGAGTTCGAGACCAGTGTGGGCAACATAGCAAGACTCTATCTCAAAAAAATTTTTAAAGAAAAGAAAAAAAAATAGCTATTGGAACATCTAAAACACATGTCCTTTTGGCTTTGCAGAAGAAAAGAAGCACCAACGCAAGGTTATGTGAACGTGTGTGTTTATGCAGCAGTGTTTATGGTGGCAAAACTAAAAATAACCCAGCTGCCCCCCACAGAAAGGGCAATAAATTGTAGTGTATCCGTAATACAGAACATTATGCAATGATGAAAAGGCTAAGTTAAATATATTCAAGGCTGAAGTGATGGCAAGAATGTATTATAGCAAAGAAAAAAATCCAGGTGGCATGTAAGGTGATGGGATGAGGCAACTTAAAACCCAATCCAACTCCTGTGTGTGTGTGTGTGTGTGTCTATATGGGAATGGGGTGCTTAGATCCCTAAGCTGTTATTATAGTCTCCTCATATTAAGGTACAGATTAACACTTTAACCTTTATGCACCTTAGTATAGCTTATCTTACAATGAACATGTATTACTTCTGTGAAATTTTAAAAGATCTTTCATTATTTTTTTAAGAAAGTAAGAAACCTTGCACAAGGGATATGCCCATTGAGGGGGAAGAAAACAGAAAACATACACAAATTTAAAGAAGAGAATAAAAAATCACAAGTAATTTTACCCCTCAAAGACAACCACTGCTCACAATTTTTTCCCCTCAGAAACACACGGCTGGCTGAGTCCTTCCGACAGACACTCTCTCACAAAGCTGACTTTCCTAAGTTCGTTCAGCCTCTTAGGGCCCTTATCTTCTGTTATATTAACTACTGGGCTTCCTACATACTGAACATAAATGACACCTTAAAGACAAATGCGTGAAGGTAACTGCAAGGGAGGCATTTTGAAGGCCAAAGGAACTATGGGAACTTGGTGATACTGTCCTCACCCCGAATCTCCTCTAAATCGCAGCAGATAACAGGTCGGGGAAAATAACAGATTACTTCAAGTCTAGTTCCTTCTTATGTTGTCGTATTTATGCAGCTGTATCAGAAGGTTGGTTAAAGAGAAAGGCTAGAGGTTAACAAGAGATACCTCCCCCCGCCATCTGCCCCATTCCTGTTCAGCTTGGCTACAAGTTCTCTCCAGTTCAGGGGTGCAGGGGCCAAAACCCTCACACGCTAAAAGGCAGTCCTAAAAGCACCTAGCATGGAATCCGTCTTTTTGCTCCCTGAGGAATTCAACTCTTCCCCTCTCCACCCGCAGGTCCCGTGTTCCCAAGGAGACCTGAATGTTGAGGGTTGAGGGTTCCCATGAGCATCTGCCCAGGGCACTGGCTGCTTGCTGTCTGACTACGTCACGAGCCTGAGGTCTTCTTTCTTTAGCCTCTCAAGGGAAAAACCACCCAGACCCATGGCTCAGGCCCAAAAAGCCTGGCTGGGCCTAGGATCCGAGTCTTGTAAATTTGAGACATCCTTCAGCGTAAGCAAACTTGCCACAGCTGGGAAGGTACGCAGGCCAGCCAGGCAGGCACTGGCCAATCCAAACAGAAGTCCTGGAACACAGGGTGCTCCTCTTGCCAACCCAAACCCAAGGCCCTTCCTTCTCTTGTCTCTAAATAAATACTGCGGTGAAAATTAGTGTGCCCCAGTGCCCGGGTCAGAGTTTTCAGAGGCAGGCCTGGAGCCAAAAGCCTGTTTCTGGCAGACTACTGGGCAGGAAGTGAGACTCGGCCATCCTGGCCACTTCCTTCTTTATTTACAAGGCCCAGGGGAAGAGGCAGATCTCACACCTCACAGGGGAAGTGGGTCCTTCCGGCTCCCCTTTCCCCTTGCACCTACCCTGCGGCTCATCCTTACCTGGACCTCGGTCTCTCCTTCCCAATCGCCTCCCCCAGCCTTCAGCCCTGTCCTGACCTATACGCAACACATTAGCCAAAGTCTTTAAAAATTACAAATAAATTATAAGCACAGGTGTATCTTACTATTATAAGTATCACATATAACATTATTGAGATTTAGGGAAATAAAGTTGATCATCCTTAGTCCCAGTACTGATGTAGGAACCACTTTTCTTTCCTAGAGTCACACCCTGTCTTTGCCCCTGGACCACGTCTTCACACCGCAGAGCTTCCCACACTTCAACCCGGATCTATGCACCCCTCAAGGTTTCCCAGGTCCCTCCTGCATGCCGGGCGCCGGGAGAGTAAGGAGCAGAGCACACCCTGCCCTTGCACTTGTGGGATTGAGAACTCAAGGGCGGAGAGACGGGTGCACTACAGTGACAACACAATACCATGAGAGCTACAAGGAGTAGAGGGATGAGCATGGACGCTGAGGGTGGTGGGGATACCTAACACAGGTTTTGGCATTGACAAACTGCAGTCCTCAGGCTGGCCACCTGGCTTTGTAAATAAAGTTTAACTGGAATACAGCCATACCCATCCATCCACACACTCCCTGTGGCTCCTTTTGCACTATGGGACAGAGCTGAGTAGCTGCAACAGAGCCTGTATGGCCATGAAGCTAGAAATGTTTCCCATCTGACCCTAGAGGAACGAGGGCTTTGCTGAGACCTGAGGGAACAGCAGTTCTCTGCCCTCAGTTTCCCCTGCAGCCCCCTGTGCTGGCCCGACACCCTACTCACAGCCGCCTTCCGATGACTGCAAACTCTCCCTGCCATTTGCTCCAAACACTCAAGAAGACCCCTTTCTTCCTGAGCATCCTGTGCACAGAGTCACAGAATGCCATCGCTGCTCCCTACGGTGTGCACCACACCCCTTAGCAGCAGGTAATACGTTTACACCTTCATTTCCTGGCAGTCCCCCGACCATGCTGTCAACTGCAGGGTGGCAGGGGTCCCGTCCACAGGGACTGGCAAAGCGCTAGCATTCAGTGGCGCCTCAGCACTTCCTGACCCCTTACGGCTCTCTCCTCTCTCAATTGCCCTCTCATCATATCCTACTGAGAGGTGACTGCTTCACATGTTTGACTGAGTTAACAGGAAGATCATTTCATATTTGCTCGGCCTCACCAAAAGTTAAGCAAGATACACCTTGCTTTTTTTTAGCATTCCTTGCACAGCTTCCAGCAAAATACCAGGCACTTAAGAAAGGCAGAACAATCTTATGAACCAAAAGACAAGTCTTATTTCATGCACTAGAAGAGAACAAAACAGGTGACTTGATCTGTGTCTGCATGTGTGTCTGTCACCAAAGCAGAGAACTGGGTGTTACTGCTCTACCCCAGGAGAGCTGCGAGAACCAGAGGAAGGGGAGAGGCCCTGGGGTGAAGAACAACGGGTACCAATAGCCACTGAGGCAAGGTCAGGACCACTTCCTTTCCCTCTCTGTTCCATCAGAGTTCCTTCACGGCTGATGGGAACTTTCTGGAGTTGAACCCAGTGCTAAGGAAGGGCTGGTCTGCCACGGGGTACAGAGAGGGAAGGGCAAGGAGAGGCCTTCCAGCTGTGCAGATGGGTTAGGAAAACCCAGTCAGTCACCTCTTGACTCTGGATAGTCCCTTGTGAGTCACATTCAGATTGAATCCATTTCCCTCCAACAACTTCCGCCACTGTTGCCTGGTCATCTGCTACTCTCCGCCCAATGCCCCCCAGCAGGAATTGCTATTGACACAGACACAAATGCTGTCACCACTGTTCTCACACCCTCAGCAACACTGCTGGTCAAACACATGCTCTTTCCAGTGGAATCTAGAAAGAGCCTCAAGGATCCCTTAACACAGCACTATGGGCAGGCATTAGCACTGGCCAACTTGTCAGCTGTCAGCTATCAGTGGCACAGAACGTTTCCTTGATAAGAGTGGTTCTCAAACTTTAGCATGCAGGAAGACCCTCTGGAGGTTCTGTTAAAGAAAGACTACCAAGCCCCATTCCTGGAGATTCTAATTCAGTAGAGACGATGGGGGAGAATTTCCATGTCTCTCAAGCTCCAGAGATGCTGCTGCTGATCTGAGCATTGGCTTTTGAGTAGCTCAGTTCAAGGCCAGCAAATTCTCCTACCCTGAGATCACAAATCAGTTATTAAAGAGCGCTTCTTGAGTACCCGATGTGCACCCAGCACTGTGCTATGTGGTGTGGGATGGCCAAATGCAGCTTGAATCATGGTGTCCATGCCCTAGGAGTGCAGGCTCCAGCTGGGAGACAAGGTGAGCTCCACAAGGCACCTAGAGGACACCCACGTGTCGGGGAACTTCCTCTTGGGGATGCACTTGTGTGGCAGCCCTCACTGGAGCCATAGCTGACACCAGCATTCACAGGCAACTGGCTGGGTCCCTGGCCAAACCTGCCCACTACTCACAATTTTTGTCCCCTGGGGCTTAGGTGCCCCCGTGGCTGGCGTCAGGAGCTGTTTGGCCACGGCTTCCCGCTGGGTTATGTCCGAGGCACTCAGGGCTGTGCGACTGCCATCCTCGTTGATGACCATGGAGGCTCCCGGGTGCACGTTGGGGCCATTGATGACTGCCTGCCTCAGTTCCTGAACATTCCAGGGGGTAACTGGCTGAGGGTAGGTCAGTTTTGTAGCAAATACCTGGAAACAAGGAATGGATGTCGAAATTCAGGGTGAGCAGGAAAAAGGTCTTATGGTCCCTAATTCTGACTCCACAGGCTGTGTGACTTTTCCCTCAAGGCGTGGAGGAGCTATCTTACGTGGCCGAGGAGGCCTTTCAGTGAGTAAAGCAGCATCCTGCCTGCCTTCTGCACAGAGCCATTTTGCCAGACTTGTGCCCTTAAGGGAATAGCTTGGGCTTCCTTTCTAGCAGAGTCAGTCTGAGGAAGTAATTTAAGTGTTGCAGTTTACACATTAGAATTCTTTTTAACCCACTCTAAACTTTCATTTCCTTGTCTGCCAATAAATTCAAAGTCCCCACAGAAGGCAACAAAGCATGGGGCACTCACATGAGACAGGGAGCAAATACCTGCCCTGGAATACCCCTGCACCCCTCCTCCACCCCGGCAGACACGGCTAGTTGATCATGGCACTTTCCCTGAGCATGGCATCAGAATCTCAGTAACTCCGGCAGCCACCACAATCAAGGTGGGGCTTGAGATTAAAGCCAAGTGCTCCTCTGATATGCGAGAAAACAGTGTGCTCTGTTCAACACTAGGCCTGTGATCCACTCCAGGAAAAATGAGGTCCCTGGTTGAGTTAGAGCTATTGAATATTATAAACCCCCAATGCTTCGAAATGCACACAAATACACCAAAGACTCTGACAAGTCCTCCATAAAGGAACTTGTCCAGCTCTGCCCAGGTCTCTGTGCAAAGGCACCTTCTAGGAGGCCTCCCCAGCCTGAGCCTGCTCTGCTGTTGCTGATGCACTTACCACCGTCTGACAGAGCACTTATGCACTTGCTCATTTGTTTACTGTTTGTCCCCACCCCCGAACATCAAACGTCGCTTTACAAGGGAGCACGCTCGCCAGGCTGTGTGCTTCACCGCTGGGTCTCCAGCTCATTGCCCAAACTTATCTCACCTCCTTGCTCCCCTAACACCAGTGCTCTACGGGAAGGCTACGCTCCAAGGTGCCAGAGGCAGTTCTACTCGCTCTGCTTTTCCCAGCCACCCTGTGAGTAACACTTAATCCCCAGGCCGGCCGCCATGGCCCTGAGACGTGGGGCCGCTTGGAGTAGGCAGAGCGATGACTTCAGTCTCTCCTCAGGGGACTGAGCCATTACAAAATGAACCAAAACCCGAGGGAGAGTGGCCTAACACCTCATGAAGGTAGAGAGGCAGCACAAAAGGTCTCTCCTAAGTCTGGGGACACTCTAGGCACCATGAGATCAAAGCCAACAGGGGTGGCCCCTGTCCGCTGTCCGGAGAGAGCAGGCCTCAGACTCATGAATGTCACCACTGGGCTTCCCAAAGCCCAATGTTCCTTGCCCCTTGACACAGCTTTCGGTTGCAAAGACTATGTTTCCCAAGAGGCAGCGGGCACAGGACTGAGCCTTCTCCGACCCTTGGCCCGATATGCCATGCCCAGGAAGCCCAAGTGTGCCCGAGAGACGAGCAGCGCGTACACAGGACGATGCAAACACTTCAGCTCTGCTCATCACCACACGGTGAGAGCTGTGCAGCGGCTGGTGTGCAAGGAAATGAGACTCTCCATGGAGGGAATTAAACCATCTTCACATTACTGACCTCAAGGCCCATTAAGGAGGAAGTCGATTAAAGGGCTGCTGCTAATGAGCACCACCGCGTGAGCCAGGGGGAAGTGGGAAAATGAAGCTGGCTCCCAGAGGAACACTAATGGGTGGATGGGACGAGCGGCTTATGCCCAGGAGGAACTGGAGGGGCGGACAATGCACACACCCCTCCTCTGTGGGGGCTCTCTCCTTCCTCTCCCTGGGAGCCAAGGGTACATATGCCTGCTGCCTGGAAAGCACACAGGAATGCAACTCCCCTTGCCCGCTTCCTCTCCTCTGTCACGTACTCAATGTGACAAGGAAGGTTTAAAGACTAGGCCAGCCCGGGCGCAGTGGCTCACGCCTGTAATCCTAGCACTCTGGGAGGCAGAGGCGGGAGGATTGCTTGGGCTCAGGAGTTTGAGACCAGCCTGAGCAAGAGCGAGACCCTGTCTCTACTAAAAATAGAAAGAAATTAGCCAAACAACTAAAAATAGAAAAAATTAGCCAGGCATGGTGGCGCATATCTGTAGTCCCAGCTACTCAGGAGGCTGAGGCAGGAGGATTACTTGAGCCCAGCAGTTTGAGGTTGCTGTGAGCTAGGCTGATGCCACAGCACTCTAGCCCAGGCAAGAGAGTGAGACTCTGTCTCAAAAAAAAAATAAAAAATCCCAGCCCAGGGAGCTGTGAAAATAAAAAAAAAAATAAATAAATAAAGACTAAGCCAAGGTAGGAAGGGGGGAGATGTGTGGGCAGGGATTTGGAACACCCTGTGTTCAGCTCCCTGGTGCCCGGGACATGGGTCTCCTAAGTGGGCAGAAGGTGTCTGGAGGCCTGGCAAGGAGTGAGAATAATGCCATCACAAAGTCTCAAGTCCCCTCCACGTGGGCTATCTGGGAGGAGGTAGAAGCTAGTCCCAGCTGAGCCACCACAATCTGCTATACACCCTACCCCCAGCCCTCTCTGGCAATCTCATCTCCAACCCACCAGGAGCAAACAAGCCCCTCCACACACACCATGGGAATTCCAATTTCGTTGGTGCTGATGTACATATCTGGGCAGATGACCGAGCGGGCTGCGTAGTCCACTCTCTTTCCCATCATGTGCTTTCGGAACAGGCCTTCCTTCTTCTCTAGGATCTACATGGAGAAAAAAGTCCATAGAAAACATTAAAAAAAATTGAAGTATGCTTATTATTTTCTTGTTTCAACATAAACATGTTTATTATTCACCCTCTTCAGCTAGCAGGTTACTGCTCACCTGTCTAATGCCCGGGTACTTTTCCAGTGTTAATTTGTCCATCTCACTATCAAACACAATATTGACGTGACTCTGAAGGCGAATCCAAATGTTGTAAAGTTTGTCTGTGAGGGACTGGCCTGGAAGTGCACTTAAAAAGGATCGGTCAATAGCAATCGAAGAGTCTTTTTCCTGGGAAGATAAAACCAAGAAAACATGCATGATGGAAAAAAAACTCCAGAAGGCCTGGCTTGGTTTTATTTTTCTTTCATATCCTAGCTCTGACAACAATGAGCTCTCTATTTTGCCTTTATGTTCTCTGAATCTGATCAGAGGCAAAAGTACTAACAAGCCAGTCAAAGTATATGTGAATAAAACATCAGCCCCATTACATATTTTACCACCCTATCTCTGTCAAGTGGTAAAATGAACTCAAAATTTGTAAGTAGGCCCCTTTCTTTCTTTTCTTGTTTTTTTTTTTTTAAGATAGGGTCTCACTCTGTTGCCCCAGCTAGAGTATGATCATAGCTCACTGCAACCTCAAACTCCTGGGCTCAAGTGATCCTCTGGCCTCAGCCTCCCAAGTAGCTAGGACCAGAGGCATGCACCACTATGCCTAGCTAACTTCTTAATTTTTTTGTAGAGATTGGGTCTCACTATGTTGATCAGGCTGGTCTCAAACTCCTAGGCTCAAGTGATCTTCCTGCCTTGGCCTCCCAAAGTGTTGGGATTACAGGTGTCAGCCACCATGCCTGGCCAAGCAGGAGCCTTCCTTGAGGCATTTGCTGATGCCAAATGTCTTAATATCTAGGTCCTAAGGCAACCTTAGAAGTCCTTCCCACATCAACACTTTTCTTCCAAAGCTCTATTATCCTGCTAGATAACTGAGCTTTATTTACAGTCTTGGAAAAACTTGATCCAAAGTACTTATGAAAATGCAGGTGGAACCTGCATTTCCTTTTTCTTAAAAGGAAAAATGTCTGCCACAAGATATTCTATGTCCTCAGTTAAGATGTGGGTCCCCAACTGGGCTATGTCAAGTTACTGGCTGATGGCTAAGCCTCGCTGGAATATTTAACCAATCCTTTTTAATACTTCTGCCCCTGGTTCTGTCTCCTCTTCTCCCCCTACCTGCCCAGGGGACAGAAATACACAGAGGCCTTAAGCTGCCTTAGGGCACCACCTACTGGCCCAATCTGGCTCAGTATGACACAAGCAGATAGACGTGGTCCCATGTCCTCCAGTATGGTCAGATGAGACGAAACCTGTCAGTGTGTCAGAGTGGGAGGGGCGAAGGTGAGAGAAGATCCAGTAAATGAGAATGTCATGAGAGCCCAACAGCGATGAAGTGGGCTTGTCCTCAACCCTGAGGAATACAGGTGCATCTTCTTTACTTACAAAGAAAACAAATGTATTTCTACATGCAATGTTCAGGGTCCCTTCTGGCTGAAGGAGCCTCACAGGGAGAGACAGTCATCTACATGATGACAGGGGCCCTAACTCACTGTTTATGGCATTACTGGGCTCAGGGCCGCATGGTTACCTGTGAAGCTAGTGAGACCGTATCTCACTGGCATATCCCCAGTGCCCAGACAGTGCTTGGCAGGGGCTGACATGAGCAGGGAACACAGAAGCAAGGCGGGGAAGAAACAAGAACGTGTGTTTCAATCACAGGGACGGAGGGGACTGTGACTTAGGAATCAGAGAGGATGCTGTCCCTGCAGAGATCAAGCTTCTGTTTGACAGCAGGGATGCCCTATTTTTAAGATGCATCAAAATAAAATTCCCAGCCCTGGTCACTGGATATGGTTATCCTACAGTCTTCTCTCCTAAACTGGACTAAGGTATGCAGATGGCAGATTTCTCTTATGCTGAGGAGTTTTAAAAGCACACCTCCACTGGCTTATCAGAAAACTTAAGCAAAACCAAAGAAAGCTCCAAGGAGAAAGGCTGGATGACCCAGAGCTAAGTATGCAGGAGACAGTGGCACCACCTTGTGACAGGACTGTCCCAACAGCAGGCAGTCTAAGAGCCCTGTCTGTTTGCCCTCCGCCCAAGGCTGGAGACAGCCCTGCCTGTTTGAATCCAGAGAGCGTTTCAGAGCTGGGAAGGAGCTCAGTGACCTCAGCAAGCTTTCTGAGCACCCAATTCGTCTTTATGCCCACTGAAGATGTAGCACAGGACTTAGCACACCGAAGGGGCTCAGGAAATGTTAGCTGAGATTGGCCTATGGTGGGAAATTCCCACCCACAACGTTGTCTTCCTTACCCGAATGAGCCCTAATCATTAATGAGCCCAAAACAGAGCCAGGTGATACGAGCTCTAGTACTGTAACCCAGGAGGGACACTCTAGAGCCCAAGGGAAGTAGACTGTTCCTTATAGAGCTGCCAACAGCTCGTGGCCCAGAATAGCCTAGGTGTGAAATCTCAACACAAACTACACATATTTTTACAGTGGAGAATAGTCCAAGAAATTAGTGAGTCACCTAAGGTCATCAGGCATTGTCATTAGGGGCAGAACCTAGAGCAGAACCCAGACCTTTCCATGCTCAGGCCCGTGCTTGGCCCCCTGAGGTTCACTAGGTGCCTCCCAAGCCCATAGCTCCTACTCAGGGTGCTGCCAGCTGCACAGAACATCCCAGCCAGTGTTTCCCAGCACTGACAGTGTCTGCACCCACACTGCACAGTTAGAGCTAAGTGTGTGTGCTATGCCATCAGCACCAGGGCAGCCCCGGCACTGACAGTGTCTGCACTCACACTGCACAGTTAGAGCTAAGTGTGTGTGCTATGCCATCAGCAGCAGAGCAGCCCGGGCACCGACAGTGTCTGCATCCACACTGCACAGTTAGAGCTAAGTGTGTGTGCTATGCCATCAGCACCAGGGCAGCCCGGGCACGGACAGTGTCTGCATCCACACTGCACAGTTAGATCTAAGTGTGTGTGCTATGCCATCAGCAGCAGGGCAGCCCCGGCACCGACAGTGTCTGCATCCACACTGCACAGTTAGAGCTAAGTGTGTGTGCTATGCCATCAGCACCAGGGCAGCCCGGGCACGGACAGTGTCTGCATCCACACTGCACAGTTAGATCTAAGTGTGTGTGCTATGCCATCAGCAGCAGGGCAGTCCCGGCACCGACAGTGTCTGCATCCACACTGCACAGTTAGAACTAAGTCTGTGTGCTATGCCATCAGCATCAGGGCAGCCCCGGCACCGACAGTGTCTGCATCCACACTGCACAGTTAGAGCTAAGTGTGTGTGCTATGCCATCAGCACCAGGGCCCCTGACCTCATCGGTGGTGGGCAAGGCCACATCCCATGGCAGCTTCTGTTCTTGGGCCATCAATGCCAGAAGCTTTTGGATCAGAACGACGTCCTTCATGACGGCCTGCAAATTCACTGTCTGGCCATTGGTGAACATCTGGTCCCCCAGGCGACTGACAGGGCGATACCTGCAGGGGGACATGCGGAATCAGTGAATGTTTGGCATGAGGGAAGGGTGTGTTCTTCAGCCGCTCACCCATGCCTCCTGGAGGCAACACACCCCACCATGCTCAGAACCACCAACATTCCTATCGCATTCACAACACACGGAGAGGAGAGGACTCGAGTGAACTGCTGCTTTGTTTCTCAGCACCCCGCCCCTTCTGCCCCTCCTAGAGGTCAGGGTTCAGTTCCTCAATAAACCTTTTCTTGACAATTTAGATAATTTTTTTAAAAACCCTAAAGACCTTTTTCCAGGTGAAATAAGTTAATTAGAAGACATTACCTTGAGGGCGGCACCACCAAGAAATCTAGAAAGAACATACTGGGATTGAATCTGGATTCCGTGCCAACATCATCCAGTCCCGAGAAAAGGTAATTCAGAAAGAATCCTGTGTTTGAAATAAATAAGCCAGAGAGATCATTTAAATCTATCAATCAGTATCTTTCCCTCGTTTTAATTACCCTCCTGGACTATTAAACTTAACACACACCCATACACATCAAATATTTATTACTTTGGTATTTATAAAAAACATATTAAAATAAAAAAATTAAACAAAAAAAAAAGTTAGCCTCCTTAAAAACAAAACAAAACAAAACAAAACAAAAACCTCCCCACATGGGTGCTGCCAAGAAGGGATCTTCTTTGGATCAAAGCTATACTTTAAGTTTCTAGTGACTTAAAAAAATGCTCAGAGAAAATTTATAAAATGTGTTAGGACCTGCCACATAAATGATCATACTGACTTGAATGCTTTTTCTTTGATATCCCTTTAACAACATGTTCATTTGTAAGTGCTTATTACACAGAGGTTATGGTCAATGTTCCAGAACACACTCTTAGAGGGTGTATGACACAGGAGTTTGAATATACTGCACAGGTTTTGTCATACACTCAAAAGGGACTGAGGAATTTCCCTTTTAGGAGGGAACTGAAATGTATAAAAATCTTAATTAAAAAAAAAGACAGAGTTCATTCTTTGATTCACAGAGGGAATTCCCATAGAAATCTTAAAAAAGCCTTTTACTTATGGGCATCTAAAACAAGGTGAGTTATGATGCTGAACCTTCTAAAAATATGTCAACCTGTACTAAGCAAGGCCCACCTGCAATTGCCATTTGAAGACCAGGCTTGGTTACAATAATTGGCAAGTTTTTGATGCTTGGTATGACTACTCCTGCTCTATGAGGCCTCAATGTCAGTGTACCCTGAAGCCCTCCTCCGACCTCTAGATCAATTTCAATTACAATAATCACAACTTAAAAAAAATAAAAATAATACAGCAGGGTTAGTGAGCTCAGGAAATTAAAGCCTGGAGAAGATAAGGACAATTTCTTGTTTAGTACAGTACCTTCACTCTCCCAAAGGGCGAAAAGATGTTCTCGGGCACTGTTGGGTGTCAGGTACCCTCGTTTTCCCATCTGAGCATCCTCAATTCCTGAAGCCGGGGAGGAAAATCAAAGAACAATCAATCAATAACAGGTACTCCTACTACAATGGGATTTATCAATTCTTTGTCCCCTCCCTGCACAGTCTGTAATTTGGCCACAAAAATCAATCTCTAGGATGGCACATTCTCCGTCCTGGATTCGAGTCCCCCCCTGCAATTTAGTAAAGAATGGCTATAGTATAAAACATAAAAAAACAGAGAAAAAGAAAATATCACTCCCCCATCCCATCACATTAAGATAACTATTACCACTTTTATATATTCTTTTCTAGTCCTTTGGTTTATACAACTGTTACACATAGTTGTAACTTTAAGTGTGGATTTATTTTGTATACTACTTTGCTCATTTAGTATCATCTCGTGAGCATTTCCAATGTAGCTCCGTGCCTGGCCACTGCTTTTACTGGCTAAGCAATATTCCACTGAGGATGTTTCCTGATTTACCTAATCATACTCTCATAGTTGGACATTTGCATTGATTCTAATTTGTTCCTATTATAAGTAACATTATGATAAATAACTTTATGTACAGTTTTTACCAGAAAGGTTCACATAAGTAGAATGATGGATAAATGAGTGTGAACCTTTTTATGGGTAAATAGATACTGATTTCTTTTTATAAGTGTCATACTGGTATGTGAGGATAGATCGATCTTGGTTTCTCAGACTAAGCAACATCACTCTGGACAGTATCTGCCAGCTATACCTAGATTAAATCAGAAAACCAGACTTGGGGCTGCCATTCAGGAGGCATTTAGCTGACTCACAAAGATAATTAAGCAGTGTGGTCCTTTAGGTTCAAAACTATCCATTTTTTTCTGGGATGCATTTGCTGAAATTAAAAATTGCTCAACTTTCTCTTTTTTGTACTTATCAGGGCAGGATCTATGCCTTGTCTGTGTTCCTAACACCTGACACAGTGTCTAGCACATAGCAAATGCTAAAAAGTCAATGACTCAAATATAGATGTTCAAAATATCCCAAGATAATCTATACTTAAAAATCCCACACTTTAGCCTTTTGCTGCACTTTTATTAAAATGTAGCTTTATTCTACTGCCAATTCTCCAACTAGTTTTTTTACAGTCTGCAGAGGATATGTCATCACAAGTTTTCAGAGAAATCTCTGACTTGGATAACAATTAACTATATATTTTTATATATATATATTATAAATATATATTAACTAACAATGCACTCTAATTTATTTAGTCTCTATTAATAGGCATTTAGTTACATCCAATTTGAAACTATTTAAACAATCATGTGCGTAGTCTCATTCCTTAGGATAAAGTCATAGAAGCAGAACTGCTACGTTAGGGAGTCTGTGCATTTAAAGCTTTAATATTCATAAAGGCAAAACATTTCAAAGAGTTAATGCAATTGAAGAATGGCTTTGACCTTCAGGGATAACCACAGCATTAGAAAACTTCTTTATGTCCAGTGGGAAAAAACAGATCCCATTAACCTAAAGACCAATTTGGTGGGCATTTCTGGAAATGAGTATCCGAACCTTCTCTCCCACTAAGCAGGTTTGAAAGGCTGAGGAAGATTGGTCGAATCTCCCCAGCTCCTGTCCTAACAGTGTCCCCACTGCAGTTTAGGCACCATGAAGACACAGGTTGTTCAACCACGGCATCTTAAAGAGTCAGAAGAGACCTGTGGGAGGCCACCTTCTAACATAGGCTGCACCCTCTCCTAACAAGACACCCCTGCAGCCTGCAACAACAAAATCTGGCTAGCTGGGATTTCAGAGCATCTCCAATGTGAGTTTCTTTCAGTAAGGGCAGCCATATGAAAATGCGGTTCAGAGGTCAAATAACCTGGGAAGATTGGATCACAGTGGCTGTGGGAGTATCTTGGCTATAAGAGTTCTCATTTTAAATACTATTGTGCCACATGGGGCTCAGGAAGTGTATGTAACATTTCACAAGCTCACAGCACTCCTCATGGGATCACTAGTCCATGGGGACCCTAAAGGCACAGGCCTCACTTCTTGGCTCCCTCTGGAACTAGGAACGTGGTCAGACCCATGCTCAGAGCACTCACCTGCCTCCATACCACCGGCTCCCTGCAGTTACTGATCTGTGTCACCTGCAGCCCCTTCTGAGAGCAGAGGCCATATGGTGTGGTCTCTGTCTAGGCATAGTGCTCACAAATATAGTCCTGGCATGATGCTGACTGCCCAAAAAGTAAATGTTTGCAAAATACTAAAAACCCAATCCTGGAGCTGTCAAGGACTACTGTCTACCTGTTTCTAATGCACAGACTTTAGGTTGCACCATTATATTCTCATGGCTACAATAAGAGATTATTTCAGAGTAACAGGTTTGGCAAAGGCATTGAAAGGTTACTTCACTACTGGCCATTTGTCCCAAAGAAACAGTTATCTTCTTAGAATCCTGATCTTCTTTGTTCTTGATCTATGAACATTTTTTAAGGCATCCTAAGAGCTACAGCAGCAAATCCCAACTGGTGTTAAGAGAAAATTGTTTTAAGTGTTACTTAATAGGTAAGTATAGAAAAATCTACTCTTGAGGTATTAACTGACAACCATTAAATAAAATTAAACAGGCTTTCTAAATGCAGTGTGGTATACTGGATTGGACCCTGGAACATAAAAACAAAACTACTGGAAAAACTGGCAAAATTCAAATAAAGTCTGTAGTTTAGTTAACAGTGTTGTACTAGTGTTAAACTCTTAGTTTTGACAAATGCATCACAGTGTGCTAAGATGTTACGTTAGGGAAAACTAAGCAAAGAGCATACCGGAACTCCCTGTACTATGTTTGCTACTCTTCTGAAGTCTAAAACCATTCTAAAATACAAGTCTTGGCCAGGCACGGTGGCTCACGCCTGTAATCCCAGCACTCTGGGAGGCCGAGGCAGGTGGATCGCTCAAGGTCAGGAGTTCGAGACCAGCCTGAGCAAGAGTGAGATCCCGTCTCTACCAAAAATAGAAAGAAATTATCTGGCCAACTAAAATATATATAGAAAAAATTAGCCGGGCATGGTGGCGCATGCCTGTAGTCCCAGCTACTCGGGAGGCTGAGGCAGTAGGATTGCTTAAGCCCAGGAGTTTGAGGTTGCTGTGAGCTAGGCTGATGCCACGGCACTCACTCTAGCCTGGGCAACAAAGCGAGACTCTGTCTCAAAAAAAAAAAAAAAACAAAAAAAAAGTCTTATTAAAAGATAATAAACAGGTTTTTAACTCCAGGTCTTGCCAGAGTCTTAAGGATACATCATGCATCTCCAGGAGAGGGACTTATTTCCCTGTCTATTCCATGTTCAAGCTCTGGAAAAAGGTCTAGCAACGTTATCTGCTATGAACTTTCGTGCATGTGATGGCTTTATTATCGCCTTTCTATGGAGCTGGAAACCAAAGCTCCAAAAGTAGCCTTCTCTAAGCCATTCAGAGTAAGTAGCAGAGCCAAGTGTCGATCACAGGTTGTGCTTTTTCTACCTTGGCATGTTGATGATATAATAAAAACTGAACAGTTAACATCTACAGAGCCCACACTGCATAGTAGGTACTGGTCTCAGCACTTCATCACTTAAGAATAAAAACCAAAAAGTATGTTTAAACAAGACTACAACTATAAATATTAAAAAGTGGGAGTACTAAGTCAGTCTCTCAAAATATTCCCCAAGTCCCCGTAAGAGCGAGCAGGGCTGAGGAGGGGACTCCACCCCTGGGATCTGGATGGACAGCCAGGAGCAGCCTGCAGGAGCCTGCTAACATTTTGCTGAATTCTTACAGTTTTTCCTAAAAATTATTCACCTACATTTTACTCCAAAATAAATCCACACTTGTTTTACCATAAAATGTTTTGAAATATTTGCCAAGTGAATCTCTTAATTTTTTCCTCAAAACTCTTTCAGAAAAATGACCACTTGAGGCAAAAAGCACCCGTGAGGCACTGCCTCATAAAGCAGCCCTGCCCACAGTTCTGCCGTGCGAGGCCTGGGCAGGGTGCTCGCCAGGATCCCCTCCAGCCCTGAAAGACCTGGATACTGTCCCACCACTGGCCCATCCCAAACACAGCTGGGAAACATGTGCCAAAGAGGACCAGGTACTCCCAAGGTTTAGGACACATCTGACGGCCATGTATGAGAAACATGGCGGAGGAGGTCCTCCCAGGACCCAGCCTGCTTACCCACGAGTTCTGGGTCCTTCTGGTCAGCTTTCCTGTGCACCATGGCTGGAAATGTGATCGTCAACTTGCTGTTGTGTTCTTTTCGGACAACTGACCGCCCAGTCCTGAACAGGGCAGTTATGATTGAGAAGAGAAAAAAACCCCAATAAGGCATTGAATAGTAGCTGTGAGTGACTGGCCAGACACGTCTTGCCTGGGGGAAGGGAAAGGCAAGCACCCCATACTTACTTGCAGTGGGGACATCGCTTAGCAGCCATATGTGCCTTCCAGAAGTAAGCAATGAGCTTGCTCCTGCTCTCACACACATTTTTTACCTGTTAAAAAAAGTCAGAGAACTTTGGAGTGCCATTTTGAGGAGAATCCCATATGTATTCATTTTCAAGTTAATTTTAACCAGGGGAAACACTGCTCCCCCCACTTTCTTAAACAAAATCTTCCACAGAACCCTAACATAGCTGAGCTCTGCCGATTACTGAGTGACCTCTTTAAGCCTTGGTTCCTCATTTATAATGTAGGAATAAGAATGGTTTAACCATCTCAGCAAGCTGTTGCTAAGATAAAGAGATCATGAATGCAGTAGGGGGCTTGGAATACAATAAGTACTCAATAAATGCTAGTTACTATAATTTTTAAAACAAACCTCTGGGGATGCAGCTGGCTTCCCTCAGATGGCCCTCAGAGTTCTGAAGGAGGCACATCCACAGTCCGGCCACATGAGTGGTTCTGAGCCTGGTGTAAATAGGAACCACCTAGGAGCTTTTGTAACCCCTACTTGGGCCCTTCCCCAGACCAATTAAATCAGAATCTCTGGTGTGACACCTGGGCACGAGGTGAAGCAGAGTTGAAGATTAGTACTGTGGGCTGATTATCTACTCTATCCATTTATTCATTCATTGAACAGATTACTACTACTTACACAGGTGTTATGGAGGGGAGGATGAGGTAGCAGTGGTGGAGACAGAAAGTGTTGGAGAGAGAAAAGTGGATGTTTGCTGGATGCTATACCTAAAAATACCTAAACCACCTGATGTCACCTAACCCTTTCATCAGTCCTGCAGGCAGGCATTAGAGATGAGACAATGGACACTTGGGGATAGCTGTGTAATTTGTGAAGTCACAGGCCTCATTAACAGGCAGATTTAGGATTCAAATGCAAGTCAACTCTGGGAAGCCAAAAGTGTAAGCAATGACAGTGCAGAGGGAACTAGGACAATTAGGCTGAAAACAGAGTTATGGGGGAAGAGAGACAATGATAACTCACATGTGCGCCCTGGGACCCCAGGAGGTTGTTCTGCACGATTTCAGCTGTGTATTGTTCTAACTCTTCCTGAATTTCGAAGGCAGAAGGATTAGCATTTTCTTCTAGAAACTGAAAAACAAAGAGGAAAACCATGTTACTGCAGAAGGCCATATTACTGTAGGAGCGTCTTCAAGGGTGGAAGAGATTATTCTGAGGGGAGTAAAAGAAACCATGTCTGCTGTGTTGCATTTTCAAAACAGCGAGGTGACATCACTGTTAAAAAATCAAACAAGAAGCCTGAGCAAGAGCAAGACCCATTTCTACAAAAAACAGAAAAATTAGCCAGGCATTCTGCTATGCACCTGCAATCCCAGCTACTCAAGAGGCTGAGGCAGGAAGATTACTGAGCCCAGGAGTTTGAGGTTGCAGTGAGCTATGATGTTGCCACTGTACTTTAGCCTGGGCGACAGAACAAGATCTTGTCTCAAAAAAAAAATCAAACAAGAGAACATCTTGCTTCCAGTAACAGTGGGCTAGATTATTCAGATCACACCTAAGACTGCAAGGAACCAAGACAGGTTAAAATATTTTAAAAATCTTAATGCTCTGAAGAGCTGACAAGACAATGAGGAATAACCAGGCCACGCGGAAGGAGAAACAGGAATCTAGCGAGGACAAGCAGCATGCATGCCACATGTGCGCTGATATAGGGCATTGTTCAGCGTACTCATGTGCCCCTGGGGAAGACACTGGCACAGACGTCCATGATGGTCCCTGAAGCTCTGTGACATGGCAGCCCTGGCCTTGAGTGTATTTTCCAATTCAGTACTTTTGAACATATTTTCAAGCTCTCAAATGGTGTAGGAGGCAGAAATCACAGCCTAAAGCAGGGTGCAGTGGCGCATGTCTGTAGTCCCAGCTACTTGGGAGGCTGAAGTGGGAGATCACTCGAGCACAAGAGTTTGAGGCTGCAGTGAGCTAAGATTGTGCTTGTGAACAGCCACTGCATTCTAGCCTGGGCAACATAGCAAGACTCCATCTCTTAAAAAAAAAACCAAAAGCCTAAAGCTAGTGCAACGATAGGAATCTAACAGGAAATCATCACTCCCCATCCTCAACACACAAAAACAGAAAGCTGGGACCCCAAACGGCTATAGCCTCAGGAACTACCAGCCCTCCTGCAATCACTTGGGCAGTCCAGGGAGCTTTAATCTTTGAACCCAGACTATGGTTGGTAGTGCCACCAAGAAGCAATGAGAATCCTCTTTAGAGGAAGGCAGCATTATCCTGTGCCTCAGATGATTATTCCCACAAAGAATTCTTAAAGTACAATGGCAAACAAACTGTCAAAAATAAGTACACAAGGGAACAGGGGAACGGGAGAGAGTTTCTGGGGACCTGGACAATACGCTGACACTGAAGGGTATCTTACAGATGATGGTTACTTTGTAACTATTTGTTAAATTGTTCATATGATTAAAGCATTTTTATGAGTATATTTATGAAAAAAATTTTTAAGAGTGTAGGCACTATAAATAATTTCATGCCAATAAATTTTAAACTTTAGATGAAATGGACAGATTCCTAAAAAAATATAACTGAGTAAAAGTTTAAGAAAATTTTTTCTCTCTTCCTTCACCCTCTTCAATCACTCTTTTGGACAAATTTGACCTTGAGTTAACTTTTTAGCTCTGTTTCCCTGGAGACCGTGATTGTAAGTGGAAATGTCAGTTGTGTCATTAGGCAACATTGCTGATGGTAAAAGTAATCGGATTGGTTAGACTGCATCAGGACTATGAATGAACTATAAATACCTGGGAAACCCCAGCTCTGAGCTTCCCTGGGTCCTAAATCAGCATATCCTTGAGGGTCCCAGGAAGCCCAGCTCATGGAACTGTCACAAAGGATATCAATTCTGTTTTTGGACATGTGGCTTCTAGGCCAGGGTGGCTCCTGAAGCCACTGTATGATGTTGTTCTTTTGCTCTCGAGCAGTTAGTCACACGGGGAGCCACAGAAGACTAGTCCCTGGACACCTGTGAGGACAACTGCTAAAGAGAAACTCGTGGCACTGCTCTGCTGGCATACTATGTCTCCAATCTTCCACAAACTCTTTCAGAGCATTTTAAAGAGAGAGAAAAAGAAAGAATTCTGTAATTCATTTTATGAAGCTGATATAATCTAGAGACCCAAACTAATTACAGTTGTAAAAATCCTAAGCAAAATATGAGGAAATCAAATCCAGCAACATATTAAAAAGGGAATATATCATGAATAAGTTGGGTATATCCCAGGAACTCAAGATTAGTTCAACATTAGAAAAGGAATCAAGTAACTTCACCATGTTACCTGCTTAAAAAGGAGACAAATTACCTGAAAATCTTCATAGATACTATTAATAAAAAAGTGATAAAATTCAATATTTAGCTATTACATATTACAGTAAGATAGGAGCTTCCTACACTGCTAAAAAAGACTACAAATGCTCAGCAAACACCATACTTAATGGTGAAATACTGAAAGGTTTCCCTATTTTCTTGGTACAATTTATTTTTATTTTGAACCAATCTCAAACTTCCAGAAAAGTTCCAAGTATTTCTGATAATCTTTTTTGGGGGGCAACCATTTGAGAGTAGGTTACTGATCTGATGGTCTATCAGCCCCAAATACTTTGGTGAACATTTTCTACAAACAGGGACACTCTCCAATACAACTATGATACAATCATCAAAAACAGTAAATCAACATTAATAAATTATTACCATCTATTCTCAGACACCATTTAAGTTTTGTCAATTCTCTTAAAAATGTCCTTTATAGCAAGAGTATCCAGTTCAGAGCCACCTGTTACATTACATCTACTGGTCACGTCTTTTTTTTAGTCTCCTTCAGTTTAGAATAGTTCCTTAGTCTTTAACTTTGAAGGCATTAACACTTTTGAAGATTAAAGGTGAGTTTCATAGAAAATCCCTCAATTTAGGTACGTCTGATGTTTCCTCACAATCAGATTCAGCTAATGCATCTTTGGCAGGAATATCCAGAAGTGATGCTCTGTTCTCACTGTATTGTACGAGGTGGTGAGTGATTTCAACCTGTCCCAACAGGTGATGTTCACTTTGACCACTTGAGTAAGGGTGTGACCGACTGCTAAGCTTCTCTACTATACAGTTACTCTTCTCCCCCACCAACCTTTGAAATTAATAAAGATTACGTGTGTGTATGTGAGGGAGTCGCAGTATTTTGAAAGTGTGTAAGTAGCCTGTTACTTAAACTTTCAGTCATTCAGTTCATTCTTTCATTTATAACAGTATAAACTCATGGATTTCATGGACTCCTACTTCATGCAATGGGTTATAATCCTTTACTATCGTCATTTATTTTGATGCTCAAATTGTGCTAGATTAGGCCAGTGTGAGCCCTTCACAAAGGCTCCTGTGTCCTTCTGACATGTCCCATCACTCCTTGAGCATGTTCTATCTAGGCTGGTCTTGTACTTTCTCTGTCCAAGCCCTAGATCAGCCATTTCTCCAAGAAGCTCTTTTAGTGGAAAACAGTATTTAGAAGACACGCTATGGGTGCTAGGTATGCTCATTTGGACCACTGCTCCAAGACCTTCCCAGGGACAGAGCCAGGGGAAAATACATGTGTATATACACACCACAATTCACACTGATACTTTTTTTTTTTTTGAGACAGAGTCTCGCTTTGTTGCCTGGGCTAGAGTGAGTGCCGTGGCGTCAGCCTAGCTCACAGCAACCTCAAACTCCTGGGCTTGAGCGATCCTACTGCCTCAGCCTCCCAAGTAGCTGGGACTACAGGCATGCGCCACCATGCCCGGCTAATTTTTTCTATATATATTTTAGTTGGCCAGATAATTTCTTTCTATTTTTGGTAGAGACGGGGTCTCGCTCTTGCTCAGGCTGGTCTCGAACTCCTGAGCTCAAACAATCCGCCCGCCTCGGTCCCCCAAGTGCTAGGATTACAGGCGTGAGCCACCGCGCCCGGCCACACACTGATACTTTTAATTCCACTTCAACAGTACAGGATTAATTCTATGTCTTCTCTTTTGTATATTTGTAACTCTCTTTGCTGACAGTGTGAAATCTGGCCCCCACTACCCTTAACTTATGTATTCATTCAATCAATCCCTCTCCCTGTATGTAACCACTCTATCTCTGCTGTCATCCACTCCTCTGCATGGACCCCTCTCACCCTTGCTCTACCCATCCAATGTCTTTAGGACTTGGGCTCACACCCACATCAGTCCATCCTCCTTGCGGACCCCCTCATTGCCATACTTGGGCTCATGTCTCCCACGTAGGGCCACTCTCTCACCTGACTTGGGCTTTTATCTCCAAACGAACATCCTCCTCATGCTATTTGAGTTCTGGCATCCCTTGTGGGGCTGCCGATATGTGCAGGGATCCCCTCTCACCATACTCAGGTTGAGCCCCTGTGCTGGGACACCCTCCCCACAGATGCTTTCCTCACTGCGCTGGTGCTCAGACACCATACTGGACCATGCCTCTGTGTGGAATCCCACCTTGCTGTAAGCATCTAATGCCTTTAGGACTGAAGTATCCAGGAAGGGGGAGGGAAAGGGGAAAGGGAAACACTTGCTCTTTGTGACAAGAGACAAGACAAGGATGCCCACTACCACTTTAACATGGTAATATACTTCTTAGTCACCAAAAGAATGTATGCAGGCCGGGCGCGGTGGCTCACACCTGTAATCCTAGCACTTGGGAGGCCGAGGCGGGTGGATTGTTTGAGCTCAGGAGTTCGAGACCAGCCTGAGCAAGAGCAAGACCCCGTCTCTACTAAAAAATAGAAAGAAATGATCCGGCCAACTAAAAATACATATAGAAAAAATTAGCCGGGCATGGTGGCACATGCCTGTAGTCCCAGCTACCCGGGAGGCTGAGGCAGTAGGATCGCTTAAGCCCAGGAGTTTGAGGCTGCTGTGAGCTAGGCTGATGCCACGGCACTCACTCTGGCCCGGGCAACAAAGTGAGACTCTGTCTCAAAAAAAAAAAAAAAAAAAAAAAAAAAAAAAAAAAAAAAAAAAAAAAAAAAAAAAAAAGAATGTATGCAAAAGAACCCCAAAAACTAAGGATTGGAAAGGAGCAAAACTGCCAGTATTTGCAGATGATATGATTGCGCTGAAAATATAAAGGTATCTAGAGATAAAGTATCAGAATTGATGAGACAATTTTGCCAGGTTGCCACATTAAAAAAAAAAAAAAATTCAATAATATTTTGATATACCAACAAGCAGAAAATGAAATTTTAAATAAGGTATTTTTAATAGCACCAGAAAGCCTGATGTATTAATAAATACTAATTATGAAAAGAAAAATATTTCTTTACATTAGAGAGATCTAGTGATCACCACCTTATCCAAAAGTAACCAGCCAGAGCAATTAGGCAAGAGAAAAAAAAAAATAAAGGGCATCCACATTGTCGCTGTTTGCAGCTGACAGGAACTTATACACAGAAAAACCTAAAGATTCTACCAGAAAACTCTTGGAACTGATAAATAAATTCAGTAAAGTTACAGGATATAAAATCAACATACAAAAATCAGTAGCAGTTCTATACACAAAAACCAAACTAGGTGAAAAAGAAATTAAGAAGGCAATCCCATTTACAATAACTACAAAAAAAATACCTAAGAATAAATTTACCCAAGGAGATGAAAGATCTCTACAAGGAAAACTACAGAACACTGATGAGAGAAAATGAACAGGGCACAAACAAATGGAAAAATATCCCATGCTCAGAGATTGGAAGAACTAATATTGTTAAAATGACCACATTACACAAAATAATTTACAAATTCAATGTAATTTCTATCAAAATACCAATAACATTCTTCACAGAAATAGAAAAAATAATCCTAAAATGTGTATGAAACTGTAAGAAATCCAAAATAAAAACTGTAAGAGATCCCAAATAACCAAAGTAATCCTGAACAAAAAGAACACAACTGGAGGAATCACACTTCTAGACTTCAAAATATATTACAAAGCTACAGGAACCAAAATAGCACAGCATAAAAACAGACACATAGACCACTGGAAGAGAATAGAGAATTCAGAAGTAAACCCACATACTTATAGCCAACTGATTTTCAACAAAGGTACTAAGAACATACATTGGGGAAAGGATAGGCTCCTTAATAAATGGTGCCGGGAAAGCTGGGTATCTATGTGCAGAACAATGAAACTAGACCACTACCTCTCATCCTAGACAAAAATCAACTCAAAGTAGATCAAAGATCCAAATGTAAGATCTGAAACTGTAAAACTACTAGAAGAAAACACAGGTGAAACACTTCAGGACATTGGTCTGGGAAAAGATTTTATGAATAAGGCCTCAAAAGCATAGGCAACAAAAACAAAAATAAACGTGCAATTATATCAAACTAAAAAGCTTCTGCATAGCAAAGAAAACCATCAACAGGGTGAAAAGATAACCTACAAAATGGAAGAAAGTATGTGCAAACTAGTCATCTGACAAGGGTTTAATATGCACAATATACAAGGAACTCAAACATCTCAAGAGCAAAAAAATAAACAATCTGATTTAAAAATGGGCAAATGATCTGAACAGACATTTCTCAAAAGACATACAAATGGCCAATAAAAATATGAAAAAATGTTCAACATCACTAATTAT
Source organism: Varecia variegata (assembly GCA_028533085.1). Taxonomy (NCBI): domain Eukaryota; kingdom Metazoa; phylum Chordata; class Mammalia; order Primates; family Lemuridae; genus Varecia; species Varecia variegata. The sequence continues at coordinate 60,354,637 of CM052437.1, forward strand.
CAGGGAAATGCAAATCAAAACCATAAAGAGCTATCATCTCACCCTAGTTAGGATGACTATTATCAAAAAGACAAAAAATAACAAATGCTGGTGAGGATGCAGAGAATAGATAACTCTTATACACTGTTGATGGGAATGTAAACTAGTACAGCCACTATGGAGGTTCCTCAAAAAACTCCAAGTAGAACAACCATATGATCCAGCAATCCCACCACTAGGAATTTATCTAAAGGAAAGGAAACCATGCCCTGCTAATTTTTCTATTTTTTGTAGAGACAAGGGTCTTGCTCTTGCACAGGCTGGTCTTGAACTCCTTCCTGCCTTGGCCTCCTGGAGTGCTAGGATTATAGGGATGAGTCACCACACCTGGCTGAAAAAGAATTTTCTACATTAAAATATTCTATAATAAAATAGACCAAAAGAGAAGCAACAATCAAAAGCAATCTATAAACCTTGATTGAATACCGAGTCCAGCAATGAAAAGCTCATTAATGAATAAAATGGTATTTCTCTGTTGTTTTCAATGATATTTCTTCAATTACTCTTAAAGTTTCACATTTTCGTATCTAGCTATTGGTACTCAGTTATGAGATAAAGATCAAACATTCTGGTGAATATTAGGATAGTAACTAGAAACAACATACAAACATCTCTTATTCCCCACCACTTTGGCTTTCCTGATTTCTGTGACCGACACTACACACTTACCCTGTTCAGAATTCGCTCCAGCTCGTAGACTGCTTGTAGGGCCCCAACTTCTAGAACCTTCAGCTGGCAGACTAAGAGGTGAATCACAGCCCGAGGACAGGTCAGCATGTGGCAGTTTAAACAAGAGCCCCGGAGCAGCAGGTAGAGTTTCTGAAGAGAGGGAATAAAGACAAACAGGATATTAAAAAGAGACATAGTAGTCATGGTAATTTTCTGTGTATTCCCAAGTTTTGTCTTGATGTAGTCAGTGTACTCCTTTAAGAATTTCACTTAAGCCCATATGCTTAGAAAGCCCTTTTCAACCCTAAAAACTAGATATATACTACTCTCTATTTTCCATTATGGTTTCTTTTCTTTTTTTTTAAGAGATAAGTCTTACTCTATTACCCAGGCTAGCGTGCCGTGGCATGATCATAGCTCACTGCAACCTCAAACTCCTGGGCTCAAGCAATCCTCTTGTCTCAGCCTCCCAGGTAGCTGGGACTATAGGCATGTGACACCAAGCTCAGCTAATTTTTAAAATTGTTTTTTGTAGAGACAAGGTCTCACTATGTTGCTCAGGCTGATCTTGAACTCCTGGTCTCAAGCAATCCTCCCTCCTTGGACTCCCAAAGTGCTAGGGTTACAGGTGTGAGCCACCACACCCTGCTATGGTTTCATTTTAATCCATTAAAATTTGAAATTTACTTTGGGTTAGGACCTGAGGTAGGGGGACTATCTTTACTTTATTTCAAGTATTTCACAAAGATAGTTTTCTTTCTTTAATATGATTAACAGACAAAAACCATGTCCATGTATACCATGATCTGTGTAGCTTAAAAAAAAATCCTGGCAATGAGGTTAGCTGACATAGAAAGCTGAACATGTACAAGTAGGACTCTAGACAGTAGCTTCATTCTGAACTTACTGTCGGGCTTGCTGGGGCTTTGCTTCTCCTGCCACCAAGCAAGAGCCCAGGGATCCACCTGAAGGGCTCAGGGAGGCCTCGAGAACACTTAAGTTCCCTCTATTACCAGGGAGGTGCCACCTAGGTTTCTAAAGAGCACAAAGACCCTGCAACAAAAAGGTGCAGGGTGTTCATCTGAGCACTCCCCGGCCCGCCCACAATTAGAATCAAACTGTGGCTCTTCTCAACTGGAATCAAACTGAAACTTGTTTAGTTAGGGCTACAGGGCATGTGGAAGTTATTGTATTTGGCTCCCCCACGTTTTAAATCTCATTCTAAAGAATGCTTTAACTCCCAGTGTCTGGAGCTTAACCTCCTCAGACACATCCTGTGGGAGACAGGCCACACTCACACATCCCACGAGCAGCCCTGAGACCCACGCATCCAGGGAGGTACGTACGTCGAAGAGGAGAGGGTTGTACACTGTGAGCGGGAGCTCAATGTGGCCCAGGTGCCCGGAGCAGTTGCTGAAGTCCTGCACGCAGGTGGAGCACACCTCTTTGGAATCCGCAGGGCCCAAAGCTAAATCGTACAGGCCATTTGCTGATGGGTTTCCCAAGCTGTCCAGGTACCGAGGATTTGTAATGGATTTAACACTTAATTTCCTAAGGAGATAAAAAAGACCGAGGGCAAACTAAGGTCACCAACCTCTCTGGTGTCTCCTTTCTGGCACTCTCAAAATGGTGGCAAGCAGCAAGTGATTATTTAATATCCATTTACTCAGACACACTGACAGCTCCAGAGGGCACAACCTCTGCCTGCTTGCTCACCACTGCACCTCAACACTTAGTGCACAGCCAGCCCCCAATTGTTAATAAATACACATGTGCTAAATAAGGAATAGTAAAATCTTCAAAAAGATAGATTTAGAGCAAAACTTGCACTGAGTACATTGGCAGACTATTTATAAAAAGGAGTTAAGTTTCTACTATACACTGAATGCTCTACAGGCAGCGTTATTTAGTCTTGGTCTTAACCCTTGGAGATGGGCATCATTATACACATTTTTCCGAGGAGGAAACTGAGGCCCAGAGCATTAGGTGATTTCATCCAGGTAACACAGCCAGAATGTGAGAGAGGCAGGATATGAACCAGATCTATTCCAAAGCCCACACAGTTCAATGAAGGGGACATGATACAACAATCCCTGCATGCAGGTATAGTATATTCGAGAAAATTAAATACAAATATTCAAACCTTTGAGAAATATAACTTGCTTTACAAAAGGTTTCATCACATTTTATGTTTAGCTTAAAATGGACTTCTATAGGACACTTAAAAACTACTTATAAAAAGCCAGCTTTGTACAGAGCCAAATTTCTTATATGATTTAGAAAATAAAGATAAGGACAAATGAATCATTTGTCTCATACCCTAGAGGAAACCTAAGGGCAGGGCCTTGCTGGGGAGGAGAGCCCACTACTGCTGTAAACATTTCCTTTAATGAAGCACAAAAATAGAGTTAAGTTCTTCATGATGGTGGCTATGTACCGAGTGTAAAATGATGGCGGTCCATCAAGAATTAAACTGTTCAGACCTGGAAGACTGTATGTTGCATGGGCAGTGTCACTCTGAAAGCCAAGGCCACGTGGAGACAGATCTGCCTATATGGTTACCTTGCTGCCAGTAAGTTAATTCCATGAGAAACTTTTAACCCAATAGTTGTGTGTGTGGTCCCTTCCCACAAACCTGAAGTCCACCTGCAACCTTGAACTGGGTTAACACTGAACAAATTACTTATCTTTTTTAATCTTAATTTTTGAAATTGTAATAAAATATACACAACATAAAATTTATCATCTTAACCATTTCTAAGAGTACAGTTCAGTGGTATTGAGTACATTTGCACTGTGCTACCATCACCACTATCCACCTCCAGAACTCTTTTTTAGCTTACAAAACTGAAACTCTGTACCCATTACATAATTCCCCATCTCCCTCCCTCCCACCATTTTACTTTCTGCTTCGATTAATCTGACCATTCTCAGTATAGGTGGAATCATACAGTACTTGCCCTTTTATCGCTGGCTTATTTCACTTAGCATAATGTCCTCAAGGTTCATTCATGTTGTAGGACATGTCAAAATTTCCTTTCTTTTTAGGACTGAATAATATTCCATTGTATGTCTATACCACATTTTGTTTATCGACCCATCTGTTGACAGACACCTGGGTTTTGTCCACTTCTTGGCTACTGTGAATAACGCTACTATGAACAATAGGTATACAAATATCTCTTCAACAACTTACTTTCAATTTCTTGGATATATACCCAGAAGAATTGTTGGATCATAGGGTAAATCTTATTTTTAATTTTTTGAGGAATCGCCATACTGTTTTCCATAGTGGTTGGATCATTTTATGTTCCTGCCAACAGTGTAGAAGGGTTCCACTATCTCCACATCCTGCCCAATACCTGTTATTTTCTGGTTTTTTGATAGTAGCTGTCCTAATGGGTTTGAGGTGGTATCTCACTGTGGTTTTTATTTGCTTTTCCCTAATGATGAGTGATGTTGAGCATGTTTTCATGTGCTTATTGGCCATCTGTATGTCTGCTTGGGAAAAATGTCTACTTAAGTCCTTTGTCCATTTTTAAATTGTTTTTTGTTGTTGAGTTATAGTTCTTTATATGTTTTGAATATTAATCCTTTATCAGATTTATGGTATGCAAATATTTTCTCCCATTCCATGCGTTGCTTTTTCACTCTATTGATTATGTCCTTTGATAACTACTAAACTTTTTTCTCACCTAAAGTTTGGGCATTGCGGTAGCTCTTTTAGGATGATTAGAAGATAATGTGCATATAATATATAGTGCCTGGAACAAAGTTCCTCTCTCTTTGCTGGGATAGAGGAAAAAGTCCCTCTCATTGTGATGGGGCTAGAGAAGGGATGAAGAGGAGAGGCTATCAGTAAGTATTCCACTGGATAGTACTGAGTTTGGGACCAACAGAGTTAGGTTTGAGTATGATCCCTGCCACTTCCTAGAGAGACATTGTATTCTCTGGGCCTGAATTTCCTTTCCTATAACTGGAGGTACCACCACAAATGGTGGTGGTGTAGTAAGGACTGAAAGCGCCAAGTGCTAAGCAGATAGCTCCTCCATCCATCTATTCATATGCTCAACACATCTACTGAGTGCTTACCATGTGCCAGATATGGTTTTAGGTGCCAAGGAAACAGACAAGAATCCCTATGCTTACGGGCCTTACTCCCTATTCAAGGAAGGGAAACACACACAAAAAAATTAAATAAGTGCTATGAAAAAAAATAACACAAGAAGAGGGAATGATAGGATGAGCCAGTGGTCGAGAAGGCCACACTAAGGAGATGCTTGGGCAAAGGCCTGAATGAGATGTGGGAGCAAGAGTCACCCAGGCAGAGGGCTTTACAGGAGAAGGAAGCAGCAAGTGCAAAGGTCCTGAGGTGGGTATGTGCCTGTGGTGATCTGGGACCAGCAAGAGGCCAGGGTAACTGGAGTAGAGTTGAGGTCAGAGAGGTAACAGGGGCCAGAAATGTCCCTTTCAAGCCATTTTCAAGATGTGGAGGCTTTCACTCTGAATGAGATGGGGATCTAGAATAGTAAAAGGTAGCAGAATTACAGAAACTTGTCAACCCTAGACCCAAATAGGTCTAAAATATTAGTGATAGGTATAAATTTGCTCATGCTGGCCTGGTGCAGTAGCTCATGCCTGTAATCCCAGCACTTTGGAAAGCCAAGGTGGAAGGATCGCTTGAGGCCAGGAGTTGAAGACCAGCCTGGGCAACATAGTGAGACCCCTCAAATCTCTACAAAAAAATAAAACAATTAGCCAGGCATGGTGGAGCACCTGTAGCCCTAGGTGCTAGGAGGCTGAGGTAGGAGGATCATTTGAGCCTAGGAGTTCAAGGTTACAATGAGCTATCACTATATCACTGCACTTCAGCCAGGGTGACAGAGTGAGGCTCTGTCTCTAGAAAAGTTTTTTAAATTTGCTCATGCTGTTGTTTGGAAAATCCACAATTATCTCTCAAAAAATTCAGGCAACCTAAAATATTTTTCGTTTTGGTTTATGGCTGGTGATGAGATAATCTGAATTTTGGGGCTAGCACACTGTTACCATTTATGCCAGAGCTTTAGCTCAGGAGTTTATTCATCCATTTATTCAGACTTGAGGATAAAAAAAAGGAATGAGACACACAGGAAGCTCAAGGATAGTGGAGGGAGACAAATATACACAAGCACAAAAAGTAACCAAGGCACCATGAGAGACAACTGTACTAAATGCAAAATGACCTCAGAAAAAGAGGGACAATGCACTGAGCCTTAGGGTGTGTATGCTGAGTGGGGAACAGAAGGAAGTAGGTCCCTCTGGCAGAAAGGACATTCACAAATAGCTTGAAGAAAGCCCTAAATGCTGAAACATGATGGCAATTTCTGGAATGTGCAAGTAGTTTAACAGGGCTAGAGAAGGGATGATGTTATAACTAAAATCAGCATTGGCCTCATCATGGGAGACTTTGTAGGCTATACTAAGAAAGTATCCTTTATCTGAGGGAAACGGAGGACCCTTAGAGGGTTTTAACGGTGACAGTACCGTGATTGTATTTGCACTTGGGAAGAGTAATTTTGACAGAGGTGTGGAGGATGGACCGGACAGGTGTTGTGGGGGAGGTGGAAGGAACAGACAATTCAAACATGAGATAAGGGCAAGATCTATCGCAGTCTATCACAGTAGCAATTGGGGTAAAAAGCAGGGTATAGAACAAAAAGATATGTAGATAACACACAGTAAGAGGTCAATAAATAAATTAGATGTCTGGAGACAGAGGTCTAGAATTATTTCCTGGTTTCTAGTGACCATTTTGCAGTAGACTAGGTACAACATTTTGGAGAGGCAAGTCTCTCCTACCTTTTGGGCAGGGGGTGCATGTTGAGTGTTTGATATATGAATTTAAGACCTCTATGTGAAATTCAAGTACAGGAGTCCAGATAGCTGAGTAAAGGGGTCTGAAAATCAGGAAAGGAAATTGGGCTGGAGATCTAAATTTGAGACTATCAATCATGAAAGTGGTGAGATTGTTGTCTAGGCACAATATTTAGGATGAGAAAAGCAACATTACCAGAATAGAACCTCGAGGAACAACATTATTTAAGGAGTAAAAAGAGGAATGCACTTTGTTCACCAATGTGTCATTAACGCCTCGGTTAGTGCCTGGCAAAAACTGGATGCTCAATAAATATTTGTTAGTGGAGAAATTGGATCAAGTAACAGGGGAATAAGTACTTGCCACAGAAATAGGAGACTCTGAGGACAATAAGGTCCTAGAAGAGAGGAAAGTTGCAAAAGCGTGTGGTGGAGACTCAAATGCTATCGTGATCAAAATGAGGACTAAGCAGAGTTCCCCTGACTTAGTAACTAGGCGGAGACGATAGCAGGGTCCCAGCAAAGAAAAGTTATCGCTTGAACTGACACTTGGAGGATAATCATTTTACAGATTAGCCGCGTCAAGGGCGATATGGTAATTCCACAAACGCTTGTTAATTAACGAGGAGACTGGCAGATGATAAAGCTGCAGACCGGGACACCTCCCTCTCCCCAGCCCCACCGGATTCTAGGCAGTGCACGTCGGCCCATGGACATTCCCCGAACTACGGATCCCAGCAGGACACGCGCCAGACAACGACAGACTCAGAAGATAGGCCGGGCCCAGCAGCCTCTGGGAACAGTAGTTTATGACGGCGACCTCAAGATCCAGGCTGTGCATGCTTCCCACCAACTCCTTACCTGAGCTCTTCAGCCGAATACATCCCGAAGGAAATGCCCTGCAGTCGCCGCCAGGGCATGTTCTTGGAGCCCAACATCCCGCAGGTCAGTTTTGAGTTCCGACCCCAAGAGAGATGTTATAGTTACCACGGGTAAATTCTCAACTCAGCCTCAAGTCCGGAGCCGCCATGTGATTCAAACTGCGCATGCCTGCGGGAATCGCTAGCCGGAATGAGATTTACGTGGAAGAGATCATTTTTGCTGTAGGGGGAAAGGAAAATAGTTGTACGATTCTCAACGCGCACTCTTATTTTGAAAACAATGAAAGGCATATAAGACATTAAAATAATCGTGTAGGAAAATTTCTTCGAGGCCAGTGAAGCGTATTGAGCCTTTACCTTCCGTGGTAAAGTCTTTCCAACCAGAGTCTGCAACCTCCAATTTCATGATTGCTCTGGTCTTGTTCCGTCTCCGCCAATAGCTGAGCTGTCCCCGCCCACTCCCCCTCCCCCCGCTTTCCTGAAGGGCGGAGACACGCTTTCCCAACATGCTCTGCGAAGAAGTCCAAGATGGCGGTGGCTGCTGCAGTTTCCTTGTGGAAGATCCGTAGCAGGCTTGGCCTGCCGCTGAAGGGTCAGCGGGCAGGACTGTGTGAACGGATATGCAATTTCAGGTAAGAGAAGCTTGAGGGATCCACGAAGACCGCGGAGTCAACTTAGTCCTGTGTTTCCCTGAGAACTGTTGAACTAGGTACAATGGAGTGGTTTGCGCATGCGCGCTCTCGCGGCCTTGTGCGCCGAAACCCGGGCACGCGGAGCTGATTCGTTGAAATAGGGTTTGAAATGCGTTTATTCATTACTGAGATTATTTATTGTTTGCAGTACTCTGGAGTTAGAACTGTCCGCAAAACTAGGACTTTGCTCTCGTGAAACTCACATTTCTGTGAGTATGGCTGTTAGCAACTTTACCCCGAATTAAAGAAAAAAAAAATACATACACGTATGTCTTAACTCATTTTAACCCAACCGGAAAGAACGGGGAGAACTCCTAAGATTTTCCCAAATAAAAGGTAGCCTGTGATCGCCACTGTGTGCAGTTTGTTTGCGGAGACGTTTGGCCAAGAAAGTCAGCAGATTTTCATAAAAGCAGAAAAAGTCTAAAAGATTTGACCACACCCTTTGAATCTGTGATTGTTACAACTTGTATCACCCACCCATTTATGTAATTTTTTTTCATTCAGTGCGAACTGTGGCATTGTGGAACTAATGAGAGACAGTAACATGTAGTGAAAATTTGAGACAAACATAATCTTAGATTTAGTGTTAGCCAGTCCTTCAGTTGGGTGGTAGTAGACATTTTCTCATTTGTAGACTGGAGCTGGTAATAACCATGGTAAAGATTTGTGAGGAATAAGTGAGATATGTAACTTACAATATTTTTTTAATGTACACTCCACCTAGTATTGAAGAAGCCTTTATGCTGCCATTCAGTCCTAGTTCTCCTTTTCGTGCTGGTGTCCATTGTTGACATTTTTCTCCTCATTTTCTTTGCCTGACAGCAGCATCTCTCTCTGCATTCATCCTCAAGACAATTGCGGTCTCTGTTCTAATGTCGTGGGAAACAAATAGCATGATTTGAAAGAGTTGATTTCTGTGAGTCTGGAAGGTGCTACATGCCTGTGATCCCATCTACTGATGGGGCTGAGGTGGGAGGATCCCTTGAGCCCAGGAGTTAAGATCAGCCTGAGCAAATAGAGAGACCGTCCCTTTCTTCAAAAAAAAAAAAAAAAAGTTGATTTCTTTCTGAAATGTCTTTAGTAGAGAGAGATATTCTTATTTTAAAATGATGCCTGACCAGATATTATTAGAAAAAGTATTTTTCTATGTAATCACACCTTGACAATTTTTTGAATAGTACTGATGCCATTTAGGATGGGGAAATATGCAAAATAGTATTGATCATGCACATTATCTGTATGGTACGTAAACTGTATTTTTAGTGTGATTAGAACATTTTAAAACTCAGTTGAGGCTGCACAGTGGCTCAGTCTGTAATCCTAGCACTTTGGGAGGCCACTTTCAAACCAGCTGTTCAAATTGTTGAACTGCCATTACAAATTTCTTTTTCTTCTGGTTCTGTGTAAAGATTGCTTCAAAATTTTGACTGTCTCATGTCCATATTTCATATCCATTGAACATGCTGTGTAGGCCATGTCTTCTTAGCATGCAGTGACATGAGTTGTCCAATCAGTTTAATCTATGATAATTGGAAAATTTGGGCTCAAAATGCACATAGGTGGAGGTGAGCTGGGAACCTCGTTAATGAGTATTAGCTTTCGGGCTTTTATTTTTTGCAGATTTTATTCTGGAAGTGCAACCATCCCAAAGGTTGAAGGAAGTGATGTAACAGGTATGTAAAAAAAAAAAAATCTATTGAAATAATTTCATTTGTATGTCAACACATTGTATTCCATAGTAGTTGCACTATTAGGAAACTGATTCATGTTGTTTTATTTTTCACATTAAGGGATTGAAGAAGTAGTCATTCCAAAAAAGAAAACTTGGTAAGTATTCTATCAATGTTCATTCAGTAAGCGTAGAGTGCTAATTAGGAGGGAAATGTAAGGAGTCAGTGACAGGAAGAGCAATGGGAGAACATTTGAAGAGGAAACAACTGGTAGGGGGGAAGCTGGGGAGTTTAAAGGAAAAAAAGGAAGAAGGTGGAGAGTGGTCAGTGCATAAGGAATGAGATTTACTTAAGAGAGCATTTAAAAGACTTTCTGGACTAAGTGTGGGTTAACATAATATTAGTTAAACATGAACATCATCATTAGAATAATTTTTTAAAGGAAGTTCTCTCTCACATGGTTGGGAGACCAGATAAAATTATTTTCTTTATGGTCCCTAATGAGCTAGGGTAATGTAAATAATGTGGACTGCAAAATTTAGCTTTTTTATTTACTGGATAGATCCTTGAACAAATTGCCTTATCTCATTTATTCAGCATTTGTTGAATATGTTAAAAGTAAAAACTTTTAAAAAGTGCTTATCGTAATATATTATTGAATGCATTTAAAGGTCCCTCAAAAAGCCAGGTCTTAGAATTCTCAGTATGACCTGAAAACTTGAGTTCATTTAAAAAGGCTTTAAAGAAAAATGCTTTCTTTTTTTTTTTTTTTGAGACAGAGTCGCTTTGTTGCCCGGGCTAGAGTGAGTGCCGTGGCGTCAGCCTAGCTCACAGCAACCTCAAACTCCTGGGCTTAAGCGATCCTACTGCCTCAGCCTCCCGAGTAGGTGGGACTACAGGCATGCGCCACCATGCCCAGCTAATTTTTTCTATATATATTTTTAGTTGGCCAGATAATTTCTTTCTATTTTTAGTAGAGACGGGGTCTCGCTCTTGCTCAGGCTGGTCTCGAACTCCTGACTTCGAGCGATCCACCCGCCTCGGCCTCCCAGAGTGCTAGGATTACAGGCGTGAGCCACCACGCCCGGCCAAGAAAAATGCTTTCTTAATTTGAATTGTGTAATTATTTTAGAGAAGGCATGGAGCTCAGTTATGATCAATGCATAGGTTAAATGCAAGTTAAAGCCTACGATGATGTGGAGAAATGGGTGCTCAAATACATTTTTTGATAGGGCAGTAAATTGGAACAACTGTTTGTAGGCAAATTTGGCAGAATCAGAATTTAAAATATGCATACTTTACTGGCTAGCCACTTTCAAGGAACACTTGCATATATACCAAAGAGACTTGGATGAGAGTGTTCTTTATCACTTGGGAATGGTAACAAGTTGAAACAGCCTAAATGCCCATTCAAAAGTGAATGGGTAATAAAGAATGGTTATCACACAAGTTAACATTTAAAGGAATTAATTAACTCTATATGTAATAACATGTATAATACAGTCAAACTTATGTAAACATATCAGGCAGAATGACAGTATATGAGGGCTGTCCGGAAAGTATCCAGCCATGTAATATGAAAAACAGTATTAACAATGGCTGGATACTTTCCGGACAGCCCTCGTGTGTTTTACACACATTTTTTTAGAAAGAGATGTGTGTAAAAGTACCTTAAAAAGTTCTGGAAATATAAATGCCAAACTCGTGGTGGGTAGGGTCACAAGATGACACCAGAGTCTTTTAGACACCTATAATGTTCTGATTTATTTTTTTAAAGATAATATATAATATATTCATTGTGATTACTTTTTTAAATAACTCTTTTTTAAAAAGGAGCTAGTGAGTAATCTGAATGTCATACATTTTTCACTGGTGTTTGTCAAATATGTTAGTAAGATTTGCTAACTTGGTGGGGCTTAAATATGCCAATATAAGATCTAGTTAAGGAATACTGAGAGATGAGAGAATGTTTCTTTATTGCACTTGCTGAAATTCAGTTGACTTAAAAATGGTTAGAAAAATCCAATGGATACTATATACATCAGGGAATTAATCAGTTTTGGTATAATATATATTTCTTGTATGTTCTTTTGTCTTAGATGACTATGTTCTTATACTTAGTTTAGAAAAAGAAAAACACTCTTGGTTTATTAAATTTACTGTAATTCCCTATTGGGAATGAAACATATTAAATCTAACCCAGGAGTAAAGATACATTTGAAACTGAATTATCTTGTTTGCCATTCATTCCAGTGAAACATTTTCCAATAGTTCAGTGAAGGTCTCTATCCAAAGGTGCAGTGGACAACTGGCCTGCAATTCTTATCATAAATTTATATATGATTGAGAGGTTTAAACCAGAAGACTGCATCAGAATCATCTGGAAGTTCAGTAAGGATGCATGTGACAGTCCTCTGTGGATCTTAGAAGCTCTGATGCACCAGGTCCAGAGTGTAGCCTGTGATTTATTCTTATATAACTGGATTAAGAGCCACCAATTCAGAGAGTAAAGGCAAGAGTAGTCCAGAAAGCTGTAGTAAGAATCCTTAGAAAAGTGGATAGGGGAAGTGAGCAAGGTAGCTGTGTGAGGTGAGGATGGCAATCACTAGCCCTAGGTGATGGTGTTAGGGACCAGGCCAGAAAGGGCAGGCAAAGCAAAGAAAGGAACATGTACTACCTGCAGGCAGAAGAACTAGACAGTTTTCTCATTTTTAACTTATTCTAGTGACTTTGAAAGATAAGAACTGGCTCTAGGTGAGACCTGAAGTTTGTTATTGGCTAATGCACTGAGAGTAAAATCATTTGTTTACTTTGTGACTGACTATGAAGAGCTCTGAGGGGGGTTAACTTGTGATTCTTATTCTTAGGGATAAAGTGGCTGTTCTTCAGGCACTTGCATCCACAGTAAACAGGGTAAGTAGGATTTTTTAAGTTTTTAATTTGGCTGATAACACATTTAATGTTCATACCTCTTCAGTATTCAGAATTAAACTGTTGTGGATCTAGCAAATCCCTTTAAAATTATCTAATCCAGTCCCTTCATTTGACAAATAAGGAAGGTAAGGTTTTCAAAGTAACTGGCTCAGGCTGGTTAGGGTGTTAAAACAACTTTGTTCCATGTCTTTCATCTCCAAATACAGTGGGGGGGTTTTTTGGTTTTGTTTTTTTTTTTTTTTAAATCATACCAGTGATCTCTAATCACTGAAAGAACTTGTTGAAATGCATATTCCTGGGGCATGGTTTGGGTGTGGTAACTGTAGCAGGTGGTCTGTGTACCAACTTTGAGAACTAATGTCATGCTGGAGTAATGCCGTGATTAAGAATGTGGGTCTTGGAGCCAGTGTTTTAAATAGCTGAACAACTAGCTTTGTGATCTTCGGTATCTTTTGATGCTTCTGTCTCCTGATCTCTAGAATAGGGGTTAATTGTAGCACCAAACCTCAAGGTTGTGATGAGAATTAAGAGTTTAAGTGTACATTAGAGGTTTAGGGCCATATTTGGCACCAAGGGAATGCTCAGTACATGACAGCTATTTTATTATTGCTGCTACTTTCTCGTTTTCATTGACAAATGAAATTTGCTGTGTTGACAACTCAAGAATAAAGCGTATAGTCAGAGGATGCACTGAAACTTTGGTAAGTGCATCAGAGATGGAACTTTCTGCTTGATTGTATTTTTCATTAGCCAAAAACTACTTGAAATTTTAACTTTGGAGGGAAAGTCTAAAATAATTAAATCTCCTGCCACAATATCTTTGTGGATATTGACCCTCCTTAAGTTGGTTATCACAAATATCCAGAATTGTTTTTCTATTGTAGGTGTTGAACTACATCTAAAGATGGTGTTGGGCCAAATGTGCACAGGTATACTCTACCAAGTTCTAAAAAAGGGTTTTTAAATACTACATCTCCCCACTTGAAAAGCATTGAGATTTTTGGCAGCTCATTTATCTATAAATAGGCACCTGAAATGGGCCTCTGAGATTGTTCTCAGTGTTTCAATGAGAATTGCCCAGGGCCACCATTAAGTCAGAGAAGTTGTAGTAAAATTGTCTGATTTATCTGGGTTTTGGCCATTAGGATCCAAGAGATAGTCATTTGTCTATTCACTCAGTAACTGTATATTGTACCCTTATGATGCTTGCCAAGCACTCCGCTGGGTGTAGAAGTTAGATGTAGTCCTTCCATAGTTCCTAGGGAAGAAGACTGAAGTAGCACTGAAAAGGGGGTATATCACCCAGTCTGGGAAAGGACTTCCAGAAGAGTTGATGATTGGAAGGTGAGAAGCAAGAATACAGTAATGGGAAAGCATTCCCAGCGGAGGCAACACTGTGCACAGAGGTGCAAAGGCATGGAACGAGTAGTTTTGTTGGGTGGGACTCCAGGATTTGAGGGATAGAGAGATGAGACAAGATCATGAATGCCAGGCTAGGGAGTTCTCATTTTTATCCAAGTCCATTGAAGAACTTTAAGCAGGGGTGTGACATAATCAGACAAATGTTAGAAAAGACAGCAATGTGGAGAATGGGAAACCTTTCCACTTGAAAGTATGATAAAGATCTTAACATGTCCAAAGTTAAACCCCTTTCCCTCCAAATGTACTCCACCCTTTTTTCTTTTTTTTGTTTGCCATTTCATTAATTGCAATTGCATCCTTCAGGCTACTCAGGCCAAAATTCTGGGACCCATCTTTGACTCTTCTGTCATGCTTCACGTTAGTAAAGCCTTTGTTTCTCTCTGCAAAATATACGTGGATGGGATCTCCAGGACCACTTCTGGGTTCAGGGATTTGCCAGGAAGACTCACGGCTAAGAGTTATCACAGCAAGAATATACAGAGTAAAGTCAGCAAAGGGAAGAGGCATATGGGGTAAAATCTAGAAGAAACCAGGCACAAGCTTCCAAGAGTCCTTTCCCAGAGGAGTCACACAGGACATGTGTAATTCCTCCAGCAATGAGTTGTGATAACACATGTGAAATGTCTACTGGGAGAGCTCATTAGAGACTCAGTGCCCAGAGTTTTTAGGGGAGGCTGGTCATGAAGGCACCCTCTGGCTGGCATGTACCAAGTTCCACACTCCCAGAAGGAAAGCAGGTTTTTAGCATAAACCATATTATATAAACAGGTTGGGCACAGTGAGCCATTCTTACCAGTTAGGAATGGTAGGAGCCCTCCCAAAATCCAAGTTCCCAGGTGCTAGCCAAGGGCCAGCCTTGCTTGAAAGCAGGATTTTGTAAAGATAGTGGTTTCAGGCCTATTCACTTTTTTCTGCACAATATCCAAATTCCAAACACTAGTCATCATCACTGATCACCTTGGTTCATCATTCTCTCTCACTAGCCTGAGTTAATTGTAATAATCTCTGTCCCCTCCACTTCAACCTCCTCTACACTATTCTCAGTTCAGCAGCTGTAGTGACCCTGGATTACTTTACTCAGAATTCAGGAATAGCTTCCCATTATTGTAATTGAAATAACAACTGGAGTCCATACTAGGGCTCCGAGGCTCTACATGATCTGTCCCCATTACTGCTGGCCACATCTGCTTCTGTGTTACTTGCTAACTCTACCTACACTGGTCTCCCAGCTGTTTCTCATTTTCTCAGTAGGCATGCATCTGCCTCAGGTTTAATGTTTGCTATGCCTTCTTCCTGGTGTATTTATTTGTTTTATTTTCTAGAGATTTATTTCTCACTAGATTGCAAGCTATGTGAAAGGGCAGGGATGTTTGCCTTTGGAATAATGCCTGGTATGTGTGAGGCACTCAGTAAATACTGGATGAATGAATAAGGAAGGCACTGAACTAAGGCAGTGGTGGTTGGGATAAGAGAGAATAGAGTAGGAAGGGGAGGTTAAGGAGCTGAGTTGGCTGAAGCTGATGACAGGATAGTTGAATGGAAGCAATGGGAGAGCATCGTTGGGTTGGACTACAGAGTGGTCTTTGCTATTCACTGAAATAGTGAATGATAGAGGGGAAAGGAGCTGTGTCAGGGAACTTAAGACAAACTTGATTTGAGGCTTCTGAGCCACAGGGCTACACTAGAGAAGTTGTATCTCACAGACTGTGGAGGAGGACTTAGAAGTCGCTGAGAGAGGGAATTGGGAGGCAAATAAGAAGAATGAGTCTAATGTAAGAGGAGTTCAGCATGTCCCCAAAACTAGAGGCCCCAACAGGTGTCTAAGTAAAGATGATGGAGAGAAGCAGAGCCAGAGACAAGCAACAGTTTGAGTGTAATCCGGAAGAGTCCAGGACAGTCAGCCTGGAACTGCCGTTTCAGGCTCACCTTCCATCCCCACCACATCTTGGTAGAGAGTGGTAGAACCAAATGAAATGAGCCTCACCTGAAGAGTGTGGTGCGCTAGAAGGATGAGGTTTTGAAAGTGGCAGCAGAAAGCTAGGACAAAAAAAAAATAGTGCCTCCAGTTTCCAGGTCCGAGCAACTTTCCCCTGAGAGCTGCAGGGAACCTCTGTCCCCAGCAGAGTCCAAGTTAGACAAGGCATCAAGGGCACAGTGAAGAAATTCAGGAGATAGAGGTTTTACTATGGGACAAAGGCTGTAGAAGGCCCAGGTAGGGGGCGCAGAGGAGAGGAATAGAAATAATTCTGGGGCAGTTCTAAGTGGGGCCCATGGTGGTGCTGGGGAGTTGATTATGCTCAGGGTTGGGGAGCAATTTTAGAACACTTTTAAAAAGTACAGAACCTTGGGTAACAGGACATGGGAGAAGCTGCTGCTGTTCACCCCTCCTGAGAAGGCCCAGTAGTATTTGGAGGAGGGATTCTAGGATGAAGTTGTGCATGGATGGATAGTGACCATGCTTGGAAGGAAATCGTGTTCCAGGATAATGGTGCCAGGACTAGTTAATTCAGAGTTTAAAACAGTGGTAGTCCCCAGTGATAGCAGACTCAAATCTTAAGCAGCAGCCATAGGGCAGTTTGAGCCATTGTTTGCTTTAAGTTTTGCATAATTATGGGCAAGTCATGGCAGAGCTAAGAGTACAGTATATGTAATAGTATGTGTCTTCTGTGTCTCTCTTTTCATATATGCATATATAAATATATATGCGTGCACATAAATACATATTTCTGCATGTATGTTACATACATAATTAAAGCTTATTTTATAGAATTTTGGTTATCACCCAAACTCAGAAGGTCCTCTTAATAAAAATATACCTGAAAAGATTTCTGTCTCTTTTCCACAGGACACCACAGCACTACCTTACGCATTTCAAGATGATCCTTACCTTATACCAACATCCTCTCTGGAATCTGTGAGTATTTTCATGTAACTTTTCTAGTAGTATTTTTTATCTTGCTGGTTAGTGTACAAGGGTACCTACATAATATAGTTGTAAAAACCTTTGAAAAGTTTACAGACACTGATAGATAAATTGATAGGCTTTGTGAATCCTTTATTACTTTTATCAAAAAGATCTACATATTGTCTATGAGGAAGGAGAGGGGTTTTGATTTTTAATACTTAAGGCTTTTTTTTTTTTTTTACAATGGAGTGACCCACTCAGTTTAAATATGTTGTTTTTTATATACTTAAAGGTATACGTAGACATGACCTAAAATTATGTCACTCAGTAGAAAAGGTAGGGTATACTGTAATTTAATTTCCTTTTTTTTTTTTTTTTTTTTTTTTTGAGACAGCGTCTTGCTCTGTTTCCCAGGCTAGAGCTAGAGGTGTCATCATAGCTCACTGCAACCTCAAACTCCTGGGCTAGAGTGATCCTCCTGCCTCAGCCTCCTAGGTAGCTGGGACTACAGGCATGTGCCGCCACAGCTGGCCAATTTTTCTATTAGTATTTGTTTTGTGGAGATAGGGTCTTGCTCTTGCTCAGGCTGGTCTCGAACTCCTGGCCTCCAGTGATCCTCCGACCTCAGCCTCCCAAAGTAATAGGATTACAGGCATGAGCTGCCGTGCCCAGCCTGTAATTTAATTTCTAATTGGGATTTTGTGTATTGTTGCATTCTTTTTTGTGAGGGGAGAATAATAATTCTTGCTGAGGGTATAACTTTGCTGTCACTTGAGTCTAAATTGCATGTAAATACCAATTTGTATCTAAATCTTTTTCTTTATACAGCGTTCATTTTTATTGGCAAAGAAGTCTGGGAAGAATGCAGCAAAGTTTATTATTAATTCACATCCCAAATATTTTCAGAAGGATGTAGCTGAACCCCATATACCGGTAAGGAGAGGTAGCTGGATTTTTTTTTTTTTGCTTAATACTATATAAATGTAAATTAAGTCAGCCTTTCATGGCTAATATGTAAGTAGCCGTTTGATACCCTCAATATTTGGATGAACAGCCTTTCAAAGTGTGGAGTGGTCTTTGCTCACGCTAACCTTTTACAATGCCTTTTGACTGTATTTGCCCTTCGTTTTATATTTTCCACATTTAGTTTCTTTGACACCACATTGTTGGATCTTTACCTCTGACTATTCCTTTTTAGTTTCCTTCACTAGCTTTCTATTCACTTAAGCATTGGTATCTTTCTTAGGTTTCCATGTTCATTTTCTCTTTTTATTGTTTATACTCTTCTTATTTCAGTGACCCTTATACTCCATTTGGCATTCTTGCATATCTAGATTAGATCCCTCTACTTTGAACTCCAAGCTGTATTTCCAACCACTTCTTTGTTCTGTAGTCATGCGGTGATACAGTGAGCATATATGCAGTGCCTGCTTTGTGGTAGGCATTGTGCTTAGTGCTGTCAGTACAGTGGCCAGCAAAACAGATGTGCCTCTACCCTCCTGAGTTTATCAGTGGAAATACTAATCTCATACTCACCATGTTAAAACTACTCCCTTACCCTCCTATCTCCCTTCTTCTGAAAACTCACGCCCAAATACACCCTTCTTATTCTCATACTGCAACTCCTAGTTACGGGTTAGAAAGCCAGCTCCATTGTGTACATAAAAAAAACAAAACAGGACTAAAGTCCTGAGCTAAGACAGTGGCAGTGATGGAATAATCATTTGTTAGCCCACGCTTTCCCCTTCATGTTTTTGACTAACAGTTACTTTCCTGTGCATGGCTCCAAGGTTGCTCTGCTTGAAGCCTTCCAAGAGTCCCCAGTATCCAGTGGGCAGCACTGTTCCCACTGTCTTACAATGATTTCCTTATCTGCTTTCTCCATTAGATTGTGAGCACCCCTAGTGTAGAGAATGCCTTTCATCTCTGTATCCTCAGTGCCTAGCTTAGGTGCCTGGAGTAAAGTAGTAGGCATTCAAAAAGTATTTGAATGAATTAGTGAAGGAGGTAAAATACCTTGAGTAGTATTAGATGTTTAGAGGAAAAGCAACATTAAGGATGAAATGTTTCTCCCTTTGGAAACTGGGTGCCCTCTGACACCTTTTGCCAAGATGGTGTAAAGGAGGAAGAATGGTTTTAGCAGGGGAAAAAATAGTAAGTTCAGCTTGAAGTTGGGAAATTTAGTTAGAAGTAGGGATGTTCAGATATGGATTAAATATTTATGTTGGGTGCTTTTAAATTCTTATCAAGCTAGGAGATAGCTAAATAATCTTGTTTCAAAGACTGGAGAAACTTTTTTGTTGTTTCTTAATATTTTTAGTTAGATTCCCTACAAAGACAGTCATGTTAAAATGATAAATAATATCTGGTACAGGAACATGAATTGGAACGATGAAGTTTTATTTTGGTGTGTTGGTGATACAAATTTTGTCCCACTCAAGTCATCCCTTCACCTTTACCTGCTTGTAGTAACTTTAACCATCTTGTTTTCCTAGTGTTTAATGCCTGAGTACTTTGAACCTCAGATTGAAGAAGTGAGTGAAGCTGCCCTAAAGGAACGGATCAAGCTCAAAAAAGTCAAAGCCTCCGTGGACATGTTTGATCAGCTTTTACAAGCAGGTGACTAAGTTCAATTAAAGGTGCTCTAGGAACATAACCTTGAAGTGGGCCACAGTTACATGATCCAGAAAGTTTTGAGTAAAAGTTACAAGTGCTACTATATTTACTCTGCATGGTGGCTGTGGTGTTTATATTTTCAATATTTCATGTTCTACGTTAGCTTCACTTTAAAATAATAGATGAGATAGAATTGCAGTAGTTTATTGTGCTATACCACTGGCAGAGAAATTATATAGCCATTCTTCCTTACCTTCTGTTTTTAATATTAGATGTGTACATAATGTATTCAGATTTCCTGTACTCTTTATGTTTGGAAGGTAGGGTCACAACAGATAAGAAAGAAATATTTAAAAAGGAAAGAGCACTAAACTGGGATCACGGGCTTTGATACTAATGCCAGCTCTGACACTAATTGTCCAAAGCCTTCAGGAAGTTACCTAATTCCTCAGAGCTTCTAGCTATAAAATCATGTGGCTCTCTGAATTGGAGGTGATGAACCTCCAGGTATACACATCTAGAAAGTACGGCTGATAAGCCATCATGAGAATGTATGTACAGCAACATCAAAGGCAGCTGGCATCGTTTAAGTTTTTGGGAATCCAAAGTGCAGTTTGGTGATTTAAGATAAAAATCAGCTAAATGTGGAAGAGATGGAAACGGGACTGAATTACTCAGTATACACTTGAATACAAACATTTGCAGAAAGCTATGTTTGAGTTTGGTATGTAGCCTAGTATAGCATCAGATGGACAACTGGATGATGGTAGCAGATTATAATTTAGTGAGGCTCTCCCCCTGCTTCTTGAATATAATCAATATCTGGTATGAGTCTGCATTCAAGTTCTCAGTGCTAAAGCTTGTCTTTTTCTAGTTTTACCCACTTTGTGGTATAGGTATGTGCATTCAATAAAGACAGGTGTCAGAACCATAGCTCAGTAACAGTGGGCTAACACACCAGGGAAGGGATCATAGACAATTTCATTGTAAAGCCCCTAGCAGTTGCCAAACACTCTGCTAAGGCATTTCACATACTCAGTTTAACTCTATAATACTTTATAAGTTGGTATGTTTTATAGTAATCTTATAAAGGAAACTATTAGGTAATTTTTCCAGGGTCTGACAACTCTGAGACTCTGATACAGTATGACCCAGTTGAGTTGCACTCCATAGCCTGTACCCTCTTCACTCTGCTGTGCCTTCTTTCTGGGCTTTTAAATTTCCTGATGGGCATTTTTATTTATCAGTATGCATTGTTTAGAAATGTGTAGTTACTTTTCTTTTAAAATAGTAGATATCTCATACTTTTTCTCCTTCCTGTACCCTTTTTTTCCCCCTTTTTAATGAGTATCAAAATGGGAGCATAATGTTTTGAAAAACAATTTTTAAAAGGCTACTATAGTTAGGCAATTATGCTAATATTTTTAGGCAAGAGTTTAGTGAAGGTCGGTTCCAAATGGAATCATTCTACTTATGTTTATCCAAATGGACCTGGGCCAAGGGAACTAAGTGGGGATATTTTAGAGAGTGTTCAGTTTGAAGGTGGTAATTAAAACCATGAGATAGTTTCTCTAAGGATATTATCACATAAATTAAGTGTTCACAGGGTCAAACTTCATCTTGTATTTTAATCTTCTATGTCAAACCTCACAGTTAGTAGGGATTGTATCCCTGTGTGCATCACTCCAGGTGTTTTAAGCTGATGTTGAGTTCATATTCCTCGATTGAAAAAGTGGTAGATGATACTAAGTGTGTAATCAGCAAAGCCACAGATAATAGAAAAAGTCAAGAATTTTAATCTAACAGGCCTTAGTTCTTGAGTGTTCCAAGACTTCTTTTCTTTCTTTCACTTACCCACAGGAACCACTGTGTCTCTTGAAACAACAAATAATCTCTTGGATTTATTATGTTACTATGGTGACCAAGAGCCCTCAACTAATTATCAGTTTCAGCAAACTGAACAGTCAGAAGAATTGGTAACTACTTTTGGCATTGTTTTTTTTTTTGTTTGTTTGTTTGTTTGTTTGTTTTAAGTTTCTTTTAGAAGTAATATTTTTGAAAATAAGATGGGTTGTTGTGCCATGTGTCAGGGCAGTAGTAAGATTTGTAGTGAGATATAATGTGGTATGATAGCCTTGATAAAAAGTTGGTGGAGGAGGAAGAGAAAGATTTTTGATAATTAAATTAACCCTGGTTCCTTTTAAGAAATATCTTGTCTTTGCCTGCCTCCTATTCAGGCAGTGCTTTGATCAGAAATGTTTGAGGCTGCCTCTCTGTCATTTACAGTGACAACATAATTTGTAATGGCCAGGGAAAGACTCCATTGCCTGGGCCCCATCAAAAATTCATACGTACATAGGCAGAGAGGAGGGAGCATGCTAGGCTGAGGGTACAGAAAAATGTGCCAGGAGCCACCTGTAGGTTGAGTCATAGCCTATCTCTCAATTCTAGAGTTTGCTTCTAGAAATAAGGTCCCAAGGAATCCTTTGCATCAGATGAACAGAGACATAAAGAAGTATTTATATTTACAAATGGCAAAAATGTTGAAAACAATCTGAATGTTCAATAGTAGATGATCAAATTATGGTAAAAGAGTGTCCTGTAACTATTGAGGGCACTAGTGTAGATCTATTTGGGTGTGGAAAGATTCAGCATATATAAGTGGGGAAAAGGTTATACAGCAATAAATACATATTCTATTTTTGTAAAAATGTTTTTTCCTATGCATAAGAAAAAAACATTTAAAAGGCGTTTATCTCTGGGTAATGGGATTATTACTGGTGTTTTTCTTTATATCTTTTCTAATTTTTCTCCACTAAATGTGGATTTTTTATATACAAAAAACCTTATAAGTCTTTTAATTAAAGTGCATAGAGAGTGAGTCGCAGTCACACCTTGCTTTCCAGAGCATCTTCTCCTGCAGCCCTGGCCTGGCTGGCCCTCTGCCTCTCCAGCCCCAGTTCTTGCGGCAGCAGGCTGCAGAGCCACCACTGACCTCTGCAGTGCCAACCAACCCTCTCTCTCTACAGCAGCTTGGTTTATAAATAAAGGGCGAGGTTTAAGTCTTTTTAAAAAGTTGTGGTTTGTTCCGATCAGTGTTAGACATTAGCTATATGTTGTCTTCTCTTGCTTTCACCCTGATAATGAACAGTATTTCTTTGTGACTCAGGCCAGATGCAGGCTTTGAGGAAGCAAGCTGTGTTTGGTTTTCTAGTTTATATGTGTGGGCCAGGCTTCACAGGGCACTGGCTTCATCTCACCTCCAGGTCGTCACTGTTGCTTTAAGGGCCAGCTTTGCTTTTCATCTGTGAATTCACTGATTTATATTTAAGAAATTAAATATAAATGTGTAAATGTTACTGGGCTTCCTCTTTGCCTTTTGCTGGATCTGTGTTTTCTTTATTTTTTTCTGAGTTCCCTTTACCTTTCTGATTTTGAGTAGTCTGACTGGGAGAATGCATTCCATTGTCTTAACTTTTATTTCTCTTAATGATGATTCATTGCAGGAAGAGGAAAGTAACAAATCTAGGAAGAAGGCTGGTCATCAGTATGGAGGTACATGGAGGTATATATTACACATACTTAGAACCTTGTATTACAGTTTCTTAATGGTACCTGGAATATGCCCCATTACTCCCTGAGGAAGATGTAATCATATGATGTTCTAAAATAGTCTGTTTTTATTGTGCATTATAAGTGTCACAATTCGTATTCATAGGCATTTAGGCCTTTAATTGTAAGTTTAATTGTAGGCTTTTAATTGTAAACTCCAGCCAGCAGCACAAGAGTCTGTTATGTTTAGGGGTTGGTGCTTGATTTTCTTTTTTCCCAGTTAACTCAGCACAACTTTGCCATGGTATGGTTCCTTGGTAGTTTCATCAGCAGTGCTGCCTTGGAATATATACTTCTAATTCTAAAAGATTTGCTATTTTTGATTGTTAAAAATACACTAGAAGGTAGTACTAAATCAAGACTACTGACCAACAGGCAGAAAAATTCAGCAGTTCTCAACAAAAGATGAATAACATTTTAACTACATTGGGAAATTTAAATTATCTGAGTGTCTAAATAAAAGAAAGATATTTCACATAACTGACTAGGGATGGAAAGCTACCATTAATATTAAAATTGTTTTGGAAGTGAAGAATTTAATAGAATGAAAGATTAAATATCTTGGGATAGATTTTAATAATTTTGCATAGTATTTAAGAGCGTGGACTTCAGAGTGTGATCTTGGTTCAAATCCTGATTCTGTCTGATTTCTACAGCGTATTGTTAAGGGGAGAATCGGGGTACAGGATAGTTTGTATAACATGGCACCATTTAATTTTCTTTAGGAAAAGGAGAAGTAGTAAATGTACATATGCTAGAATACGGAGCTCAGGCAGTGATGCGTGGCCCTATTTTCCTAATAGGCCTTGGACTGGTACCCGGCTGTGGCCCGGGGGTTGGGGACCGCAGTGCTAGAATGTGGCAGAGAATTTGAAAGAAACCAATTGTTGATGGTTTTCTAGGGAGTTGTATCTGAGGATTTAAGAAGGGTGGGGAAACTTTACTATGTACCCTATCAAATGATTAGTGGTTTTTTTTTGTTTGTTTTTTGAGACAGGGTTTCAGTCTGTTCCCTGGGCTGCTAGATAGTGCAGTGGTGTCATCATAGCTCACTGCAACCTCAAACTCCTGGGTTGAAACCATCCTCCTACCTCAGCCTCCTGAGTAGCTGGCACTACTGGCGCATGTCACCACACCCGGATAGAGTTTTAATATTTTGTAGAGACAGGGTCTTACAATTGCTCAGGCTGGTCTTCAATTCTTGGCTCAAGCAATCCTCCTGCCTCGGCATCCGAAAGTGCTAGTATTACAAGCATGAGCCACCTCCCTGCCCTACAGTTTGCTTTTTGTTTTAATACTGTGGGTATTTGTTACTTGTGCATAAACATGTCCTTTTCAATTCTGATTCTGTCATATAACTGCAAAGCCCTGGTCTTTGAGCCTCGATTTTTTTTTTTCCCATTTTCAAAATAATGATAATCGTATCTCCCTTTCTGGGTGGTAAGAATTATTTGAGATTATAAGCATAAAGTGCTTAGCACATTGTCTGGAACATTATAAGTTGTAAGTGAATGGTGGTAGCTATTATTGGTTTTTCCTGTTTCCCTGACTCAGGTTTACTCTCTTGTGTCTAGAGCAAAAAACAATGCTGAGAGAATCTTTGCTCTGATGCCAGAGAAAAATGCACATTCCTACTGCACAATGATCCGAGGAATGGTGAAGGTACCTTTGTTTTACTTATTTTTATCTTTAATTTCCACTAAGTCAGGGTTTTTCAGCCTCAGAACTACTAACATTATGGGTCAGATAATTTGTCGTAGGGGGTTGTCCTGTGCATTGTAGGATGTTTAGGAGCTCCCTGGCCTCTACCCACTAGATGTCAATAGTATACTCTCCCCCATCCTCAGTGTGACAACTAAAAATATGTTCAGGTATTACCCAGTGTCCCCTGGGTAGAAAACCACTGCACTAGAGTATAAGCTTCACAAGAAAAGGGCCTGGTCTGTTTTGTTTACTGCACTATTTCCAAACCCTAGAACAGTAGATGTGCAAATATTTGAATGAATTTGATGATGCTTAATTTTTCCTTTTCCAGCACCGAGCTAATGAGCAGGCATTAAACTTGTACACTGAATTATTAAACAACAGACTCCGTGGTGAGTTTGTTTTGAGAACTCCCCTCCATCCCTCTCTCCTTTTCTTTTCTTCTCTGAAGAATCTGTATAGTCTTTGGATCGTGGTGAGTTTGTTTTGAGAACTCCCCTCCATTCCTCTCTCCTTTTCTTTCCTTCTCTGAAGAATCTGTAAAGTCTTTGGATCGTTCCTCAATCATTGGCCTACATTTTACCTTTTCCTGTGACATTGGTGATTGAAGCAGGAGGAAAGATTCAGAGAGGAGAACTGTTTTCCAGTTTTGTGGAATGTGATTAGCCAAGAGACATATAGGAATGACCACTTTGCTTTAAACTCAGCCATTTAGGGGTTAATCTTTAACCTCAAATTTTGTTATTTTACTCTTTTACAGCTGATGTATACACATTCAATGCATTGATTGAAGCAACAATATGGGGGATGAATAAGAATTTTGAGGAAAAATGGAATAGTACACTGGTAAGGAGAAACTCTCAGTTTATCTTTTAATAAACCTTAAATATCCTTTACCAGAAATACACTGGGGGTGGGGGAAGGCAGCATTCATTGAGTATCTATCTATATGACAGTCACTGCATAGCAGTTACCTGTTAACCACCCTTCCAGCAGCCCTGTAGGTTAAGTAGCTGTGTCTGACACATGAGAAGAAAAAGTTGCTTGACCCAGAGCATATAGCTAGAATTCTGGAAGACCTGGGTCGCTTTATTCATTTATTTCTCACAACGGTTTTTCTGTTACAGAAGTCACACATTTATTGTGAAGTTCTTATCATGAAGTTCAAAAAATTGAAATCCCTGGATGGACTCTTGTCTAGTAACTTAGGAATAGAAACATGTTTTATATCCTGGTCTAATGTTTCACTTGAGTCTTTTCTTGGAAAACTCTCATAGGTAGAGGACTGAAGACAGTTGGACACCTTCATCAAGTAGGGTGGATGATTGAATTGGGGGCTTCTCTAAAAGGCAGAATCACTGGTCCTAATTAATAAGCAATTCTTACAATAAGGATATAGTTACTAACCTACTTTAGACATAGCAAGAAAGCTAAATTCTCTCTTTTTTTATGAAATATAGATTGTTGGGCAAATTATCTAACCAGGCATAAAAAATACTGCTTGCTCTTGATTTAACTAGGAGCTACTGAAACAAATGGTTGCACAGAAGGTAAAACCAAATCTACAGACCTTTAATACCATTCTGAAATGTCTCCGAAGATTTTATGTACTAGCAAGAGTGCCAGCCTTACGGACCTTACGTGAAATGAAAGCCATCGGAATAGGTGAGGGTGCATCTTGGAGTCCTCACTGAAGACCCTTCTGACCAGACATTTCAGGGCCACATAAGCAAATGAGACATGTAAATTCTTTTGCTATTTACATGTTAGCAATTTCCTTTCCACATTTGGCAAACTTAATTACATCAACTTATTGTGGAAGCACCTTTATCAGCTTCATGTTCTTTGCAGAAAATTACAGTGTTGTTTTAGTATTTTAGGTACATTTTGATGGGTCTTTTGATTATGAGAATTGATCACTTTGAGTTACCTAGTTTAAATTCCTTGACATTTTTCTAGCATAGTTAGGTATTTGAACCCAAGTGTGTGCTTGTATGTTGTGTATTTTTAGCCTGAGTGAGACCCCCATCTCTACAAAAAAAATAGAAAAATTAGCTGGGCATGGTGGCGCATGCCTGTAGTCCCAGCTACTTGGGAGGCTGAGGCAGGAAGATCCCTTGAGCCCAGGAGTTTGAGATTGCAGTGAGCTATGATGACAGCACTGCACTCTTGCCCTGGCAACAGAGGGAGACCCTGTCTCAAAAAAAAAAAAAAAAAAAAAGGAAGCGAACTGTTGTATATTTTTCATTAATTATTTATTGAAGGTTGCTTCAATTACTTATTGAAGTCAGTCCACTTCAATATGCTTTACTATTGTTCTCAATGAAGAATCATTGGTAATAGGTATTTGGACTTTCTGAAAGTGATACAATCTTTATGATAATTTTTCACCTTTAATTAGATGAGCTAAAAAATTTTTTCATTCAAAGGACTAGAAATGCATCTTTTGCTTAAATAGTAACATTAATAGGTTTTTAATTCAGTGTGCGTCACTTAGCTATATTTTCGATTGCTGTGTTTTTACTTTATTTCTTATTTTTTTCCATCTGCCTGGTAATTTGAGAACCCTCGCTTGCAACGTATCACTATATTATTCAGCTGTTTTATCAACATGGTATGTATGGCCTTAAATTGTATTAATTTATGTAGAAAATTGACCACTTCCTTGAATTTATGTGATTAATTATTGCAAGTTACCTTCTCTGTATATGAAATAAGAAAAGAGAATTCATAAATTAACATGTACAGCCTGAGCAAAAAGCTATACTTGAGAGTAGTAATCTTGTTTTTGATACAAAACTTGAGCTGGAGGGGAGAGGGTTATAAAATGTACTAGCAATTTTGGTGTACAAATAGGAATGGACAGAAGGTATTCTAGTTTGAAGTTCCTTTTGTTCTCCAGAGCCGCGCTGTCCAGTGCAGTAGCCATTAGCCATATGTGGCTAATGAAACTAAGTAAAACAGGCCAGGCGCGGTGGCTCATGCCTATACTCCCAGCACTTCGGGAGGCCAGGGTGGGAGAATGGCTTGAGGCCAGGAGTTTGAATGTACAGTGAGCTATGATCGCACCATTACACTCTAGTCTATGTGATAGAATGAGACTCTGTCTCTCAAAAAAATTAAGTAAAATAAAAATTTATTTTTTTGCATTGGTGCTTAGTAACCACATGTGGCTAGTGGCTCCGTACTGAATGATGCAGATATAGAACATTTCCATCTTCTCAGAAAGTTAATGGACAGTGCCACTCCAGAGGAAGGTTGAACTAATTGTGAAGCCTTTTGGGAGGACCTTGAGGCTCCATTTGTCACCCACTTTTGTTAGTTCCAGTTGGAGCTGTGCTCTGTAGAATGGACATTGGAGTAAGAAACACCTGAGCTGAAATTTCAACTCGACCATATATTTACCAGCTACGTCAAAGGGATTAGATACCTACATGAGTACATGCATCAGGGTGTGGTGATTAAATGAATAACACAACAGTGGCTGGTACCATGCTTGGAAGGCATACAGTAGGCACTCAGAATCTGTTGGTTCTTACCTATTTGCCCCCAGCCTAAGAAAGTATCCTTGGGTTCAGAACAGTTCTCTTCATTCTTCTTGTGATGGACTATAAGAATTATAGATAGAAACTTGATTCTCTGTGGTTTGAGGGGCTAATTTTGCAGAATCCACATCCTCACCTATATAGGCAAGTTTTTTTGTTTTGTTTCATTTTTTAATTATCTTTTTAGTGAAAAAACCAAACAAGTGAGTGATTTTATCTTGGAAACAGATAAACAGTTTCCATGATACCTAGATCCTTTAAAACTTTATGAGATTGTGGTGAAACTAGTGTATCTGACCTCAAATTCTATTCCTTTCCTTATACTATCATGTATCACTTTGGTTTGGTGCTAACCAAAGTCAAAGATACTTGTATTTCCTAAGTAGTAGCCATGACCATGTGGACTAGGGTAGGGGAAGGAGTGTGGGTTTGTCTTATGTATATAAATTGGCTGTCTGCAATAATAATTTCTAGGAATTTACCTAAAGGGGAGAACTTAAAATAACATAGAAATAATACATATAAACTAGAATATTATATAACTAATAAAATCATTAGGAAGGTTAGCAAATGGAAACATGCTTGAGAAAATTGTGAAAATACATCTGTGCTAGCTATCATAACTATGTTATCACATGTACAAAAGGCTGGGAAGGGAGTATAGATAAGTATTTGACTAGGAATAATGTAGGTGGATTTTCTGACCTATTAGTGTTCAGCTCGTGATTTTTAAGAGCTGCCCCCATCAATTCTCTAGTTTCCTTTCTCTTGGCCTTCTCATTCTGATTACACTTAAAGGAACACAGAGATTACTAGCAGAAAACATGTTTTTTTCTCTAAGTATGATGCTTTGGTAAGGGGGTATGTGTGTTGGTGTCTACCTCCCACTCTAGTGAGAGTCAGGCTTGTGAAGAAATTAAGAAGGAAGGGACTGAGCACCTGCACAGAGACCTGTGATTGTCACAGATCTAACAGAATTGCATTCTGCAGGGTGCAGTGATTCCTTTGGCAATCATTGGCCCCTTGCCCAGCTCTATGCCAGGCCTTAGGCTGGAGGTGGAAGAAGGAGAAATGTGTCCCTTGGTAGTACAGGAAGTAGATTCATGATAAAACATATTTACTTTCTTGTTCTATAGAAAGCCCTTCAAAAGGATCATCCCTAATCATCTATGATATAGTGAGTGAATTGATGGGGAAGAAATTTTCTCCAAAGGACTTGGATGATGGTATGTTCAGAAATTTCTTGTGTTTTCCTCCTCTAAAGACAGGGCTGGTTTTCCTGAGTGACAGTTATTTAGAGGCCTTGTCATGAGGGCAGGGTTTCCCTTTAGCTTAGTAATATTTGTGGTGATCATTCTGAGAAAGCCAAAATGTCTGGCACATTGGTGTGTACCTCCTCTCTTGAGTGTTTATTCCCTTAGCTTTATCTTACACCTTAGCAGTTTTGTTGGAAGGATTTTTATTAATGTTACTGACTTGAAAATACATTTTACCCATAGTAACCAAAGGTCTTGTGAACTTTGATTTTCAGATTTGTTTTTTCAGTCAGCCATAAAAGTTGTAAGTACCATCTCTTAACTTCATTTTCCTTTTTTAAAAGAAGGTTATTATCCATTTCCTAAATTCATCTGTAATTAGAGAGTTCTCCCTGGTTCTTTCACTTCTTAGTTCTGTCCAGGTCTTTGCTTTTGTTTTTCTTTTTTCCCTAAACTCTATACTTTTTAATCATATAACATTCCTACCCTGTGTTTACTGTATATATTGCCTTTTTTCATGCCTCTGTTCAAATAAGCTTTCAGAGTATTTCATATTAGAAACTTTTAAAATTGATAGTGGTTTTTATTTCAGTTTTTTGTTTTATGCTCATTGTAGGAAAAATTTCAAGCAATTTTAAGGTAAAAAAAGTGCATTCTACACCCAGGTTTTTTTCTCTGGGTTCTCAAATGTATGTAAACCCAGACACACTTCCATGGTGTTTTATTTGTTGACAGCAACCAGTATTTCATAGGAGGAAGGAACTATAACTTAACTCTTCTGTGAGTGGTTTTTAGTTACTTTATGGAGTTTTTGCCAGTGCAGTGGTGGTAGACTGAGCATTCCAGGTGTCTTTTGTTACTTGACCAAGTGTTTTTGTACAATTACTTTCTAAAGGTACAATTGCTAAATCAAAATAATTTTGTTAAAAATTTCAGAAAATGTGGTGTTTATTTCCTCCACCACCAATTTCTTGTAACTTATTTGCTATCAACCAATAGTAAATTAAGTCAGCATTTTCACAAGGAACTTGACATTTTTTCTTTATGTAATGAACAGCTATTTGGCAGGTAAGGATATCACTGTGATACTTAATACTTGCAAATTTTCAGTGCTCATCTCTCAGAGATCTAGACCTTGCTTACCAAGTACATGGCCTTTTAAACACTGGAGACAACCGGAAATTGATTGGACCTGAGTATCGTCGTAATTTCTATTAGTAAGTGTGTTGGAAATGAATCCTTTTGCATTAATTAATAGAGTCTGCAAGTGGGAGGCTGTTGGTGGCCCTTCGTATCTCAAGTATGGATTCAGGCAGCATGCCCATGATTTAATAGTTAACAGGTTAATTGAGCACTTAGAAATTAAAGCAGTGGTAAAACTGCTAGATTTGGAAGTCTAGTTTGTATCCTTCGAGATTTTTTTTCTTTGCAACACTTTAAAAATCCACATATCTTTTTCCTTTACGCCCCTCTTATATTTTCAAATGGTTATAGCAGGGTGAGTCCCTAAAGATTTCATCCCAGCCCCTTGCTTTTATATTCAAAGATCAAAATAGTGGAGCCTAGAGAGGTTCCCTTAATGGGTTTGCTTTTAGGCAGATATAAACATGAACTTAAGGAGGTAACCTGTTAATAGGTATGTGAGGATTGTTTTCTGTCTGTCCAAATCCTTGCTTCACATTGAATGTTTTTAAAATGAATACAATATTCAGCATCTGCTCGCCATGACCGAAGAGTGCACTGAGGATGCAGTCATAAATGACCAGTTGGGGGTAAGATGTTGTTAATCGGGAAGTTGAGCACAGGTTAGCAACTTCTGGTTTAAGCACTGGCCCATGAAACTTGAATTGTTTGTAAATATTTTAAAGTTCTTTGTAACATATAACTATGTTGTCATTTCACTGATTATTTCTCCTCTTGTTACACCTAGGGATTTTAGACTAACCGTACTTTTTCTCTCCATGACAGCTCTAAGTTCTTCACTTTAATTTGTCTAATGGAACAAATTGATGTCACCTTGAAGTGGTATAAGGACCTGATACCTTCAGTAAGATGGTTCATTACTTGTCATTTATCATTGTAGATGAATTTGTGGGTATCTTTGCTGGTTAATGCTTTAAAAATGTATTTCTCTTAATCAGGTCTTCTTTCCCCACTCCCAAACATTGATAGATCTTCTCCAAGCACTGGATGTGGCCAATCGGCTAGAAATGATTCCTCAAATTTGGAAAGGTTAGGTTTTTTTTTTTTTTTTCTTTTTTTCTTCCACTGTGCAACAAACTAGGGCACAGAGGCCAAGCAATGGTTCGGGGTCAGAGTTTGCTGAGGATCGGCCTGTCATAAATCCAAACCCATGCATTGCAGAATCTAAATCTGAATTAAGGTGTTTGACCTTAAAGCCTATACCGTTCCTCTGTGCTAGTGTTGCATCACTTTGCTAAGCACAGTCGATGATGATTATCTTTCTGAAAAACAGTCATGACCACGGGCGTGTATGGGTCTGTCTTACATGTATAAATTGGCTGCAAAATGAAACAGATATTCTGTATCTCTTCTACTAGGTGACTGGTATTACCATAAAGTCAGTTTTTATCTGCCTCAGTTTCCATGTCTGAGAAACCGAGGCAATAGTTCTGCCCTACTACTTCACAAGACTACTCTAATGGCTGTTTAAAAGAACATTGAAGGGTCTGCACCATGGCTCACACCTGTAATCCTAGCACTTGGGGAGGCCAAGGTGGGAGGATCTCTTGAGTCCAGGAGTTTGAGACCACCCTGGGCAATAGCAAGACCCTATCTTTACAAAAAGCTGAGCATGGTGGTGCACCCTGTAGTCCTAGCTCCTAGGGAGGCTGAGGCAGGAGGATTGCCTGAGCCCAAGAGTTTGAGGTTGCAGTGAGCTGTGATTACACCATTGCACTCTAGCCCAAGCAACAGAGCGAGACCCTGTTTCAAAAAAACAATCATAACAACATTGAAAACTTCCAAGTACTATAAAACAGTGTCTTACCATATGGAGCAGGGTTTAATACTTGACTGGGAACCAGTTACTGGCATTGGCTTTCACTACTCTTACTCGTTCTTACTGTGAATCATCCTGCTGGTTTTCTTGAATCCTGGATAAACCTGGAATAAATAATTTCAGCAACTTATTTTTTACCCACCAAAAAATAAGGTTGACAGCTGACATTGGACAAAAGCCAGCCAAAAAGAGTATTGGTGTTACATGGTAGTGATCACTCCTGTGTTTCTTTTTTGTTTCAAGATAGTAAAGAATATGGTCATACTTACCGCAGTGAACTGAGGGAAGAGATCCTGACTCTCATGGCAAGGGATAAACACCCACCAGAGGTAGGTCTGTATTAAAACTCAAGTTTTGTTATCGTTGTTAGACATGTACTAACCCATATATCCTCTAATACTGAGGTGCTTTTAAGATTAGTTTCCTGGGTTTCATCTATTATTATGGAGAGTTCTGCCACCCAAAACCAGATTTAAGTTATGAAACATCTAAACATTTCTTGCTGTTAACAGAATACCATTCCTAAAGTCACCCTCATTCCTGTAGTCCAAAGCAAGCAACATGAAATTAGCTTCTCTCTGTCTTCAGCTTACTTTTAAAAACAATTATCACTCTAGCCCGGGCAACAGAGTGAGATTCTGTCTCAAGAAAAAGAAAAGAAAAACAATTACCAGCTAAAAAGAAAACCCATAGTTGAATTTGAAAGATATGGCTAATCAAATTGTTTATCCCAGGACAGGGTCCTTTTTTCTTTTTACCGTATTACTTGTATGCTATACATGTGATATATTCAAATGTTAAAATGGATGGCTCAAAAATTTTAATGGTCCTATGGTAGGTAGTCTCCTGAACTGAAATTCTTATTAAACCAGTTAGGCAGTTTTGCTGACTCAAACCCTCTCAGCTTCAGGTGGAGTTTGCTGACTGTGCTGCTGATATCAAATCCACATATGAAATCCAAGATGCCAGATTCACTGCCCCGGATTGGCCAGCCATCCCTCTCAACTGTATAGCTATCCTCTTTTTAAGGGCTGGGAGAACCCAGGAAGCCTGGTGAGTACAACACCACAAGTGTAAATTAGAAGTATTTGTACTTGGATCTGAAACATTTACCCAGGTAGGTAGAGGCTCTCTAATTTGGCTGTATGACATGGAGTTTATCAGGAGTCAAACTAGAATATATAACAGATATTTGATGGGAAATGCTAAAAAGCAAACTTTTAGAAGAAGACCAGCATGCATAATGTACTTGAGGGAAGGTGTGATTCCAGTGAGCTGAGAATTCTCTTTCCATTACTGACCTTTCTGCTTCCTGTGGGCAATTAAGTCACTTAACCTTATTTGTCCACTTTTATGGAACAATGTGATCAAGAAAACGTTTTGAATATGTTTTGGTCTTTTGGGTTATTGAAGCATCATTTTTGGGTGCTCCTCCTACCCCCACCCCTCAGCTTAAAATGTGGGCTCTGTACTTGGACTTCTGGAAGCTGGCATTTAAGTGCATTTATTAAACATGACCTTGACTAGCACCCATCTTTGATTTGTGCCACTTTATTCTGCTTATGTTTTTATCAGCACTTTATTCACGTGTTAATTTTTAGTGTTTTAGAATGGAGACCTTATGCATATTCATTTTTCCAGAAGTCAGCAAAAGGATACCTTGTAGGGGTAGTCACAGGTGGTTCTGCTGTATTCTGTGTTGTATATGTGTGGGCTGAGTCAGTAAGTTGGGGGTACTTGTGCACGGCTCCTTGTATGAGAAAGTGTATGTGGCTATTAACTATCCCCAGCAAAAGATGAAGGCTTTCTGCTTCAACTTGTCTTACAGGTATGGCTCACACACATGACCTGTTAGCAACTGTGCTGCTGCTGGTGACAGAAGCATTTGACGTTTGCATTTGTTAGCTTAGTTTACAAACTAAGTGTGTGTTAGTTGGCATACACTTCCTGTAATCAGGCTGTGATGATTGGCGCAGGGGTACGGACCTCAGCTGAGTCATGGGAGCTGAATGTATGTGTTTCTCCTTTGTCCTGCGCGTGGCAGGCTGATGGTGAGCACTTACATGAGACTGTTGCCTCAATCTGAGCCTGCTGATCATAACGTAATTATGAGAGGGAAGCAGACTATGCTCTGTTCCATGCCTCTCCCAACTGTACACGGGATATATTCCCTCCCCAGGACGACAGAGGTGATCCTTTATAAGAGGACAAATACAGGTTGGAGTATCCCTTATCCGAAATGCTTAGGACCGGAAGTGTTTTGGGTTTCAGAATATTTGCATTATACGTACCGGTTCAGCATCCCTAGTCCAAAGATGTGGAATTGTGAAATTTTGAGCACGTTCATATTAAAAAAGTTTCGGACTTGGGAGCGTTTCAGATTTTCAGATTAGGGACACTCAACCAGTACCAGTAGTTCTCAACATTGGCAGCATATCAGATTTACCTGTGAAACTTGTAGTATAGATATATGGAGTTTGTGGGGAGGGATTTTAAGCACTTGAGGTGATTCTGATGTACAGAGTTGGGAGCCAATGAGGCCACAGATGTGTCTTCAGGAGCTTACAGGGCTAGGACAGCTACAACTATCTGATTGCTTTGTTTTTCTATTAGTATTCATAATCTTTCTCCTGTCTCATCTTCAACAGGAAAATGTTGGGGCTTTTCAGAAAGCATAATAAGATCCCTCGGTAAGTTGAAATTAACAGCCCCCCTCCTGCCCCGCGGGTGCAGCCTGGAAGTAGCTGCCATGGGTTTGACTCACTGTGGGTGATTGCAGTTTCTTCACATACCTCAACTACTGCGTTTGGGCACTCTGGTTTGTTAGGGAGACAAACTGTCAATCTCCCCTACCTTAATCCAGGGCATCCTGAGGTAAGCACTGTTTTTTATCTGTGCTCAATTATCAACACATAGGAGATATGTTGAGTAGATCCTCAGTGAAGTTGTATTGAATAAATGTTTATAATCTCTTTGTCCCTTTAAAGTTAGACTGCATGTGTAACTTCATGCCTCCAAAGCTACTGTTGAGCATTTTATTACTGAACTTATACTGACGGGATCTCGCCTTTAAATCTTTGACTGAAGAGGGTTAGGGGCTTAGTTGGAGAATGTTCACATTTTGCCCTTCTTTTACAGAAAGGGGTTGCTGGATGAGTTTATGGACAGTGCAAAAGTGTCCAACAGTCCTACGCAGGCCATTGAGGTGGTAAAGTTGGCGAGTGCCTTCAGCTTACCAATTTGTGAGCGCCTCACCCAGAGAGTACTGACTGACTTTGCAATCAGCCAGGAACAAAAGTAAGTGGGTCTTGTGTCTTCACTGTAAGGGAAAGGTTATAAAATGGTGCAGACCATTTGTCCATCTGCCCATTCATATGTTTATAGCTTTCCGTCCCCTATATTTCCTAACAAAGTCAGAATGTAGTAATGGAGTGATGGTTTCATGTGTTGTACAAGTCAGGGAAGCCTATCAATTTGGCTGTTGGAACCTTTTCCTTTTTTTTTTTTTTTTTTTTTGAGACAGTCTCACTCTGTCACCCTGGCTAGAGTGTAGTGGCATCCTCATAGCTTGCTGCAACCTCAAACTCCTGGGCTCAAGGGATCCTCCTGCCTCAGCTTCCCGAGTAGCTGGGACTACAGGCACATCCCATGACACCTGGCTAATTTTTCTATTTTTAATAGAGTCGGGGTCTCACTCTTGCTCAGGCTGGTCTTGAAACTCCTGAGCTCAAGGGATCCTCCTGCCTGGGCCTCCCAGAGTGCTAGGATTAGAGGCATGAGCTACTGCACCTGGCCTTCCTTTGTTCTTAATACAGTTTCGTGCAGCTGTAGGGTCCCTTTCTATTTCAGAACGGATAGATTTAGAGGTGAGTGTCATATACCAAGAACCCCAGCTTCCATTTGATTTGCAGTGTAACCCTCCAGTTTCTTTTCCTTACAGGGAAGCCCTGGGCAACGTAACTGCATTGACCAGCGACAGTGATAGTGACAACGACAGTGACAGCGACAACGACAGTGACGTCAATGAAGGCAAATGAAAATGGGAGATTCAGGAGCAGTAATGGGCTCAGGATAGCTGCTGGAATCACTGGAGAACTGAGATGTTAATATTTAACAATGTTACAAAGAAATAAGAGGATTCAGATTTGGTGAATTTGTTACTATGAAGTACAGCTGATACAAACCCAATTTATTTAGATTAAGCTCCTAACTTGCTAAACCATCTATTAACTGTAACATTCAAGGCTTCCCATTTAAGCAACGGCACTGCCCTTTCCATTTTTCAGACACATGGTGAGGTCTGTAGCTCTTGTGGTCAGGGTAAGCTGTGTATACCTCAGGTGGTGTTGGGTGACCTCTCACTGTCATCATCAGCATGCAGTTGCCCTCTCCCTGCTGCTGGACTAAAGCTTTTGTTGGCCTGATGTGCTGCTACATTGCTGGTCCTTCCTTCATCTGAAGAGACAGTGTCTAATTATAATTACATCACAATTGCTGTTGGGTCAGTAGTATCCAGTTTCTGGGATATTTATATGTGAAATTATGCATCTTAGGATTGATTAAACAGGATAATTGCAGTTTAGGCTGCACAACTCATAAAACGAAGACTGTAAATTAATGTACATCTGTGTATATTTCCATTATTTTAATATAGCCTTTGCCATAGTCTTCCAACTAGAACATTCAAGAGTGTTTTATTGTTCCCTGTCTTTTGTCTGTATGCTGGCACCTTCTTTAGTGGTCAGAATGAGGGCTAGTGATGACAAAGCCATGTGGAAAGTCTGGACATCATTATGTATTGTTGAGAATCGAGTTGGTCACGAACTTCTACTTTCAGCATTTCTCTTACCACCATGACTTCTAAATGGCGCTGGAAGCCAGTAAGAACTTTTGAGGTCTGCAGGAGCATCCCCACTTTCATAAGGGCTTCTTCCCACAGACTACTCTGCACATACTTGACTCCCAGATTTACTGAGGTAACCTATGAGTTCTCCAGATGTGCAGTTTCATCTTTACCCTGCCAGAGTTGACATTTATGAGATGCTATAGTAACTGATACTTGTTAATGTGTGTTCCCATCTGCATTTACCATTGTCATACACCCTTAGAAACCTAAGAAGTATTTGGTTTGTGTGTTCTAGAATATCAGTTAAGGCATCTGAGGGATTAAAAAAAAAAATGTTAGTAACTCATATTGCTCCACATCATCAAAGCAAATTTGGGCTGGGCGCAGTTGCTCACAACCTGGAATTATAGCACTCTGGGAGGACGAGGTGGGAGAATCACTTGAGCTCAGGAGTTCAAGACCAGCCTAAGCAAGAGTGAGACCCCGCCTGTACAAGAAATAGAAAAATTAGTGAGGTGCGGTGATGCGCACCTGTAGTCCCAGCTACTTGGGAAGCTGACGCAGGAGGACAGTTTGAGAACAAGAGTTTGAGGTTGCAGTGAGTTATGATGACACCACTGCACTCTAGCTGGGGCAAGAGAGCAAGACCCTGTCTCAAAAAAAAATAAAATTCACAGAAGGACAGAGGGTAAATTAGTCACTAATCTTGGTTTACAAAGATAACCTGGCTGCCTGCAAGGTTAACTGGCCCCCTTCCTATTCCTCTGGTTCATCAGCACCTGTCAGCACAATCCTTAGATCCAAATGCTTAATGAATTTTAATGAATGTTACCTTCTATGCAAAGGCTTTGTTGATTTTGGAACCTTACCCATCTGGTATCCTTAGCAATTGTATAAATGCTATACCATGCACTAGGCTTAGAGGAAAAGATGTTAGATTATACTATCACTGGCTTTATATAGGGTAGTGTTTGTCTTTCAGACTGCAGGGTTTGAAATCAGTTTTGGGCATGATAACAAGAATTTAATGAAATAGAACATCTAAACACATCACATGCATTTGTGATGTATTTTTATATTGCAACACAGATATGTACATGTAGATACACATGCATTAAGTGTACCAGATCATGATGTGAACTTTTTACTGCCTTTCATAGTCAAAAAAGTTTGTAAAACACTAAAATAGGTTATTCTATGAGACTGGGTCATTAGGAGCATGGATGGGCAAGGCAGGTTTATAGAATCACTTAGATTTGACTGGCATTTTACCAGAGAAACATGGTTTGATAGGGTAACATGGGATGATCAAAAGGTACAGAAAGTCTAGGGAGTTAAGTCTCCAGCCTGACCCAGGAAGTAGCCTATTTAACAGTGCTGTCCAGCTGCAGCTGCCTACTTGTGGGCTTTATAGAGGACTCAGGACTGCTGGAGATCGAGGCCAAGAATACTTTTCAGAGTTGAGCAAGATTTAAGACTTCTAAAAACTAAGAACGTCCAAGAGGACACAGGTCATGACAGAACTTATTCCTAGAAGAGCCTAAGCTTTGCCACTGGCACCAGTGGAGTCTGTTCCCACAATAATGGCCCCTTCGCTGGCTCCTGTCTCACAGACCCTCCAAAAGCCCTTCAATGAAACTAACAAGCTAGTGAAGCCTTGTCACCTCTGCACACAGGTAAGAGCTATAGTGGCCAGGTGACCCCCCCCCCCGCTCCCTGCCCCAATCCTTTGCTTTCTCATGTTCCCAGCCAACCTCAGAGCCCCTGGATACAGCAAAGGCAAAGAAACCAGGGAAGTATAAGCATTTAGTTCAGCGGAAAGGTGAGCGCTGGAGCTGATGAAAATAATTTGCCTTTTTATTTCCCTTCTGTGTTAACTCAAGTGATCTGTTCTGCACTGAGTCAAGCAAGCCACTTTAAAACTGGTGGCACAACTCATTTGGGACTTGGAGACTGCTTTTATCCAGAACCTGTTAAGAGAAAGCAGAAGGTTTAAATTATTAATAATACATAGAAATATACAAGTAGCGTGCCTTTAAAAAAGGCTGTTCAAAATTACATTTTAGTTTGTTACATTATTATGGAACTTTAAACAACACTAAAGCAAGGATCAGTTTTAATGTTAAGTCAGGAGGCATGAATTTTAAAATGCTGAACACTGTCCTACAGCAATCAGGAAGAAGGCAATAAGATAATCCAATTTAAGGTCAATACAGATTGAAAGCAAGACAAGTGATGGTTTGGCTTTATATGATCTTTATATATGATTTTAACTTTATATGATCTTTATGGAAGTGGCAGTGGTGTGACTTAAGTGAAAATATGCTGAAGTGAAGCTGACCTGCACGAACAGCTCAGAGCTTTATCTACCTTTCCCCAAACTTGGCCCTTTGGATTCCATCTCCTCATAGTGCTGAGAACTCAAGTAAAGGCTCAGCCTTTTTAGGTGAATGGTTACTGAGTAGCATCTCAGAAAGATTTGAGTTTTACTAGGCCTGAGGAAGGAAAATAAAGGCCTTGGCTTTTCAAAATCACCCTGGTTCCTAATAAGCAATGGGGCAGGGGGCATCTGTTAAAGGAACTACTGAGATTTGAAAGCCTGTGGTCATTATTTTGATTGACAGAGCTAAAATAAACCACTCAGTAGTGCTTCTTGTGAGCTCACATAATCACATTTGAAGGAAGTTATTTCAGGACTCCAAGAGAAGCTTAGATTTCTTTATAATCTATAATATTTTACATATTTCATTAATAAAATAAAAAGCACTTCTAATTTGACAAATAGGTAAATTTAGCTTTACAAGTTAATGTATTTTTGCAATTTCATGCCATTCCAAAGGGAAAGACTGAATTTAGAACAGCTGCATTATCTTCTAGTAAAAATTTAGTAGCCGTCAGGCAGGTGTGCAGAGTGCCTCTACCTCCAGAGATGAAGGGCATTACATAAAGCATGTGTTCTAATCAGAAAAATTAGATGTATTTTATTGAATTAAGAATTCACTTAGGAGGGAACATAGGGAATATTAATAACATCAACCTAGGCCAAAGATGGACCAATGTATCCCAAAATCAAAGAACAAGGTCAATGCCATAATGTAACTATCCAAATTCAGGGGCTGGCATACACTTGCAGATACATAAAATAGAGCCTGATCCCCCCCTTCATGATTTGCATATGTGTTGCTCAGATAAAAGTGCCTACTCAATAATCCCTGTGAATATATAAACCCCCAACAAAAAACTGTAATTTTGAAAAAAATAATTGACTATTTTTATGTAGAGGTGGTGGTCTTCATGGAGCAAAAAATAAATTAAAAGGTAGTAATTTGTTAGTTTTTATACAATATGGCAATTATCCTCATCTGTAGAAGGGTGAGCTGAGAAAGCTCTCTAAGTTTTATGGCAATCTAGATCAAATACACTAAAAAATTAGTTAACCCCTTCATTAAGATTCCAGGCACCCCACGCCCACTTTGAAGAGGTTCACAGTCCCACGTACTAGAAAGAAGCAAGATGCATTACCAGTGGTTTAGAACTGTGTAAGCTGTAGCCATTTGAGGGCTGCCGAATTAATTTGTGGGTAGAGATCGACATTTTTTTTAATCAACAGACTGCTATATCCCCAATTATAAATACATTAGCATTTTGGCTTGTGCATTACTCTTTTGAGTTTGACCAGCAGGAATCAATTCACCAAAATCTTCAAAGCCAAGAAGCAGGCCTTGGACTTGTGGTGACTCAATTCACAGTCTGGAAATTCTGTGTGGCCGAAAGTTCCTACTTCTGCTATTGCTGCTTCTCAAGGAAATTTTCTGTACACACAACAAACTAGACATGGTACTCTCTGGAAAGGGATAAGGTACTTAGTTTTCATCTTGTTGCTTTATTCAGTTTGCTCCAAGGGCAAAATCAATAGTGGTAGGGATCGGATCACAAACATTATTTTGATTGGCCTCACAAGCCTGATCAGTAAAACCTGAAAAACAGAAAATGTTACACAAGTTGCAAAGAAAGCACTCTTGGAGTTCACCGACATGATAGCAAGTGGAAGGAATATAAATGCAACAGGTGTTAACATTTAGAACAGTACTTGTAACCTGCTCGTTTCTAGACAATTCTGGGACCCTTGTTGCAAGCCCTTCTGATTTTCTTTGACATGAAATATGACTTTACAAAATTCTTCCCTAGACCTTACTCTTGCTGTACTTGAGTGGTTCCTATTCCTACGGCGCTGGCATATGCTGTCAGGATTTCCACTATCTGTTTAGTTTCTAGGGTCATTCGGGCTTCCTTCAGCCAGTCCTGTGCCACTCGTCTGGACTCCCCTTTCAGCTGATTGACAAACTTTGCTGCCAGCTCCAGATCACCATGCTCAATACAATAGGAGGCGTACGACAATAATTTAAATGTGTTTATATCCTCAGGGGAGAGCTCCTCTGGTGGCTTCAGTTGCTGAGCTGGGAATAGAAGCAGGGACTGCAAGTAGGAGAGGAAGTACTGGTACAAGCTATTCCTGGTTTCATCGATCATTGCTACCCTTCGGGCCAGTTTTTGGACCACATAGAAACGGGCTCTAAGGGTCTCTTCACTGTATACCCCACGGGTCAGGGACTCTGGAGGGATGGCTGCAGTTAAAGCTTGGGTAAATTCATTATCAGAACAGTTGACTCTGATGGCCTCAACTGCACTACCCAGTGGAACAGTAGGCATATCTGCAGATGAGGTCTTCATGCTGTACTTTAATGCCTCCACCGAAAGCCACAGTTGGTGGGCTTTTCGGGCTTCCTCTTCAGCAACTGCATGACCTACAAAGAAAAAAGGCAAAGAAAACCATTTTTCTCTGCACCTGACTACTTACATCCACAGAACTAATGCACATTCAACAAGTTAAACCCACATACGTGGAAGATAGGGCCAGAGAAAGAACCTCTTACAACCCCACCCCACCACTTTAATTTCTAGTGTGTTCTTTCCTAGCTGTCCTCTTCATACGAGGCAGTAAGGCATGACACAATTTGATGAGGACTTATTTTTACTGAAGTCATGGAGAAAACTGGGAGGATGCATATGCACAAGCACAACTAAGTTTCTTTTCCCTCTTCCTGTGACACCCAGGACAATGCAAGGTCAAATAGTACACAGAAGTCATTAACATCTGCATGGTATCTAATCCAGATATTTTTATCTTTAGTAGTTGAGAAAGAAACATGTTATTTACATTAGGATAAGACTTATGCTAGAGCCATCAGAAATTTCCTACAAAGACATGGGAAACTTCAAAGGATGATCTTGAAATTCTGTGAGTACTCAGTTTATTTTTATAATTTATATGATAAAAAAGGATTCCATAACATCCCAAAGAAACCCATTTTATCAACACCTTCATTGTCGAGACATTTCTTTTTCAATGTGGCACACGGAGGCCTCAGTATAACTACTGTTCATTTAGTGGGTGGGTTCAGCAAATCACTAGCTCTGGATAACCCTCCAGAGCCTCTGGAGGGCCAGTATGGGGCCACATTGACCATTCCCTCCATCCAGGGCTCACAAGACATAGCCAAAGTGTGTTGTGGGGTAAACTGCCTTGTAAATAGTGATCTCACGTTTGTCAAATACGGCTGTAGTCCCCAACCCCCGGACTGTTAGGGACCAGGCTGCAGAGCTCTGTCACCCCTCCCCTACCCCAATCCATGGAAAAATTGTCTTCCATGAAATTTAGGAACCAGGGTGCCACAGAACAGGAGGTAAGAAGTGGGAGAGCGAAGCTTCATTTGTATTTACAGCTGCTCCCCATCACTCACGTCACTGCCTGAGCTCTGCCTCACCCCCCAACCCCTCCAAACCATCCATGGAAAAATTCTCTTCCATGAAACCAGTCCCTGGTGCCAAAAAGGTTGGGAACTGCTGAATAAGATACAAAATTTCAGGTTATTTAGATTTAATTTTAGATTATTTTTTAAATTTCCTTTCATAACTCTCTATGTTCTAAACTGGGATCAATTTTTCAAAAAATAAAATTTAGTAGAGTGACTTTAGTATATTTATGCCCTAACATCAATGCACGTACCCCATTATCCTTGTATAATTATCCTAGTAAGCTTTATTCAATAAACAAGATAACATAGATTATGCTCACTCTGAACAGCCTGTTCAATTCCTCTCAGCCTGGCATAGGCAGTGTTTATATCCAGAGTAAAGTTGTCAACTTGCTCTTGACTGAGACGACGAAACTGTAACTCTTGTTCAGAGAGTTTCTCAGCCAGGTCCTGAAATAAAACATAAATAGTTTTGAAAAAGTGATGCTACCTCAATGCAAGTCACTTAACTGAATACTAATCTTCCAGCAACTCCTATCTCCTGAAGCAAAGAGGGCCATTAAAATCTCAAAATAGTTGTCATGAAAACTCCTACATTATGTGTAAGGTTTCAAAATTTTTCTGACTTGTACTTGATGTATAATATTCTCTACAAATTTACTGATGGGACCTAACATTAGAGGAAAAGACCAAAAGAAGAGAGTAGGCTATTCAAGTCAGAAATAATCTGTCAACTTAAGGCAGTAAATTAACCACACTGAAAACCTAAAAAAGAATTAAATTATATTCCATATCTTCTATTTAAGAGCTTATACATTCATTTTTCTCAGAAAAATATCCATCAAATAGAATTTCAAATACCTTTTCATGTTGGCATAAATTTCAATTTTCTGGAAATTCTCTTTATTTAGAAAAACTCATTCCCGTTTTGCAAAACAAATAAGTTAATATTATTATAAATGGTTTCCTGAGTAGACACTAGTTATGGTTAAAGGTATCCTGATAATTTTCTATGATTTCAAAACTTAACTTCTCTTGAAGTTTCTTCAGTTATAAAATCTGAGCACTACCATATATCTACAGGACTTTGTGGAGACAAAGTAGGACATTACATGTGTCAAGTATTACTGTCTGCAATCCTGAAATCCCCTTTATCAACCCTCCTTAAAACTTTGAAGACGCTGAATAACTAGAATACATATATATATATGAAACTCACATCTGGTCATAAAC
Source organism: Varecia variegata (assembly GCA_028533085.1). Taxonomy (NCBI): domain Eukaryota; kingdom Metazoa; phylum Chordata; class Mammalia; order Primates; family Lemuridae; genus Varecia; species Varecia variegata. Next base: position 60,399,355 of record CM052437.1, read on the forward strand.
ACATAGGTACACCATTATGTAAAAAGGAGTAGTTTTGCAGCTATAAAAAAGTCCCACTCCACCAAGATTAGGTAACATTTGAAATCTTTCCCCATTCTTCAACATCTTCAGAATACATTAAAAGGAATGGAGAGCCTGTTAATAATGTAAGGGTAGGGAGAGATTAAAGGGGAGTTCATCCTTTACAACAGGTCCTCACCTGCTCAAATTCACACTTCAGTTCCTGTTCTTGTACCCTAAGGACATCTCGTAAGTGATCAGTATGGGCAGCTGCCTGCCGGCGAAGCTGGGTTCTCATTTCATTCTCCATGGCATCTCTGACTTCCTCTACCTGTGATAGCAAACACAACAATGATTAGTTCTCAATTCTCCACATATTATTCTAGGAAAACTAAAGACTGTTATCAACAACAATAATAGCAGCTTCCATATCCTGAATCCTTACAATGTGCCAGGTATGTGTACCCATCCTTCACTTCTACTTAAATGAATCAGAAAGCTGAACACTGGAAGGCAACTCAAACAAGGTTACACAGCTGTGGCAAAAATCAGATTCCAAACAGCAGTCTCTGGCTCCGAAACTTGTATTTTCTCCACATCATCAGGCTGCCTCCTACATAAAACATACACAGCCATTTCCTGAATCACACATTACCCTGAGAAGTAACTAAATCCAGAATAGGGAAAAAAATAACTATTAGCACGTAGACTTGGGATCAAACGTAGCTTCATCTGTGTGACTCTGGGGAAATTATGTATCTTCTCAAGTCTCTATTTTCTCATCTGTGAATAATAAATAACGCCTACTTCAAAGAATCATTAAGAAAATTAGTAAGTGTCTGTTTGTTATTGAACATAATCTCTTCTAAACAAAGAAAACCGCTTATTTTTAACATGAATTTAAATTCAACATGGGCCAACCAAATCAAACCAAAATTATATCTTGCCTAACAATTAGCCATGGGTCATATCACAAATTACTGAACAATGATTATCTGAAATTCAAAACTTAATTTTTCTCAGAAACAATATAATGACTCAATGAATCCATTCAGTCTATGCATAAATATTTATAAAGTGTCAGCCCTGTGCCAGGTAGTGCCCACTAAATGTATGGATGCAACCGTGCTCAAGGCAGAAAAATTTCTTGCTCTCACACTGTGTACATTTCAATGGAGCAAGCAGACAGTAAACAAGTAAACGAAAAGAACACCTCAGATTCTGATACTTGTTTCTAAGTATGAATTTGAGCAGGTGAGGACCTATTGTAAAGCATCAACTTCCCTTCAACCTCTTTTTTACTACATTACATTTAAAATAAATAGGGCAGGCTTGGTGCGGTGGCTCACGCCTGTAATCCTAGCACTCTGGGAGGCTGAGGTGGGAGGATCACTTGAGGTCAGGAGTTTGAGACCAGCCTCAGCAAGGAGACCCCATCTCTGCTAAAAATAGAAAAACTCAGCCAGGCGTGGTATTGCACACCTATAGTCCCAGCTACTCAGGAGGCTGAGGCAGGAGGATCGCTTGAGTCTAGGAGTTGGAGGTTGCAGTGAACTAGGATGGTACCACTGCACTCTAGCCAGAGTGACAGAGCAAGCCTCTTGTCTACAAAAAAAAAAAAAAAAATACAGGGCAATGTGACAGAGAGTAACACAGAGGCTCTACTTTAGATTGAAGGTATAGGAAAGGCCCTGCTGAGAACGTAGCATCGAAGCTCAGAAAGTGTAGGGTTTAAAGAGAGAAGACAGAACAATGTACCAGGCAGAGCAAGCACAAAGGGTGGAAGATGCAGTCAAGGCACAGAAAAAAATACCAGGGTGCTTGAAGCAATGAAATGAAGGGGAGCCTGGCTCACACCAGGCAGAGATTAAGAGGCTTTTTGGTATTGGGTAAGAATTTGGATTTTATATTAAAAGAAGTCAATGGAGGATTTCCAGCAGTGTAGTATCTGATTAGACTGTGTTTTATAAGGACCACTGCCTGTGTAAACAGACATGGAAAGAAGGGTATGCAGACAGGGAAATATGTTGAGATGATAGCTTAGACTAAGGTGTTGGTAATGGAGAAAGAAAAGTACACAGATTTGGGATTTATTTTGGATGCAGAACTGGTAGATCTATTGGTGGACTGGATGTGAAAGTTGATGGAGGACAACCAAGCACGTTTCTGGCTTGAACAACTGAGTAAATGGTGGTTTATTTAGAAAAAAAAGTTGAGTGTCTGGAAGACAGGTTGGAGAGAATTAAGAAATTTTTTTTGAACATACTGAAAATGAAATGACTACTGAAAATCCAGCTGGAGATATCAAGTAGATACGAACATGAGGCCAAAGCAGAGGTCAGAGCTGGAGATAAATCAGATATAGATGGTATTTAAACTTCAAAGTCACAGGACTAGATAAGAGCACTTAGAGACAGTTTAGATGGAGAAAAGGTTTTAGAACCAATGTCAGGCATGCCAGTATTTGAGAGGCTAAGCAGAGAGGGAGGCTAAGGAGTGGCCAGCAAGATGAGAGAAAGGCCAGAAAAGTATGGTGTCTGGTAGCCTAGGGAAAAAAGAGCTTCCACCAGGAAGAAGTGGTAAACTGTGCTGCTGAAAAGACACAAAGGTGGGATGAGTAGCTGGGTTCCCAAATCAGCCCATGGACACATATTTAATACATCCTGTGCCCAGAGAGAGGGCTAAAGAAGCTATTTCATCCATTTTTAACCACCAACCACATAACAACACTGGCAGAGAAAAATATACTCAGAATCCAACAAAGATTCTTTGATGAACTAGATAATGCTGGATACCAGTATCTTATTACTTTCTTATACTTCTGCATCTGCTCAACATAAAGGAACTCTGCTAGATCAGTCTTTCACTAAAAGTTCTGACTAGGAGAACGAGAGCCTAAACTTTACTCTAAAGGTGGGTTGGCATGACTTACAGGCAGTATTTTAAAGTCAATGACTGTCAATATGATCTCCAGAAGTAGACAATCAAATCAGATTAACTTTAAACATTAGGCAACAATTTTCATTTCTTCTACCTTTCTGTCTTGTTCAGCCTGTATTTCACTTCTGTGATGTTCTAATGCTTTTGCCACTGCAGAATCAAATGCCCGCTTTTCTTCCAGCTTTTGTTTTTCCAAGGCTAATGTGATATGTTGCTTCTCTGTGGCCTTCTGTTCTGCTAGCTCTCTGTTTAGCTGATCAATGCGGCGATGTGCATGAGCAATCAGGGAGTTCAGATCATCAGTAGAGAGCTTGTCAGCTAAACAGAAAACCACATTAAAAAGTTAATGATTTCACCAAAATTATGCATCACTATGAGGTAATTTGCTTCAAGTCATTATAATTTAACAGCTGTAAAAAAAAAAAAAGCAAAAAGTAGCTAACATGAAGAGATTTTGATTCTCCAATTCAATCAGAAGTTAGTATTCAGTGTCCAACAACTAAGATATTTTCAATCCCAAGCAATGTAATTTAGGTAAGCCTTCAGGTAATTAGTTCTTTTTTAGGAATCCCCTTCAAATCTGAACCAATTATAAACTGGCTTTCTAATTTACTATATGTTTGCCTCTAAAGACAAAGTTTACATATACAATCACTTCTATATTTTCTTTGATGCATAACTTTGATTAGTCATAACAGGCATACAATTAAAGACTCCTCTGCTAAAACTCAAAAGCAAATTCAAATTCTCTTATACTTTTCCTTAATAAGAGTTTTTGTTCCTTTTCTTAAACACACATTATCTAGGATAGTGATCTGTAATCAGAGCTATCCATCATAATCAGAGAGCTTTTTAAAATACTTATGTCCAAAGATTCTCATTTAGGCTTAAACCCATGTATTTTTTTTTTTAAATCTCACACTCCAAAAATGTTCCAAACATACACCATAGGTTAAGAATCATGGCTCAAAGAGCAAAATATAGAATGTGGAAAATTCTATATGATGACTCAATTCCTCAATAAATAAATTGAAAAGCAAAAAACAAAGAGGGGTAAGAGATTTCTTGACCAAATTCAACCTGTGGAACATCTATGGATAGTGATTCAAATAAAACAACTGTTAAAAACTCATGAAACGATAGGGGATATTTCAACACTGAATGGACTCTAAGGAATTGTTTGTTAAGTTTTAGGTGTGATAATGGTATAGTGAATATGTTTTTAAAACATACTGAAAGTATTTATAAGTAAAAGGATATGATTATTTGGGGTCTGCTTCTATATAAGCTAAGGAAGGTAGAAATAGATAAGATTAAAAAGGCCCATAACTGTTGAAGTTGGGTAATAGGTTTTCTTCCTGTTTTTTTTTTTTTTTTTTAAGAAAGAGGGTCTCACTCTGTAACCCAGGCTGGATTACAGTGCCACAATCATAGGTCACTTGCAACCTTGCACTCCTAGGCTCCGACGATCCTCCGGAGCCTCCCAAGTAGCTGGGACTAAAATTTTTTGTAGAGCCAGGGTTTCACTATGTTGCCCAGGCTGATCTCAAACTCCTGGCCTCAAGCAATACCCCTGCCTCGGTTTCCCAAAGTGCTAGGATTACAAGCATGAGCCAGCACGCCCAGCCTTTCCTACTTTGTAAATGTTTGAAATTCTCCAAAGTTAAAAAAAATCCATATTATACACACCCCTCACATCTATAGGATTCTAATCATTTGATGAAACATGTTAGTTCATGAGATCACATGGATGCCAAAAGTATCAAATTAAGATTTATGAGTTAGAATTGTGGGATATAATTCTATCTTATATTATTTACATGGTTTAGTGTAAGAATCATAGGCACAACAAAAAGGCTTCAGTCTTTTAAGACTTAAAACAAAACCCTTTAAACATAAAATATACATAGTTACTCACCTAGGTCAGAAACACCTACAAAGGAAACAGAACAACAGTTTGAAAAACAGAATGTACTACTTCAGTTACTGATCATTAAATCGGAACATCCAAAAGGAAACCAGAAGGAACCAGAAACTAGTACCAGGAAAAGCTTATTTTAATATTGGAGAGCAAAATAATAGCAATTATTTCCTAAAATTTAAAAGGATTATAAAACAATCAAGGAAATTCTAAAATTTTAGAAAACAAGAGAATCATTGATATCAAAAGTAGTTTTGGTTTTAAGGAACTTATCACTGTTTCAACAAAGTAATCAACTTAGGTCTTTCATTAAAACTATAATTTTCTTTCATCCTCTTCCATCTGTATTAGTTCATAAACTATTTTGCTAAGTCACAGTCCTGACTGACTGTTCTCAGTCCTAGGCCTCTCCTAATATTTTAAATACTTAATAAATTAATTTTTTTCTTTGGAAATTTTCAAATAATGAACTCACATTAAATTTACATTTAACCTGTGCTAATTAAACTAAGAACTACGACTGCCTAATTTGAGGGTAAGAAAGAAAAAAATAACATTCTGGATAGTTTGAATGATACTCCCCACCATGATCACAAATACCAGAGTGTGAACATTTGACAGGTGAGGGGACTCACAGCCAGTCTCAGCTACTGCTTCTCAATTCATAAAGAAGTCCTTGGCTATACACTGTCTTGAGCTTTTTAATGACCCTTGGATTTAACAAGTTCAAAGACATGTATTTTTCATCCAAAAGGGCTCTAAAATTCAAATGTTTCATCTGGAGTCCAATCAAAGAAACAAGGATCTGTCCCAAAATGTTACAGCAAAGACAGGCAAAGTTGGACAAGGTGAGAGACATTAAGTCAGTGTCAACATGGCACATAAATATGGCTATATGTACTATATAGTCTATAAGCAATAAAGGAACATGCACTGGGAATACTGACAATCCACAACTTCCACCTCATTCTCCAAACCTGGCAACACCCTGGGTTCCACCTTCCCAATGGCTCCCCACCTCCTTCCCCCACAGAAGTATCTACTCTCTCAATTTGGCATTTGTTCTGTGAAGAGGGACTTGTGTGAATTTAAAAAATAATAAATTTTTATGCCTGCACACTTTTCATTCCTGTGCACTTTTTTATACTTGACACATGCATCTTAAACAATATATGGTTTTGTTTTGCATGTTCTTAAACTTCATATAAGTGGTATCCTATTCTGTGTGGTGTTCTGTAACTTTTTGTTTTTCTTAACACTTACGTGTGAGAGCTACCATTGTAGTTCATTCATTTGCACTGCCGTATGTGAGAGACATTTAACTGTTTCCAATATTTCTGCTCTTACAAACAGTGCTGCAGCACACATTTTTACATGAGTCTCCTTGAGTACCTGTGAGAAGTCTTAAGCACATACCTAGGAGTTGAATGTTGGATCAGGGCGTATATACTTCAACTTCATCAGGTATTGTAAGTTATAATTCAACAAACCAATTGCTAAACAACTGCTTCCTAGTGTCTTTCCTATTCTTCATTTAAAGTGCCCCTGGCACACGCACTAGGTGGCCCATAATCACTTCATCCTCAGATTACTCCAGTGGCTTTTAACCAGCTTCTTTGCCCTTACGCACTCCCCTCCCTACATCTTTTCCTCATTACAATCACATCACTCCTCTTCTCAAAAAGCCAAAAGAGAGTCCATGCTGCTGATACAAATCAGGCAGAGAACAGTGAGGCTAGTGGGTAAGAATGAAATCCTGGCTCTACCCCAATCTTGGGCAAATTCCTTAATTTCTCTGTACCTCAGTTTTCTTATCTATAAAATGGGGATAATAACAACACTTACCTCATAAGGCTGTTGTGAACTTTAAATAAGTTAATACATGTGAAGCACTTGGAACACAGTGCCAGGCACAAAATAATGTTTAATAACATTAGCTATTATTATATGTTTGGCACCTTGCTCAGCTATAGAGAACACAGAAAGAGTATTGGATGTAATGAATATCGCCAGTACATACACAGTCTAGGGAAATAAGAATAATAAGAGCAAAATAACACATAACACAAATCAGTACTAACAAATTTCATAGGTCTTAAGTGCATTCTGATTTCAGAGGGTGAGGACATCTACTGAGGGCTGGGGTAATGCTGGAATAATTACTATCTCCAGAAGTACACAAGAGATCTGTAATACTGGTTGACCCTGCGGAGGAAAATCACGTGGCTGTGGACAGGTGGAAGAAAAACTTCACCAAATGCCACCTGCACCTTTCAAATTTTGTATCATATGAATGTATACTTTATTTAAAAGATTAATAAAAATTTAAATGAAGGTTGCTCAAAAAATAATTCAGAGATTGTACTGCAAGGGACTTTCACTTTCTCAACCCTGGCACTACTGACATTCTGAGCCAGATAATCCTTTGCTGTGAGGGGCTGCCCTGTATACTATAGGATATTTAGGAGCATCTCTGGCCTCCACCCACTACATAATAGTAGCACTCTCCAGTTGTGGCAAACAAAAATGTCTCCAATTATTGCCAAATGTCCTCTGGGGTGGGCACAAATGCCCTGGGTTGAGAACTACTGCTTTAACATTTTCATGTTTTACAATAGGTACTTTAGGCAAAAAGAAGAGAAAAAAAGTTAAAAACTTCAGAGTTGGCTTGGAAAACATCATAGGATTTAGCCTACTGGGAAGACCAAAGACAGAATGCAAATTCTTAGGGTTGATACTCATAACTAATTCTCCACAGGCAAAATATGCCCCATCCTTTCAACCTTACTTTGGCCAACCTAGACTCCCTACTATCTATCAGTGTCATGTTTATGCTAAGGAGCTTACATCTAATGGAAAGAGAGAACACACACAAACCAATGAATAAGACTTTCAAGAAGATAGAATAAGGTAATATGGTAGAGTACTTGTGGAGGAGGGTGGTCAGGGAAAGTCTCTTAGATGGTTACAACTGGTTTAGCTGTAATCTAAATTCTGACGAGAAAAATGATGCAGATGTGGCTCGTTTATCCTGCTCAAGGATAAACTGTCCACAATGCTCTCTTTGCTAGCTAGTAGATATTCAGTTTAAACAACAATGTGCAACAAGATTCACTGTTCTCAGAGTGAACTTTGTGTTTCTCTACTTTATCCTCTCTCTCACAAATCCTACTTTTTTGATAATAGTCTTAACTGATATCTCCCTTTTGAGTTAATTGCAATCAAAAAACTAAACATCTGGCCAGGCGCGGTGGCTCACGCCTGTAATCCTAGCACTCTGTGTAATGAGGCTGAGGCGGGTGGATCGCTCAAGGTCAGGAGTTCGAGACCAGCCTGAGCAAGAGCGAGACCCTGTCTCTACTAAAAATAGAAAGAAATTACCTGGCCAACTAAAAATATATATAGAAAAAAAAATTAGCCGGGCATGGTGGCGCATGCCTGTAGTCCCAGCTACTCGGGAGGCTGAGGCAGTAGGATCGCTTAAGCCCAGGAGTTTGAGGTTGCTGTGAGCTGGGCTGACGCCACGGCACTCACTCTAGCCTGGGCAACAAAGCGAGACTCTGTCTCAAAAAAAAAAAAAAAACTAAACATCTGAGTTATTTTTTCATAGCCTTAACTCCACTTCTTGCCTTTAAATTTCCCTAGTTGGTCATTACACAAATAAAATTCCTGCATTGGTCTTTATTACCTTAGCTCCTTAGACCAGTCATGGTTCTATGATGCAACCCTGACACCTTCAGCCCAGAGAGACCTATAACATGAGAAGTTTGGTTTCTAAGATGCTGGCATTGAAATAATATTTTAATTTTGCTGAGACTGCTCATCTCTGTGATTCTTAGTATTTTCACAGTACTTCAGAGAAATGTAACTATACTCTTAGTATTTTTCATAGAACTTCAGAGAAATGTAACTACTTCCTGCAGTTACACTGTATAACTCCTTCACTGTCCAAATTCTCTACAGTCTGAGCTTTTGTAAATGGATAGCCAAAAGGCCAATTCCCTTCTCACGGCAGGGTCCCTAGGTGAATTCTCAACAGTGTTGCGTTGTCACAAAGCAATCATAAGGAGTGCCTTAAATAATTCATTACAAATACTTTTAAAGTATCAAGAGTTTTAAATAATTTTACATACACCACAAATATATAAAATATTTTCATGGAGTCAATGTTGTAATGCCACTCTCACTCACTTAGATTCCAAACTATTTTTTTGAGCAACAGAGATCAGAATGGAATCACGGAATATAAAATTAAACAATGATTGGAACCTGTGTTCACCATGGCTAAAACATGGGAGTATTGTCACAGGTGTGTCATCTGTCATGACTGTGGCTAAAAGGAAATGCCAAAACAACGTGCCATATACCAAAAGAGATATGGATGCCAGAGGGATTTGGACTAGATGAATGGAGCTGAAGCAAGTTTACATTAGTTGATTGTTAAAAAAAAAAAAAAAAAAATGCCATTACTTCACAGTTGTACTTACTCATCCCTTTCCATCCAGGAAGGACTTCTGGAGTAATACTGTCTAGTTCTCGTTTAAAGTCATCCCTGGCTTGGACCACCAGCTCATGATACTGAGATACAACCTTAGCCTCAGACTGAGCTGCCTGGACCTGTGCAAATATAAAGAGTGTATCGTAAAACTAAACAAAAAGTAGCATAACCATTCCAAGAAACAGAAGTAATACTCCTTCCTTTATTTATGTTTGGTTGGGAATGTGTAAAAAATATATACATAGAAATCTGAAGCTCAGAAAAGGAACATAAGCCTTGTCTTTGTTTCCTTCTAATTCCTATTCAAATGCCAGGGACAGGCCCTTTCCCATCCTACTGCATCCCTTTCCCTCTTTCTCTGGGTCATAGGAAATTACCCACACGGGTCACACAAGTACAGACAAAAGATCTGCTACAAAATGGAAATTTTCATAAGTGACAATAACCATGACCAAAAATGTCACCTACTATAGAAAGTGTCAACAATTCTGAACAACCTACTTGATGTGTGAGGCTAGTTTTTAAAAATAGTAACAGCTAATATTCTTTGCAGGAGAAAAGGAAGAGAGATGGCAGAATTCTTAAAATTCTTTGACTAAAGGCTTATATAAAACATCGTAAAAGACCTAAGAAACGTACCTTTTTGACCACATTATCCAGATCAACTATCATGTTGTGAAGTTTCCCCTCTGCAGCAGTTATATGAGGTTTAGCCCCAGCAACCTCTTTTTTCTTTGCATTTTCAATCACATTTTTCATCTTCTCTAACTCTTCTCTGGAAACCAACAAAACAAAACAAAGATTTAGTATAATTCCTCATCAACTTTATTAAAGAGTTTTGAAGTCTGTACAGTACACAATTGTTAAGTCAATGACTGAAACATAATTTGAAAAAAATTACTCAATGCTTTTTTGTAGCCAATAGATGGAGAAACTTGCAGCTCTTGCAAGGATTAGGCTGACTCCCCTGCCAAGGAGAGGAAGGGCAGGCAAAGGCACAGGAGAAGGCCAAAGACCTCACTAAGCAAATAATGAGCCTTGGGGACTCCACAATTCAGAATGTTTCATACGGCAGACAGACTGTGGTCTATCCACCACAAAACACAGAACTCAAAGAACCCTGGCACATAATCTAGTAATGCAAGCATAATGCCTTAAATTTCCTAAAAGATATGTTGGTTTTATTAGAAGACATCTCTTGCTCTATCAATAGTAAATATTTTCTTTAAGAAGTCAGCAAAAGTTTGAATGACAAATAACTATTCCACCCTGATGAGAATCTTTAGTCAAATGTAGGTTTCCATCACCAGAGGTTGATCTTATACTTGGGTTTGCTTGCTTGATCCTAGTTTTAGCCAAATTCCAGAAATCAAGGTCAAAGTGGCATAAAACTAGACCTACTATTAATATGATACACTTACTACTTTGATAGTTAAGGCAAACAGACTTATGACATACTTTCTAAATTCAGATAAAACTGCCCAAACCATCTCAGCAAAATCTTGAAATTATAACAGAATCGCAGTAAATCTATAGAGATACATCACCTAAGCGATGATCCCAAGTAAAACTGATTTTTATGTAAGATCCTTTATATAAGTTTCTGCCGAATTTATTTTTGCTTAATTACATTTTATTCCCTCTTTTTATACCTTTGTGTTCCTGATGCCAATTCACATCAAACACAGGTGGAAAAGGGAGAGATGGGTTTCTCTACCTCCTCTTTACTCCACACAGACAGTACAAAGAAAACCCAGCCCCAAGAAAACCACCAGGAGGCCCTAATTACTTGTTAAAGTCCATGAGTAATTACTTGGCTTTGAGAAGGGCATCGGCAGCTTCGTCTACTGCCTTCCTGCGTTCCTTCAATGCACCCTCCACTGTGCGCCACTGAGCAGACTTCTTCTCACCTGCAATCTAAACAAAAAATTTTAATTATATAAACATAATAATTGCTATTACTGCCATAGTATAGGCCAACAAGATTAAATACAGAAATGTGTCATTAAATTCAAAGGGAAAAATTTTTTTTTGAGATAGGGTTTCTCTTTGTTGCCTGGGTAGAGTGCAGTGGTGTCATCACAGCTCACTGTAACCTCAAACGCCTGGGCTCAGGGGGATCATCTCACAACCCGAAATTCGAGATGGGAGTACAGGTACACATTACCAGACCTGGCTAATATTTCTATTTTCTATAAGGATGAGGTCTCGCTGTGTTGCTCAGGCTGGTCTCAAACTCCTGGCCTCAAGCGATCCTCTCTCCTCCCAAAGTGCGGATTACAAGTGTGAGCCATTATACTAGCTAAAGGTAAAAAATTTATATACACTATTTCTCCAGAGTAGGAACTATTAAACTAAGGTTCATGGGTTTGGCACAAAGAAGTCCATGCACTATCTCCCATCAACTGACATTCCACAAAATAGAAAAAAAAAATTTGTGTCTAATGTATATAAGCATTTTCTAAGGAGAGATTTTTTCAGTTAGATTCTCAAAAGGGCATATAAACTGAAAAGATAAAGAACAATAGGCTTTCATGAATTGCCTGTTGATTAAATCATTCTTCAATAAAGTACTGATACTTAAAATTTTCTTAATTGTAGGTCTGACTACCAAAATCAGAGTTTAAGGATAAGCTGAAAGCTTACACATTTGTAGTAACATTATTCCTCCAAAACTTCATTTTAAAAAATGATCCTTCCTAATTTGTTAGGTATAAATTGACTACTGTCAAAAACATCCCTTGAGGCAATTTTATGGTATGTGAATTGTATATTCTAAAAAAAAAGTTTCCCTTAAAAATGAGAATAGGACCTGTTAGGTCCAACATATTTTTTTCTCTAACTATGGAATGTCACTTCTTTGAGCAGAGCTGGCTCATATTTAAGGGACATAAATACCAAAAAAAACCCCTTTCTAACACTATAATCACTGAGCACAACAAGACATTCACACTATGAGGGGTACAAGGGAACCCAGAACACTGAGGGCTTCCATCCTCCCCTCATTCTGCATCATATACATGAGGAGCAAAATGTTACTGGGAACTGTCCAAACTACTTAAAATTAGTTTAAAATTAACTATTTTAAATGATGTTTTTCTCTTTTTCCAAATGCATATAGTTTAAAATGAATGTGTTATGTGTACTATGAAGAAAAACCACCTTATTATATCTTTAAAGGACACTATGCTGGAACCGTGGAGATGAACAGGATAATACTAAATTATTGAAGAATAAGATACTTTTTTACCTAAGAAAAATGACTAAATTGTTTCAGTAATTATGTTTCAAAAAATCCAAACAGGGCTATTGCAGCAGGGGCTGTTGCACACCCAGATGATGACTGTTGTCTCAGTAAGGTGTCTCTGGGCTTGGATGCCCAATTTGTATCTTCCCTTGTTAGAATACAAGCAGTTCTGCCTCTGTAGCCCTAGGCTTGGTACTTTGGGAGGAGGGCCTAGTAAAAATAATGCCCTCTGGTTTGGGTCATGCAGAACTCTCCTCTAGCACCAATTCTGCACACTGTGCCCCCAATGACATCTGATATGGTCTTCATTTTAAAAGTACACCAATTATCAATGGAGAGTTTAAAGAACCAATCCCCTTAAGACAGAGTTAATCATTTTACTGCCACTGGACCACTGCGGCAGTTTAAGGAAGTTTTTCAGAATACCATTTTTGGAATTAGAAGTCTAATGCGCTCTCCATTGTGCCACAGAGTTTCAGAACACCATTTTTAAGTGCTTAAAATGAAACAAAAAAATTACAAAAGAGCCCAACTACACTGAAATAGTCATAATTTTTTTTTTTTAATTTTGTAAAATAGTAACCAAGACCTAGTGGTAGAATTAATAAATACCCTAATTTGGAAGTAGTGATGAATACAAAAATATTTTAAGAGATCTGCAAGTACCATAATGTGATTTGAACATATCTGTGCTTTCTATTGGTGACAAAGTCACAGATACTGCTAACTCTACTACAGTTTGTTGCCAATACTCATAACTGAAGGAAATGGTTTTAAATTTCAATTTGAGGCCAGGTGTGGTGGCTCACGCCTGTAATCCTAGCACTCTGGGAGGCCGAGGCGGGCAGATCATTTGAGCTCAGGAGTTCGAGACCAGCCTGAGCAAGAGCGAGACCCCATCTCTACTAAAAACAATAGAAAGAAATTAGCTGGACAACTAAAAATATATAGAAAAAATTAGATGGGCATGGTGGCGCATGCCTGCAGTCCCAACTACTCAGGAGGCTGAGGCAGGAGGACCACCTGAGCCCAGGAGTTTGAGGTTGCTGTGAGCTAGGCTGACGCCACGGCACTCTAGCCTGGGAAACAGCAAGACTCTGTCTCAAAAAAAAAAAAAAAATTCAGTTTGAGGCTAAGGAAGATAAAGATGTTTCCATCCAAGTTCAATGAACACCTGAATTCTATCCATCAACCTAACTCCAGGTTAAGAACCCCTGCTTTTAGAAGAAATGTTTGGCACTTTTCTTCTATATGTATGTTTCACTTTTTTTATGTTCTATGTAAATTGTTGCAGAATGACAAAGCAAATTAAATTTTATGACATGAGTAATAAAGTTGATGTTTCAGTGAATTCCCACTTTAGCCATCTTGCAAATAAAATACATCAAGAAAGGATGCTGATTTGAGCCATATGAATAGCCTGTCATGTATGATAAATTTTCCAAGACTCCAGTGTATGCTGTTAGAAGAATCTGGTCTCATGTTAAAAGAACTCTTCATAATAAACTCATAACTCAAACTCCCCTATTATCAAGTCAAATCCACTGTTTCCAAATACTGCTTTGAGACAGTAATTTGGTATATATTATAAATTGCATAGGCACTACAGCTTCTTTTACAACAAGAAACAAAAGCTAGAATCCATTTTTAACATTTCAAAACATGTTTATAGGTTTTTCTAATTATTTTGTAACATTAGCTAATACTAATCTTAGTTAACTGCTTCTGTAGGTTGTAAAATCTTGATTGCAATAGATAGTTACACTAATCCACATGTACCACACATTATGTGTTCATTGTTAGAAGGAAATACCCTCTCCTTAAGCCTTCCATCAAAGTAATACCATGGACATTTAAAGCTTCTAATCAATATCCTTCTGAAGGATATTGGTTCATTTGGTTTTGACCCCAAGTCCCTGATATCATGCAACTTCAGCCTTCCTATACCTGTGCAAACAGCATGTTAAATATCCTGTGTGGGTTCCATTTTGCTACTTGAACTCTGATACTAAAATTTTTTTCTTAGACCTCAAATAAAATAGAATTTTCTTTTAAGTTTTCAAAGTCTGTAGTTTCCAGCTATTAACATCTGAGGTCTAATGTAACTCTTTTGTTACGTAGTACATTTGACCGGAATAATGTAAAGTGTGTGTAAATTTTTTAAAAACTACACTGTTACGGTGGCAAAGGAAACTTATTGATCATGCGTGATCCTGATGCTTGAGATTTACAGTTTCCGTATTTACTTTTATTTTACTCTTTAAATGACCAGGTAGTGTGATACATTTTTATGTACTAATTAACAATGTTATTCATTATTTTTATTTTTTAGAGATAGGGTCTCACTCTGTTGCTGAGGCTGGAGTACAACAGCATGATTGTAGCTCACTGTAACCTTGAACTCCTGGGCTCAAACGATCCTCCTGCCTCAGCCTCCTGAGTAGCTGGGACTACAGGTGCATGCCACCATGCCAGGCTCATTTTTCTATTTTTTGTAGAGATGGGGTCTCACTATTGCCCATGCTGATCTTAAACTCCTGGCTTCAAGCAATCCACCCACCTTGGCCTCCCAAAGTTCTGGGATTATAGGCATGAGCCAGAGCACCTGGCCTGAATGTAATTATAAAGGAAATCTACTGAGTCCTAGTATTACACTTTGAAATCAATGTTATTACTTTATTCTTTAAAATGTTTGATGTAAGTTAAACAATCAGCATGAACATTTAAAATAGCTGGTGTTTAGGGGAATATGGGATCTCTCTGTATTATTTCTTATAACTACATGTCAATCCAAAAGTATCGCAAAATAAAAAGTTTATCTGAAGAAATGGTTGGCAATTTTAAAGCAAAAAAAAGCAAGCAACAAATACATTAAGCACTATTAAGATCAAAACATTAAGCACTACTAAGATCAAAACTAATTCTTATACCATATCAGTGTTGTAAGATAAAATAAAGCACCATAATAAAATTAATTTAAAAAAACAAAGGATTTTCTCAGTTTATTTTTTAAAGATAATTAGTCTAGGCTGTCTTTGCTTAGTGAGAGAGAAAGTCCACACCATGAGGAAGAAATCAATCTATGAAACACTACATGCCTAATTATTCCCTTGGCTCACCTCAGAATTGTCCATGGCTGCTTTCAGTATGTTGGAGTGTGCGTTGACGGCCTGGACTGCAGCATTCTGAGCTGTAATAGCCTGCAGAGTGATGCTAGCAGTCTGGCTCAGAGCATCTTCTAAGCTCTTGGCTAGAGCTGAAAAAAATTAAAAGAACAGCTAAAAAACGAACCTCATAAATGACTTTAAGCTTTTCCTCTACTCCTGAGTCTTCCATTGCACTTCCCCAAAAATGTAAAAAGGAACAACAAAATACACATGGGACTCAAATTTATAGAATCAAAGTTTCACTTAAAAGTATGGTAAAATATGGATAATAACTAAACCTGAATAATGAATCTATCAGGTTTATTATACTATTTTTACTTTTATGTATATCTAAATATTTTCACAATAAAAAGTATTTTGGTGTTTTAAAAAAAAATTGTTTAAAGAAGGCCAACATATTTCAAATGAGAGAAACAAGGTTTAGGACACTATATAGCCCCTTTTTCCTAGTAGAGGGTATAAATTCAGCAAAACCATATCAACCCCGAAGGAAAAAGAGGTTCCCATTTTCATCCCCTCAATAAGAACAATAGAGCAAAAAAAGATATAAGGAGATAAAAGATAGACAAGAGCAAGAAAAAGATACACAAGAAAATATGCAAACAAGAAAAGCAAAAGCAGCTTGAAATGGACAGTGTTTTTCCACAAAAGGAATCACAAATGTTCAAGGGGCTACCACCTATTAAGAAAATATTTCTATATGCTGCTTCAGGAATACCAGAAAGCAAGCAAGGAATAATTTAGATAATATGCTAAAATGGAAAAACAGTTATTTGAAGAAAAAAGGCCAGTGAGAATACTAATTAATAATAATTCATGGATGGGCGCTGTGGCTCATGCCTGTAATCCTAGCACTTTGGGAGGCCGAGGTGGGTGAATTGTTTGAGCTCAGAAGTTCGAGACCAGCCTGAGCAAGAGTGAGATCCCGTCTCTACTAAAAATAGAAAGAAAATTAGCTGGACAACTAAAAAATATATAGAAAAAATTAGCCGGGCATGGTGGCACATGCCTTTAGTCCCAGCTACTTGGGAGGCTGAGGCAGGAAGATTGCTTGAGCCCAGGAGTTTGAGGTTGCTGTGAGCTAGGCTGACGCCACGGCACTCACTGTAGCCCGGGCAACAGAGTGAGACTCTGTCTCCAAAAAAAAAAATAATAATAATAATAATAATTGATAACAGAGATGACAAAGAAATGGAAAATATATTTGGTAAAGGAGACAAAAACATAAGGAGACTTTGAACAAAAGAAGCATAAACTGGCAATGAACAAATAGAACCTGATGAACCGCATGTGGTACCTCTGAACAAAGATAAAAGGAGAAAGCTAATGAGAAAATACCAAAAAATTATTGTGATACCGAAGGTAAATTGAAGAGCAGCGGATATAAGGAGACAAAGATGCAAGGGAGAGAAAATGCGGTATGTGGTACCCATGACGCGCTTGAGTTAATGGCGGACATCTATGTGCAGATAGCAGTGAACCACTTTACAAAGGCCACAGAAAGCAGGCTGCAGGGAGGCTACCTGCTGCTTCAAGCTCTCTTCTATACACTGTGCTCTGATCCCTGATAAAAATTACACACATGCATGCACACATTTTTTTTTTTTTTTTTTTTTTTTTGAGACAGAGTCTTGCTTTGTTGCCCGGGCTAGAGTGAGTGCCATGGCGTCAGTCTAGCTCACAGCAACCTCAAACTCCTGGTCTTAAGCGATCCTACTGCCTCAGCCTCCTGAGTAGCTGGGACTACAGGCATGCACTACCATGCCCGGCTAATTTTTTGTATATGTATTTTAGTTGGCCAGATAATTTCTTTCTCTTTTTAGTAGAGACAGGGTCTCACTCTTGCTCAGGCTGGTCTCGAACTCCTGAGCTCAAACAATCCGCCCGCCTCGGCCTCCCAGAGTGCTAGGATTACAGGCGTGAGCCACCGCGCCCGGCCGATGCACACATTTTTAAAGTAAAGTTTGGGAGAAAGGTAACAGATAAAATCCTTAAAAATTTTCACTTTGCCCAAAATAGCAGAGGAACGGGACAAAGAAAAACATATCACCAGACACCTCCATTTTATATGTATAATTTAACTCAAGGTGTCCATATGATAAAGTGAAAAAAGTGAATAAAAAATATAAATAACAGAAAAAGTAATCTTATAGTAGTAGAGAATTCAGGAAAAATTAAGAAATGGGAAAAAAGTACAGAAATATTACACCTATTTAGAAGTCATTTATTCAACATTCTCAACAATTTGTAACATGGCAAAAAACTCAGAAGAATGCAAATGAACAAAAACAAAAATCCAAATCTAAATAGCCAAACTAATACCCAACATCTATGTTCATTCTGTCCCTTCTACTCATTTATACAATCCTAACAAACTCGGCTCCTCAAATTAGGGCAGAACCAACATATTATTTGAAGAGAAGCAGGAACAAACAGAAATAAGTGATGGGGAGACCAAAAAAGTATAAACAACTGCCATGAGAATTTAAAACAATTATCTGTCCAGCAAAAGCTACACACCCTACTACCTCAGAGACATCGATATACTACAGCAAAGAACAATAAATGTTGTCCCAGGTGCTTTAAGACAGGAAAGTACATTTTTTGGTAACTATTATCTTTTTTAAACCATCAAAAAACTTAACATAAAATTGAAACTTAGCTCACCAATGTCAGATAAGAGCGCTACTAGAGTAAGAGTTCAGAGGCTAGATGATAAGGCAGAGTGTGAGTCATTCTAGTTCCAACAAATAAATTTACAAGTTTAACAATTAAAAGCCTCCCAAGCAAGCTGCTAAAACAGAAATAATCAATTTCTGTCTCCCAGAGTATGATGAATCTTCAGCACTAACCATAATAAAACAAATAGAGAAAGTACATGTATTATTTGGAATTTTCACCAACTATATATTAGGTCATTAAATATGAAATGTCTGCTTTCAAATCAAAAGTGTAGTTTATTATATCTCAGACAAGAAGTACAATTAGTTTCGCGCGGTGGCTCACACCTGTAATCCTAGCACTTTGTGAGGCTGAGACGGGAGGACTGCTTAAGCTCAGAAGTTTGAGACCAGTCCGAGCAACATAGTGAGACCCTGTTTCTACCAAAAATAGAAAAATTAGCTGGGCGTGGTGGTGCACACCTATAGTTCCAGCTACTTGGGAGGCTGAGGCAGGAGGACTGCTGCAGCCCAGGAGGAGTCTGAGGTTACAATGAGCTATGACAATGTCACTATACTCTACTCCGGCCAACCATGAGAGACTCTGTCTCAAACAAAAAAAAAAAAAAAAAGGTATGGGCAAAGAAGCAGTACAATTTATCAAAGTATGCGCTAAACTATCTACACAGTTTTGCCATCTTAATAATAGCTTGTCTATGCCAGCAGGAAAGAAGCCTGGAGAGCAAGTGGCAATGAAATCTCAAAAGGCGTTTTCCACAGCTGGTTGAGAACTGAATATTTTTCCTTGCAAGAAGTGCTCTAAAGCCTGGAAGAAGTGATAGTTGCTGCAAGGTCTGGTGAATATGGTGTATGACAGTGTTTCCAAGTCCAGCTTCTGTAGTTTGAGCAACGTTGTCTGTGCGACATGTGGTCAAGCCCTGTCTTGCAAGAGGATTGGCCTATCTCTACTGACCAATCTTGGATGCTTAATTGCAAGCATCCTCATCATTTCACCCAGTTGGTTGCAGTAGACATCCGCTCTAATCTATTCATCAAGTTTCACAAGGCTGTCATGGATAATACCAGCGCTGGACCACCAAACAGACACCAGTAGCTTTTTTTGATGAATACTCAGTTTTGGACTGTGTTTTGGCACTTCATCTTTATCCAACCGTTGTGCCAAACACTTCCGATTGTCAAAAAGAATCCATTTTTCATCACATATAACAATACAATGTAGAAATGGTTCACTTTATGTCATGACAGCAAAGAAAGGCAAGCTTCAAGATAATTTCCCTTCTGATGCTTGTTTAATTCACGTGGAACCCATCTATCCAGACTTCTTTACCTTGCCAATTTGTTTCAAATGGTCCAATATTGTTGGAATAGTAACATCAAACCTTGCTGCTAATTCATGCATAGGTTAAGATGGATTTGCTTCCACTACAGCTCTCAGCTCATCATTATCCACCTTGGTCTCATGTCACACACATAGCTCGTTTTCAAGATTAAAACCACCAGAAGGGAACTTCTCAAGTCATCAACATACTGTGTGTTCATTAGCCACATCCTGCTCAAACACCTCGTTGATATTTTAAGCTGTCTGCACTGCACTGGTTCCACAACAGAACTCATATTTGAAAATAACAAGAATTTTTGACTTATCTGTGGTTTCACAAAAATTGGTTTAAAAAAATTTGAAAGATAATCACAAGCCAAAACATGCATTTCAAAGACAGAAGATGTACCTTCACAATAAAATAAAACAAGAAGTGTCAAACAAAGTAAAACGTCAGAGATATCAACTGTCAAACTTAGAACTTAAGAAGACTGGACATTTCATACTTAATAAACTGATACTAAAGAGAGCTCTTGCCCCTGTGTAAAAGAAGTTTAGGTGAAAAGAACACAATAAAATGAAGGTGGTGAATAGAGCAATGGCACTAAAATAACAAAAGAAACTACAACTAGCTGATAGATGACAAACTTGTGCTGATGGTTTAAGAAGAGAGCAACCAGAGATCACCCAAAGTCCTTAAGAAGCTGTTGGATTTACATACACTCAAGTTTAACTTGTTCTTGTTTTTCCTGTTGTGCAAGGCGAGCTGCAACTTCTTCGGGTGGTCGCTCCCTTACAGAAGATGAGGATGCTTCCTCTTGCAGCAAAAGTAAATAACAGGAAATCAAATTTCAGCACAGAATTTTAACAGCTAACAGGGACATAAAAACATCATCATTTGTACTTGCCAGTTACATCACTGCAGAGAATTCTTCTGGTAAGGATTCTAAAACCACATCACCACTCTTAATGATTCCAAAATGAAGAAATAGGAATCAGGAATCAGCTCTTAACTTCCTTGTTTTCAAACGTGTATTCAAACTTTTAAATTTTAAAAATTTCCTAAGCAAGCCTAAAGACTTAAACCCAGTATAAATGTACACTTAAATAGTGTCTAGATGTTGTCTAGGCCTTAAATATTTTTGATGAGCACATCACGCACAAAAAAACAAATATAAGTAAACTACCTGAAAGCGTAGGCGTAGGTTTTCCTTCACCGGTTTCACGGTGATCAGTTTTCATAGCTTCTTCATGCTCAATGGCAGGGGCTGGGACTGACGGTGTATCATCTGCTGCAGAAATAATTTGAGCTGCCTCTGTTGGTGCTATAAATATATGTTACTCATGGTATTTATGCTTTCCTGGGTTAACAGAGAAACACACAGGAATCTACTACTACTACAACTCACTTCACATCTGACTCCTTAAAGGCACAAAAACATGTACTGCCACATGTTTGAATAACACTCAAACAAGGGCACAGTCCACTGCATGTACAAACTCACACAAAATGGACAGTGGTTGGGAAAGAACAAGAGAAAGAAGTCTTATCTGCATCAATCTGCATTTTAACCATCATTATGCTCAGGCAAGACTTCTAGTAACAGTATTAAATCTTAACATACAAGAAGTGGCCCTTAGATTTACATAACACAGAAAAACAGTAACAAAGCAAAAAAGAGCCTATATATAATACAGATAGAGAAAAGAAAGCAATTAACCGAAGAATATTTTTTAATTGCTTTGAAGAGAGGTAGAGATGACAGGAATGGTGTGAGCAGGAGGACGATTACAGTTTTAAACACAAAGAATAAAGTTCACAGTGAAGACCATAAGTTAGTGAAGAAGAACAGAATTTAATTTAAAAAAAAATTATGTATTTTTAAAGAAAGGAAGGTTAAAAAACTAACAGCTTATAAATTATAAATAAAAGTGTTGATAGAAGAGAAAAATAAATAATTCTAGAGATGCAACAGGGGGGAAAAAAAGCAACAAAATAGATACAAAAAACTTTAAATGAACTGAAGGCCCCACATAAGAGACATTGCTGGATTATCACAAAACCCATTAACTGGTCTCCCTGCTTCTGCCCTTGGTCCATTACCTATTCACAACAGCCAGATGACCATATTAAAATAAAAGTCAGATATCACTCCCTTGGCTCAGCATGCTCTTCCTGTCCCACTCAGAATATACAACAAAATCCTTACAGTGGCTTCCAAGGACTGCTATGATAGGCTTTCTGCTCCCTCTCTGACTGCATTTGCTCCTGTTCTCCCCTCACTCAATTCACTCCAGCCTCATGTGACCCTTACTTAAATATGCTGAGCCTTTGCACTAGCTAATCCCACTGCCTGGGATGCTTTTCCCCACCAGTCTGTTACATGACTTACTCTCTTCTCTCTTTCTGGTCTTTGTTCAGATGATCCCTTCCAAGTGAGGCTTTCTTTACCCACTCTTTTTAAAACTGCAATATTCCTTCCTACACCGTCTGATATCCCATATATTTTACTGTTTATTTTTATGATCTCCCTTGCCTCATCACACCAAGGCGTATTAGCTGAGATTTTTTTTTTTTTAAACTATGTTGTTCACTGCCATACCCCTAGTGCCTACAAGAATGCCTAGCACATAATAGATGCTCAGTGAATATCTGCCAAATGAAAGTCAGGAGATTTAATCAAGGACAGAAATAACAAAAGAGAAACATAAGAAGTTCAAATATATACTGAACACGTTAGAGTTAGGCAAGTGTTGTAAATTAAGGTGGGATGACTGGTAAATTCTGAAGGCAAAAAGTATCTACAGTGACCACAGCAAGACTCTTTCGATACTAAGACTAGAGAAAGAATCAGTGAAGTGGTAGAAAAAAGAAAAAAGAGAATCAATTTAAGATCCAAAGAGGGGAAAAGGCTAGAAGTCAGAGAAAAATAAAGAGTAGAAGGGAAAAATAAAGTCTGTTGCAGGCAAGGCACTTCTTGCTGCTATCTTCACCCACAGCTGTTCACAACAAAGCCCAGTTCCCTGTCCCACTTAACCCTTCAGATGAAAGCCAAAATGACAGGTAAGAATGCTCCTTCCCCCAGGATAAGAGCTGGAGGCCAATAAGAGTCTTTAATGGGGAAGAGCCTTCCTCTTGACTGTGGGTTCAAATACATTAGAAAAATTAATTTACCTATAATTTTAAAAGGATGATTCTAAATATAAGTACCTGTTGTCGAAGCTGGAGTATCTCCCTTTTGTTTTTGGAGTTGTGAGGCAGGCTGTTTAGATTCTTTCATTACTTCTGATACACTAGAGATTTTTAGTGGAGCAGACTGAATCTTGGAAATAAAAAACATTTACATTTCAGATAAAATACTATTTTTTAAAAAAGTAACACAGTAATCTGCAATATTTTAAAAGTCAAGTCTTTCAGGCTTTTAACATAAAACTATCAACACTTTACATATGTATTTTATTAACCAAAGTAAGAGAACCCATCATTACTAGAAAAATGCAGTCCAAAAATTTCATTCCAAATGACTAGCCCATATTTTAGTAGTAATAAAGGCTTCTCTTAGGGTGACTAATAAAGTCCATGATGGGTGATCTTCCCATTAAACACCATTCCTTTTATATACACGATACTAAGAAGGCTTTATCATTTCCTTTCTAATTAAAATTATGGTGTCTTCTGTATACATTCAGAAGCAAATGATTTTTAGAGGCTCTGAGTAAAAATATAGTTTTTTGTTTCTTTGATTTCCAGGATTCATGCAATTACACACTAAGATACATGACCAATTTATAAGGAATGCCCACTTTCCTCTTTCCCAATTATTGCCTGCCTTAAGTTTAAGGCCCTGTTCACTTAAGAGAACTGCCAGATGATATGCCAGAGAAAACTACTGAGTAATAGAAATATTTTTATTTCCACTTATGTTGTTCCACTTTCTGCCAGAGTTTGGCAGTGGGACTCAGATATCCCTAAGATGGCTACTTAAACATAACAGAAATGGTTCTGAACTTTGTCACTACCAGAAACTAGAAATATATCCACTTTCTTTGTATTCAAATGTTATTATTTTTAAGTTATGAAAAACATGCTAGCCTGGTGCAGTGGCAAACACCTGTAGTCCCAGCACTGTGGGAGGCTCAGGTGGGAGGACTGCTTGAGCCCAAGAGTTCAAGAGCAGCCTGGGCAGCATAGCAAGACCCTGTTTCTACAAAAAAATTTTAAAATTAGCCAAGCATGGTGGTGGTGGGCGCCTAGCTACTCAGAAGGCTGAGATAGGAGGATCACTTGAGCCTAGGAGTTCAAGGTTGCATCAAGCTGTGATCACAACACTGCACTCTAGCCTGGGCAACAGAGCAAGACCCTGTCTCAATTAATCAATCAATAAGAAAGACAAGTAACAAGCAAAATAATACCAAGATATATCAGTGGTTTTAATTTGTCTCTTCACTGCTCCTTTCCCATCTAGCTCTCTCAGGTACCCACTGCTAACAGCCTGAAATCTATCCTTCTATTCCTAAGCATAAGCCCAACTATATAAACATATACAGTTTTTCACTTCCTTAAACTAAAATAGTGTTATATTATACAAAGTACCATGTAAATTCCCTATTTTTTTTTCATTTAACAATATATCATGGACATTCTACTTCAGGTCAAGAAATTCTTTTCAGTTGTATGATATCCTCATGGAAGGATATCCCATACTTTGGTCAATTCCTCTATTTACAGATATTCAAGGTTTTTACAAACCACAAAGCAATGAACATCTCTGTCCATATAATGGAACAGCACCACAGTGTAATATCTGTGGGATAGTTTCCCAGAAGAGGAATTGCTGGGTCAAAGAGGTTGTATATTTTTCACAGATGTTAACAGATCCCTTTCACATAAGGTTCTAGCAACTGATATTCTCACAATAAACGTGTGTGTGCGTGTCAGATCTGTTTCCAAATTTGGTTGTTCTGTTCCTCTAATTTCTTTTCCTGTGTCAAAACCTTACTTTATTCAAGTAGCATTCTAACAAAGTCAATATCTGGAAAAGCAAGTGTCCTCTAAGCCCTCTCCACCTCTTCTGCAAAATGTTCTTGACTAGTCTTACACATCATTAATTCTTCCATATGAATTTTAAAATCATACTGTCTGGTTCCTCCTCACCCTCTAGAAAAATCCATTAGAATTCTTACAGATTTATGTGTGTGTATACATATACCATGAAAACATCATTTCTCTCAAATATATACATGTTTAAGAGAAATTGAGAGAAATGACACTTTTATGATATTAAGCTCCATCCAGGAACATAATATTTATATCCATTTAGGCAGGTTCTTATTCCATGTCATCAAAAAGATTTAATGCATATTGAGAAAATATTTACTATCTATGTATAACCAATCATGTTGGAACTAAAGAGGTTACCATAAAATGCCTAGCTTTTGAAAGCAACAAGATGGTAACAATGCACAACAGTAGAGAATGCTGAATAAATGGTAAAAAATAAAAACACCAACTGCTACTGTAATTCAGAGGTGAGAAAATTCACTTAGGTCTGCGCAGGGAAGGATGTAGGCCTTGAAGAGAACATTAGAGGGCAAAGGAAAGGAAGTCATTCTGGGTAGAAGACCACCATGAAAAAAGCTGTGCAAATAGAAGGGATCTTTGTTGAGTTCTCTGCTTTGATCAAGGTCCTTAGAACAGTGCCTAGAACATAATAATCACTTGAATAACATATGTGGAATAAGTGAATGAATGGAAATCACAAGACATATTTATAAGGTCAACTGGCATAGGCCTAAGGATTTATATGCAGGAGATAAGGCTAGAAAGCCAAATAAGTGCCAGACTGCCAAGGGTACAGAATGCCAACCTAAGAACTAGCTAAGACTACAAACTACAGAAATAAAGAAACCCAATGGCTAGTTCCTAGGCTGACAGTTAACCAATCCTGGCTTCATTTTCCTTATTCAGAATGTCAGACAAACCTTAAGTTCTCCTGAGTTTTTATGTTCTGTGGTCTTCTGTCTTTTAAACAATAGGAAATGTTTGAAAGTTCCTGATAAGTGGTATCATGAAAATATGAAAACCTAATTGCACTCATTTTTATTTGTTCTAAATTTTTTTTATTTCAGCATATTACGGGGGTACAAATGTTTAGGTCACATATATTCCCTTTGTCCCACCCAAGTCAGAGCTTCAAGCGTGTCCATCTCCCAGATTGTGCACACTGCACCCATTAGGTGTGTATACACCCAACCCCTCCTTCCCCCTCCCATCTGTCCAACATCTGATGAATGTTATTACCATATGTGCACTTAAGTGTTGATCAGTTAATACCAATATGATGGTAAGTACATGTGGTGCTTGTTTTTTCATTCTTGTGATACTTTACTTAGTAGAATGGGATAATACAAGGATATCTAGGATAATACAAGAGGTGCTAGATCACCATTGTTTTCTGTGGCTGAGTAGAACTCCACGGTATACAGATACCACATTTTATTAATCCACTCATGTATTGATGGGCACTTGGGTTGTTTCCACATATTTGCAATTGTGAATTGTGCTGCTATAAATATTCGAGCAATTGCACTTATTTTAGAAGATTTTCTGGTATTGATATGAGGATGTCCTAGATTTTGTTAGAGGGAGCGATCTGGGGGGCAGAGACTGGGAAGAAGATGGGAAAGACTGTGGGGGGGAGGAGCAACAGGCCTAGTTTTCAGAAGATAATTTGGATATGAAGTGATAAATGTCAGAAAAGGAGTAAGGATAGTGATAATGTAAGAAAATTAAACAAGATAGGATAGCTAACAAAATATGGGCAACTATAAAGAAGAATCTAAGAATTCTAACCTAGCTACCGTACAGCTTGGTACAATCTTTAATACAAAAAAAGCAAATCAGGAAGAGTATAATTTGGAGGTGGTACAGTATGAACATGCTGAGTTAATAAGCAGAAATGTCCTGCAAGGTGAATGAGGAGAGGCCAAGGCTATCTGGAGAAAGAAATGATTCATCTACAAAGAATGGCATCTGAAGTCATGTCAAAGGAGAGAACACTGTCCTGAATTTTTCAGCCTGACTCCATGCTCCTAGAACTGCTTCCAGCTATTTCTCCTGGGTCATGAAGCCTAAAATAGAACCAAGATTTTAGAATAAATCCACAGGATTCTGCTCCTTGATTACTAAAGCTGCAAAACTGTCTCCCTCAGCCAGTGTAGGAAAGCTCATATGGTAGAATAAATGATGTATAAGACTAGACAAGAACATTCTGAAAAAACATGGTTGGGGTGGAGTATGGGGAGGAAGTCAGAGGACGCTTGCTTTTCCAAATATTAACTTTGTTATACGATTGGTCTCTAGATCATGCTAGATCCTAAAAAACAGAAATCCACCCATTTTCTGAGAAAGAAGTGATCAACCATGTCCAGCCTCATAGCATAAAGAAACAGCCAAAAATCCATGCCCTTTTAAAAGATTTTTTTTTTTTTTTTTTGAGACAGAGTGTTACTCTGTTGCCTGGGCTAGAGTGCCGTGGCGTCAGCCTAGCTCACAGCAACCTCAAACTCCTGGGCTCAAGCGATCCTACTGCCTCAGCCTCCCAAGTAGCTGGGACTACAGGCATGCGCCACCATGCCCGGCTAATTTTTTTTATATATATATATTTTTAGCTGTCAGATCATTTCTTTCTATTTTTTAGTAGAGGCAGGGTCTCGCTCTTGCTCAGGCTGGTCTCGAACTCCTGAGCTCAAACAATCCACCCGCCTCAGCCTCCCAGAGTGCTAGGATTACAGGCGTGAACCACCTCGCCCGGCCTCTTTTAAAAGATGTTGTTTACAAGAAGCTGTATTTGAAAATACTTAAGATGAGAGTTTAATCTGTGCAGGCATTTGTGTTCTAAATTTAAAAAAAAAAAGATTAGAGTTTAAAAAAATTGGGGGGGAATAAAGAGTGAAAGTCTGAAGAATATGCACGAAGTTTCAGAAATACAAGATATCCCTATTAAGCAATCAGCATGTGGCTGAAAATTCTGTGACTGTTTTATGGTCTAAAAGGTGCCATTACTAACCATAACATGTGGGTTCTTGGTCATGACCATTCCACATTTATGTTCATAGTGTTCTAAGAAAGAGCTTGCCAGCTGCATCAGTGTGGGCTGATATAAGGACACCCCTCAGTCCCAGAGCAGCCACAGTTACCTCCACCTAAGCCGTCCTCTCCATTTATCCTTGCACAATTACTTTCTATGTGGTATGTACTAACTAAGAATACTTATGGAATTCCAAAATACTTATAGAATTCCAGAATACTTATGGAACTCCAAAAAGATAAAAATCCATCTCTACTCATTACTATTAGTTCAATTTAAAGAGAACTAACAAACACACAGCTGGCAAGTTGCACTGAATTATACATACAAAATATAGTTGGCTCTCCGTATCCATGGGTTCCACATCTGTGGATTCAACCAACTGCAGGTCAAAAATATTTTTTTAAAAAAATTGCATCTGTACTGAACATGTACACATTTTTCTTGTCATTATTCCCTAAGCAATAGAGTATAACTACATAGCATTTACATTGCATTAGGTATTATAAGTAATCTAGAGATGATTTCAAGTATATGGGAAGATGTGCAGAGGTTACATGCAAATACCACACCATTTTATATCTGGGATTTGAGCATCCATGGGATTTTGGTACTTGCAGGAGGTCTTGGAACCAATCCCTCATGGATACCAAAAGACAACTGTATTTTTGAGATGAAAACAATCCGCTTTTAAAATACTCCATTGGATAGATTGCAATATCGTTTAAAACTCTTACCGGCTTCTTTGGCAATGGAACATTATAAGGTGCGGAACCAAGAACCACCTCAAAAAGTTTGTCTGAGTAAGGTATGGTTTTCTCTACACTTTCCCGGAAATGGGAATCCCATTTGGCATATAGGATAGTGCCACCAATACCTCCACCAACAAACAAAAGGCCAGCTCCAGCAATTTTGCTAGTAGTCAATCTGAGTGAAAGAAAACAGGAAACACATTTATATTTCTTGGCTCTCCAATACCTACTTTCCTATACCAATGTAAGAGTCTCAAAGACCTCTAACCTCTACTTCTCTACCACTAACTAAGATCACGGCAGCCAAGTTTACCAGAACAGTAGCACATCACTTTTTCATGATTTGTTTCTAACATGTCTACAATATAAAATAACAACATTTAATTATGAAAAACTAAACATTTTTAAAAACAAAATATCTAGGACAGAAAGAATGGAGCAATCTACCCTTTAACACTTAAATCTCAAGATGCTCACAATCATGAGATTTCCTTTGAACCACACACACACACAAAAATACCAACTATCACTAACTTTCAAGGCTCCCTTCCTTGATTAAACATTTCTGTAAATATAATAAAATAAACTCTTTATAAAAGATAATAAAATATCAAATAGAATAAACAAATACTTAAGTTACAACATGCTGAGCTCTGGAAATAAATCTATTTCCACAGAATGGAAGATAGCACATGGTGGGGAAGGTCTGCCTTGTATGCCATCGAATTACCAAAAAACCAAAAGATGCATCATTAACAAATTTTACCTACAAATAACACTCCAGAAGGTACCCCAACAATAATACAGCAAAGCTTCAGGGTACATATACTAAAAAGAGGTGTTAGCAGCTATTCCCTTATTTAAGGAAAACACATACACACCCTCCTAAGCAGCATACAGTAAAAGAGTTATATGGAGACATCCTACATACCCAGAACTGCCTGAAGTAGAGTATCTACGGCATGGTCGCAACGGACGGAGGACAAACTTCCCACAGAGACAATTCTAAAAAAGAAGAAAACATCACAACCAATATAGTTAAAGGAATCTGGGAAGCTGTTAGGGTTGGTAATACAGAAATAGTACTTTTTTTAACAAATGTCTTCATTAAACAAAAAATTATTTCATTTTCAGAAATCAATTTATCATGAAACAGTTATAATTTCTTTAAAACACTGATACTTCCTGCACCCCAAGGCTCATATAAAATTACTTTTAATATTTAAAAAAATTATCAGACTATAACTAATTAGCATGTTTAAGTGTTATGTTTGCTAATTATTTCTTGAATACAATTAGAATTTGCCATATGTTTTTTAAATTGGCCAAAATCCCCCAAATAATATAAAATATCTATTTTTATTTTGTAAATTTAATTTAGACATCTGAAAAATCACCCACAGGGCTGAGTGCCATGGCTCATGCCTATAATCCTAGCACTTTGGGAGGCCGAGGTGGGAGGACTGCCTGAGGCCAGGAGTTCAAGACCACCCTGGGCAATAGCGACTTCGCCTCTACAAAAAATAGAAAAATTAGCTAGGCATGGTGGCATACGTCTGTAGTCCCAGCTACTCATGAGGCTGAGGCAGGAGGATTGCCTGAGCACATGAGTTTGAAGTTGCAGTGAGCTACGATGATGCCACTACACTCTAGCCCAGGCAACAGAGCAAGACCCTGTCTTAAAAAAAAGAAACCTCTTCCCCTAAGCGGCCTGATGTGATCTGTGAAAATGGTTCTCTATTCACTTGACCCAGAAAACCCCACAAAATCATGCAAGTCAAGAGGTTCAAATCTTTATATTCACTTTAAGAACAATAGTAAAACTGCCCAGGCCATCAAGGGTATGCATATAACAAAAAACCACCCAGTATTTGAAAGATGTTACTTTAAAAAAACGTGTACCATTCCAAAATTACAATGGTAATTTCTTCAGGCCAAACAGTGGGGCTGGACACAGGTTTGGTGGCCCAAAAAGAGTGAATTTTTGCTGCACATGCTTAAAAATGCAGAGAGTAATGCTGAACTTAAGGGTTTAGATGTAGATTTTCTGGTCATTGAGCACATCCAGGTGAACAAAGCACCCAAGATGTGAACTTACAGAGCTCATGGTCGGATGAACCCATACATGAGCTCCCCCTGCCATACTGAGATGATCCTCACTGAAAAGAAACAAATTGTTTCAAAACCAGAAGAGGAGGCTGTTCAGAAGAAAGATAATCCGGGAGGGAAGGAAGGAAGGAAGGACGGACAGACATCACCCAGACTCTAGCTAAAAACATGATATTATAGGATACACACTAAAGGGAAAGTTCGAATCTCAGCTTAATTTATCCAGAAAACCAAGTTGCCCATCTCCAAACTAACTATGTAGCCAACAAACTAGAGGCAGTCATCTAAAAGTTCATTCTTGGTTTATACTATTATACTGTTAGACTAAAAGCCAACAGTTTTGAGAAAACTAGTTTAACTAATATAAATGCTCAAGTATACCTATCTTCACATAACTAGTCTATCCTTATACAAAAGCAAATGATCAGGGCTATGCTTTGTAATTGGTTGTAATCAAAGTAAAACACACAAACCTAAATATTTCTTAATACGTGGATCCCTTAAACTAAGCAAATAAATCTAAATATCATTTGGGGAAGGTTTTAATGAACTTAAAACCATTCATACCTATCAATTTAAAATTTCAAACTTATCCATAAATAAAATTACTTTTTATACCAACTACAAATCAAACTGCAACAAGTCAAAGGCAAAACAATGCTTTCTCTAGGTTCTTTAATGAAATTGTATCTAAGGAATATCAGAGTAACATAAACTTCCTTTTTAAAATATCTTTAGTTTTAAGAAAATCTATCCCATGATCACAGGACATATGAAATTAGAATTACAGTTGCAATTTACATTCCATTTGCCAAAGCCTAAACATTAAACTAATGTTTTAACATTTTGAAAAACAAATAAACCAGATGTTTTTTTCCTCTCAACCAGATGTTTTAAAACATGTCATGTAGGTATAACTGGTATTAAAAAGTATTTCAATTATTACCTGAAGAGTAGAATTCTCAACATTTTTTAACTGCTTTTAACCGAAAAGCAGTTAGCATGGAATTCTGTAAAGCAGGTAGCATGGAATTGTAAACTATTTTTATGTCAACAACTCCATTTTTGTGACTTAGGGAGAAAATATTAGGAGACCATTGAAGTTGTGTTTTATTTAAGGTTGCATTTTTTACTGGTCTATGTATAAACAGGTATTCAGGTCCACAGTTATGGCACTGGTAACAGTGGATAATTAGCTAACTGGAATGTCAAGCAGCAAGCAAAATAATGGATAACTGGCTCCAGGTTAATACAGAGACAATTCAACACCAGAGTTTGAGCACACCCTAATTCAAATCAATAATTTTTAAACCTGTTTCTTTATCCATCTTCAACTTTCTTTTATCTTGGTACTCTATCCTCCCTTTGACAGAGTATATTTTGACCCTAAGTTAATAGTCCCTGGTATTAAACTAATTTAAAATCTAAAGTTTTAAATCAAAATTCAAGAGTGAAATTTCCCTCATACTTCTTTCCCCAGCTACCTACCCAGTTCTCCTCTCCACAGGCAATTGGATGCTATCGGTTTCTTGTTTATCCAGAGATAGTTGATGTCTATTTACCCATATGTACCTATTTTCCTGACCTTCCCCACTTTTACACAAATGATACCATAATATACACCCAGTTTTCTACTAAAATTCATTCAAGAATACATATTTTAGGCCAAGTGTGGTGGCTCACTCCTGTAATCTCAACACTTTGAGAGTGTAAGACTAGCCTGGGCAACACGGCAAGACCCTGCCTCTAAAGAAAATTTTAAAAATTAGCTGGACATGGTGGCGTGTGCCTGTAGTCCCAGCTACTCAGAGGCTGAGGCAGGGAGGATCACTTGAGCCCAGGAGTTCAAGGCTGCAGCGAACTATGATTGTGCCACTGCACTCCAGCCTGAGCAACAGAGTGAGACCAATGTCTTAAAAAAAAAAAAAAAAAAAAAAAGAATATATATTTCAGATTGTTGTATTATCAACAATACACAAAAAGCTTCCCAGGGATTTTATCGCAATTAGGTGTTCCGTTACATGGCTGTTACTTAACATATTGTTAACCAGGCCCCTATTGACAGACACTGAGGTTTTGTCTAAATTTTTGTTATAAGAAACAATACTGCTTGAGTAACACTAGACATACGTAATTTGGGGTCAATTCTTAAAAGTATTCTTAGAAGTAAAATTTGCTTTGTCGAGAAATACTACTAAATTAGCCAAATTCCACTCTAGTAATATAAGAGTATGTGTTTCCCCACATCTTCTCCAACATACTGAATCAAGTTGGTTTTTTTAATCATTGACAATCTAAAGGGTGAAAATATGGTGTTTCAGTTTAATTACAATTCCTGGCCAGCATGGTGGCTCATGCCTGTAATCCCAGTAGTTTGTGAGGCCAAGGTGGGAAGATCACTTAAGTAAGACCAGGAGTTTGAGACCAGCCTGGGCAACAGTGAGACCCCCATCTCTACAAAAAAAATTTTTAAATAATTAGCCAGCATGGTGGTGCGCACCTGTAGTCCCAGCTACTTGGGAGGCTGAGGCAGGAGGATCGCTTGAGCCTAGGAGTTGGAGGCTGCAGTGAGCTATCACCAGGCCACTGCACTCCAGCCTGGGCAACAGAGAGAGACCCTGTCTCTAAAAAAACAAAACAAAAAAACTTTATTATGATTGTGCATCTTTTCATGTATTTATGATCTATTATTTCCTTTTCTGTGAACTGTCAGAGCATATTCTTTGCCAACTTTTAAAATTAGATTGATCTTTTCATATTCCTTTATCCAAGTGCTTTTTACATATGATGATAAATTAGCTATATGTCTGCTAACTGCAAGTGCTTGTGCAGTTTGTGATCTTCTATTTATCTTTGCTTATGGTAGCTTATGCCATGCAGAAAATTACTTTTGTCTAGTAAAAACTCAATCTTTTCTTTTATGCTTTCTGAGTTTTCTCACATTCTTAGAAAGCCACCCTTAGATTATAAAATAATCCTTGCATGGTTTCTTCATGAAAGGATTTTCGTGGCTTCTTTTTTTATTTTTAAATTTTTGAAACTAGTATAAAGTATGGATTCAACTTTATTTTCTTCCAAACATCTATTCAGCTGTCCCTAAATCAAAGACTATCCAACAATTTGAAATGCCACCTTTAATTTTGTTTTTGGTCTTTAGCCAGTCAAATTTAGCAATAGAGGGTTGTATAGCAACTTTAGTGATGCTAACATTAGTAAGTTCTGATAACTCACTACCAGACCACTTTTAAAATATACTAAATTCTTACATGAACTTAGACTTTCTATTTTGTTCCACTGATCTAGTTATAAATACACAAATACCGCACTATTTTAAGTACTGCACTTTAAAAAAATAAACAAAAGAAATAAAAAAAAAGTATTGCATCTTAGAAATATTAATAGGTTTTAATCAAGTGGGGCTAGTCTTCTAGTACTATTGTTTTTCAAAATTTTCTGGATATTCAATATTCTTTTAATTTTTTTAAGCTGGGCTTAATTTTTAAGCTATCTTATTTCGCCAAATACTAAAACAAAAATTTTTTTACGTACACATAAAAAAGAAAAAATGTTTTCAATCAAATGGCACACAATCAATTGTAAAATGTACCCTGATTCCAAAGAGAATAAAATATGGGAAAAAATTCTTTTATGTCCAAAAAGTGGTAGCAATAAAAAGTTTCATATACCTATATGAAAAAGAAATAGAAATGAATGACTTTGTCATGACTCAAATTAATACTTTTTATCTGAAATAGTGGTTCTTGATTTTTAAAAATTCAAGTATCACATTCATTAGCCTATCTTCATATTCTAAGTAGTATTTGGTATCCTAAGTAGAGCTTTACTAGTCCAAAAATGTAAGTTTTTTATCATTTTATCACCCAAGTACGAATTCCTAGACACCACAGTTTAGTCTTACCTATTTGAAAAAAAAAAAGTTTTCCCTGGGTTACATGTTGAAGAACCTGGGTTTTCTGACATACAGTTCCATAGACTGGATTTTGCTAACAGTACAATTTAATAAGTTCCTGTTCTCTGTATTTTCTGCAGACTGGAGTTGGATCCAGACACTTGCTCAGATTCCAATTTGCTTTCCTTGAGGAGAATACAGTATGTAGTGTTGTGATCGTCTCTGTTTTTGTGATGTTAAATAACCATGTTCATGTATAATGTCTAGACCCATTACTTTTTTGGAAATTGCAAAAGTGGTATCTAATTCTACCATTTTTCATTTATTATTTAACAAATTTTATAAAGAGATGCTTTCCCTCATGCACAATTTGGTTACCCAATAGTACAGTTTGTATAGAAAAGACAGTATAAATGCTTGATTCTTTCTTTTTATATTTTACCCAGTTATCCTCTGAAGATGACCAATTATGGGTTTTTTCTTTGCTAATTGTGGCAGATTGTATTTTCTAAAATTTGAGGTCTCATGAGAGACCTCGAGAAACTCCTGATAGAGCCCAAAAATCCTTACAACTGAGAGGTAATAAATGTTTACTTATGTATTAATATTTACTTATATAATAAATATTTATTTACATATATAAGTACATAATGTAAACATAATTTTTACTTATATAATTTATGTAATAAATGTTACTACTATAAAATAATAATTATGTTGCTAAGTTTAGGGTGGTCTGTTACATAGTCACAGATAACCAAACATAAGTTTGTACCTGGAACAGGGTTCTGCTGCAACAAAACATAAAACATATGGTAATGACTTTGGGACTGTTGGGGGGAGGGGAGAAGTAGCTAGAAGGGACTGCTGGCAGAAGCCTGATGGCCTTCACAGAGGCTGTTGGTGAGGGCTTAAAGGAAAGCAAAGAAATATATATGTATTTTTGGAACACAGAGGAAAAAGGTATCTTGTTAAATAGTGACAGAAGTTTATCAAAATTGTAATCTATGGTGAAAGATATGGAAAACAGAAAATCAGGTACAGTTACAGCTACACGTAATGACCTGATGGATTTGGCTAAAAAGTTTCAAGTAGAATGTTCAAAAGTGCTATCCTAATGTCGATGCTGCAATGGCATGAGACTTTGGAGGTCCTTGGAAAAGGATGTGAATATATTTGCATGTAGGAGGGATGTCAGCTGTGACCACAGGGCCAAGTGTATTACCAAAAATTGACTGCGGCAATATTTCCTGTACCACACGCTCTTCCAGAAACCTGACCATGCCCCCGATGAGTTCTATTTGCCCTTCCCTTAAAGAAGGGCAGGTCTTTGTTACTAATTCACCAACAAAGGGCAGTAAAAGTGATGCTCTGTCACTTCTAACACTAGGAGATGAATACAGCTTCTGCCTGGCTCTATGTCTCGTTCCTCATACTTGCTCTTGGAACCCAGCCACCAAACTGTGAGGAAACCCCAGGCACATAAAGATGCCAGATGTAAGTGGTCCAGCCACAGTCCCTGCTGAGGTGTCAGCTACAGCTAGTATTCACTGCCAGACATGAGAGTAAGGAAGACAAAGAGATGACTCTAGACCCAGCCACTATCTGACTGCAACTTCCTGAGGGTCACTGAACAAGAACTGCCCAGCTGAGCCCAGGCAATGCCCAAAATTGAATGAGGCAATAAATACTGTCATTTTACCCCAAGCATGTTATGTAGGTGTAAGTAATCAGAACAGTATCTTTTTTTTTTTTTTTTTTTTTGAGAAAGAGTCTCACTCTGTTGCCTAGGCTAGAGTGCAATGGCGTCATCATAGCTCACTGCAACCTCAAACTCCTGGGCTCCAGCAATCCTCCTGCCTCAGCCTCCTGAGTAGGTGGGATCCCAGGCTCGACGCCCAGCTAATTTTTCTATTTTTAGTAGAGATCACTCTTGCTTAGGCTGGTCTCCAACTCCTGAGATCAAATGATCCTCCTGCCTTGGCCTCCCAGAGTGCTAGGATTACAGGCATGAGCCACTATGCCCGGCCAGAACAGTGTCTTTTTGAATTCATGGATTTAAACACTTATGATGGATTTCAACCAGTTGCAATTATTGTCTTTTTAAAAA
The DNA here is from genome assembly GCA_028533085.1 of Varecia variegata. Classification (NCBI taxonomy): domain Eukaryota; kingdom Metazoa; phylum Chordata; class Mammalia; order Primates; family Lemuridae; genus Varecia; species Varecia variegata. The sequence goes on from CM052437.1 coordinate 60,436,098, forward strand.
CTCAACTGTCCCATCTTGGGCCAATAGAAGCCTCTTCAAGTCTGGGGGGGTATGTGTGTATATGTGTGTATCTAATCTGTCTCTGTACTTCAGGCCATCTGCAAATACCTGGTGGCAGGTTTTTTTCTGTGTGTGGTAAAATTCCCTTAACATAAAATTTACCATTTTAAAATGTGCAATTCAGTGGTATTTAGTATATCCACAGTGCTGTACAACTACCTTCATATCTAATTCTAGAATATTTTCATCACCCCAACAAAAATTCCATACTCATTAAGCAGTCATCCCCATTTCCCCCTCTCCCCAGCCCCTGGCAATCATGATCTGCTTTCTGTCTCTATGAATTTGCCTATTTTGAATATTTCACATAAATGGGATCATACAACATACGGCGTTTTGTGCACAGCCTCTTTCACTCAACATGCTTTCAAGGTTCATTCACATTGTAATATGTACCATGTATGTAACATGTACTTTATTTCTTTTTATAGCATAATATATTTCATTATATGGATATACCATATTTTATTTACCCAGTCATCAGCTGATGGACATTTGGGTTGCCTCACTTTTTGGCTACTATGAATAGTGCTGATATGAATATTCATCTTAAAATTTTGGTTTGAACACCTGTTTTCAATTCTTTTGGGGGGAACTATAAGGTCATATGGTAATTCTATGTTTAAATTATTGAGGAACCGCTGGTTTCCACGGCAGCTGAACCATGTTACATTCCCACCAGCAATGTATGATGTGAGGGTTTCAATTCTCTAAATCCTCACCAACACTTTTTATATTCTGTTTTGATTATAACCATCCTAGTGGGTAAGAACTGAGTGTTTTGTGGTTTTGATTTGCATATCCCTAGTGTTGAAGTATGTTGAGCATCTTTCCATGTGCTTCTTGGACATTTGCATATCTCCTTTGGCTACATGATTAGTCAAGTCCTTTGCCTATTTTTTATTTGGGTTGTCTTTTTTGTTGTTGAGTTGTAGGAGTTTTTTACATATTCTGGAGACTAGACCCTTATCAGATATGATTTTAAAATATTTTCTCTCATTCTTTTCACCTTTTTTTGTACATTTGTTTTCTAGTTTTAAAAAATTTTTTAGCGGCCGGGCGCGGTGGCTCACGCATGTAATCCTAGCACTCTGGGAGGCCCAGGCGGGTGGATCGCTCAAGGTCAGGAGTTCAAGACCAGCCTGAGCAAGAGCGAGACCCCGTCTCTACTAAAAATAGAAAGAAATTATCTGGCCAACTAAAAATATAGAAAAAAATTAGCCGGGCATGGTGGCGCATGCCTGTAGTCCCAGCTACTCGGGAGGCTGAGGCAGAAGGATTGCTTGAGCCCAGGAGTTTGAGGTTGCTGTGAGCTAGGCTGAGGCCATGGCACCCACTCTAGCCCAGGCAACAAAGCAAGACTCTGTCTCAAAAAAAAAAAAAATTTTTTTTAATTTGAATTTCTTACTAACAGCAGACTTCTCAGATCATTCTTTTCACCCTCGAATGTCCCTCTAATGTACAAAAATTTTAAATTTTAATGCAGTCCAATTCATCTTTTATTTCTTGTGCTTTTGGTGTAAAAAACCATTGCCAAATACAACGTCTGCCTCCAGAGCTCTCTTTCTTAAGCACCAAGCTATACTCTCTCTTTAATATAACCTAAATATCCTACTTCAACACACAAAATATTGGCTACTTCTTTGTCCTGGAATTCCTTTTTATTAATAATGATCTATGATATCGGAAGAATGATACTGTTTCAAAGCAATTTGTCTTGACAAATTTAAAAAATGTCAAATTTAAAAAATGTGATCCTTTGTAGTTCACAAGCATGATAATTGGGTTTTCACATGCATGTGTAAGATGTGCCTCCTTCAAATCTTTCACAATGTCAACATATTACCCATCTGATGTGGAAGAAAATTTTTTTAACTAAAAAATATTTTCTCCTTGTAATAAATGTTATAAGGTTAGCATTGCTGCTTCTAACCTGCAGAAATAAGATTTTAAAAAACCAAAACCAAACCAAAAAAAGCAAGAGAAAACATACAATTCCCATGTAATGTTCTTACACAGACCATCTATTCCTTAGCTCTACCAAACTGAAGTGAAGATTTATAAAGAAACCACAATGCAGCATAACCTGGAAATGGAGACAAGTAGGGAAAGTCCCCTCATATGAACCCTAACTGGAGGTTCCAGATTTCATCTACAGACTTTGCTGATTACTGTAACTGACAACATTTTGGTGCATTTTGTCATAAGGATTCCTCCCATACAAAGAAAAGGCACCCAGAAGTTAACTGCCAGTTCTACATTTGAAATTCAGATTAGTATGCAATGAACTAACTCTTTCTACAGTTAACTTAAAATATTTTATAAGAATCAAGCATTAAGTTCTAAGGAAAGTCAATTCTTTCACTTTGTACGGAACAATAACAACAACAAATCAATCTTAAAAAAAGAAAAGAGTCATGCACTAAGGTTAAAAAGTAGTAAATCTCACTAAAAATCCAGTTAAGTTGGGCATTAAAGCAGCATTATCTTTCGGTATAACCACATTATATAGCTAGGGAAAAAAGTGCTCTTCCGTTATAGAAATGACAGATACTAATCAATCTGGCAAAAGCAGGAACTTCTTTAGCTTTCCCTGCATATATGTGTGAATATATTTTATATATTCTTACTCGGGTGTAGTAAATTATCATGGAAGATGTATTTCAAAATGGTTTGAAAGCCACTGGTCTAGAGATACAAAAATGAGTAATAATGAAGAAGATTCTAATGTGGGTAGAGGTAAACAGCATGCCTCATGATCTACTAAACTACTTTCTAGCACGTGTGGTTGGCCACCTATCTCTATTACTGAGTAACATACTGTTTTATAACCCTAACAGAAAGAAAGAATTCTGGAAGATGATAGCTCCTGTCCACATACAAGTTCAATCCTAAATTAGTTAGGCTATTAAACTTGGTCTTGGTTAAATAAGCTGCCTTGGTTGATCCTCAAGAACAATAATGCTTCTTCCTCTTCTTTCAACTTACAAGCAGAAAAGACTACTGCGTATGCAAACAACCACTTCCAAATCCAAAGTTTGAGAGAGGGCTGGCCTAGGCTGAAAGCCCAGGTCCTCCAAACCCAATGCCCACCTCAAAAAGGTGGGGGGCCTGGTGATGCAATACTGGGACTAAGAGAAGAAAAATGGAGTTAGTACTGGGGGGAGGGAGGAGTGGGAAACGAGGAAGGACCGGAGTTCTAAAGCATATTTCTGGAAAACAGAATTCATTTTTACTGAATACCCATTTTAGGGAGTGCAAGGATGATGAGCCCAGACATAAAGAATAAGGTAGATAACCATCTGTGATGGTTAATTTTATGTGCCAACTTGGAGGATGTTTAACATTTAAATTGGTGAACTGTAAGTAAATAAGATTGCCCTCCATAATGTAGGTGGGCTTCATTCAATCCGTTGAGGGCCTGAATACAAAAAGTAAGAGGGAGTTCTCGAGCAGATTGCCTTCAGATTGAAGCTGCATCATCCTACTCTCCTGGTTCTCCAGGCTGCTGGCCTGAGGACTGAAGCTGCACCACTGGCTCTCCTGGGTCTCAAGCCTGCCAGCCCCACTGCAGATTTTGGACTTGCCAATCTCCAAAACATCATCAGTAATCCTTATAATAAATCTTTATATATATGTGTATGTGTACATGTGTGTGTATATATGTATGTATATATATGTGTGTGTATACGTATATACACACACATATACAAGAAAAGTTTACGGCAAAAGAAACACCAACTAAAAAGGCAGTGAGGCATGTGCTGGAGATTACCAGAAGAACAGAGTGAAGCAGATAGAAAAATGAAATATCGAAAGAGTCAGATCATCAAGGGCCTGTAGGTTTTATTCTGAATGTGATGGGTTGCCACCGAAGGGCATGACATTATATGTTAGCTTTTTAAAAAGCCTTTACTAACCACTATGTAAAGACTCTAGGAGAGAAATGGTAAAAGCAAGAAGACATTTAAGAAGATGGGGTTTGATGAAGCAGAAAGAATATTGAAAGTGGAATATTCTGGATAAGTTGACAAAATCAAACAAGACTTTCAGGCTGGGCATGGTGGCTCAGTCCTATAATCTCAGCACTTTGGGAGGCCAAGGAGAGAGGACTGTTTGAGGTCAGGAGCTCAAGACCAGCCTGGGCAACATAGCAAGACCCCACTTCTACAAAAAATAAAAAAATTAGCCAAGTATGGTTGTGCACACTATTCTGGAGGTGGAGGCGAGAGGATCGTCTGAGCCCATGAGTTCAAGGCTGCAGTGATCTATGACATGCCACTGCAATCCAGCCTGGGCAACAAAGTGAAACTCTTTCTCTAAAAAATAAAATAGACTTTAGAAATTTGAGTACAAAGCTAAAAAGAGGAGGCTGGAGAATCAAGAGAGTCATCTGCTTAGGGATTAAAGTTCTTAGAGTTGATGTAATCCCAAATTAGAGACTATATAAAGAGATGGGAAGGGGTGTATTTAGAGGTACAAGGAAGACGCAGAATCAGTAAAGGAAAATGAGGAGAGAGATGAAGGGTTAAGATGGGACCCCAGATATAACATGGAAGAAGCCAAAAGTACAGAGACTTTCACAAAGCAATAACATCGGATGCTACAGAATGATTGAGGAGACAGTGAGAATAAATCAATGAATTTTACAAGATAGAAATTTCAGGAAGCTTAGACATCTTGGCTTAGAGCTAGAAAAGAGTTCTTATTTTATTGCAAAGTTTTAATTAGTTTTATTTCCTAATTGGGATCCCAAAAAGTTGACTCTGAACTAATTGAAAAGCAGGTCATCCAGGTGGGCCTAGCCTAATCACATACGTCTTTTAAATATGGGTCTAGAAAGCAAAGACAGCGAAGTAAGAGAGATTGTGAAGTCAGAGAGATAAACTACAATCAGCCTTCAAAAAAACAAACCATCCATGTTATGAATGGCCCTTGGGAGCCTTATGGCAAAAAACTGCAGGCAGCTCTAGAAGCGGAGAGCATTAGCTAGCAAGAGCTATTAATAGCAAGAAAACAGGGACTTCAATCCTATAGCTGCAAGAGACTGAATTCTGCCAACAAACTGCATGAACCTGGAAGAGGACTATGATCTCCAAACGAGAACCACAGTATGATGAATACTTTGATTGTAGCCTGTGTGACCCTGAGCAGAGAACCCAGATCATTCACCCTCAGACTTCTATCCTATAGAAATTGTAAGATAATCAATGGGTGCTGTTTTAAGCTGCTAAATTTGTGGGTTTTGTTAAGTAGCAATAGAAAACTAACACAGGTCCCCCTTTCCTATGAAAGTGGCTGTTTCTCCTACCCTAGAAACAAATAAGGAGTGAAGCAAACTTGAAAAAACAAAGCTTGACTTTTATGATCTGAAAGTCACTATGCCTAGGAATTTTGTTCAATTACTGCTTAAGTCACAGTACCTGCTTTGCAGTATACATTTTGCCAGAATATCAATTTTCTGAAAATCGCGAGCAATGGAAATGTTTTTTTATTTTCTATTTTAGAAAGTTATTTTGACAATTGTAACTGGGGTGCCAAGGCTCCCTGAATGTCAGCCAAAGTTGTCCTAGTGCCTAAAGACACAGATCCCCAACCTAATCTCAGAAATGAGCCCCAAGGTCATGACTCCTGTCTTTCCTTAAGTACCAGGAGTTTGAGCTCCATAAACGACAATCTTTCGCTTCTGCTTAGCCTAAGAATAGTCCAGACATGTTCTCAGCTATGAAAAGAAGGGTACTCCTTCCCGAATAATTACAGTCTTGACCCCTAAAACGAGGACTCTTTCTAGTAGTCCAGGCACCTCCTTATTAAACATGCAACAAGCCACGGCTACGCAGGTGCTGCTGGGAACTGTAGTTCTCCCCCTCTCGACCTTCACCACTGGAAACCTACCGCGCGCCCAACCGGCGACTCAGACGCCAGCAGCCAGGATTGGTCCTTCAGTTGGGCAGCGCGGTAGTGATTGGGTGACCGGTCCGAGAAGCCGCGCCTCCCAGCTACCTCTCCACACCCTACCCCGCTTCAACAACCCTCAAGTCACCCCAGTAGGACGAGCTGCCTCACAGGCCAGCCCGGGCCTCTTGCGATGAAGGTGGCCCCGAGACACGCCTTTGTCCTGGGGCCTAGGTAGCGGCAAAGCCTCCCCCGTTTCCCATTTACTGCCCCAAGTCAGCTTCCTCAGGCGTTGTCTCGGGGAGCGCCCGCACTCACCTGGGCGGCGGCGGTCACGCTGGATAACTGACAGGCCCGCAGCATCTCGGTCAAGTGGACGGCGCCGCTGGAGTAAGCGGGAGCTGCTGCGGCGGCGCGAGTAAAAGAAAGCGTGCGTGCGTATGTGCGTGCCTACGTCTGTGCCGCCTCTCCGCGACCGGCGCACCGGAAGGGCAGCCAGCGCCACTGCGCACGCGCAGCCCCATCTTTCGCCCCAATCCGGCCGCTCCTGCGTTAGGGCGCTGTCCTGGCTGCGGAAACGGTAACTCCAGATGATTCTTGAGGAGGAGGTGAGAAGGGCGGATTCTCCTTCCGGGTCGCGCTGGGGCTACGGGTGCGTTGCCCTAAGCGGAGGTTACTAGGTGAACAGGATCAGAAGGAGGTCGTTTGGAGTTCGGTCTTCGCACGCAAAAAAGGATGACTAACTCTTAAAAAAGTTAAAGCAAGAAAGCATCTTAACCGTCTCTGTGAGCTGGATATTTCGTAGGAAGGAATCGATTTGGCCAAAGTTACGTAAATAATGGCGTTGTCTCAGTTTGCGTGTTTTTTTCCTGGGACATCCTTTCTTCAGCCAGTCATCTTGATTGCTGGAGACTGGGATGGTGAAGAGCACTGGAGAGACTGCTGTGTGAAACCTGTCAAGTGGCAGAGCAGGGATAGGAACCCAGATTCTTTGGGCTCCACAGCTTCTCCTCCTTCCAGATTAAACCACACTGCTTTCTCCGCCAAGTTTTTATTTTTGAAAGATAATTTTCTCCGCTACCTGTGGGATGAGTTGGAAGATAAGGAAGTCAATGCAGAAGCACTGTTCCACTTAGTCTATAATCAAAATAAAACATGTTAAATATTGGACATGGTATTAATACTCCATGTATACTCCAGTGTAGTATTAATATTAATACTATTAGCATTTGATCACAATATCATAGAAAATAAATTGTGTATCTTCTATTGAGTTTGCAAAGTATTTTCAAGTCTTAACTAGATAATTTGTTGTAATATGGTATTCTCTCTAAAGGAAACCGCACTACTACTCCCATTTGTAAAATAGAGAGATGGATTTGAAAATTATCTAAAAATCACATAATTACTTATGTTTGTGTGTGTCCTGTGCTTTTTGGGGTACTATTGTAATGCATTATATTCTATTTCATGTCACTATCACTTATCCTCCAGAGCAGCAGTCTCATTTTTTCCTCTATTTTTTTTTTTTTTTTTGAGACAGGGTCTCATTCTGTTGCCCAGGCTAGAGTGTAGTGATTACGCCTTTAATCCTAGCACTCTGGGAGGCAGAGGCAGGAGGATCGCTTGAGCCCAAGAATTTGAGGTTGCAGTGAGCTATGGTGATGCCACTGCACTGTAGCCTGGGTGACAGGAGACCCTGTCTCAAAAAAGAAAAATCTCAAACCTCAAAATTGGTTTCTATAGTTTTCTAACCCCTTATTTAACCAAGTCTTTAATCCTCACCCTCTACATACAAGTTATGAGTATTTTTACTTTAAAATATTATCAGGACTCTCCTAAAGTAACTCAGAAATTTAAATCACATCACTCCCCTGTTCAAAAAGGTGAGTGACTCCCACTGCTAATTCAAAGAGCTTTTATGAATGTCTCAACATACCCTTCAAGCACATGTCAGTGTTTTTGGACTCAAAGTGACCACCACCATAGGTGGGAGATCAAGATTGCAACAACAGTGTTTCAAGCTCATCACCTACTTATATACCCTATATCTGAGAAACTGATGTATAACCATCTCAGAGGTTCTTAAAGTGTGATCCAGAGACCCCATGGGGAGGCTGAAACCCTTTCGGGGGGGGTCCATAAGATGAAAACTATTTTCATAATAATATTAAGATAGTATTTGTCTTTTTTCCTCTCATTATCTCACAATTATACAGTAGAATTTACCAGAGCCTACCTGATATATAATATTGCAAGAAATTGAATACAGAAGCAAATTTCAGAATCTAGGGTTTTGTTTTGTTTTTTTTTTTTTTTGAGACAGAGTCTCGCTCTGTTGCCCAGGCTAGAGTGCCGTGACGTCAGCCTAGCTCACTGCAACCTCCAACTTCTGGGCTCAAGCAATCCTTCTGCCTCAGCCTCCCAAGTAGCCAGGACTACAGGCATGTGCCACCATACTCAGCTAATTTTTTCTATATATTTTTAGTTGTCCACCTAATTTCTTTCTATTTTTAGTAGAGATGGGGTCTCACTCTTGCTCGGGGTGGTCTTGAACTCCTGACCTCGAGCGATCCTCCCGCCTCGGCCTCCCAGAGTGCTAGGATTACAGGCGTGAGCCACCGGTTTTTTTTGTTTTTGTTTTTGAGGATGAGGTTAGCGTTGTCCCAGTTGACTCCCCTAGCCCCAACAGAATCCAGGTTTTTTTAATGCTGGACCTTAAAAAGATTTGCAGAAAGGCAAAACGACGTCACCCTTTTTTTTTTTTTTTTTTTTGGAATAGTTATTTTTCATTAAAATATTTATGTTAACATGTATTAGGTTTATAATTGTTATTTTTAAACAAATTAATAAGTGTAATAGGCAGAATAATGATTCCCCAAAGACATCCATGTTCTCCTACTCTCTGAAACCTATGAATATGTTACCTTACAAGAAGGCTTTGTACATAATGATTACATTAAGAATCTCTCAAGATGAGGACACTATTCTGTATTATCTTTGTGGGCCCAATGTAATCACAATAGCCGTGAGTATAAGAGGAAGGCAAAAGGGACAGTCAGAGGAAATGTGACAATGGAAGCAGAGGTCAGAGTGATGCAATTGCAGTGCTTCAGGATATAAAGATGTTATGAGCCAAGGAATGCAGGCAGCTTCTAGAAACTGGAAAAGGGAAAGAAAAAGGATTCTCTCCTAAAGCTTTGAGAAGGAACACAACCCTGTGAATGCCCATTTTGGGAAACCCATTTTGGACTTCTGACCTACAGAACTGTAAGATAATTTGTCATTTAAGCCACTAAATTTATGGTAACTTGTTATAACAACAATAGAAAACTGACACAATAACTTTTTAATTTTTCACAATTTTAATTTCCTATAGAGCCTTCTCTCCTTAACTTTTTTTTAGTGCTCCAATGAGTCATTTATCTGCCTTGTTTTATTTTTATTCTGTGCTTGTCTCCTTATTAAATGTGAACTCCGTGAGACCAGGTGATTGACCCTTACCCATTCCAACCAGTCAATAATGTTGTATATTCTATCTGCATGGAATAGCTCTGGATTTTCCCTATGGAGGAGACTTTAAGGCAATGGGATGGAAGAGAGAGTTTTGTTGTTGGGGTTTTTTTGCCTGTTTGGATGAACATCAGAAGGAATATGTATAATCACTAATTCTCAGGAATAAAATAAGGAATGCAGAATTGTTCAGGGAGAGTTGAGATGCTGTTCTACCTATCAAATGACAGTGTTACTGATTTTTAAGAATATGTGTGTGTGTGATATCCGTAGGATATTTACATTCATTTGATTATAGTTGGTATGCAATTTTTTTCCAAAATGATTTTTAATAATACTACTATTTTTTCATTAAATTATCATAACAGTCTTCCAGTTTTGGTAGGTTAACAAGTATTATTCTCTCAAATTAATAAAAAGAGCAAAAAGAAATTGTTTCAAGTATGTTGTGTACTTTATTTTTATTTATTCATTTTTGGAGACAGTCTTGCTCTGTTGCCTCGGCTAGAGTGCTGTGGCATCATCGTAGTTCACAGCAACCTCAAATTCTTGGGCTCAAGCAATCCTCCTGCCTCAGCCTCCCGAGTAGCTGGGACTACAGGTGTGCACCAGGCCCAGCTAATGTTTTCCATTTGTAGTTGCCCAGCTAATTTTTTTCTATTTTTGGTAGAGACGGGTCTCGCTTTTGCTGAGGCTGGTCTGGAACTGTTGACCTCAACCCATCCTCCCGCCTCAAGCTCCCAGAATGCTAGGATTACAGGTGTGAGCCACCATGCCCGGCCGTTGTGTACTTTAAATAGATCTTTCATTACATGCTCAAAAAAGGTTTTTTTGCAAACCTACTATATCCCAGGCACTGTTCTATAGGCAGTTGTTTTACAGCGGCAAAGGATAGAACCTGGCATATAGTATGCATTCAATAAACGTTGAGTTATCCACTCCTTTGTTCTTTTCCTCTCCCTTGACTCTGCCCCGGTTGCTTTTCCTGTATTCACTTTCGCTCTGGTGCTTTTAAACCCAATGCGGCCGCCGTAGGCGAGGAGAGCAAGATGGCTGCCTCTGCTTTTGCCGGTGCGGTGAGAGCAGCTTCAGGTCAGTGGAGAGCAACACTTTCCATTTGTATTTTCGCAGAAGCGGGTAGTGGCACACGATGTAGTGAGCGTTTAGACTACAGGTTAACAGGAGGGAAAAAGTCATTATTTGAGGCCAGAGGGTTGCTCTGAATTTTCTCTGCGGCGGCGTGACCTGCGGCCCGCACCGGGGTCCCGGACTCGTGCCGGTGCAGGCCTGTGTATCCCCTGTTTACCCGCTTCTTTATCGGCTTCTCCTTCCCTAGAAAACAAACTAGAGATTGGGGCAGAGAGGGGCGAGGGAGACCGAAAAAGTCTCTCCTAACTTTTTAATTTAGAGGCTTTTACCAGGCATTCACGACCTTTGACCTTGAGAGTTATTTAATTTCTTTGAAATTTAGTGTCTACAATTGTAAAGTGGGGATAATACTACCTACCTAGAGATTAAATGAGTTTATGAGCGTAAAGCGTTTTGCTTAGTGCCTGGCACATAGTAAGCATGAAGTGTGAGACTCAACAACGTGTGTAGCTATTATGGATTGTGGTTGATTTGTTTACAATTACAGCCCCTGGCAAAGGGCTGGCATATGGGTTTCTTGACTGAGAGAGAAAACAGGAGTGACATGCTAAGTACTGTTGGAAATGTTAAAAATCATTCAAATACAATAGGATGATCAGTAAGTTGCTTTCACACAAATTAGAATAAAATTTTGTGGGAAAAGACAAGAAATAACAAGATCAAGAAGAAAAAACAGCAACGATGTAAATTTCCTGTTAAAGAAGAGCTTTTTTACTTGTGATATTTTTGTGTGTGTGTGAAACATACATATAAAGAAAATTTTATAAAAACATGCATGAATGGTTTAACAATTCTAAAGCAGACACCTGTGTAACACTCAGTCAAGACATAGAGCACTACCAGAAGCCCCTTCTCCTACCCTCTGCATCCCTTCAATCAAAATTCCCTACTTTCCCCCCAAACACAAACTCCTCATTTTTATAATTACTGCATTACATTTCCTATTTTTCTGGTAGTTGTTTTAGTATCTTTATGTGCATCTCTCAATAACATTGTTTAGTTTTGCCTGGTTTTGAACTTTACATGAATGGAATCATACAGTGTGTACTCTTTAGTGTCTGGCTTCTTTTATTTTATGAGATTCATTCATTTTGCCTGTAGCTGTAATGCTTTCTTATTACTATATAATATTTACTTATGTGACTGTTCTATAACTCTCCATTCTGTTGATTTGGGTGTTTCCAGTTTGAGGACAATTATGCACAAAGCTGATTGACCTTGTGTCCTGGTTCATGAGTGCAATAGTGTGTCTAAGGGGTGTGTGTATGTGTATATGTCTGTAAAACTAGCTGGTCAGAGACTACGTATATGTTCAGCATTGCCTGATATTGCCAAACTGTTTTCCACAGTGATATGCTTACTCCAGCAGTGGAGGCTCCATATCCTCACCAGCATGTGGTATTGTCAGATCTACAAATTTTTGTCAATCTGCTGGCTATGTAGTGGTATCTCACTGAGGTTTAAATAAGTGTTTCTCTGATTAATAATGAACCTTAGTGTGTTTACACATGCATATTAGCCTTTCAAATTTCTTTTATGAAATGCCCATTTATTTTGCCATTTTTCTATTAGGTTGTTTGTCTTATTGATTTATAGTAGTTCTTTAAATATTTTGGATATGTGTCCTTTTTCATTTTTTTTTCTTTCTTTTTTTTTTTTTTTTTTACCTCTGATTCAACCTGAAGGAACCTTTTTCATTTCTGTGCGTCCAGTGTCCTCCCTCTATGGCTCCTCTTTTTTACTTTATTTGGTGAAAAGAAGTTCTTATTTTTCATCTACTTGAATTTATAGTTCTTGTGTTTTTTTAGATTATGTAGGTGGTTATCAACTCACTATGATATTTAGATTCCATTGAAAACATTTCCAAGAATGATATAACAGCTTATTTTTAAATGTCAGGGGGTTTTTTGTTTTTTTTTTTGAGACAGTCTTGCTCTGTTGCCCAGGGTAGAGTGCAGTTGGTGTCATCATAGCTCACTGCAAACTCAAATTCCTGGGCTCAAGGAATCCTCCCGCCTCAGCCTCCTGAGTAGCAGGTAGCTGGGACTACAGGTGTATACCACTATGCCTGGCTAATTTTTCTATTTTTTGTAGAAACGGGGTCTCGATCTTGCTCAGGCTGGTGTCGAATTCCTGTCCTCAAGCAATCATCCCGCCTCAGCCTCCCAAAGTGCTAGGATTATAGGCATGAGCCACCACACCCGGCCCGGTATTTTAAATATACTGGAAGCTATATTCTTTTTTTTTTTTTTGAGACACAGTCTCACTCTGTTGCCTGGGCTAGAGTGCCGTGGCGTCAGCCTCGCTCACAGCAACCTCAAACTCCTGGCTCAAGCAATCCTACTGCCTCAGCCTCCCAAGTAGCTGGGACTACAGGCATGCGCCACCATGCCTGGCTAATTTTTCCTATATATTTTTAGCTGTCCAGATCATTTCTTTCTATTTTTAGTAGAGACGGGGTCTCGTTCTTGCTCAGGCTGGTTGGAAACTGTATTCTTTTTAACTATTTAATATTTTAGAGTTAATTTATGAAAGGGTACATAATTTTTCAAAATTCTTTTAGGGGATATGGGATCAAAAGAGCTTGAAGACCACTGGTTTGGAGACTGTCACACTCACCCTACCCCCACTCAGTGCAGCTTACATCCCCCATTCATTCTCATTGATTTGATTCTTGTCAAACTGGGCTATTTGTAATTCCTCACATGTATTATACCAGGTTTTTTTGCCTCTTCACCTTTGTACCTCCTATTCCCTCTACCTGTTTTTTTCCTTCAAAACTCTGGTTTTGTGTTACCTCTTTTGTGTAAATATCTGTGTTCTCCATACAAGAGTATGACCATCTCTGTGAAAGTGCCCAACCAGGGCAGAGGACTGATTTGTGTACTGCACTTTTCTTAACAGTCTAAGTTAGACTCTGTTAGGTTTGATAAGCTAAATCACATGGCTGGTCCACCAGAAGGTATGGTAGATAGAGCACCCCTAAGTCATTTTCCCATGAACTGCTCTCAAGCCAGGTTCACCCGTCCTGTTGTTCTAGTAACTTTTTTCTAACTTCAATGTGTTTAGCCCTGATTTCATCTTGTTGGTTTTGATCTGTTTTTCTCTCTTACTGAGATCACTTGGAATTTTGATTTCTGCCTTTTCACAAATATGTTAACAAGTCACTTGTTTTTTATGCAGATTGATAAACATGTCTTATGAAGCTTCAAGACCTTCATAAAAATTAGGAACAAAAGCTGGAGGTGGTGGTGAGCGCCTGTAGTCCCAGCTACTTGGGAGGCTAAGGAGGGAGGATCCTCTGAGCACTGGATCTCAAGGCTGCAGTGAGCTATGATTGTGCACTCCAGCCTGAGTGACCAAGTGAAATTTGTCTCTAAAAAATAAAAATTAAAAAATTAAGAAAAAATTGCAAACAAAACAGAGTCCATTAGGCAGTCAGAAAGAGACTTTTATCAGGTGAACAACAATCAACTAAGTTAGGGATAGTTTCCAGCCAGCTTGGAATTTACCTAAATGTAGTATTATCCTGCCCATATTTCTATATTTCTTTAGCATATAGAAGCATTTTTCAGATGTCTTCCTGAAGTAAGGATACACTGTGCCTAGGACATTCCACTGATTCCCTAGGTTAGTGGCTACATAAAAAGAAATGAGGGCTGGACCGGGTGGCTCATGCCTGTAATGAGACCGCCCGCCGCTGTGCCCCCCTACCCCGTCTCTACAAAAAAAAATTAAAAAGTTAGCCAGGTGTGGTTGTGTGTGCTTGTAGCTCTAGCTACTCAGGAGGCTGAGGCAGGAGGATTGCTTGAGCCCAGAAATTCAAGGTTACAGTGAGCTATGATCGGTGCCACTGCTTTCCAGCCAGGGTGATAGAGCGAGATCCTGACTCTAAAAATATAAATGAAGAAATGAAAAAAAGAACCAAAATTAGTTCTTTTTAAGGAACAACTGACTCCTAGTTGACATATTCTTTTTTTTTGCTGTGAACTTCCTATTTATTAATTCATTCTAATGTTGTTTTTCTACAAATGAGCCTGTAGTTTACTCATTTACATGTTCCCCATTCTATCTGCTCACTTCATGGAGAGGTGGTTTCCAAGAATTTCTGAGGTTTTTTTTTTTTTTTTTTTTTTTTTAACTGAGACATACCAAGATCTGATGATCTATGCTGGGGACATTTTTTAATCTATACTTCACTTAATTTTTCAAAGATTACCACCTGGCTTGTCATCACATATGCAGATCTTTTCAGTTCTTTGAGATTTAAATTATTTATGCCTAGAGACTTGAATTCCTGCATTATGTAGATTATTTGATTTCTTTTTTTTTTTTTTTTTTTTTTTTTTTTGAGACAGAGTCTCGCTCTGTTGCCCGGGCTAGGGTGAGTGCCGTGGCGTCAGCCTAGCTCACAGCAACCTCACACTCCTGGGCTTAAGCAATCCTACTGCCTCAGCCTCCCGAGTAGCTGGGACTACAGGCATGCGCCACCATGCCCGGCTAATTTTTTGTATATATA
>CM052437.1:60451733-60504392 GCA_028533085.1 Varecia variegata
GGGCTAGAGTGAGTGCCGTGGCGTCAGCCTAGCTCACAGCAACCTCAAACTCCTGGGCTTAAGCGATCCTCCTGCCTCAGCCTCCCGAGTAGCTGGGACTACAGGCATGCGCCACCATGCCCGGCTAATTTTTTTTTTTCTATATATATTTTTAGTTGGCCAGATAATTTCTTTGTATTTTAAGTAGAGACGGGGTCTCGCTCTTGCTCAGGCTGGTCTCGAACTCCTGAGCTCAAACAATCCGCCTGCCTCGGCCTCCCAAGTGCTAGGATTACAGGCGTGAGCCACCGCGCCCGGCCCAAGTATAACTCTTGACTCCCAAAAAACTAACAGCCTACTGTTGACTGGAAGCCTTATTGATAACATAAGCAGTCAACACATATTTCGTATATTACATGTATTGTATATTGTATTCTTTTTTTTTTGTATTTTGACTGAGTGGGTCTGTGAAATGTATTCTTAAAGTAAGCTAGAGAAAAGAAAATGTTACGAAGAAAATCATAAGGAAGAGAAAATATATTTACTGTTCATTAAGTGGAAATCCATCATTATAAAGGTCTCATCCTCTTTGTCTTCACATTGAGTAGGCTGAGGAAGAGGAGAAAATAGGGCTTGGTCTTGTCTCAGGCTGCAGAGGTGAAGGAGGTTGAAGGAGAGGCAGGCACACTCGGTGTAACTTTTATCGAAGAAAATCCACATGTAAGTGGATTCACACAGTTCAAACCCTTGTTGTTCAAGGGTCAGCTGTATTTGTTTCAGCCTCATTGCCTTTGCTTATGTTGTTCATCCTACCTGAAATGTGTTCTTCCTCTTCTAAGGGCCTGTTAACATTTTGAAGGGAACTCAAGTGCTGCGTCTGTTTTCTTCATGAATCCTTCTCTTGCTACTCTCTTTTCTTTCTAGGAAGGGTCCAGGCTTTTGTGTTTCTGACCTGCCATCGTACTGTGTATACTTCTGTCTCACCAGAGTATAAGATCTGGGGCGGGGGTGGGAATTAATGTTACACACATTTTGTTCCCTGGTACTGGACATAGAACTGGGACACATCAGACTATATTGTGATGATGGTTGCACAACTCTCTAAATTTTCTAAAAATCTTTGAATTGTACACATAAACTGGGTCATTTTATGGTATACAAGTTATACTTCAATAAAGGTGATGAAAGCTCCATCGGTGAGTCTGATGTTCAGGACACATTAATTATATATAACATTTGGTTGCTTTGATACATCACTTAATTTTAATTATCTGGATGCATATTTTGGAATATCATATTAAGTAGATATGCTCCTTTCTTTATAGGAATCTTACAACCCCTGAATATTTTGGCATCGTCAGCCTATCGGAACTGCATCAAGAATGCCTCTTTTATTTCTGCACTGTCCACTAGACATTTTAGTCATATTCAGACACCAGTTGTTTCCTCTGCGCCGAGACTTTTGACATCAGCCAGAAACCTGACATGTGGGCATACTGCAACAATCCTTAATAGGTAGAGTATATTTCAGTAAACATGATGCTTGGACAAAATTTCTAAAATATTCATGCCTGCAAAAACATCTTAGAAGTAGATACCCCTTGCCTTCCTACTGTTTATTATACAGACTTTGCCTGATTGAGTGGGAGAATATGATTGACACCCATATACCTACATGCCAGCAGTAGGAACTACCAAACAGAGCACACTTCTGATGTGTAAAGTCCTCAAGGAGTTTACAATCTGGTGGACAGATGGATAAGAGATCAGGTGATGAAAATATAATAGGATAGGCTGGGCATCCACCTGTAATTCTAGCACTCTAGGAGGCTGAGGTGGGAGGATCGCTTGAGGTCAGGAGTTCAAGACCAGCCTGAGCAAGAGCGAGACCTCATCTCTACTAAAAATAGAAAAATTAGCTGGGCATGGTGGCATGCCTGTAGTTTTCCCAGCTACTTGGGAGGCTGAGGCAGGAAGATCGCTTGAGCCCAGGAGTTTGAGGTTGCAGTGAGGTATGATGATACCACTGCACTCTACCCAGGGTGACAGAGCAAGATTCTGTCTCAAAAAAAAAAAAAATAGGATAAATTCTTTCATAGGGATTGAGGGAGTGGATTTTAGGCTTGCAAGGTGGTGATAGTTGGTTTTCATATTTATACTTAGTGTCATGGATCATTTGAAGTAAATTGTATATTAAAAGTCAACCCCATTCCCGTAGAGCAGCTTCGCTCATTTCTAAGTATAGATACGGATTTTATCCTTTAATCAGTCCAATTACTGAGGTAAAATTTTTTAAATATATTTTAGAGTGGTCCCCTTGTTTCCAAGTGTCCTGAAGCTGCCAGTCAGAACTGTCACATACTTCAGTACACTAAAAGGCAAGAGAAAGACTGTGAAAGCTGTCGTCTATAGGTTTCTTCGACTTCACTCTGGCCTTTGGATAAGGAGAAAGGTGAGTCTTCACACTGTTACCTAATTGAAAAAGGAGTGTGAGCAGATGAAAATGAAGCAGAATTCAGTTAACCTACTCACTGACATATCCCCCGCAGTCTTACCAGTAGCTCTTACAATGTTGTGTGTAAGGACCAGCTTGGCAGGCAGCTCCTTGTGTAAGTGAATCCACGTAAAGAAAACATGTAAGCATTCTTAAAACAAAATATTCATAATGCCAAAAATCTTCACTGTAGGCAAGTTCACTTATCTAGTGATTGCCAGAGGCCCTTTGAGACCCCACAAGTTTAGGAACCTGTTTGGAGGCTCTGTGTAAGTGTAGAATATTTATAGCAGCACAGCAGACTTCAGCACATATTTACTTGTCACAGTAGACGTCACTGATTTAGTCACGTGGCTCAGATTTGGGGACTGAAGAACATTTCAGCCTACTTTGGATTGGATTCTCAGGTGGCTTAATCTTTATGGCAAAACATTCAACTCACATATACTTTGTTTTTTTTTTAATTTATAAGCTTTTCTCTCTGTTGGTATGTATGATTAGGAACTGTCTCAGACAGAACTCTTAATAATGACTAGCTGGGGACCAGAGCCTCTAAGGGTGACTCTGAAAAATTATTATTACTCTGTCCTCCCCCACAATGTGTCTTGAGCATAAATGTGGGCTTTTTTATTCACATCGTTATTCAGGGAAACACAGTATCTGATAATTAGAAAGCAGCTTAACACCGATTTTGCAAAACCACCTTTGAGTTTTAATAACTGTTGAAATCTTACTTACCTTTTATTACTTGGAAGTTAACAAATAATTCTTTAAAGATCAAAATTTGGTTCCCTGTAAAAATAAAATGATAGAAACTTTCTCACTGTTTGAAAGGTTGAAAGGATTGTCCCCTCTTTTTATAAAGAGTCCTAAATTTGTAGATACATGGGTTGATTGGAACTCTTATCTCATTTCTCCATTGAAACAACACTATGGTAGTTTCCTACACGACTCAACAGAAGCTCATATAATGCATAAGTAGCTGAACTAAAGTTCTCATAGTTCTGAGTTTTGTGAGTTTTGGATCATTGAAATTATGTCTTCCCTTTGTTATCATACCAATTATTTCTAGATTCTCATCTAACCCTAGGTAAAATGAAATGGGTAGGTTTCTTTGCCTTCCTTTCCATGTTCCTTTTGTTGGGCTCTGGAAACCACATGTTACTATGAAGGACCTGATCCCATTGGGCCTATAAACTATGAGTTGTGAAGATTTCTGTTGTTCCCTATGTAATATAATGCTTTTTAATGTCTTTGTAATGTTATCTAACAGGCTGGTTATAAGAAAAAATTATGGAAGAAGACACCTGCAAGAAAAAAACGCTTGAGGGAATTTGTGTTCTGTAATAAAACCCAGAGTAAACTCTTAGATAAAATGACGACGTCTTTCTGGAAGAGGCGGAACTGGTATGTTGATGATCCTTATCAGAAGTACCATGATCGAACAAACCTGAAAGTATAGATTTCCCAGTTACTGAATAGGTATCTTTGCATAATGATGTCTTTGCAAAAATGAGTAACTATAAAATTTGATGTAAGTTGTACCAATTAATATGTAAACGTACAATCCCAACATTAAACTTAAGAAAGTTTTAAAACTTAACGCTTTTGCTTACTTACAGTTTCTGCTCCCTCATAATAACTATAGCTGGTGCCTTTGAGGTTCTCTTCTCCATCATGATCCTAAGCTCCTGTCTCCAGTCTCTAATTGCCAAGAGACTCCAACTGGGCCAGCTTACCTTTTTACACCAGGTATCATCAGTGTCATTGTCCAGTGTTGTTGGCTGTTCTTAGATCAGGAGACCACCCTGGCCCACTTTGTGTTAGTGGGTTCACACAGAGCAAAAAATAGTTATGTGAGCAGTTTCACTTAGAGGTGAGCATGGGGCGGCAGCACACCTTTTTGTTTTGAGGTGGTCTCACTCCATTGGCCTGAGTAGAGTGCCATGGTTTCAGCCTAGCTCACAGCAACCTCAAACTCCTGGGCTCAGGCAATCCTCCTGCCTCAGCCTCCCGAGTAGCTGGGACTACAGGTGTACACCATGATGCCCAGCTAATTTTTTATAATTTTAGTAGAGACAGGGTCTCACTATGTTGCTCCTGAGCTCAAACTCTGAGCTCAAGCAATCCTCCCTCCCACCTCAGCCTCCCAGAGTGCTAGGATTACAGGCATGAGCCACCACGCCCAGCCCACATCTAACTTCTAGTGCACTAGGTTCAAGGTGTTCCTAACAGTTCTCATTTAGTTTATTGGAACAAGATTTTTTTGACAGAAGAGTAAATGAATCCACTCAGATTGATGGGCACTTGGGTTGACTCCCCATCTTTGTGATTGTGAATTGTGCTGTAGTAAACATTCGAGTGCAGGTGTCTTTTTGATAAAATGATTTTTTTTCCCTCTGGGTAAATACCTGATATTGGAATTGCTGGATCAAATGGTGCTTTTAGTTCTTTGAGGTATCTCCATACTATTTTCCATAGAGCAAGCAAGTGGGAGACGGGAGGGAGGGACACATAAATTCATACCTAATAGTTACAATTCACACTGTCTTGGTGGTGGGTACACATATAACTTTGACTCAAACTGCACAAAAGCAAAATCATGTAACCAAAATGTTTGTACCCTATAATATTCTGAAATTTAAACAAAGAAGACTAAATGAAATAGCCTTTCAGTATGCCCACTCAAGAAACAGAAGAGGCTACAGAAGTGAAGACAAAGATTTTTTACTTAAGTTTTGAAAGATATGTATTTCTTAAAAGTTCATCCACTTGAGATTTCATGTTTTCATTTATAAGGATAAACTTTTTCCAAAAATTTCCAAAAATGCATTGTAGAAACTAAGCGGGAAAAGTAATATCAATCATTTTAGAAATGATGCAAGAGTTAAGTATTGTTTACTTGAAGAAGAGGGGCAGGTAAGAGGCATTGAGTAAAATTCAGTTGAGTGATTATAGTCTAGGGCAGTGGTTCTCACAATCATTGGGGAAGCATTTTCAAACAGCAGAGCACTTTGCCTGGTTGAAAACCATTATTAAATAGAATTATGCATGCATTACTGTTTCAAATCCTTTAATGCAATAAATAGTTGATGATAATAAGATAAAGTTCCTCTATTATCAGTAGAACAAGGTAAAAGATAACCAAATGGAAGTTCTGTGGCATGTCAGGCCAGGATTTTCAGGGGGATTCCTTGAAACTAGTGTGTTTCCTTCATTAAAAGGCAAAGGGATTAACAACAGACTGTTCTACAACCAGAAGGCCAAGTGTGTATCTGTTTATGGGACTAATAAATAAAGAGCAAACATCTGATTTGAGGTAAAAACCTGAAACATGAAATGGCATTCTGTCTTGATGGGTCTTCATTGCTCTGCACTTCTCAGATGGCCAAAGCCAGCCACTCACAGAGCTTCCATGCCTTCTCTCACTCACCTGGCTCCTGCCCTCCGACGCACCTCTGATAGTGGGGTGGAACTGGTGCCTGCAGAAGTCAAGGAGGAGGTCACTTTCCCACAGCCTCCATGACTTCTTTAATGCAAATACGGATGACAGGGTCTCTTACAGGGGCCTCAGAGCCCAGGGACAGGAGGGGTAGAGACAAGGACTGGCAACCAGGGCCTCAGCATCCAGAGATGGACTGAAGTGGGAGGGCTGACAGGCACATGATTTAGAGGGAAGGGAATTTCATACATACAATTTTTGTTTTGTGGGTAGAAGGGCTTATCATCAGCACTGGTTTTATAGTTTGACAATAAAAGATTGCATTAAAGAGTCTACCTAAGTGATATTCAAGTATATAGATAAAATGTATAAAGTATATGCATAGGTTATTTATACAAGTATATATATAATTTATTGAACACTTACTATGTCCCAGCGTATCTACAAAACTGGGCACATATCTACAAAACTGCTAATCCTCATAAGTTTGTAAGAGGAGATATGATTTTTTTATCCCTAGTTTAGATTTGAGGAAACTGAAGCTTAGCGAGGGTTAAATAAATTACCCAAAAGTGCAGCTACTAAGTCCCACAAAACCAGTCTAACTCCTTGGGATCCATTTCCCTCCATCTTCTGACAACATGAAAATTCATATCTGAAGCAACAAGTGACTGTAATCTAGCACTGTAAATATTAAATATTTCTTCATAACACTGTGCCAACTCAGCTTTTAATTTTTATAACTTTGCTTTACTGTTCTTTATCAACTCTTAACGTGGTTAATCTCAGTTCTGTTGACATTGGACCTGGCTCAGTAAATGCATAAATGAATGGATTTCCAGTCTTTCTTTCCATCTCTTCTTCCTTTCAGTCCTCTGAATCTGCTTTTTCCTGCTGCTGCTTTATTTTACAGTCATGTCAGACACACAGAATGTAGGACTATAAAAGCAAAGAAAATAGACCTGTGTTTAATTTTAATATTTCAAATTTTGAACTTCTAGTTTTTGTGACCACCCGGTGAAGCTTGAGTGTATAGTGTACCTGTTCAGATTTTAAAGGCAAGGCCTGCGGTAGGTTTAAGGGCTCCCCTTCCACCCCCAGTGGCCCTGTACAGGCACTGCCCTGTTCCGACCCACACAGGTACTCCCCCATTTGTAGAAGAAGAAATGCTCAGAGTAAAGTAAAATGTCGGACCAAAGGTCTATTTGCAGAATTAAAACTGCCTACCAATGAACTATTTTCACAGCTACCCAGTTTCCAGTGATGATGATCTTTTAAAATGTAAAACAGTGATACTTCCAGGTTTATATTTGTGTTATGAACTGGTTTTCAAAACACTCATGTCACTTAATTTTTTTTTCCTCCCAACAATCCTATGCAATAGGCATGGGGCCAAGTCACCAGGCCAATTAGTGGCTGAGCACTCAGCTTCTAATCCTTGCTACCTTCCACATTTTTAAAAAAGTATTTCCTCTTTCCTTATAAGCCCAACATTACAAAGATGTTTTTTAAAAGAAAAATGTTAAGACTTTATTCAAGATGTGTATCAGGCATTATAACAAAACAGCAGAACTTCAACCTTTGGAATACTGTAATATTACATCCCTTTGATGCACAGTCCAGTGTACTATTTTATTACAGATCGTTCTATAGGGACTACAGAAATAAACTAGAGGAAATGTGCACACTCACAATCCAGAACATCAGCACTTTGTGTGCTGTAAGAGAATGAAGCACATCCTTTGCCATTTCAAATACTGTGCCGGGTGAAGGACTAGGAAGGCTCAATGAAGGTCACGGTGGACAAGCACTCTTAATCACAAACACATGGACAGTTTACTACGGGGAACACACGTTTCAAAGGCCAGTGAAGTGAGCAAGCTATTCACACAAAGCCAGGAGGGATTATGACTAAATTCTTCAGTTTATAAGCACAAGACCACATCTCACCTCCTCAGAAACAGAAAGGGTGCTCAATGGCAATTAACTAAAAGTTATGACATAAAAATTACAGACTTTTAAGCTAGCATTTTGTAAACAGTCTGTGTCTGTAAGTGAGCAAATTAAAAACATTCAGTTGTATCCTCTAGACAGAACACCACACAACTACATGTACACTTATAGGTATTCACATTTTATGTAAGTCCATACACAAATATACAGCTTGTCAGATAAGTAAACACATTTTGCCAGAAGTATGACAGCTGCTCGCAGTTGTACAGTGAGTGTCTTTAAGAGAGAAACTAACTCCCTAATCAACACTTGAATGAAAAATAGTTACATGTACATTAAGACAGCATTTGGATAGCTTAATATTTTTTAATCTAGAATGAGAAGTAATAATACAGCATGTCTGAGAGTAGAGTGCTTCAAACTTTTTTTGGCATAGTTGAGTGCAAACTTGATAGCCTGTACTTGTTATAACTTTCCATTGTAAAATGAAAATATAGCTGTTCACAATAGGATTTTAAACTCTGCTGCTAATGGCATTTACTATTTTGGCAAAAAGTTGCTATGAAGCTGCTTAAGCTTTTTTGCACTTGCTTCTGAGAATTCTGGGTACTTCCAACTAACAGGTAAATACACTTAAAAAAGTCTATTACTCCTCTGTCTAGAACTATTCAGTGAGCTTGAAGAAAACAGATTTTCTGTCTCCCTTCACAGGTTTAGGAATTGGTGTGTGGGGGGCACAGACAATGAGCAGACAGCCTCCATTTGCCGTCTCAGCTGCAGATTTGCTTTTAGGCTTATTTCCTATATCCTGTTGTAAATTGCAAAATCACCTTCGGAGGAACTGTGGGAAGAAAGGGTTTCAATATGCATCTCTGGCAACAATCAACTTCAAATAAAACTCTTTCTGAGGTGGCTAAGAGCCAGCTAATGTGTCATCAGCAAAAGCCACTGATAATATATATCACTCAGTAATGGACCAGTGTTTAATTGGGCCTGTTTATAGTTTGTTGACATTAAGTTCTGTGTGGTATATAACACTAATTCTCTAGTCTTCAGGGCATATCTACAAACAAACACGATCCAAATATTAGGAGTAACTGGGTTGTGACCACTGCATGCATTACAATGAAAGAAAACACCAACTCTAAGCACAAATACACTATTCTTACATTTCAGCTCTCAGAGGGGAGAACAGCTACCTCAGACCACAGTGCCATTTAAACCAGATTCTTTTCAAATGAAATTCTCAGCCTAAGTAGGGAGACCCCTCAGACAGTGCTTTATTCCCCTACTAAGCAATCCGGGCTTGTGTAAGACACCCCGTAAGACCTATAGTGCCCATGGGTGTGAGTCCGTCCCCGTTCACATTCTGCACAGGTCAGGCAGGGAACAGGTGTGAACCACAGCTGCCCACAGATCTAAGCAAAGTCTTAGCCATAAAGATCTCAACCTCTAGAACCATTCTAGAACGCACCATTTTGATTATTACACATGTGTCTCAGATGTATTTCATAGCATATCTGAAATGGCATAGTTCTTAGTTTTTTGTGTGTGTTTTTTCTTTGTTTTTGCTTAGTGGTCTCTAAAACAAAGCGCTCAGAGCTCAGATTGTAGGCTCCTCTAGCTGGGGAAGCTAGTCACAGCACTGGTCACTATGAAGGAGAAATAATCATTTGCCATGCACTTTTGAAACATAAAATTATTCCTCCAACAGCTCTGCAATTCCCCATCCCCAAGAAGTTTGGCCAAGGGTGAGCTGCCTGCCTAAGGCAATGTTAAATCCCTGGAAAGGATTCAGAAGCTCCTAATCCTGAATCAGAGGAGGAGATGAGCTTCCTGTGACTTATCCTAGGATGTTTCCCCTGACCTGTCATCACACTCACCTAACTTCATTCCTAACTTCTCTGGTTTTTTGACTAAACAACTATCTAAAGAATATGGAGCATCTTCCAGCAGGAAAAGGGATGTGTTACTGGAGTTGTATTTGGAAGCTTTATAAGCACATCTGAGACGTTCTCTAGAATCAAAAATATTTTTATATATTTCTGGTTTTGCAGTTTTCTTACATATCAGAACCTCTGGCAGCCCTTGCACGTCCATTATATTAAGCCAAAAGCCATAAATATGTACATCATAGTTCAAAGTATTAGTAGCAAGAACAAAAAAAGTTTTAAAAAATTGCTTTGCATTTACAGGACTAAAAACTAAGTATGCAACAGATAAATTACAAATGTACATCTCAGCAGCATAAGGGTGATTCTCTTATGTTTCTAAAAACACTGCTGTCTATAATGACAATCCAATTGTGGAAAATTACTAACCTCAGAAGACTTAAAGGGCACCCCCCCACTACCTTTCCCTTTAGCCTCTCCCCAACAAAATAAAAGAAAGGGGGAAAAAAATTCTTAAAAATGGAAGAGGGGAGAGAGAAAAGGCCATGTCTGTGAGGCTGCACACTCAAAGCACACCCAGCTTGCAGATTTCTATGTTATTAGTGAATAGCTCTTTAAGGCAGAGAAGAAACATTCTGTGGATCCGGTGCTGTTGGCTCATCTCACTCACGTGGTTTCAGTGGCCGAGGATGAGGTACTTTTCTTCCTGAAGCGAGATCGAGGGATTCTAGGAGGTGCCTGGTAGAGAAAACAGAAAGAAAGGCATCCCTCAATTGGGCATAAATGTGGAATTTTTGGAGGACAACACTTGGAAGGGATTGTGTATCCAGCTCCTGTGCACATGTGTGAGGCAGCTGGCTGGGGCTGGGGTCTCCCTGAGTCTCCACAACAGGAATCAAACACTAGTCACATCCCACATACCCCTGTGAAACTGAGCCCATCAAAAAGGCTAACACTTTCCTCTTGGCTTCATAGTCTCCTAAATCTCAAGATCTCCCAAGGGAACGGTTGTGCAGAAGAATGACGCATCTTTCTTATTTCCACCCTGGGAGCAAAATGATTTTAACAAATGACTCAGCAGAGAGAACCGCCTCCCCATCTCTTCCCTCATTTTTGTTATTTCCTTTGGGAACTGGTCTCATGTTTCTTGCTACGTGCTTCAAATTTCCATCAAGAAATTTCCAGTCCCCTTTCTGGATGTGAAACCCTTTAATGCACAGCAAACAACACCACAGAGGCAAACACTGTCTTTAGTGTCCCTTATCCAAAATGCGTAGAACCAGAAGCGTTACAGATTTTGGATTTTTTTCAGATTTTGGAATATTTGCACATACATACCAATTGAGCACCCCAATCTGAAAATCTGAGATCCAGAATGCTCCAGTGAGCATTTCCTTTGATTATCATGTCAGCACTCAAAAAGTTAGGACTACTCAACTGTACAAAGGGTTCCACCTCATTTCCTCCACAAATGACTCTCAAGGGACCCCTCCTTCCATGGGATACACAGGTCACAGGAGGAGTTATTATTACAATGAAAGAAAGGGAAAAACTTTTCTTAGCATAGCACTTTAAGGGGGTTCACACAACCAGCCCCAACCTACCCTCAACCCCTGTCTCTGTCCACTGTTACACAGATAACTTCTTTCACTACACTGTGTCCTTTCACACCTCTGTTCCTTCTGACTGGAAGCCCTTACTTCTCTCCTCTGTCTTGAATATTTGTAGCCCTCCCGAGCTTAAAGTCACTTCTGCAAAGGTTTTCCGAAGCCCCTCTCACTACTGCCCAGCCACACACAACCAGGCATCATCACCTCTTTTGTCTTCTCACCATGTTTTGTGCAAGCAGCGGACCTTGCACCTAGGGTGGGGTGTGCGTTCTCTGCTCAGTGTCTCCCCACCAGACTAGGAGCTTCCTGAGGGCAGGCCCATGTCACATGTATCACCATTTCCTGGTGTCTGGCTCAGTGCCAGACAGGCACAGCAAAGGGAGGGAGTGAATGAACTAGAGGATTAGTTCCCAGCCTTTTTGGCACCAGGGACCAGTTTCATGGAAGGCAATTTTTCCACGGACTAGGGAGACGGGGGGCGATGGTTTCAGGATGATTCAAGTGCATTACATGTATTGTGTAGTCAAACCTCTCTGCTAATGATAGTCTGTATTTGCAGCCTCTCCCTAGCACTAGCATCAACGCCCCAGCTCCACCTCAGATCATCAGGCATTGATTCTCATGAGAAGCACGCATCCAAGATTCCTCACGTGTGCGGTTTACAATAGGGTTCACGCTCCTGTGAGAATCTAATGCCACCGCTGATCTGACAGGAGGCAGAGCTCAGGTGGTGATGCAAGCCATGGGGAGGGGAGTGGCTGTAAATACAGAGGAAGCTTTGCTAGCTTGCCCACTGCTCACCTCCTCCTCCTGTGCGACCCGGTTCCTGACAGGGCATAGACTGGCACCAGTCTGTGGCCCAGGGGTTGGGGACCACAGAGCTAGAGAACAAGTCTTGGGCCCTTACACTGAGTCCTTGTGCTGCAGCCTCACCACTAGGCCGTGCTTACCAGCCACCTCTGGACATAGACTGAGAGAAGCAGCAGTGTAACCTACCTTTTTAGTAATCTGTCTCATGGTAGTTTGGTTAACAGTAAATAGTAAAGCAGTTTGTGCAGCTTCAAAAAACAAAAACAAAATAGCACAAACCCTTGGGCCCTAGAATGTTTTAGGCTGGGCTCCTGTCCCCATCATAAGGCTGTCCGGGCCATAATGCCCAGACTGGACTCCTCCACTAGTGTCCAAGTTCAGAACATCTTTTCCCAAACCCTCTAACTTCAAAATTGACCCACGTGTGCCTTGCCTTGGAAAGGAATCTGATGAACCAACAGGAACGCCAGCCCCTGTGTAGGGGCACATTTCAGTGCATCTCACCTGAGTCTCACAGGGGTCTCTACTCTGTGGAAAGGGGACTCCCAGCTTGCCTCAGCTGGCCTCAGGCCTCAGTACTCAGCAGATGGGGAATAGGAGAGGAGACCTTAGGGGGAAAGAGGAAGACTGGGGTCCCCAATTCTGCTGGCCCTGCACTGGTGGCCCATGACTGGTGACTCCCTGCCCACATCCCAGAGCAAAGCCCAAAAGGTTCCAGGCTCAGCCGTTCTGCTGCCGAAACTCTACCACATCTACAACTGACAATAGTACATGCGTCAAGTGTACTGTTTTTGGTAACTTTAAAGGGCTGTGCCCCTTTAATAACACTTTATGAATAGCTACTTTGTACCCGGCGCTATGCTGTGTCTTGGAGATACAGTGACGAACAAACCTTATTTATAAAAACTTGTCAACTTACACATTCTGGGGTTTTCTTCCCTTAAAACACTCATCTGGGTTGCTTTTCACTTGCACATCATCTTAGGTTAGGAGTTGTTAATATTTGGGGATGAAAACCAACAACAATAAAGCCCTAGACACTTTACCACCTCTATTTCTAAAT
Source organism: Varecia variegata (assembly GCA_028533085.1). Lineage (NCBI taxonomy): Eukaryota > Metazoa > Chordata > Mammalia > Primates > Lemuridae > Varecia > Varecia variegata. The sequence continues at coordinate 60,464,977 of CM052437.1, forward strand.
GAAATTAGTAAGGTCTTTCTTCCCCTCTTGGCAAGAGGCTGGATGCTATGTAGTGGCTTGTCCCGCCTGCTTGACGGAGGGAGATCTTTCCATCCCATGCACTGGGGAGATGCTGGATGCCCTGAGAGATGCTGCTCCCAGGAACCCCAGATCTCTGGGGCAGAGCCCTTGGGCAAACACATGCTCCAACCCACAGCCCCAGACACCGTGTACCTCCAGGGGCAAATCCGTCCTCCGAGGTGCCTTATACTTGTACATGAAATCCAGCAGGTCTTCCTCCTCCTCCTCAGAAAACGCCAATGGGTTTTGGACCTGGTGGGGCTCCCATGCCTTCACACCACCCTCATTCACATCTCCCTCAACCACTTAATGTCCATTACAATCTACACAGAGGAGACAAAGTACAGCAAGAGGGATCAGTGTAGAAAGGGGCAAGGAAGGGCAAGGTTAGGCACACAGCACGACAAGCCAGGCCTGTTAGGACAGCCAAGGCCCCTGTGTCCAAGAAAGCACTCACATCTTTGGGGCCTCCCTGCAGGGGGTCTGGGATTGTGAAAGTGCAATTGTAAGACTCACCAGGCACTATGCACAGAAACAACCACAGGCTCAGAATCTCCCAAAAGGCTACCAAGGCATTGGTGGAGGGGGGGGCACTTCCCTGGGAGACAAAGAGGCTGGCTGAACTGAGACATGTCAAACCCTGCAACTTAGACCTGCGATTCCACACCAGAAGAATGCTCAAATGCTTGGGCAAAGAATCTCCTCTGGAAAAGGTGGGGCAGTGATTTTGAGGTAGGAAGCACAGTTTCTACATTACACATACAAGGAGTGTTGACAGTGCATTATACTTGCATATTCAGCTGCAAACATTCCTACAGGATGTAAAATGCCAGGAAACCTTAAGGGATGACCTTAAGCAAAGCTATGTAGATTTTTCATTTCAAAGGCTTAGTTCTAGAGAGGCAGAGGAGCCTAATGGAAGGAGAACTTGATAGTAGCCTCTGCCAAAAAAAGTGACAGCAAGATTCCTATTTCAGCCTGCCTTGAATAAATCCACAGGAAACGCTCCAGAATTAATTCATCGCACTGAATGCATAGTATGTTAAAAATATTAAATGCTAATGTGTATTCCAATGCCATCTGGCCAGGTGGTTCTATCTTGGTTGAGATGTAAAATATTTTCTGCCCGTACCTGGCTTATTTAAAACACAAACACACACACACACACACACACACACACACACACACACCTTTCTATGTTTCATATATTGTTTTTACCCAGAATCACAGAATGCAGAACTAGGAGGCTCTTGAATCATCTGGTCCAACCAACAACCCTGAGGTCTATAGATAGAAACCAGGGCTCTTCTTGGGACACCCTGATACTGCTCCTAAGAACATGTTCAGCTACCAAATGTGTGCTCTCCATCAACAGTGGACTTGCTAGACTATAACAGCACAAGTGTGGAGTAAAACTTAACAACTGGGCCGGGCGTGGTGGCTCACGCCTGTAATCCTAGCACTCTGGGAGGCCGAGGCGGGCGGATTGTTTGAGCTCTGGAGTTTTCGAGACCAGCCTGAGCAAGAGCGAGACCCCATCTCTACTAAAAATAGAAAGAAATTATATGGACAACTAAAAGTATATATAGAAAAAATTAGCCGGGCATGGTGGCACTGCCTGTAGTCCCAGCTACTCGGGAGGCTGAGGCAGGAGGATCGCTTGAGCCCAGGAGTTTAAGGTTGCTGTGAGCTAGGCTGACGCCATGGCACTCACTCTAGCCCGGGCAACAGAGTGAGACTCTGTCTCAAAAAGAAAAAAAAAAAAACAACTTAACAACTGAACCCTGATCTTGAGCGGCTCTGCCAGTTATTGCTGCCGTACTCTGCAACAGCCAGCAGGCGGCAGCATGACAGCACGTTTGCTTTAACAAAACTCAAAACTGAATTGTAGGTTGGGGCGTGATCTGCTCAGATTGTGCCTTAGAAAGGGCCTGAGATCATTAACTTTCCTTTGCTTTTTTTTTTTTTTTTTTTTTTTTAACGTTGTGCTTCTCCAGCATATTTGCTCTGGGTTTGGGTTGTCCCTTCTTCTGCCCAATTCAGCTGCATCCTTAGCATTCTGCGAAGCACAAAGAGCCCTCCGTGCTCTGAGACCCCAGTGGTGCTTGGAGCCTATACCACACAACTTGTGCTGTGTGCCCTCAGCCCAGTAGAAAGTGTCCTGAGGTTGTGGGGCTGTGGCTGATCCTCCCTTGGTCCCTCTTAGCCCCTGACCCAGGTCTGGATACACTGTGGCCACTCACCCACTGAATTCAATCCTGACATCATCTCAGCTCAGCTCTCGCCTCAAGTCAGAGTTTGACACCCATCAAGCAGGAAGTTCCTATGGACACAGATACCTCTTGCCTAATAGGAGATATAAAAGACCAAGGCAGAAACCGCCCAGCAGGAAAGCCCGCATCCTGGAAGTGGGGTGGGAACTGGTTCGAGTCTGTGCCTCTGCACATGCTGTCCCCTCTAAATCCTGGTCCAGGGCTTTTCCTGTAGTGAGCGTTGTGGGCTTCAGAAGGCAGCTCAGAGGCACCACAAGATCCTGGGGCATCTGACAACCCAGTCCACTCAGTCTGGATTCACTGAGGCTGAACCATGAACTCACACGTTACCCAAATCATCATCATCATCATCATCATCACGTCAGGACTAAAACCAAAATGGCTTTGTTTGTGTTCTCCACTGCATCCTTGAGCAAGGACTACAGGGTAGAAAAGAAATGACCCTCTGGCCCACTGGGAGTGATGGGCCAAGGGGGACCCAGACATATAGGCAGGAATAGAAGCAAGTGCTCAGCTCAGCAGAGCTGGGAGCAAAGGTGGCCAGTGTGGGCCTGAAGTCGCCTCAGATGGAAGCTGCAGAGAACCTCCTAAAAAGAGAAGAATGCTTTAGGTCACTGTGTTCACTGAATTTTTTTGCCAAGAGTGTTTGTAACATTCTTCCTTTTCCTCAAGACCAATGAGAATGAACATTCTGTACAAGCCAAGCCTCCACGCCTGTGGTCGGATATTGCAAGGTGGACATGGATCTCTTAACTAATTGTAATTCCCTCTTTGCAGTGGTTTCAAGGAAGCCTGGCATTTTTGACAGTCTACACCTTGATGGCATGCATTTTAAATTTTCTTCTCACCCATGACTGTATCTTACCTGCCCACTCCCTCTCTCCCAAGCTTCATTTTTGTTACTTTGATTCTATATATATTTTCAGAAGTAGACTAACTCCTTTTTGGAAAAGGGAGGAGTATAAATGGAGAAATAAACCCATAGAATACAGTTCCACTGAGAGGCCCCAGGATGAGAATGAGGATGAGCAGCTGGGGAGAAAAGTCAGCAGTTGCCTCCTCAGTGTTCTTGTCCCTGTAGCTCTAAACAGAATGTGTGACTCAGGCAACAGGCCTGAAAGGGTGTTGCTGTCCACGTCTTATTACTATTATGGCTCTCGGAGACAACTTGTATGGGAGGAGGGTCTCCTATGCCAGGTCATAGCCACAACTTGCAAACCTCAGGTGGTGGCAGCCTTGAGCCCACAGAGCTGCCACCACGATGCCCAAAGCTGGGTGGCCTTTAGGAAAAGGCAGGGTCCCTGTTGTCTTCCACAGCAGGGGAATGGGGGTGTGGCCTTGACTGACATTTCCATATTAGCAAATGTGTCAGCAGGACTATACAGCAGGCTGGGCCACAGGCTCCACCTCTCCTCTCTGTGGGGGGGGAAGGGGGGAGAAACTGGCCGAGTCTCTAAGCCCTTTAAAGGCCTGCGCAGAGCTGCCTGCACTGAGCCTGGGGCCACCCCACCCCCACAGTGCGGCAGAACATCCCCCAGGTTAGCAAACACGTCCCACACAGCACACATGAGCGGCAGCATTAATGGGAGGCAGCGAACGTGTCTGAAGAAGAGCATGCTCATCTGGAACACTTACATCCGTGTCCCCAACAGCCACCGAGGAGAGAAAAAAGAACATTCTGTTAGGGAAGGGTCTCTGGGGCTGAAACTCACACACACGTGTGCATGCACACACACGCCCCCATCCACACAGTCACATGCACAGTCGTACACGCTCACGTGCACGCGCACACACTCACTTTCCATGCTCTAAACCTCAGACAGCTCCTCCTGCTCTGGTCAGAGGAAAGATACTGCCCAAGGGCCACACTCAGTAAAATGCAATTCTCTCTCTTTGAGAGGACAAAAGGCATGACTGCTTTTTAAAACTGTTACTCATACTTGATTAAAAAAGGAGGGGGCATCTCTATGACTAACCGCAGGCAGTGATCCAGAGTTCAGTTCTATATTACAATCAAAGTAGGTAGAGAGAAAAGAGGGGCATAAGGGCAATGGAAGCAGATAATAGCAGCAGCACAGAAAAAGAGACACAGACACGCAAGGAACAACAGGGAATCAACTGACGGAGGGGCAGGATGGAGCAGAGGCGGAGAGAGAATGTTCTCTTGGCATCTACGATGCACATCTTAAAACTGTGGCTGACCCCGGGGCCTCTGAACTCTACCTCAGTGGCTGTCACTGCTCTGTGCTGCAATCATTAGCCTCCAACATGCCCACCTTTGCTTTTCCCCACCCTTCATCCCACATTAAGATCTGAATTTATAATCCCTAGAAAATTTCCCTTTCTGTCCAGGGATCCTGGGGCTCTATGATGCCCCAGGAATAATCTGAATCTTCCCAGTGTCTTCCTGTGTGACATCATTTTAGGGGATCAGGAGGAAAGTGTCCCTGAGACCCCTAAAATCCTCATCCATGGCGTCGCTGCTTTAGAGTCGGCCTCCAGCCCTAGGTGCAAAACAAATCTCCCACAACGTCATCTGCTGCCACTTTGCAGTCAGCATGCTTCGCTCACAGAGACTGTCAGAGCTGGGAGGACTGAGGGGTACCCAGCCCAGCCCCACCACCTTACGGAGGAGGAGGCTGAGGCCCAGAGAGGGTAGGGGCCTTCCCAAGGCCACAGAGGGAAATGGTGAGACCAAGCATCATGTGGTTCCTTGCAAGCAGACCTCTGGGAGAGTGGAGGGAGAACTCCAGGCACTGGTGCTAAGAGGGCCCTTGGAGAGGTAGAGGCCCAAGAAAGGGAGGGCTGGGGCACAGGCTTCCAGGCCCTGAGGCCTGCACAGAGCCCCACTTGTGCCCCACTCCCAGACAGCCCCCATCTCTGCAGCTCCCCTGCTCGCTCGGGGAAGAGGAACCAGAACGTCCCCCACTGAGTACCGGACGCACGTTTATGCACATGCAGCCTGTTGCTGTGGCCTTCCAAAAGGAGTAAATTCCTACAATTAACTGCAGTTCTATTTAAATGCATTGGAAATGCTGCCTGTCATCATGAAACCACCAGGAGTCACGGCAGGTGAGGGCTCTGACAGTAGCACAGAACACTGCCAGGAGGAACAAAGGGAGGAGAAGGCAGCTCTACTCTCCCCAGTCCCCCAGGTGACAATCTACCAGAATGACAGGCTTTTGGAATGGCTCACATAATTTATAAACTCAAAACTGTAAATAGATAGAAATCCCCACAGGCACCTGGGGACACTGGTACTGCATGGTCGTTTGCCATGAACCAGGCCAAGTCCTAGCGCCCAGCGCTGGAAACAAGTGCACATGGCCCCTCCATTTCTGGCTTGGACCAGGAGGCCCCACAAGGTCACTCGCTGGTTAGAGTCAGAGCTGGGCTAGAAAGCTGGTCTCCACCTGTGCCCCTGCTCAGGACTCCTCTGACCTTGGTTCACCTTGGCCTTATGGCCTCCAAAATCCTCAGATCTTCTACAGACCTTAAAAAGCTCAGCGCTGAGAAGCCTTAAAAATAAAGAAATGGAGGGAAAACAGGACACCTCGTATAATTCACTTTCCTGTCCTCCTGCTCACCACCAACGTGAGAGGGACATGCCGTGCCACCGTGGCACCAGGGCTGGTGGCACAGACAGTAATGGGCTCTGCACGTGCCTTCCTCCTTCTCTTGACACCAGCAGGCAGGCTGCAGGCCTGCCGTAGCCCCTGTCGCCTTCTGAGCCAAAGGCAGCTTCTCCATGGGAGAGCCAGGCGGGGTGAAAGGGCTCCAGATTAGCCCAGCACCCGCCTAGTCCCTAACGAGTCTAGCTGGGGTTAGGCAAACAGAGGAGCAGGTCAGGACAGAACAACATGGCCCCACTGAGCCGTCACTCACACATGGGGAGGGCAGCAGCAGAGGTCCCTGACCAGACTGTGAGAGCTCCCCGCTCTCTGAGGGCGGGGCTGCCCAGGCTACGATCATCGTCATCCTTCACAGGATTATTGTGGCGATTATGGCTCTTCCGTGGCCACTTTCACAACAGCGTAGTGAGAGGGGGGAAGCAGGGATCTTTATCTCCATTTTAAGATGAGGAAACCGAAGCTCAGAGCAGTTAGGTGATTCACGCAAAGTTGCACAGCTAGTAGTAAGTGGCAAAGCAGGATCAGGGCTCCCTTGGCTACATCAGGACCAGAAAGCCCTGGAACTGCAGGGCTTGGTCATTTCAGAGGACCTTGGGGAGCTCCCGGGTTCATCATCGCCCAGAGCACGTGGAAGTATAATCCTGTGGTGGTTTTCAAATATCTCTACCCGTTCTTCGATACTCCTGCCTTCAATAAGTGGAGGTTAATTCTCCCCTCCTTGAGTGTGGGCTGGTCTTGATGACTCACTTCCAACAAACAGAATAAGGCAGAAGTGGTGGGTGTGACTTCAAAGCCTGGGTCATAAAAGGTCCTGTGGCTTCCTGCCTTCTTTCTCTCTCAGATCGTTTACTCTGGGCCACGCCACCTGCCATGTTGTAAGGACACTCAAGCAGCTCCAGAGAGGTCCACGTGGTAAGGAACCGGGGCCGACAGCCATGAAAGGGCCATCTGGGAAGTGGGTCCTCCAGCTCAGGCAAGACTTCTCATGACTCGGCCTGGCCGAAGTCTTGACTGCAACCTCTGAGGGACCCTGAGCCAGGAACACCAGGTTACGCCACTCCCAAACTCCTCGTCCGCAGAAACCGTAATAGAATGTGTTTGCTGTTTTCAAGGGTTAACCTTCTGGCCCCTCCATGACCATGCAGCTGAAAGGGAGCCCCAAGGTCAAGCGCCAGCTCTTGGTTAGAACCCCCTCCCGAGGTGAGCGTCCAGCACGCTGCAGAGAGGCCGGCTGCCTACTCACCTTTCCGGGTCCTACAGGTGGAGCAGCAGGTACACACTGTGGGAACGGGGTGGGGCACCATCAGTGATACCCCCCCCACTCGACAGAAACCAGTCCCAGGCAAACAACGAGGCCTCAGTGAGACACAGGGATCCCAGCGTAGAGACACCAAGGTGCGGGAGGGGATCATCTCAGCTTTAGCTTCCTCTCAGGTGCCAGGAAACACCCTCATCTGGCTGCATCCTGCAGCCCCAGGAAAGGCTGGGGATGGGGTCAAAGTTTCCTCTGGGAAGTAATTCCAACCACCCCTGCCCAGAGCCTCCTCTCTACGCCCGCCAGTTCAGACTGTCCTCCAGGAAACCTCTTCAGGCAGACCTCAGAACCCCAAGTGCTTGGCATCTGGACATCTGACCAAAGACCTAATTGGCTGCTGCCTTGCACACTCCATTGGTCTTCATGCACATCTATGCCTTGGTATGTAGTAGGTGCTCACTAAAAACATGCTTACTGAGTGATTCCAAGTCCATGGAAGGCCAGGATAATTCTTTCAACTTCCACTGCCTGGTATCCAGTGGTAGGTACTCAATGGATAGTGTCTGACTAAGTACCTCCCAGTTCACTCTGCAGGAAGGGCAAGGTCAGTCCCTGCCTGCCCTGACCCTTCAAGCAAGGAGGACTTCAGGCAGGTGAGAGGGTCAGGTCAAGTGCACTGCCCAGCCCCACCCCAGGTAGCAGCAGGGAAGAACTATGCTTCCCTGTCTCCAACGTCCAGACCCTGTGTCCTGCTCAGACCACAGGCAGGGGCCTCTGTGTGCCAGGCATGTGGCGGGCATGCCGGGTGGGGGCAGTGACAGAGGGAAGCACAGGTCATGTGTCTGCCTGCCAGGAGCTTGCAGAGCTCAGTAACCACACAGGGACAGTTCTGTGCCTTCTTCCTCCCTTCTTCCTTTGCTTGTTTCGTCCTTCCTTTCCACAAGATGCAGATGGTTGAGTGGATCTCCCTTCTCAGTTCACAGCAAATGGGCCTCACTGGTTCAAGGGACCCCCTCTCACCTTTTATGTATATTTGCATAACTTTTATCCCCACACCCCACCCACATTCTCTTTCCTCCTCAAGGAGCAGCAGTTTTACTATTTTAATGTGCAACTTTTTGTTTAAATGTGTTCTTGCAAACTCCGTATTGTTATTCTGCATGATGGGCATATATTTTTATTTTACATAAATTGTTACATAAAATCTCCTATTTTGTACTTTTTTCACTAGGCATCATGTTTTCATGTTCCACCTGTGTGTATATTTAATCTGTTGCTTCCAGTGGCTGCATAGAGCTCCACGGGATGCAAGTTGTCTCTCTCCTAGGTTGTCTTCAACTCCTGCCACATGTCCAGGGCTTGTAAATTACCATGTTTGCTCTACTAACAACCCTAAGACACAGGCTGAACAGGGATTGTTGGCTCTTTTTTCAAAAGAGCAAGCTGAAGGGAACTGGGTCTGTTTTCTATGCCAGGTTCAAATCCCCTGGTAGTGGATTTGAAAAGTTGCACTCGGAAAAGTTCTAAGGCTGAGTTTAGGCCCAGCAAGAAGTGTGGTGACTGTTTAGTGGCATCTGCCTCGCTGTGTTGCATGTGCTATGTCTGCACAGGCCGGTGTCATGGTGTCACCTAGCCAGGATGGAGTCCAGTCCCCTCCCCTACTCTGGGGCCCTTCGCCTGCCTGACTAGACCTGGAGTCTGAGGCCCACAGCGGGGGCTGAGCTGAGAAGGGCACACCAGCCCCGTGTGACTCTGACCCAGGCGCTTCTGTCCTTTACCGAAGCCCTGGGCCATCTCTCACCTGTCTTTCTTTCCAAGATGGCTTTTATTTCAGGCCTCAGAACAGCTGGGGAGAGCGCCACACTGCCCCTGGCCTCCCTGCTGGGTCGGCACCTCCCTTCTCTGCCCCCTGAAACCACAGGAGCTGAGGCCAAAGGACGGGCAGTGAGACGGCTGGAGCTCAATGCAACACCCTTGGCCATCTCAGCCCACGACTGCGGCAGCGCTCCCCACTGCCTCCCTAGGGCGCGGCAGGGGACGTCACTGTCTCTGCGGATGGAGAGTGGGGGGGCCAGCGATGAAACAAACCATCCCAAACCCTTTCTACCTGGTGCTGGGCTGGGAAGATGCTCGAGGCCCAGGACACTTCCATTGCCGTTTAGACCTCCCCAAACTTCTCAGGCTCCCAGCGCTGAGGCTTCCCTGAATAATACACCAGGGAAGGTCCAGGCAGGAGGCTTGGATTCCGGCCCCGGGGGGCCTTGGCACGGTGAGGTGCGTGTTCTCTCTGAGCCTGCCTCCTCTACTTGGTCCACCTCTAGAATGGTGACAGACTCTCAGAGCAAAGGGACCGCAGGGCCACCTGGGCCAACTTCCTACCCAAAGCAGGAATCCCCCTTGAAACTGACCATTCAACTTTGGTTTGGGTCCTTCCAATGTCAGGGATCTCACTACCTCACCAGGCAGCCCATTTCTCTCCTGGACACTTTCAGTATTACAAATACCTTTTTTTTTTTTTTTTTTAAGACAGAGTCTGGTTCTGTCACCTGGGCTAGAGTGCAGTGGCATCATCATAGCTCACAGCAACCTCAAACTCCTGAGCTCAAGTGATCCTCCTGCCTCAGCCTCCCAAGTAGCTGGGACTACAGGCATGCGCCACCGTGCCCGGCTAATTTTTTCTATACATATTTTTAGTTGTCCAGCTAATTTCTTTCTATTTTTAGTAGAGATGGGGTCTCGCTCTTGCTCAAGCTGATCTCAAACTCCTGAGCTCAAACAATCCACCCGCCTCGGCCTCCCAGAGTGCTAGGATTACAGGCGTGAGCCACCGCGCCCAGCCCTCAAGTGACAGCTTTCACTTGAGGCTGGTAGCCAATGAGCTGACCGAGGGTGGAGGTGACACCTGGAGATGCTCTGCAGCCCTGTTTCTGGGGCAGTCCCAGGAGGCCAGAAGCTGCAGGCGCTCAGGGAGGCCCGGGTGGTCGACGGGGAGTGACTGAGGGCTCCGGCGCAAGAGTCAGGAGCCCGTGCTCTACCGCAGCCCACCGTGGGGGACCCTGGTACAGTCCCCTCCCCTGGACCTTCATCCCTGCACTGGCAAAATCAGAGAGTTAGACTGAATGGTCCCCGAGGCCCCTTCCTGCCTGGGCTTTGGGAATTCCATTCTAAGTTTTGGGGTGGGGGGGTTCCTTGAGGAGATAACCTCTCCCTGAGGAGGCCTCACCCCATAGCCAGGCCTCTACTCCTCAACCCTGCCCTGCTTCCCACAGTGACAGGGTTAAAACACTTCCGAACACAAAAGCCACAACCTTCAAACCTGGGGAAAGGCAGAGGGGACATTCCTGAGAGGCGGGGAATGGACAGATCCCCAAGCTGCCCTTGGCTCTGACATGAGTCGTCATTCCCAGGACCGCCACGGGGCTTCTGCTTTTCTGTCCACGTCTAAGGCCCCACGAGTCAGGGGGTCTGTCAGGACCCAGGGCTCAGACCGAGGTGCCCCCTGCAGGCTGCACGCGTCACGGAAGACTGGATGTCCCGGTTTGTACACTTGAGGGCAGGGCAGCCACCAGGCACACGTTGTGGCCACAGATTCCAAAAGAACTGCTGTGAGTCCTGGCCCAGCTCCCTAGCCCCTGCCCTCCTGGAGCCTGAAACCCACACTGATGAATCCAATGCCAGGGGTCCCCAGTGTGGCTGCACCTCAATGGCATCACACATCTGGGTCTCACCCAAGACCTACCGAAGCCCCTGGGGATGGCCCAGGACTGCAAACTGGACAAGATCCCCAGGTCAATCCTGATCCCAGCGACCTCATGCTAGGCATGTGACAACCAGAGTGAGACTTCAGAGGCAGAGGTGCTGTTACTGTAAGGCCCCGGCCTCCATGTGAATTAGACCTCAGAGCTTGTATGGCCCTTGGTATGCAGAGGCTGGAGGTATACAGGGCTGAGGAGGGGATCAGGGGTGAGAAGGAGATAGCAGAGTGAGAGAGAGGACAGGAAATATTCAGGCAGGGAAGAGGGCCATGACAGCAGTAAGCCCTGTGTGGGCAGGAGGAGACACAAGACTCAAGACGGGTAATCCCCCCTAGAAGAGTGGGGTCAAAGAGGAAGAGAACAAAGAAAGCTCCTGTGGCCCAAGCACTATCACCCAACCACCCCCAATTCCCCAGGCAATGTGCAGGTGACCTAGCCCTGGTCAGAGTCTGCAGGCCTGGCCTGGCCTGATCTGATGGGTGTCTCTGTTGGTGGCAGGTCCTTGGGCAAGGGCCAGGTCTCATGCCACATGGTGGAGCAGGGCTCTCCCAGTGGCAGCAAGGCCCAACCTATGGGTAAGAAGGGAAGGAAAGTGACACCTACCTGAGCTGCCAGCGCTCTCGGAAGCACTCCTGGACATCTTAGGCTGGCCGTGTTTGCTGCTGGCCCGCCCAGAGCCCGGTGGTGGGGGGCCCGAGGGAGCAGGGGCACCGTCTCCCCTGATGGTGGTGAGGTCCTGCATGCTGAAGCTCCGGAGTCTCTCCGATAAGGCACCCTGTCCCTGGATACAACACAGGAAGGGACACATGTCAGAGGCCTGACCCACAGGTTCATGGCAGTAGTTGGGGGGTGGATTCAACGAAGGCCAAGAGGGAGCTCTGATGGTCAGCAGGTGGACATCAGGACCTGGATCAACACTGCAGAGGGCCAGGTGCCCAGGTACACTTGCTGGAAACACCGAGAGGGTCAAACCCGGATTTTCCAGGGGCTCCTCTAAGCCTCAGCATTGGCTCCTTTGGCTCCAGGCTCCTTCCTCTCCTCCAGACACCCCTGTGATTGAGCCTTAGACCCAGGGCCAAGGACATGACTATTGCCTGCAGTTCCGACTCTCGAGAGGCCGTTTGCTGCTTCTCATGCTCTACATAAATAAAAATCCATATATGTCTCCATTTTTCTCAGTTCTCAGTACACAAGAGTTTGATCAAAAAATCAAAACCTATAGCAACAATCTATATGGGGAAAAAAAAAATCAAAACCTATGTGTTTGTCCTTATTCTTTTCAAAGGAAATAAAATACAGAGAGCATTTTCCCAGCTATATGACAACAGGCATTTCTTTTATCTGTACAGCATGTTACTGTTTATAAGGCGCTTTTTACTTCCACTGGCACATTTGAGCTTAATAAAATACCCAAAAAGTAATGAATCAGGAAGGGAAAAAAATGATATTACAAAAAACCCTGCCGACGGTAACCATTTCATTTCAAAGGGAGCCACAGAATTAATCTCAGGGGGGAAATGTTCTTTGGATAAATCCATTATACTTATGAAAGGAAGGTCCTTCGCTGTCTGGATGAGAGAATGTGTTTTGGAGTGAAACTGATCACAGTGAAGGCTCAGGGATGGTGACACTGCTTTGGGTGTGCCTCAGGAGCTAGCTGGAGAGAGAGACTCGAGTTTGGGGGGAAAGGAAACCTGAGAGTGGGTCAGGGGCTCATAAGAGACTGGGATTACGGAAAATTAGATTGGGGTTTGGAGCAAGAAGTGACAGGCAAGTAACTATGAGGCAAATCATCTTCAGAAACACTGGAGGGTATGCAGACTCCCCTCAGGTGCATGGGACTGCAGGGGGTGGAAGAGGTATTTTATTTGGATAATGAAGGAGTGAGTGGCCCCAGAGGTCCGAAGGACTTGGGGACAATAAGGCACAACAGACATAACAGAACTAACAAATCAGCACAAAATCAATGCAAGCAGCTGACCAGAGGGCTGGGGGCTGGTGTAACTGATGAAACAAACAAGGGCCAACACAGCTGAGTAAGAGGTTTTCAGAGATGGGAGAAGGGTTCGGGGGATATTTTTCATTTCACTCAATAATAAAAAAAAAATAATGTAAATGGACCAACAAAACACAGCAATTTACTGATGTGAAAGATCCAGATAGGATAAAAGCAAATGCAAAATGAGTCAGAGGGAAGGAGGAACAAAAGGGGCTTGCAGACAGGTTTAGAAGAAGGGCCAGAATTAAACAAAGATGCATTGAAATATGAAATAGATAAGTTCCTAACCAATGAAAGATATAAAAACCAGGAAACTGACAACAATAACACAAAGAAAATGATTTAAATAATCAAATATATACAATTAAAATTATAAATCTAGACAAAGGAGTGTTTGGAGGACATTATGTGAAAAAAAGACAGAAATCACCCTGGTTGCCTCAGACACTGCTCTAGAACGATGGTGGGAAAGGGTCCAGGGCCTCATGTTCTAGACATTAACAGCTGGGTGGTCTTTGCCAAGAAAATGAGGGCTGGGCCAGCCACCCATTATATCCTCTTCAAATCTAAATCTAATAGCCAATGATCGGTGATTATTTTACTTAGAAACATTTTAGATGACATCTAGAATAAATTTGATGACTAAAGAAAAATTGATTCTGGAAATAAGAAAACATTGATAATTATTATATAATTGAGTCATTAATTCCATGTTGGTTTTTTTTCTTTCTTTTCTTTTTTTTTGGAGACAGGGTCTTACGCTGTTGCCCAGGAAGGAGTGCAGTGGTGTGATCATAGCTAACTGCAACCTCATGCTCGTGGGCTCGAGCCATCCTCCTGCCTCAGCCTCCCAAGTAGCTGGGACTACAGGTACATGCCACTGCGTCTGGCTAATATTCCTATTTTTTGTAGAGACGGGGTCTTGTCTTGAACCTCAAGCGATCCTCTTGCCTCGGCCTCAGAGAGTGCTAGGATTACAGGCATGAGCCCCCACGCCAGGCCTCAATGTTAGGTTAATGTTCAGGCAAACCACTCACTGATTTACTCTTTCATTTATCTTTCCATTTATTCATTTATCTGTTCAACAATTATTTATCAAGTACTTTCTATGGGCAAGATACTGTACTAGGTGTTATTAGGAAACACCGCAATACAGCTCAATTTCTCACAAAGTGTAAAAAGACAAATGTACAAATAACAATACTGAAGTGCCACACCAGAAGCTATAGAAAGCCAAGATTAAGAACAATAGTTCTTGAGTCAGACCTGGATTCAAATCCCAATCCTATCATCTAACACCTGGGTAATTTTAATCTCTCTGCACCTCAATGCCTTCATCTGCAGAAACCATCCATCTGGCAGGATCGTGGTGAGGATTCAATGAGATATGCCTTTGAGACACCCATTACAGAGCCCAGTGCATAGTTAGGTGTTCAAAAACGTCAATGAGGATGATGATGGTGTTGCTGTTGCTGCTGCCTGAGACACACAAGTACTGGTGAAATCAGAGATGGAAAAGATTATTTCTGACCAAAAGGACCAGGAGGGGCTTCATGATCCCAAGCTCAAATAAATGGGACTAATTCCATCGACGTGTTCTGGCACTTCTGGCAAACACTTAGCAATGTATCCGGGAGAAAGCAGCAGCAGGCATCACATACGTTCATTTTAGCAAAGTGCTCAGTTCCACTCCCAGAAGCCAGCCAGCCAATCTAGCTCCAATATCACTGGATCGTGAAGAATGGAAGTGGCAGAGGTTAGGAAAGAGAAGGAGATAATAATAGCTCAGTATCAACCCACTCCAGTGTCAGAGGAAATTACAGTGGCACGATGGACACAAGACTCTTGAAAATAAATTAGCCCTTACCCATCAAAACAAGCTGAGATGGTTAAAATCAATATGTCTCTCTCATGTGTAAACCTCTCAGCCCTGCACAGTCTCCACTCAAAATCTCATTCCCACTCACTTCCCATAAACCCTGTTCCTCCCTGCCGCTTCAGCTCTGCTCTGGGGGACCTGTGTTTGTCATTCTGGGCCACTGTCTTCTGGCAACAACCAAGAGTTGTTCATTGGTATTCTGCAAAATCAGGTTCCCTACTTTGGGAAAATAAATTTGAATTCTCTAAGTTTGGAAAAGCTTAATACCATATTCCCCATAATTCAATGAGCCATATTGCCACACTAAAAGCTCTGCTAAGTCCTGCAGTGTTACAGGTTGTTTAACTCAGTGTATCCCAAATGTACGTGACCACAGTGGGATATGCTGTTAGCCAACCATCCCACAGTCATTCCCAACCCTGTTCTTAACATGGTGAGAAAAAACAGATTTCCCAACCTCCTTTGTAGCTATGGATGGCCTTATGTTATGATACAGTTTGACCAGCAGGTTGTAAGGGAAATCTGCTCAGGGATTTCTGGGAAAGGTATTTTCTCTTCCTGATATGTGGGAGGAGAAAGGCCTGAACCTGATACCTGCTTTCTGCCTTTTGAGTGTGGTTTGGATGCCCGGTACTGACATGTTGGACTAGGAGAATCACACAGCCATCCACCCAGAGCCTTGACATTACTGTCACTGGAATAATGACAGCACCTAGCTATTCCTAGACTTCTTGTAAATGATTTTTATTAATTCTAAGACACATATTGTTTCATCTCTGAAATCAGGGTAGGTCTTACAATTGCTGCTGCCCTGATATGATTGTCACAGCCTACCCATGATTATACTTGTTATTTTCCATATGACTGAACAACTGAAACCCCTGAGTGTTTAATTAACAAACCATTTAAGAATCACTTCAGGAAGCATCTGAGCCCTGGTTGTCTAAAACACATTTCACAGACACCTTCTGGTATGATCAAGAAAGTGGAATCATCAGGCTGGGCACAGTGGCTCACGCCTGTAATCCTAGCACTCTGGGAGGCTGAGGCGGAAGGATTGCTTGAGGTCAGGAGTTTGAGACCAGCCTAAGCGAGAGCGAGATCTCATCTCTACTCAAAATAGAAAAAATTAGCTGGGCATGGTAGCGAGTGCCTGTAGTCCTAGCTACTTGGGAGGCTGAGACAAGAGGATCACTTGAGCCCAAGAGTTTGAGGTTGCAGTGAGTTATGATGATGCCATTGCACCCTACCCAGGGCTACAGAGGATTGAGACCCTGTCCCAAAAAAGAAAGAAAGGAATGAAAGAAAGGTAGGAAAGAAAGGTAAGAAAGAAAGGTAAGAAAGAAAGGTAAGAAAGAAAGAAAGAAAGAAAGAGGCGGCATCAAAACTGCCAGAATGGGTATCAGCTGCATGGATGAAAATTCCAAAAACAATAGCTCTGTATCATCAACACATTGGAAGGAACAGAGAATGATACAGCATGGTCATAAGTGTATACTGATGAGCTAAGGTGACAAGTAATTCAGAAGACTCGGAAAGTGAAGAAGTGAGGTGAGGAAGACCTTAACCAATTTACTATGCTAATATGTTTCTTTTAATGTATATACAAAAGTGACACGGACAAAAATCTGTCTAACTCTAAAAGTCTTTTCAATAAGAAGAAATAAACATTCTAAGTGAAAAAGCATTGTGTCCTAATTTAATCGGCAATATTCTCTTTCTTAGTGGTATGTAAGATAATGATGTGTCTTAGTAACCACAGCAATTTAGATTCAATGAAATATGGTTGCATGTCTTACAGAAGCTTTCTCTACTCATCCCAGCTCCCTGTAACATGCCCTCGGGGCAGCCTTTGAGGTGTGCTTCTTTGTTGTACTTCATACAACAACACCGACATTGTTTGTGGTTTGCCTTCCCCGCCAGACTGTTTCATCCACTACTGCCGCCCTGGCATCGCCACTCCGCTGGTACACATCAGGGATCAAGGAGCTGAATGGATGAGCGTACGGCCATTTATTGAGCTGCTGCCTGAGTATAGCACAACAGTAGGAAATCCCCACCTCGAATGCATCAGCCAGGGCTCCAGACCTGAGGGAGCACCCTACAGAACAGGGCCTTGACATTGTCCACAAGGAGTGTACAAGAAATGTCAGAGGGCGGTAGGGTGCACACAACAGAGGGCACACATCTGAGAGGCAGGGTGTCCCAGAGGAAACCACATTTGAACTGGCCTAGGAGGACTTTCGTGGGTAAAGATGGGGGCCAGGTGGAAAGGGAAGTATATTTCTTCGTAAATGACACTTAGTAAGTGACAAATTCACCCCTGAGGGCTGCCACTTCATTCCACCCCAGATGAGGTCTTCGCAGTTTTGTCTGCTGAGGAGATGGGGGTCCATTTATACCCTGTTAATGGCCATGAACATATCCAATTAGTGAAAGTGCCAGTGGAAAGGTTACAGGCTTTCTTTTAAAACAACCCTGCCAGGTGAAGGCAGGGGTAGGAGCGAGACTTACTCTGCACTGTACACCCTCTTTTGTCCTTTTAGAATTCTGTACTACGAACATGCATTAACTCTAAAAAATCAGTGCAATTTAATTTGCAGTAACACCCACAGCACTCTTTCAAGGTCACCCTGAGGACCCCATTTTGTGAATATAGGGCTTGCATGATGCTGACAAATGCCACCTAGACCAGAAAAATGACATGGGAGTATTAAAAAACAACAACAACAGCAAACCCAGAGCTGAGGAGGAAGACATGCTATCTCCAGAAACTGAGTGATTTCAGCTCTTAATGAAGTCCTCTTTTCCAGCAGGACACACCAAGTCACAGGGGAGGCCCCAGCAGAGCACAGATTCTAGCCCATCTCACATTACACAATATCTAATGCCTGCTGTTGCTGACGATGGCAATAAAGACAAAAGGTTTTAGTGAGTCAGGCAACCGATAACAAAGCCACTAGCATAACCACGTTTCCCACCGGTAATTCACAAAGAGTTAGTACTTCCTTCCATGAACCCCACAGTGTCCCCACCTTGCTGAGTCAGCCCCTCAGCCACACATGCTCCACGTCAGCGCCAAGCAGCCTCCTACCCACATGCTGCATGAAGACCAGGGCCTTGTCTGAGACACGACATGGGATTAACAAACAAAACAGGGAGGAGGAAGATTCTACCACGACAGCATCAATAGTCAGATTCAATTCATTCTCCAGGCATTAAACAAAACCAAGTAAGTTAATCGCATGTTAGATGCTATCACATTAACACAGTAAGAGGCTCTGGAAAGCCTATGGAGGGGGACCCAGCTCCGTGCGCCTGGCATGGTTTAACACACGCGCACACACACAGGTGCAGGAGGGACACCTGCCTCGGATCCAGACCGCGTGCTGGTGGGCAGAGGCGGCTGCTTGGCCTCACTACCCGACTGGATCAGTTTGGAGTTAGTCACACCTCTCAACAGGGTTACCTGCCCTTCTCTGAGGTCCAAAGAGGAGACAAAACGAAAGAGTCGAGCCACCTGATAAGGGGGAAAAGGAAAAAAAAAAAAAAGCGATGGGCACCAAGCCAACAAAGTGGGGTTGAAGGGGACCGTGCCGTCCTCACCTCTTTCCTCCTCTCCCTCCCTCCCTCACTCAGGTACTCACTCACTTGCAACAGATGCTGAAGGAGCCTTCACAAAGCCCCGCGTGAGCCCACAGAGGAACAGGGATGAGGAGGATACGGTTCCTGCTCCCAAGGAGCTCACAGTCGAGCCAGGGCATCAAGACACACAGATGCGGACAAGGCAGCGGGTGACAAAGACGTGCAAACATGCGATTGTGCAGGTGGGGGGACGACATTGTGGCTGTGTACTGCGCGGACACAGGGCTCAAACCCGAGCATGGCCAGGATGTGTCACCAGAGAGGAAGGGGAAGGTGAGTGCTGGCAGGGAGCGCACTGGGCCCACCCACATGTGGGAGTGGAAAACCCAAGGTCCATCTGGGAGCCCACGCGTGAACACACCTCAGGGGGAGAGGCTTTGGTGTGGGAGAGTAACAGGAGGTAAGCCCAGGAGAACTGGGCTTCACCTGCCTAAATTTGGTCTTTGATGATAAACCGAGCGCTGCACTGAAGGTTTCTGAGCAGTGAGCAACGTGAAGGAAGCAGGATGTTAAAATACTGAGAATACTCTAGATGTACCACGTGGTGCACACTGAGAACTGCCCCCAATATCTGCTCTCCTCTTTCCTCTTCTCAGCTTGCAGCTGGGCACACAGATGTCTGGAATACAGACCTTATTTCCTAGCCTCCCTTCTGGGAAGTGCCCTCACCGAGAGACAGTGTGCAAAAACAAACACCAACTGGCAAGGGAGGCTGGCTCGGTGCTCCTGGTTTGCAGCCGGCTGGATGGGTGGTGAGGAGCAGGGGCTGGACAGTGAGGCAGGCCTGTGCTGAGCAGTGACGGTGCACCGGGGAGGTGGCTCTCCACAAGCAGATCAGGCCTGGTCACCTGGCGATGGGGTCTCAGGGTCACCAGGAAGGGGGCCCTCCACACACAGCGGCTGCCCCGGCCCTGCATGTGGATGTCTCAGCTGGAAGCTTTGCCTGGGCCATGCTTCCTCCTCAGAGGCAAAGGCCCTGTCGGAAAGGGGCAATGAGAACGGAGAAAGGACTAAGGAGGGCAGAGGGGGCAGCTACACGACAAATTCATCCTCCTGCTAGTGAAAACTGGAGCTATGGTATGTAGTGACTCTAAGATCCTCAGGGGTGAACAGTCATCCCTAAGGTACTCAGCCACTGGCCCTCAGTGCCTGGTGGTGTCATCCAAGTAGAAAATGGCCACGAAGTGTCAATTGAGTGTGTAGGGGAGGGGGCCTTGGGGTGATGCAAGGAACAGTGAGTGGGCTGGGAACTAGAGACCCTTGCTCCAATTCCTGCAACTAAGAGCTTTGTGACCCTGGGAAAGTCACTCAGCATCCTGGGGCTCAGTTTCCTCTGTGAAGTGGGCTCCACAGCTCACGGCAGCTGAGGTCCTCCCTGCTCCAGCAGCCCTTGGCTTGACCTTCCTCCACTCTTGGTGGGTGGCAGGTGCTCACGTGTTGTGAGCTGGCCTGCAGGGACCCACACACCCCAGGGCTGAAGAGGAGGAGGATGCAACTGTATGGAAAGTCAGGCCCAGAACAGTGAGGGAAACCATGGGTGAGCTTGCCCAGGAAGACACAGCACATGCAAGATGGGCCAGGACAAGAGTGGGAAACTCAGCCTCTCCTCCAGGAGAATCTGAATTGTAAGTAACCTCCAATGCCAGCGTCTGACTTGGTTTTTCATTCTGTTCAAGAGTGAAGGGATCATGATCATCCTTAGAGATCAAACTGACATATGGGAAGTGAATAACAGGTAAATGCTATTAAGCATCTATTCTGAGCTTTGCATTCCATGAAGTCTTTATGTATGTCATCTCATAACTCATTTGTGGCAGGCACTATCATCACTCCCATTTTGCACATGACGAAGCTGATGTTCACAGAGGTGCAACAGTAAATAGTAGAGCTGGGGCTCTTAAACCTGGTCTGCTCATCTCCAAAGCCCAGCTCTGGATATCCTCGATGCTAAGCACTGCTCTATTGCTCGTGGCAGCTAGAAGTATGTACAACACTCATTCCTTTAGCATTTACTGAGCACCTGTGTGGGACAAGGCACAAATATAAGTGACTACAATGGTGCCATTGGAGGATCCAGGAGTGAGAGACCAGTTCTTCCTGGGATCACAGGAGGCTTCAAGAAGGAGGTGGCATTTGACCTAAGTTGGGCAGGACTTCAAAGAGGTAGAAACAGAGGCAGATGGATGACCAACAGCAAGAAAGAGAAAATTCTAGAAACAGCAGAGTTGCCATTGCCAGAACAGTATAGAAGCTGGTGCTGTGGGTGTAGTGCCAGAAGGGCTGGAAAGGTAAGGAAAGACAGAACTGGAAGGCTGGGATCAGGGTAGGACCACACAGGCCTCAAATGGGAAGGGACAGGAGCAGCTGACACCGCTTGGGTAGCTACTGCACCAGTCCAAGCTAGGAGGGAGGGTGCGGGGGAAGAAGGCCTGGAAGGAGAGAAGGGATGTCAAACGGTCAGGACTTGAACAGTAAGTGGGAGGAAAGTGGGGCATCAAAGCTGACTGAGATTTGGGGCCTGGGTGCCTAAGAGGATAGTGATTTCATTATCATCAGAAAGGGAGGACACACAGGAGGGGCAGATTTGGAGTTAGGAGACTATTGACTAAAGGTACCAAGGAGACGAGGAGCGATGTTCAGCAAAGAACCAGAAATGCTGGAATTGAGCCCTGTGCAGGTAAGCTGACCTGGGAACCAGGTACTTCAGGTGACAGCTGACGTTGAGGGAAAGGATGAGATGGTGCAGGAAGAGAGAGGAGAGTGAGGGGGGAACCCAGAGAAATCCACCCAACACTGAAGGAGCAAAGAGAGCATGAGAGAGGAGTCAGAGAGCAGGAGGTGAACAAGATGGTGCCCTGTCACCACACAAGTGATCCTCAAACTGTTTTCTCCGACCTTCTAGATCCAACCAGCCTCTTCTCTGACGTTAGGAAAGCAGGCTTCTCTCTTTCCACTTGGACCCTTGATGTGTCAGGCTATATAATCTCCACCAGTAAACGCGGAACAGCAAAGGGGCAAGTAACATCGGACCAGCAACTCCATGTGAATTCCTGGCCCTTCCTCTTCAGCTCACTGTGATGTTAGGTCTTTTGTTTGTTTGAATCCACTTGATCATTTATGGAGTGGAGTGAGATGAGGTAACTTTCCAGGTAGAAACACTGAGAACAGGGATACAGAATGATGGGGCCCTGAGTGACAAAGGCACAAGTGGGGAAACCACGCTGGGAAAAAGTCTTCCTTGGTTATGCTTAGACATGTTTTGAAAAGTGAAGCTCGGGTGCAAGGTTGATTTATTTGAGAGACTAGAGGATAGGGAGTACTTCCAACCTTTTTCAGTAGGTTGTCCATAACAGTTTAGCGATAATCTTGGTGTTTAAAACTGGTTGCTGTGGTGAATTCTAAATATTAACTTTATGTCACACAGTCCTTAGTTAAAACAGAAGAAAGAAGGCTGACTTGATGTGAGCTAGCACAGGGGCCAGAAAACATTCTTCTGAGAAGTGAAGAGATAAGCATGGGGTTTCTTGGAGTCCTTGGCCTCTTAAATTCAGCAGACACGACGGAGTAAAGCCAGAGAAGTGAGACCGGAGACCTGGGGAGGGGACAGCAGTTGTCTCTTTTCCCTCCCTGGAAATACCTTTTAAGCATGAACTGATACAGGGAGGTTTTATAAAAATCAAATCAACTTCTGCCCTCTGATTAATTGTAAACTAGTAGATTTTTTTTTTTTTTCTTTGCTAGAAAGCAAACACAAGCAAGGCAACTGACTCCAGTCGGGTCAGAAGTTCCAAATCACTGGGCGTATGCACTTCTTCAAATGAGCTTCTGATTCCAAAACTAAAGTTTCACAGTGGTTTGAAAGCAGCATTTTATTCAAGCCAGAGGTTTAGATAAAGCACTGATGGCTAAAAGATAAGGATAAGGAGGACTTTTAAAACTTTTTTACTATTTATGCTGAATTTTTTTGTAGAGTTTTTTTTGTAAGGCAAAATTGAGTGGTAGTAAAAAAAAAAAAATGAGTGGGAAAACATAATACTTTATCTCAATGGATCCTGCCTAGCTTTTCAGATGCTAGGGCTATAACCAAGGCTCACCACTATGCCCTGGTGGTTGTCAGCCATAATTGCAGGCAAAGTGCCTGAGTTTTGGAGGGCAAGTCAGGAAAGCAGAGGTCACAGTGTGCAAGCAGGGCTGGATGGGGTGAGGTGGGGGCAGGATGAAGAAATGAGAGCTACGGCATGGGTGCTGCTACAGGCTGAGTTTCCAGCTCCCTATTTTCCTGGTGAGACTTACATACAGAGGCCCCCAAGGAACTGAGTAGGTTAAGGAGGGCTGGGTGTCCTGTCAAAGCCAGAGCAGCAGCAGGTGAAAGGGTGAAAATAAGGCAAAGGGGAACCCAAAAGGGTTAACAGAGGGCTTGGGGCAGCATTGTCTGATAGAACTTTCCTCGATGATAGAAACATTATATCTGTGCCAGCCACCAGCCACAGGGGCTACTGAGGACTTGAAATGGGGTTAGTATGACTGAGGAATTCAATTTCAGGTTTACTTAATTTTAATTAATTTAAATTTAAATAGCTACCTGTGGCAAGTGGCTACTATATTAGACAGAACAGGACTGTAGGAATGAAAAGATATATATATATACTTCGTATCAATCAATAAGGTTTAATGAGTAGCTATGAGTACAAAGCACTAAGCAACTAAGGCTTGTTTTGGTTTTGTTTATTTTCTGAGCAAGAAACAAAGGAAAAGAATCCAGAGACCCTCATCTCAAGAAACTAACAATCTCAGTTAAGCTTTGCCTGCAATTCAAAAAAAAAAAGCTGCTAACAATATGGAAATATGAGATTCTGGGGTAGAGTAGAACCATACAGAGATACACACACACACCTGAAAAACATCTGCAGGAGAGGAATCCCTAATTCACAGAATGCCAGTAGCTTTCTTCAGCAGATGACTTTAATAATAGCATTGGTACTACTGGAACTGTTCTAGGGATCAAATCTCCAGGGGAATTAAATAACATTATTTTTTTGAGTTATGAAACAAGTAAAAACCAAGTTTGGTCTACCAGGTCTGAAAATTGGGTGAATGGAAGAGACCTAGGATATGGTTCAAATTTCAAGGGTAGTGAGGCAGCCTGGAGACCTCATGGAGTTTTTGTTTGTTTGTTTGTTTTTGTTGTTTTTTTTTTTTTGAGACAGAGTCTGGCTCTGTTCCCCGGGTTAGAGTGCCATGGCATCAGCCTAGCTCACAGCAACCTCAAACTCCTGGGACCTCACAGTTTTAAAACTTTAGTTCAGTTGGTTCTTCTCCACTATGGTTTCTCTTCCATGTGACAATGTGTTTTGCTTAACAAATGAATGCCTAGAACATTATTTTTTTAAAAAAGAGAAATTTTCAATACTAGTCTTAAGAAGACCTGGGGTTCAATTTTCTCTCTGGGTGGAATTATATGCTAGGAAACAGGTAATATGTAGAAGCAGAGCCAGCCAGAGACTAGGGATGCTTAGATAGAAGGTACTAGACAAGTGTGTCCTCAGGAAGGAGACAGAGCACTTTACACCAAAAGAAAACATGCATCAATACTTCAGGGGATAGGATGAGACCTTGGATAAAATTGGGGGTTGGATGGGGGTTAACTGCCCTGGAGAGAAATTTCTCACGTCTGATGTTTTTTGTTTTAGCTTTTCCAGTTCTAAGACAAAATAGTAACATTAACATTATTAACAACTTACATTTGTATTAATATAATGATATGGTTTACAAAGTTTTTTCACACTTTATGATGATGCAAACATAAATTTCATTAGGGAAAAGGCCCAGGGCTCAACAATTATTTTTAAAGGATTAACTAAAAGTATAGTTAAAAAATTTTCATTTTCATTTAAGCTCTGTAGTTTCCTCCTGGGGAGCCATCAAAGGATGGAAAAAAGAGAAGAGGGAGGGAGGAATTACTCCTTCATCCCATCACTTTATCCCAGCCTTCACTTAATCTGTCAGAACTAAGAGTCTTCCCAACACTTAACGCTCTTGCTTTCATCCCTCTGACTAAGTGCAGTATATATTGAGAGTGAGAACAGATTTGTGAGTTGAGGGTGTTTTGTGGGCGGAGAAGACAGGCAGGTTCAAGAGATCTACAAAGAAGCCAGGAATAGGGTGATCCCAGAACCCTGACTGCTTGGGACAGGCACAGTTTATACCTGCTGTCCCAGAATAATTATTATGGCACCTTGTCATTCTCAGATGTGTCCTGGTTTGAACAATAAATTATAGGGTCACCCGAGCCATGGGTCTTTTTTTGTCTTCTTTTCAGGCAATCGCTCTAACCATTCTCCTGGGGTAATCAATAAGGTTGTTAAGAGCTCAGCTGGGTGCAAAGCACTGTGCTAGGCTCTTTGGAGCACTACAAAAGAGGGGGAAGAATGTATAGTCCCATGTAGCATTTCTCATATGGCGTAAGTTTTGGGGAAATAAACACTGCCACACCCTTTCTCAAGGTTAATGCTTCCAAGGAGCTACATCTGCATCCCAGCAATGTTTTAACCCTAACCACGTGTGCTCCTACAATTCTGGATGGGGCCTCAGGCAGTGACCTGTACAGAGCTGGCTGTTTAAAAATCATGAGGGGAACTTGTTAAAAACAGAGATTCTGATCTCACTGCCTGAGATTCTGATTCAGCATATCTGGGAATCTATTAAAAAACAAAATAAAAACAAAGCTTCCCAGGTGGTTTGGGTGTGAAAGCCAGATCAGACCCACTGGTGAGTCGTCATCACCCTTTGACCACTGCCTGGAGTGATCCACTGTCGCTATGGAAACCACTGATGTAGACCTCAGCCAGACTGGATTTTTGAATTTTACTTTTTTTTCTTTCTTTTTTTTTTTTTAAAGTACACATCTGTTTCAAAAATAGAGGGCAATATTTTTAGAAAAGACGTGTTTTCTCTTTCCAGATATTTATATTTAGAGAGAAAAAGCAAAGTCCCCACAAGGCAGAAAATTTTCTCATCTGAAACTAAATTCAACAGAAAGCAGATGTCTCTCACTACTTAAGACCAACTGGGAAGAACTAATGAGCAGTTATTTCCTAAGGCAAGCTTCTCACTGTCTGGCGCTTCCTTCAAGTTTTAACTGTTGTAAGGTGCCTGGATGGAGGGGTGGGCGGTGACAGGCCAAGATGCTATCAAGACTCTGGAGGCTCCAGCTTGAGGCAGACCTGGAAAAGGATGGCCCTGAAGATGTCACTATCAGAATAAAATTTACACACAGACAGCTGAACGACCCTGACAAATATACCACATTTACACTCAGTGATTGAACCCGAGTCAGAGGCAGAGGAGAAGGGGTGGAGAGAGGGGCCCAGAGAGGGTTTCTGTAGCTTTATGTTGCAAGGTTGGCCTGATGAATTTAGAATTTAGTGATTCTGAGTTCTCTTTTCTTTCAAGTTAAAAATAAAAGTATAAAATGATTGCATCTCAAACAGAAGGTTCTTGGAATTTACTGCTATTCATAAATCCTGATAGATCTCAGGACACCAAAACAGAATTTCCCTTCCAAAGATACTGACTGGGATCCCTCATATTGCCAGCAACTATCATACTAGGGTGGGCAGGGACCACCCAGGGACCAGCTTTGTATAACAGTGGGACACCTCACTAGAGTTCTGCTATAGAGAGAGCTGGTCTTGTCTGAAATAGGAATCATTCCTTTTGAGTTCTTCCCTCTTGTCCAGCCTTTGTCTGCAGAACTCCTGGGCTTCAGTGCAAGGTGCTGAGTTCTTCCCCCAGAAATGCTCCTACTGTGCTTCTCCCCGGTTCAGGGCTCAGAAAACCCAGCGTGGTCCCCTGACCACTGGCTCTCAGCACCCTCCACCCTGCCATGCGCTCAGAGCCCACAGAGCACGAAGCTCTGTATGAACTGTCCTCCTCCAAACCTCTCTACAGCCCCACCACCTCTTTCCCCAAACCTTCAAGTCGCCATCAGGGACTTACAACTTCCCTTCGCTAATACACCTCACCCCCCAGCCACTGTGTCTCCCCACACAGTAGCACAACTGCCTTTCCTCCACCGCAGCCAAATGCAGATCCCTACTCCACATTTGGGTTGGGGAAGGGTTGTCACCCAGAAACACTAGGGCAATCTGCCGAATTTGCCCTGAGAGGAAATGTCTGACAATTTTAATTTTTCAGGTCTGAGTAAATAATGAGGAATCTACCCAACAACAAAAAGTGTGATATGAGAAGAAGCTAGGAAGGAACACAATGTTGAAAAGGGTGAGAGGGAAATGAGAACAAAGTAATTCTCACAACATAACATCCCAAAGACCAGTGTTTATTTTAAACCTCCTTCTCTTGAGTTGCTACTGCTAGACACATCCTTGTCATCTATGTCCGAACCACCCAACTTACACTCTGGGACCCCAGGTTCCTTCCCCTGGATCTGCTGGGCTGCATGAGTGTGGAGTGCACCCACTTGCTCAGGTGGGCTCTCCACCTGTCCATTGTGAGTTTAGGTGACCCTCCCAGTGCACCCCAGGAAAGTACAGGGAAACAGTCTCTTCCTTCCTTTCCTTCCCTCTCCCCTTTTTCCCAGGCCTAAGCTCCAAGTAAGTTAAAAATTCTTAATGTGGGACCCATAGGTGAGCTTTACACGTGTGTGTGTGGGGGGGGGGGGGTGAGAATTTTCTGGGGCAAGATTCACCATTTTTTATATCAAATTTTCAAAGGGACCCCAAAAAAGACAAGGAACCACTGACTGGTCCTCCAGCTGTTCTGTGCAGTCACATGGGTGATGAGCAGGGTGGACTGGAGGGAGGGACTGAGATGCTCGTGCAGCTGTGGTGGTCAGGGCCCAGCACAGTACCTTGGAAGCAGCCATCACGGCTGCCGTGGCCGCCACGTTCAAGCCCCGCTTCCCAAAGTGCACAAGGGCATCGTAACTTCGGTCTTTTGCTTGGACCAGGCAATCATCGATTTCCTGTCACAGGAAAAACAGAGGCACACTGAGTTGGAAGGTTCAAATAAATCTCTATTCTCTTTCCCTTCTCCCAGGCGCTGGGCTTGGCATCTTGCCTGGTTCTCACTGGGCCTGAAAAATCCTGGGCACTGTGAGCATGTGTGTAGACAGGCGGGGGGAGAGGGACAGCAGAGATATCTGGAGTAGAAAAGGGAACTCTGAAAAAACAGCAACTTTCTGCACCAGCAATGCCCTGGGATTGTTTCTAACACCCTCTAACCTCCCAGGGAGGCTCTAGGGGGTCCTGGATGTGGACCGTCCTGCCTGCATTTTATACACAGCCGCTCACTAAGACACTGAAAGAACCTGAGGTGTGGAGAATGCCAAGAATTGAACTTCTACCCTTAGACCTGCCACTAACTGGCTGTCAGACCTTGGCAAGTACTCAGCCTCTCTACCCACAGTTTTGTCTCCTGAAATATGAGGATAATGATAATACCTAACTCGTATGGTGAAGAATAAATGAGGTAATTCCAGTAAAGCCTCTAACGCAGTAGCTGGCTTCAATAAGTGATAAGCATTGTCATCTTCCTTATCTTAAGGGGGTTGGGCCCTTGTAGTTCTAAAATTCTGTTATTCTATACTTATTTAATTCTACGGCCAAATATTGCCCCATGTGTGTATCGATAGGAGGGAGTAGGATGCTGAAAGAAATGTGCTATTTGATAAGGGAGATCATTTTACAAATATTCAAATAAGAGCAGAAATTAGAAGTCATCCATTGTCATAAAATAAGGTAAAGGTGAGTGGAAAACAGCACTGAGGTCGCCTTCAGGGACCAAAGTCAAGTATAATACTGGTTAAGTTCAAATTTGGATCAACTCTGGCTTAATCTTTTTGTTTGTATTGGGTTGCTATCATTGTTTTAAGAGAATGGCTGTTTGTCATTACAGTAGCTCATTTCAGAGTTCAGTAAGACAATGACATTTGGCTTCAGTCTGTCTGAAGTTCAGCACATTAGTGCATTTCCTTTGCTTTGAGGTGTGCAAGAGGGGTCAGCACCCCCTACCCCCACTGACTCCCCCACTGAAGGCTTCCCTGGTAAGTCAGGAAGTCAAGTCGCAGCAGCCAACCCTCTAACTGTGACACCCCTGCCCCCAACTCTGGAAGTGATTTTGGCAGCTCTTAAGGGTCAGTCACTCTTACTCACTTCGATGGGAATTATACTGGCAGGTTCAGGGGAAGCCCAGCATTCGGGGAAAGGGGAGTAGGAAGAGTGGAGACGTGATAACCAGGTTAAGACAGGGACCCATTCCTCAAAATCCACCCTTCTGAGACAGGAAGTGCTGTGGTCCTAGCTCCTAAAGGGGTTTCCAGAAATGTCTACAGCGGCCTGCTCATCCAACCTGTTTGTTCCCCACAGCCTTCCCCTAGAAGAAGTCCAAAGTATTCAACTTTCAGAAACAACAGAAATTAATCTATCAAGCCACCTATAGGGGTCCTATTTTATGTTGAAGGACTCTGCCACACAGTGAGTTTAGAAAGTAATATAATTAATGAATTATACAATGTTGGAATCTTTTGACCTGATAATCCCGCTCTTGGGAATTCATTCTAAGATAATCAAAGGAACTATAAACTCCATGAATGGTAGTAGTCACTGCAGAATTATCGTAAATAGAAAAAAAATAGAGACAATCTAAATATCCAGCAGTCAGGGAATACTTTTGTTATCATGGGTCATCATGAAGACTAGGTAGAAATGGACTCTGTGTAAATACGTTTAAGACCTCAGAATAAAAATATTTTATCTATCTTAAGTTTTAAAAAATATTCTCTGCAAAACTTTAAATAGTCTATATAAAAATCATTTCTACGAAAGGTCAGGGGCTAAGCATGATAAAAGGAATGAAATTCAGTTTGGTGGGAATTAAATTGTGAGTGGATTTTTTTCTTTCTTTTGTATCAATTTATGAAAAAGTTTTCTAATAAATAATGATAAATAACATCTGTTAGAGAATCTCACCACTATTTCTAAACAAGTCCCAAAAAAGGTTAGAATGAATAACTTGTTGGAAGTAAATAACAGCCAAATGTGTGGTCTTCTGCAATAAAATAACCTGCCCTTTCCGTTTATCGCTGTTTTTTTTTTTTTTTCCTTTACTCGCTGGAAGGAGTGAAGGCAGAGTGGCAAGAATTACCTTTTCTTTTGAAGACAGCGTGGGATGTACAAACTTCCGGTACAGGAGGCTGGAGCCTTTTGTGTAGGGAGACAGTAGCCAGGCTACAAACGCTATTTTTAGTTCATAATAGAATGGAAACCTGGAGAGAGAGAAGAAAACACAGGTTCCGTCAGGTTCTCAGCAACGCCACCCTTATGAAGGGTGAGACCCGGTGGGCAGCAAGGACGCCCCTCCCACCCGCACACACAGGACTGTGTGCCAGGTCCCCAGATTCCTCCTTCCTCCACCCATGAAGGTGAGCATGCACACGCACACGGCACAACCCCAAGGCCTCTCTTTGAAAGTCAGTTTATGTTTTCTTTTGTTGCCAAAGCAAACCAGGAAGGCAGGTTCTCTCCAGCAACCACCCTACAGCCCTGCCTGGCAAAGGCTGGCGCTTCCTGCCACACTGTCCTCATTTAGGGTGGAGCTGGGGCTCCAGCCGCAGCCCTCAGGCTCCGAAGACCATGTTGCTGCTGCAGACCCAGTCGCTCACTCTTCACTCTTGTCCAAGAAGTTATAAACATCACGGGGAATTACCATAGGGTGGACCTGACAAAGAATCTCCAGACTGCGAATAAAAGCTCCCCCTTCTTGTCTGTCTTCTTGGCCCCAAGACAGGCAAGGACAGAAGCCCAACTCTTGCCAGGGAGGAGAATGCTACTCACCCTATTAAGTCAATGGCAAGCAAACAGATCTTGATCTTTTTGGTGTCAAAAAAAAAAAAAAAGAGTTCAGGGTGCAGTAACATACAATTCTGGAGTTTGAAGTCCTGCATACCCTTGAGCCCATTCATTTATTTGTCCCACAAACATTCACCCAGCACCTGTACGTGCCAGTGTGTGCCAAGCACTGGGGAGACAAAGGTGAGCAAAGAAGACCTGAGCCCTGCCCTCCTGGGGCTTCCAGTCCAGTGGAAACAAACAAGATTGTGGCATCTTTGGAACTGAGGGTCTCCTCCAAGAAATAGAGATTGAGAAAATAATCTCAAAGAATATAGAATAGCAACCTGAGACAAGTGCCATAGTGGGCCTCTGCTAGCCCACATAGTGCCCTTGAAGGTATCGGAAAAAGCCAGCCCCTTCACCTGGAGGCAGCTCTGTGGGCACACAGCTTGGCAGGCTGAGCTTGGGCTGGATTTCAGCTCCGCTCACCTCCTTGGCCAGATATTCTGTGCTGTGAATAAGCTGTGCAACCACATCAGGCAGTCCTGAGATGCATCAACCACCTCTTTTTATTTTCTATACTCTGATGCTTTGACACCTTGGGGTCTTGCTGACTCTGGAGGGACCGTCCCTCCCAGATAAGCCAATTCCTAGAGATAGTAAAGAACTCATCTGCCAGCACACCTTCCATACGCAAACCAACCAATCCAGAGCCCAGACTCCCACCACCTCTACTGGGCTCTCATGCTCTGGGCCACGATCCACTTCCCCCAGTCACCCCAGGGCCAAGTACTAGACAACCAGAGACAGCCCCGCACCCCAGAGCCCACTGAAATTATTCAAAGCAGCCAACCCCAAGCCTGCTTACCCTGCCTCACCCTTTCCTTCCTTTACTGTGGACACCACAATAAAGGCCCTCACACATTTCCTCCCTCTGACTCCTGGTCGGCCCCAGTGTGCCCTGAGGGACGTGCTGTGCCTCCTTTTTCTAAGGATCTGTTAGTGTAAAAACTTCTTCATTCATGACAGTCATTTCTGTGCCTGCATATCTTACTACACCTGATTAAAACAAATCCCAGGGATCCTTGAGACACGATGCTATTGAGGGAGAAGGCCACCTGTGCTAGTCCGAGAGATCAGAAAAGTAAATCCTTCCCAGGCATCCTCCCCAGATACGGGAGCAGAAAATAAGAAAGAGCAATTTCCAGCAAGTCATTCCAAGGCCTTTTTACTCTCACGCAGACCCCGCCCCCCAGTCCCCCAGCCCCACCCACTCCTCCTTCCCCATGGAGGTCTCTTGGCAGCTGCCTTCACTCCAGCAGGCCCCCCCTGAATATCCCCTCAGCAATTAGGGGGCACTTTCATGGCAAGATTAATGTTTCACAGCCAGAAAAGAGAGGGGCTGAAAGAACAGAGGTGTGATTCTCCCACATTTGAACACTCTGGTGATTAGTAGTGGAGGAACTTTTGTTTTGAAAACAAGTGCTTGCCAGCCCCAAGGGGAAAGCAAATGAATCTGGCAAGCTCAGACACCGACACAGACACATGGATAATCCCAGGGGCATCTGTCACACTGCAGCTCCTTTATTTATTATGTAAAACACGTATTTAAAAAAAATAGGTCGCGCATGCACATAGTTTAAAAAATTCCAAAAGTCCAAAAGATATACAACAACATTCTCCTTCCCACCCCCCGATCCCCCGTCCTTTTTCTAAAAGCAAAACATCATCAGTTACTTGTGCACCCTTCAAGAGGTAGACTAGGGCTAGGCATATATATCATGCAGGTATATGACTCCCTTAACCACCCCCCATACACAGAGTAGCATTCTATACACCCTCTTCCTACACCTTGCTTCCCCCTAGCACACACACAATTATATCATACCAGTACAGGAAGAGCTACCCCACCCCTCACCCTCTCTCTCTTTTTAGAGACATGCTGAAATACAGTGGTGCAATCATAGTTCACTGTAACCTGGAACTCCTGGGCTCAAGCAATCCTCCCAACACAGCCTCTCAAGTAGCTGGGACTACAGGTGTGCACCACCATACCCAGCTAATTTTAAAAATTGTTTTGGTAGAGATGAAGTCTCACTATGTTGCCCAGGCTCATCTTGAACTCCTAGCCTCAAGAGATCCTCCCTCCTGGGCCTCCCAAAGTGCTGGAATTAAACCCAGCCACCTCACTCTTCTTAATGGCTGCATCCAAGCACACTAGCATCTGCTCAGGCCTCTGTGAATGGATATTTATGGCGGTTACAATCTTTGGCTACTACAGCAGAGCTGCAAGCAAGCCTCCTTATGTATATATGCTTCTTTACATACACACGCAAATGTATCCTTAGCATAAATATCCAGAAGTATAATTTCTGTGTGTACTTTATTTATAGACAGAGGTTGCACCTCTACACAAACATGGGCATGAGAGCCAGATTCTCCCTAGCCATGCCCTCACAGTGTATGACAGAGCCTGCCCCAGGCTATGTGGGATGAGTGTGTACATTAGATCCAGAGAGGTCCTTCTGGACTGCCTGAGCTCCTTTTATTTTCTGGCCAGCCTGCTACAGACCCTCCTTTTTCTTTGGGTTCTTTCTTGTGTATCCCATCAACATTGGTGCAGCCTTCAAAAGCCTTCCTGCCTCCCAATCCCCTGGCATCTCCAATGACAAACTAGGGTAGTAGACTTGGTTTGGGGTGGCCTCCAGGCCTGCACATTTGGGTGCTGCCTTCCCAGGCAGCCCCTGGACTGGTAGGGGAGAGAGCTACTCTGTGTTCCCCTGGGGCAAGGGAAATCAGCTGGTTATAGAAGAATCACAACCAAATGGGTTTGTTCCATGGGCAAAAAGGTGGCATAAGTATCCAGAGAAGCAAAAAGGAAGTGGTTTCAGCCCAATAATCCCTGATCTTTCCAGGACTGGTTAAAAGTAGGCTTTTTTTTTTGGAGTCTTTTCTAGGTAGCAAAACCAGAATCTCAAGACTGCATCCTACTGTTAGCAATCACTATATTTTCTTTTAATTTCTTTCCTCAAGTTTTTTTCCTGCCCCACTTGTGTGCTCAAAGATAACCACTGACTTATTGGTTGAGTCATTGTTTTATTGATTTGTTCAGTTCAGAAAATTCTATTGAAAAGCTATAAGGTGAAGGTATGTGCTGAGCAGCACAGGAAAACCAAAGCTCACTGAAACATATCCTCACCCTTAGAGGTTTCTCATCAAGTAGGAGAGCTAAGACAAGCAGGTGAGCCCATCAGCGATGCTACAAGGGAAGCATCAACAAAGTCCCAGTAGGGGACAAGAGCTTTGCCTCCCTCCAAATTTCCTTTTGTTGCTCACCAACATCCACCCCAGAATTTTCTTACTATTTACCTGGCATCATCTCAACCTCAATAGGTCCAAAACAAACCTCTCGGAAGTTTCTAAAGGTTCTCCTCTGGTGGGTGAGGGCCCCCTGTCCTTTGCAGAGTCAAATGAGGAAATGGCCTTAAGACTGAGCGGGCCCTAAGTTTTAGAGAGTGGAGGAAGTCTAAGTTTCAGGTGACCATAGGGATGTAATATGTCTTCCACATGAGAAACTCCCCTGGGATGCCAGCTGACCCGTGGTATATGGTATCAACAGAAGCTGGGAGCTGCTATTCAACTCTCAAGCTTCTCCTCAGAGCATAAATGGGAAACCTCTTTACCTCTCCAGTGTGAAAAGAGACTTTTTAGGTAGGAGTAAAGGTTGTATACATCTTAACCAGGAAAGAAAAGGAAGAAATGAAGGAGGGAGGGAGAAAGGAAGACATGCATACACGACAGGGGAAAAAAAGAATGCTACTCCTAAACCATCAACCTAGAAGAACAGAGGACAAGAAGGGGCAAGGATTACCTACTTCAGGACAGAAAAAAAGTATGAGATGGAAGAAGAGAGACAAAAGTACTCAAGCACCTGTACCTCACTGGGGTTGGAAATTTCCCAGGTTATTTTCTCTCCTGAAGGCGTCTGAGAGGTGCTGCCTCTGGCTGAGCCACCCAGTGCCTGTACAGAACTAGCACACAGTAGGTTCCACAATTGGTTGTGGCAGGAGATACCTCCTGGACCACCCTCCCTGGGAACTTCCCCTCTTCTGCCTTCCTCCATTCTATTATAGGCAGGCCCCTGGTAGCCTTGCTAATACCAAGCGATCTCTGGATCACAGCTAAGTACTTACTATTTAGTACTTACTAAGTAAGTACTTAATTAATACTAAGTAAGTACTAAAAACTAAATGATCTCTAAATCACAGGAGAGTAAAATTTGGAAGGGGAGGCTCATACTGATCCTTTTTGGGTAAGAACTCTTTTTCCTCTCAAAATGGAAATATCTTTATTATTTTGTCTGATGACACTTGATCATGGTAAAACATTCATATAACATAGGAAATGCAAAACCAACCCTATGACCCCAAGTCATAGAAATAACCCTGGTTAATTTCATTCTTCACACTACTTTTATTTATTTTACTTTATTTATTTATTTACTTTTTGAGACAGAGTCTCGCTCTGTTGCCCGCACTAGAGTGCCGTGGCATCAGCCTAGCTCACAGCAACCTCAAACTCCTGGGCTCAAGCAATCCTTCTGCCTCAGCCTCCCGAGTAGCTGGGACTACAGGCATGCGCCACCATGCCTGGCTAATTTTTTCTATATATTTTTAGTTGTCTGGCTAATTTCTTTCTATTTTTAGTAGAGACAAGGTCTCCCTCTTGCTCAGGCTGGTCTTGAACTCCTGACGTTGAGCAATCTTCCTGCCTCAGCCTCCCAGAGTGCTAGGATTACAGGCTTGAGCCACCACGCCCAGCCTTCACACTACCCTTAATACACAATCACATGTGCACCAACTCATGCCCTTTAAATATAAACAGAACACTATATGTTAGTCGCAGACTCTTTCACATAAGAAGACACAATATATTAATACAAAGACCTAGCTTATGTTTTTTAATTGCTCCATTGCTGGAAATATTAATAGCTGCATTGTTTATAAGAGAAAACAATGGCAACCAACTTATAATGTCCATCAAAGTGGGATTAAATAAATCATGGTTCATCTATATCATGAAATACTATGTGGCCATTAAAAAAACAGGTAGATGCATATGAAAGTATTCCAAAATAAATTTAATAAGCAAAATGACAACTGTTACGTATACTGTAACACTATTGTTAAAAAAAAAAAAGTTTGGGTATACACACATATATAAATTTTTTTTTAATTTGTGAAAATTTATGGGGTACATGAGGAATTTTGTTACAGGTATATAATGTGTAGTGAGTAAGGCATGGTATTCAGGATATCTGTCACCTGAGTACAATACATTTTTGTTAAGTATAGTCATTCTACCCTGCTATCAAACACTGAATTTATTTCGTTCTATCTTACTGTATGGTTTGTATACATATATAAAATTTTTAGGAGGATACACAACTGTGAGTAGTGGTTATGGTGAGAGTGAATGGTATATGGAGGAAACTTCGGTTTTTGTTTTGTTTTGTCTGTTTTTTTAAGAGAGAGACTCTCAACTTTGTTGCCCAGACTAGTCTGGAACTCCTGGGCTCAAGCGATCCTCCTATCTCAGACTCCTGAGTAGCTGGGATTACAAGCACTTGCCACCACACCCTATGACCCTTAGTTTTTATGGCATACTTTTGTGTACTGTTTCCTTTGTTCCTTTTTTTTTAACATCTAAATGCTTCTTTACCAACTCTATTAATTGAGCAACTGTGTCTGTCTTTTCCATTACTACTTCCCCAGTGCCTATAACAATACTTGCTCTTATAAATTCACTCAATAAGTATTTACTTGAAAAACAACGTTCATAGACTAACTTATTAAAAATGTTTCTATTACTATCTATGCACTGTGTCTCTGGCTTGAGATAAGGCTTGAGGCTGGTTTCAGCCCTTTCCTACCTTTCCCCTGACACTAGGAAAAATCGTCCTTTAAAATGTCCCAAATCCTGGAGTACTTACCAACAAAGGAAGATGTCTGTGAATGTCTCTGCTGTGGTGAAAAGTGCAAATATAATCCAGTACATCATCCATTTGACCTGTTGAAAGAGGAAGCAACAAAGCTAGCAGAAATGATCAAGGAAAAATGGCCACCCAACATCCAGAAGATCAACCTCCCAGATGGAGGGTGCGGAGGCATGTTCAGGCAGTGCAGCTTGCATGTGTAACCCCTTCACTCTACCCTTCCCCAGCTCATGTCCAATTCTACACCAGACCTTTGGGCTGGAAGCAAACAGGCTGTTCCACAATTGATCCAAGCTCAAAGCCAAATTGGATCCCTTCGATAGCCCTCAGGTGAGCCAGGGAGATCTGCGGACCAGGAATGACCCAGGATTCAGTCAGGTCATTTCTCCAGGACTAACATCAGGTGAGCAAACACTCCAGGCCTCCACATAAACACACCCTGAAATGAAGTTTAACCAGGCCAGGCTCTGGGATGAAATGGTAACAATTTTCACTGGTCACGAGGAATCTTTTCTTGTGGGAAGGCCCCAGGGCCCCTTGTAGAAACTGATCTTCCTTTAAATCTCTCCCATGTGACCATCCTTTTCCATCTTCCATCTCTACTGCCTCTCTCCCCTAATGAAGGCCTTTGTCCCCTCTCTCTTGAACTAATACAAGATTCTTGGGTTTTATTTTGTATTTGCAGGGTTTGTCATTAATAATAATTAATTCCCCTCTTATGGAACACTCCTATTTGTACCTCAACAAATGCAAATTTTCCTCTTGTTTGCCCTACCACCCTTTTGGTACATTTAGAAGTTGATTTCCTTTTTCATCGATGGTACTATTTCTTAGTGTTTTAAATTGGAACATATCTTGCCTCATGAAGCTTTAAATTATTATCTTCGGTTTCTCCCCAATGAAGCGCTCTCGTCTAACATTTGTTTGGAATTGTGCCACTGCTGGTCTGCGCCAGATGTACCGTCCTTTCCAATACGATTTTCTGTTGTACCTTGTAGTAGAATCTGCATATCATCTTTCCCACCTAAAAATGTCTGAATGCTTATGCAAATAAATTTTATAACACTTAAAAAAAAAAAAGATTCTCCTAACTGCTTCCCTTATCTCCTAGCTTTCCCCTCACCAACCCATAACACAAGCCACACTAATCTCCCCAAAGTATAAACTCATCAGATTTTATTTAAAATCTTCCAGCCTGCAGAATAAAGTTCAAATTCCATAGTCTGCTCCTTCCAGCTTCCAGTAATGATGGAGTAGCTTGTATTGGACTAACCCTCCTACCAGTGGTGATAAACTCTGAACAAAATATTTCAAAAACAATTGTTTGAAAGCACTGGGGAGCAATAAAAAGTAGGCAGAGGCTGGGCGTGGTGGCTCATGCCTATAATCCTAGCACTCTAGGAGGCTGAGGTGGGAGGATTGCTTGTGCTCAGGAGTTTGAGGTTGCTGTGAGCAAGGCTAACACCACAGCACTTTAGCCCCAGCAACAGAGTGAGACTCTGTCTCAAAAAAAAAAAAAAAAAAAAAAAGGCAGGCAGAGACAGCAAGGGAACCAACCTTTGGAGTAAGGGAACCACACTGGGTTAGATCCAGGTTGATGTGGCTGAGGACAACACCCAGTCTGCATATAGTGGAGCAGTTAAAACAGAAATCCAGTCTTATGTGCTCGAGGAACTAGAGAATGCAGTTTGAGACTGCCAGGGATGCTGGAAGTGGAGAGGTAGAAAGCCCACAAAGAAGGAAGCCATGAAGGGGCAGGCCCCAAAAATCTACATATAAATTTCTTTCAGATCCTTGGCTAGCCTCCAAATTACACAGAAGCCGGTTAAGATTTCAAACAAAAAAGTTTCTTTTATTAAAAACAAACAAATAAACAAACAAACCCAGGACACTGAAAAGCTGAAAGAATTGAGCAGTTGAGCAGAGAGTCTAACTCTGCCCACTGTAGGAAAAACAGAGTTTGGAGTTCACGTCCTACACAGTTAGAGGGGCTTGATAAACATTTTGGAGTTTCCAGTGAAACATCTCAAGGACCACAACTAGCAGTAAAAACTACATCTCAACATCTATGACCAAAGGCAAAATTAAAATATAGCTGCCCCCCAAAGATGTAAGACCTAACTACCACAGGCTCAAGGTGATCTGCTTGAATTTAACTGCCTGCTAGAAAAAAGCTCAACACTCTTCACAAGAAGGCAATAAAAATCTGTAGTTTCTATAATGTATCACATACAAAGTCCAGTATACAATAAAAAACTGTATGTGTGAGAAAATAGGAAAATATAAGCCATGGTTATGAGAAAAACCAGTCAATAGAAACAGATCCACAGATGATCTAGATGTTAGAATTAGCAGACAAGGGCTTTAAAAAGGTACATTATATTTTGAGACAACCAGTTATCCACATATAAAAGAATGAAGTTGGACTCCTACTTCTCACCATATACAAAATTTAACTTAAAATGGATCAGAGACCTAAATGTAACAGAGGAAACTATAAAACAGTTACAAGAAAACATAAGAGTAAATTTTTCTGACCTTGGATTAGGCAATGGTTTCTTAGATATGACACCAAAAGCATAAACAACAAAAGAAAAAAATAGATAAATGAGACTTCATCAAAATTAAAAACTTTTGTGCTTCAAAGGGCACCATCAAGAGAGTGAAAAGACAACCCACAAAATAGTGGAAAATATTGGCTCATCATATATCTGATAAGGTATTATATCAAATATATAGAGAACTCTTACAACTCAGAAATAAAAGGATAAATAACCCAATTAAAAATGTGCACAGGGACCATAATATTAAAGAAATTGAATCAATAACAAATAAATCCAACACTCATTTGTGATAAAAACTCTCAGCAAAGTAGGAATAGAGGGCAACCTCCTCAACTTGATAAAGAATATCTACAAATAACCCTATAGCTAAAATCATACTTATGGTGAGAAAATAGATGCTTTGCCTCTAAGATCAAGAATAAGGCAAAGGCCGGGCGCGGTGGCTCACGCCTGTAATCCTAGCACTTGGGAGGCCGAGGCGGGCGGATTGTTTGAGCTCAGGAGTTCGAG
>CM052437.1:60504892-60561817 GCA_028533085.1 Varecia variegata
CATGACCAGTTGCACGCATATGGACTGCAGCTTCTATCCATATGTTCTTCCTTTCTGTGTTATGTATAGATTTAAATATTTTAACTAATTATATTTTAATTTATTCTATCTCCCCACTAATATAGTACACGGGCGGCGTCGGTGTTGACTTGACAAGTCAGTTTCTGGAATGCTGTTATTAAGGTTGGATCCTGTCAGAACCCAAGGAAAGGACTTTGCCCAGAGACACTGGGCCTGGAGCTGACTCAGCAACAAAAGAAATCTGTATCTGACAAGTGAGTGAGTTGTATAGAACTCCTGTTGGAAGGTTGTTTTTAAAGCCAAAATACATGTAAAGGAGTGGATGTGGATGCAGGTGTTGGGCAGCCAAAGACCTACCTGTAATGGCTACTTTTTTTTCCACTGGTAGTCACATCCAACTCCTAAATGGGGAGAAATCTCCCTGCATGAGGGTCTTTGTGGGAGGCAAGGCCTCTTGTCTGAGCTTCAAAAAATCAGACGTCCCTCTCCAGGACTTTGCACCTTCAGGGAATGTTCCAGAGGCACAGACACAGGCAGCCAGCGTCCACGATGTGACACCAGCAGGGGCTCCCTAGCCAGGTCCTCCCCATGGCACAAGCCTGACCGTGACCACCACCCAACCTCCTCAGATCCTCCGCAGGTCCTGAGTATCTTTCTCCCACTTTCTAGTTAATTCGACAAATTCCATAAATTCCTTTCTGTTTAAGTTTTTATCCAAAAACTTTGTCTAGTGCAGTAAGTTTGGAAAGACACAGGAAGCTACAAATGTCTTGAGCACTGTTTCTCAAATTGGGGGTCTTGTTATCTTGTTAAAATGTGGTTTTTATTTAGGAGATCTGGGTAGGGACTGAGATTCGGCATATCTGACGAGCTCCCACGTGATGTTGATAACGCTGGCCCACCAACCACGCCTTATGTACTGAGACCTAGGGCAGGTGCAGAGAACTGGCTGGGAAGGCAAGGAGCAAGATGAAGACGGGTGTTAAACACCATGTAATGCAGTTTGGACTTGATCTTGCAGCCATTAAAGGATCCAGGAAGAGTGAAATTAATAGATTTCCATTTTTTAAAGGCTACTGGATGTTACGTGGACTGGGAAATAAGGGGCAAGAGGCAGGGGAACCAGTTAGGAGGTGTGGCAGGCAGAACAGTGGCTCCCCAAAGACGTCCATGTCCTAATCCCCACGTGACAAATGGGACTTTGCAGTCATTAAGTTAAGGACCTTCAGATGGGAAGATGAGCCTGGATTAGCCAGGTGGGCCCAATGTAATCACGTGACTCCTTAGTGAGAACCCTTCCCAGCTGGGTTAGAGGGCGACATGATGTTGCTGGCTCTGAAGGAGGAGGAAGGGGCGCAAACCTGGGCATGCAGGAGTGGCTTCTAGGAATGGGACAAGGCAAGGACAGTGCCAGCCTAGCTTGACTTTAGCCCAGGGGGACCTACTGGACCTCTGATCTTTGGAATCGTAAGATAATACATTTGTGTTGTTTTAACCCTCTGAGTTCATGGTAGTTTGTTACAGTGACAATAAAACTACTCGAAGGCTACTGCAACATTCCAGGAAAATGATGAGAACCTACTTTAGGGAGTGGCAGCAGAGAAGGAAAAGAGACCTGAAGATTTTTCAGGGGATAGGGGAGAAGGAACACGGTCACCAGCCAGGTGTGTGTGTGAAGTGGGGGATGAGGGAGAGGCGGGAGTTGGAGGAGACTCCTGGGTTTCTCTCTGGGACGAACGGGCCTGCTAGTCAAAAGAACTGCAGGAAGGAAACACAGGAGTGTGTGAGTGCAGACAAAGGAGGCAGGCCTCCCCTGACACTACTCAGATCCTTTCTTCAGATTCCATTTTTACCAAGGCTTCTAATCTCAACTATCGAGCTTTCCATAGGGAAAGTGTATTCTCAGCAGCCAGCACAAACAGCTGCTCTGCCATCAGTTATGGCTGTCACTCTAAATTAATGAATTGCCACTCTAGTCGTAAACCAGGCTCCTGTGAGTTTAGTCAGAGCAAAATAATTCACCAGAGTTCGAGCTCTCTCGGATGAGCGGACAGAATCGAGTTTCTGCCCCTGCAAAGTGCAGGATCAGACCCGGTACCGCAGTGACCCCAATAAGGCTGCCTTCCCTGGCATAGCTTCCCTGCGGCAGGTGGGGAGGGGTCGGCAGAGGGACGGCTGGAAGAGGCTGCCTCACGCTTTGCCCTATGCCAAGGCAGTCGAGAACCAGGAGGTTCTGTGCTTGCAACTTCACAGCTATTTATAGTGTGCACATTGAGAGTCCCTCACATGTACCAGGACCCCATCTCCAGAGGAGAAATCGCTCCCCTCTGGCCCCCTGCTTAGGAGCAGAAGACACAAGCAGAGGCAAGTAGTTCTGGGAAACTGGGAGAGAAGAGGGAGAGCTCTGGTTGCAGTTGATTTGGAGGTGGCTGGTTTCACCCTAAAGACTCCCTGGGAAAATCTGAGAAAGAAAATAATGACTTTCCAGGCCTACTTTGAAATGTTTCTTTACCTACACCAAACTTGCCAAGTGACATCTTCTGAGTAAAAGAGGGATTGTTGTGACCCCACTGCTCAGATGGGGACATGGAGGCTCTTAGAAATTTAAGCTACTTGCCCAGCATTGCATTAATATCAGAGCCAGGACTTGACCTCGTCTCTTGATGCCGTAAACCATACCCTTTTCTCTTTGACCTGGGTTTGTGTCCTACACGAGAAGGAGCACCCTTCCTTCACCACCCCACACAGGTCCTTGTCAATCAGTGTTGGTCTGACAG
Organism: Varecia variegata; assembly: GCA_028533085.1. Taxonomy (NCBI): domain Eukaryota; kingdom Metazoa; phylum Chordata; class Mammalia; order Primates; family Lemuridae; genus Varecia; species Varecia variegata. The sequence goes on from CM052437.1 coordinate 60,507,691, forward strand.
TCTTTCTGCCCGAGGGTGCCACCCAGCATATTCAGGGCCGGTGACTGGAACACCCAAATCACCCAACAGTAACTGATATAATCCTCCAACCAGTACATCCTCCCGGATCCCGTTCCTGTGTGCTTGCCCTCTGCGACATGCTGCAGGAAACATAGACAGAATGACGAATAGCCCTGCCCTCAAAAAGCTTATACAGCAATAGGGCTTAAATGGTGAGGTGCTGGAATGAGGGCAGAGCTGCAAAGCCAGGAACCAAACCCAGGTCTGCTGGACTCCGGGAGCCATGCTGTCTCCTAGTTCCGGTGCTTTATGGTCTACAGAGTGCTTTCCAGACAAGGAAACTGAGGCTGAGGGAGGTGAAGTTACTCGTGGCATGTGGCAGAACAGAGGGACCTTCCATTCCAGGTGCCATCTCCTCTTGCCATACCTCACTGCTTTCCTTACTTCAACACTCCAGGTCTAGACAGGGACAGGACTCCTGAGATGTCTCATGAGAAGAAGAGTGGTGAAGGGACTCATTTGCTCTGCTGCTAGTGCCCACAGCAAGGAGGGCATCCACCTTCTCCCACCCTTCACACCCAGCCGCCCCCTCAAATAAACAGTGCTACTTACATATTCCTTAATGTCCTTGGATTTCACAGCCTTGTAGGAATAATATGCAGGGTAAAGGGTGCCAAATATAAGCCTGGAGGGAAGAGAGAGAGACAAAGAAATGTGACTTTCATTCATCCCATGTAATGGAAAATGTGTGCCTTTGATGCCAAGAACAATTCTCCAAGCTACAGAAAACACTGCTGTGGGGCTTGATTTGTTATGAGTGCCCTGAAGGTTTTCTGCCCATAGCGGGGGCATCCGTGGCCACCTCTATCTTTGGTTATAGCCTATGCCCACCTTCCTCCACTCTGATTTGGGATCACAGAAGCCAAAAATGGAGATGGGAGCAGCCAAGGCCCCTGCAGTTAAAGGCCAACTTTCCTCTCTGGCTGCAAATCCCCCTCCGATGCTCTATGAAGGCTGCACACACCTTGAGCTTCCTCCTCCATTAAAAGCCTCTTCCCTCAAGGTTCTTTCGAACTTCATACCCCTGGGACTTGATCTCAGCCTCCTGCAGCCAGAATAAGCTTTTCAAATTATAAATCCAATCAGGCCAACCCCTCCTCCCACCAACACACCCCCAACCTGCATTAACCTGCTTCTCACTGCTCTTAAGATGACAAAGCAAAAATACACCAGGGTGACTGTGTTTGGGCAGCGGCTCTCACTGATCCATATGCCCAGGGTGGCCTTGGGTCATTAAATGATCTGACGCTCAGCCCTCCCTCTAAGGACCACGTGATACAGCCCCACCTGCCCTCATTCCCTGCACCTTGCACCCACCACAAAGCCTTGGCCTCTGTTTTCTCCTCCTGGACCCTTCCCTCCCCCTTCTTGGTCTGGTTAGTGCTTTTTCATCCATCAGATCCCAGCCCCAGCGTGACTTCCTCATGGAAGCCTTCTCTGACCTCTCTCCCATCTCCCCACTACGCGCTCACAGCATGACTTGCATATTATCAGGGTGTTCTTTTACTACTGTTTGTGTGATGCTTTGATTGACAGCCATCTCCCCACTGGACTGTAGGCACCTTGAGTGCAGAGAATGAATCTGTTTTGCTCAACACTGCGTCCTCAGGCCGACCACATAGCAGGCCATCAACAGATACTTGTAAATGAGTGAACTGATAAAATATCAGAGCTGGACATTCACCTGACATGTGAGGTCACCTCCAGGTGTCAACTCAGGTGTAAGGGGACTGGGTGCAGGAACCACCCTGGCCCTAAAGCAGCTGGCAGCTCCTGTGACAGCTCCACAGACAGAGCTTCCAGGGTCCCTGCAAGGAGCCTGCCCAGTTATAAGACACCACGCTGGCAAAGCCCAAAGGCATGGCTCAGTGGGTATTTAGAGGTCATACAGACAACTCCTAGTTCAGGTGCAATTTTCCAAGCAGAGGTCAGCTTCAGCACAAGCACTGTTGCCAGAGAACACCATGACATTCCACATTCATCAGGTTTCCAGGAAAAAAACAGAAGGTTAACTGAACCCAGTCAGTTTCTGACCCTGAAGGGGAGGGGGCTGTGTGAACTCTTGGCTCACACAGGCCCTGAGCTAAGCATTTTACAGCATTACCCCACTTAAGACTGCCTCATTCAAGGAACCCTTTTTACAGACAGGACTCCAGCACGCAGAGCGGCTGGTCACTTGCTTGTCTAAAGTCCCATGACCAGTAAGGGGTGAAGGCGGGAGCCAGAGACCGGCCAGGCTGGCCTCCCCCAAACCTGGCTTCCTGTCATCACTGTCCATGGCCTTGGAGAGCACAGCCATCCTCTAGGAAGGCTGACCTGATCTGCGAGAGGAGCAAGAGGGACAACAAAGGGGACAAAAGAGCAACTGGAGGACAGGAAAAAGTAGGATGGGGAGAGTGTAGTGGGGGCAGAATTTAAGAGAGACAGTGGTGCCAAGGACACCAGGCAGGCTGGGGGATGCGGCCGAGGAGGCTCACCGGACTTGGTCACAGGTGGCTTGGTGAGGAGGGCTCCCCACATCCTCCCCCCACCCCTCTGCCTGCCTCTCTGCCCTCACATCTCGCGGGGGGTCTTTTTCCCCCAGGGAGGCCTTTCCTGAGCTTGTCACGCCTTGTAGATTCGGTTCCTTGCCTTGCTCTATGTCACCGTGACTCCTGTACTTGCCCCTGTCTGAGCCCTTGTCCACCTTTTCCACTCAGACGGTCTGCTCAGTGTCTCTCCATCCCACAGGGTGGCATGTTCCACAATGCCAGGGATGCCGCCTGTCTCATTCCTAACTGCACCGCCTGTGCCCAGCACGGTAGGAAGTGCTCAGTAAGTCCGTGTTCACTGTGTGAAGTTTCGGAGAGTGGTGAAGCCAAAGTCAGCACCATCCAGGGGACAATGGTGACCTTGGGACTGAGGTCTCGGCAGCAAGGTGGATGCCAGGCAGCACCAGGCTGAGTCAGCAAAGCCTCGGGCACAACGCCACAGACTCCAGGGAAATAAACACGCCGCTCCTTGGGCACAGATGCCCTGGTTATCCTGCGTCTAGCAGGACGGCGTCCAGCCCCTGCCCTGAGGCAGCATGTGAGCAGCAGAGGAGAGACAGGCAGAAAGCACAGCGCGACCCAGTGGCCGACTGACTGGCCCCTCTGTGAATGCCAAGGAGCCGGACACCCTCGGAGTGGTCAGAGCTGGGACGTCTCGAGGAGCAGCCGGACTCTCTGGGTGTGAACTGGTTGCCAGCGTCCCCCCAGCCTGGCCCCCATTTCACAGCACAAGGTCTCACCACAAACCAATTTGCTTTTCCGTTTCTAAAAGCTCAATAACACTTAGCATTTCATTGCCCCAGGGAGGGGGAAATAGGATTAAAATGGCCAATTCTTCTTAATCTATTTTTGAGGAAAGACGTAAGGAATGAAGCAGGCCCAAGCCAAAGGGGTTCGATACTTATGACCCCTCAGACCAAGTGTCCCCACCCCAAGGCCCTACCTGCCTTGCTTCCCGCCCTTCCCTCAGCCTCGGGATCACAGAGCCAGCAGCTGTCCCCCACAGACCACGCTGGCTGGCAGGCCTGACTTCCTGGCTGCTCTTCCTTCTGCATGAATCTTACTTAGTGCTTCATCTTCCCCCAATCCCACAACTTGATATTTTTCCTGACAAAGCCCTATTATGACCCATCTCAAAAATGCCACTTCTGTGAAGCCTTTGGTTACTCTTTCCTCAATTTTCTTGACACTGTTCAAGTCTGTGACAGCCTTATGTAGTCGTAGTAATAATAAAACATTTAATACTAATATCAAGTGCTCAGTAATGCCAGGCACTGTCCTACAGGCTGTACACACGCTCTCAATCCTCTCCCATGTACACAGGATAAGAATTCTTACCTTCCCATTTCACAGACTGGGACGCAGAGGCTTAGCAGTGTTACTCACTTGCCCAAGGAGATACAACAGCCAGGTGCAGAGCTGGGACACAGACCCCGGCAGTCTGACAACAGAGCCTGCCTCCTACTCCTCCCGGGGCTGCCTGTGCTGGCTGAGCCTGTCTCCCATCCAGACCATACAGTCCTGAGCCATCGGGGGGTCCCTACTGCCTGGCACAGCCCCTGCGCCAAGAGGGTGCTTGACAAATGTCTACCGAGTGGACAAATTATCAAACAATTGCAGCCTCTCTCCAAGGAACTTAACCCACTCGCTGGACTCACATCACTCTCTCTACAAGGTCAGGAAGAAAGTGGTAAAATAGTTAGGAGGGTCTAAAGCTCCCTCAGGACTCAAGGTGGGCTCAAGCAGGGAGAAGGTGGAGGGAGGAGAGAGGACAGCTCTGTGCTAGCACACTCCACCCGGTTCCTTCTGAAGGGAGCTCACACCACACCTCACAGCCTCGCAGCTCTGCGCCCACCCTCCCTTCTCCCCACTGTAGTAACTGTGACCCTGAAGCCCCCACCCCTATTTACTGGCTCCATGGATCTGCCTGCTGCATCTCTCCAATCTCTGCCCTTCCCTCCTCTTACTCCAAGTTAGGGCCTTCATCCAGATCGCCTCCCCACCCCGTTCCCCTACAGCTGCCGCCTCCAGAAGGGAACATCAGCCTCATGTGAATACTGTGCTCTAATGCAGTGGTTCCCAACTGGGGGTGATTAAGTTTCCCAGAGACATCTGGGCAATGTCTGAAAACACTTTGGTTGTCACACCTGAGAGGGTGCTACTGGCATCTAGTGGGTAGAGGCCAGGAATGCTGCTAAACATAATGCACAGGACAGCTCCTTACAACAAAGAATTATCCAGCCCAAAATGTCAATGGTGCCACTGTTGAGAAACCCTGGTCTAGTGTGTTTTTTCCTGGTCCTCAGGCTAACGGCTTTTCACCTGACCATCAAGGGCAATCTACTCCAAGAGTTTTTTAAAAAATGCCCAGTGTCTCAGGAAAGACAGCAAATGTTCAGATAGGAGGGGCTGGTCCAAAATGCTAAAGACCACACACCTGGCCCATTGGCCAATGTCAGGGAAAACAGAGCTCTGAAGCTACTTATCAACTTCCTGGAGCTCTGGCCAAAAGAAGAGAGATATTGCTCACATGAATTAACTGTGAATGTTGCTGAGGAGGACTGCTCACCATTCCCCAGAGCCTTCGGGGGAGAGATCACTGGCTAGGGCACAGGTACGAGATGTGACACTGTGGCTGCCGACTGTGGCCACAACCTCTGCAAACCATGAATCAAATCATATTTTCCACAGTTTTCTTAGGCATCATAGAGTTGGACCAACATTTCTCAATCCAAAATTATGTTGAAAATTTAAAAAATCAATGCTAGCAATACATTTTCGAAAACCAACTTTTAAAATGTAAGAGAAGTAACAAGCCTATTTATACACTTGTTTATACCATTATAAAACAAATCACATAGTATACCACACAAGGGCTTCCGGAAAGCTTTATTACTTAACCTGAGTGGTGGTCACACAGAATTTGCTTTATATAATAATTACAAACATATATTAAACTGTACACATATGTCCTATGCACTTGTCTGTATATGTATATATTTCATAATTTTTTAAAAATGGTGTGCGATATCCAAGAAAATGAATTTACACGAAAGGTCTTCCAATTCATGAAGGAATTCATCTGAGCATTAAAAGGTTAAAATTTACACTGATCATATTTTGTGCTTTTTGTTCTCAATAAAATATGAATATATAATTTTTTTGTTTGTTTTTTGTGAGATAGGGTCTTGCGCTGTTGCCTGGCCCAGAGTGCAGTGGTGTCATCATAGCTCACTGCAGCCTCAAACTCCTGGGCTCAAGCGATCCTCCTGTCTCAGCCTGGCACTACAGGCATGTACCACCAAGCCTGGCTAATTTTTCTATTTTTTATAGAGACAGGGTCTTGCTATGTTGCCCAGGCTGGTCTTGAACATCTGGCCTCAAGTGATCCTCCCACCTTGGCTCCTAAAGTGTTAGGATTACAGGTGTGAACCACCCGTGCCCAGACAAAAGTATATAATTTCTAGTTGCTGTTCTCTGAAGGTTTTTTCTGAAAGCGTATGAATCAATTTTTATCACTTTTTTATGAGAACTAATCTCCAAGATTGATTTTGCTGTCTGCTCTAACAGAAGAAGGCTCCTTGGTTCTTGAGCTTCTTTTGGTATTCCAATAAATATGCTGTAATTTTTAATTTGGAAAAAACTTTCAAACAGGGCAGATACATTTGCAGTCCCCTGTATGTACCTTCCTGACACAATCCTTTCCCCCTAAGTCACCACTACCCTGAATTTGGTGATCATGATTCTCACCATGTTTTTATTAACTATGTAAGCCATGTATAGACAGAAAAAAAATTGTGTTTATACCTATTTAAACATTACATAAATGGAATTACACTAGATGTATTCCACTGTGATTTTTTTCATTCAACCTTATGTTTTTGAAATTTGATTCATGTTGATACTTGTCTCTCTAGATCATTTTAACCACTGTGTAGCACTTCACTAAATGAATGTATCACAATTTATCCATCCTATTGATGCATATTTAGGTTCTTTCCAATTTTTCCCTGTTACACACAAGGCTGTGATGAACATTATTATGCATGTCTCCTTGTGCACTTTTGAGACCTTCTCTAGGGTATATACATAGTATGGAACTGCTGAGTCATAAGCTACAGAATCTTCCACCAGCTAATGCAAAACCACTTGCTGGAGTGGTTTGGTTATACCAATTTATATTCCTTCCTCTAAATGTAAAAGAGTTTCTATGTTTCCCATTCTTGCAAAACCGATAGTCAGATTTTTAAATTTTTGCCAGTCTCGTGCTGTAAAATGGTATCCTATATTTGTTTCAATTTTCATTTCCTTAAGTACAAGGGAAGTTGAGCAAAATTTTATGCCTATTGGCCATTTGGGCTGCTTAACTGACCTGTTTATATCTCTCCATTAGGTTGCTTATCTTTTTCTTAGTGATTTTTAGGCATCCTTTGTGAATTCTGGGTATAAATCTTTTCTTGGACATATATTATACAGTACAAATGTTTTTCCCTAATATAAACTCTTCTAACTTGGTTTGTGGTGCCTTTTGTTGTAGAGAAGTTTTAAATTTTATACAGACAAATACATTGATCTTTTATAGCTTGTTTTTTTAAATCTTGTTGAGGAAATCCTGGTCACATATATTTTCTTATAAAAGTTTTTAACTTTTTCTTTTTCACTACTAAGTTTTAGTTCATCTGTAATTGATCTTTATGTATGATGTGAGTTAGGGATTCAATTTTATTCTTTTCTTTTATTCTTTTCTATGGATCCCAATTGTCCCAGTAACATTTACTGTACCCTTTTCCACTGATTTGCAGTACTACCCCTGTCATATATAAAGTTTCCAACATGTGTAGACATCATTTTCAGCTCTCTACTCTATTCCACTGATCTATTGCCTAACCATGCACCTATATCACAGTGTCTTAAATAATAACTATAATAATAATAACCATAGCTTTATAATAAACTCTGATATTCTTAAAACTGTCTTGGCTATTCTTGGCTCTTTGTTTTTTTTATGTAAATTTCGTGATAGTTTGTCAAGTTCCATGGAAAACCTTATTTGTATTTTAATCAGAATTTCACTGATTTCATAAAATTTACTTGGGTAGAAGCACCATCTTTATGATACCAGGTTTTCTCTTCATGAACATGATCTCTTTCATTTCTCCACATCATCTTTAACATCTTTTCATGATATTGTAAATTTTTCAAAAAAGATTTTGCACATGTTTTGTCTTACTTATTCCTAGGCACTTCAGGTTTGGTTTTTTGTTTTGTTTTGTTTGGTGGTGGTATTGTGAATTTTTAAAATTAGATTTTCTATTGGTTATTAATGGTGTACAGGAATGCTACTGAATTTCCATGCTAATCTCAGGACCACTAACCTTGTTGCAATCAAAAGCATTTGGAGTCTCAAATGTATTATAGTAAGTGAAAGCAGCAAACTCAAAGGCAATGTGCAGTGTGATTCCATTTATATGCTATTCTGATAAAGAGAAATTTATAGGGACAAAAATCAGATCAGTGATTGCCAGGGCTAGAGGTGGTGGGAGGGGTGGACTACAGAGGACTGTGAAGAAATTTGAGGGAGGGACAGAACTGCTCTGTACCTTGACTGTGGTGCTGGTTATGCACTAAATACAAACTGTTTTTGTTGTCAAAACTCAGAATTAAAACTCATACTACAAAGAGTGAATTTTTTTTTGTTTTTTTTTTTTTGTTTGTTTGTTTTTTGAGACAGAGTCTCACTCTGTTGCCCCGGCTAGACTGCAGTGGTGTCATCATAGGTCACTGCAACCTTATACTCCTGGCTCAAGTGATCCTCCTGCTTCAGCCTCCTGAGTAGCTGGGACTACAGGCAAGCACCATAACACCCAGCTAATTTTTTCTATTTTTGGTAGAGATGGGGTCTCACTCTTGGTCAGACTGGTCTCGAACTCCTGACCTCAAGTGATCCTCCTGCCTCGGCCTCCCAAAGTGCTAGGATTATAGATGTTGGCCACCAAGCCTGGCCTACAAAGAGTGAATTTTACCAATTTCACCTCAATAAACCTGACCATTAAAAAAAAACAAAAGCATTGGGAAGAATTCACACTCGTAAGTGAGCTGTTGTGTGGCTCCAAAAATGGATAAAGTTGACCTGAGCATCAGTCTCCAAACTCTGAGACAACCAATACTTTCCTGATGTCAGAGGGTCCATGTGTGACAAAATAAGGATTCATAAAACCGTAATGCATCCCCAAGGCCCACTGATAACTCTAGCCCTGAAAGGACTGTCTCAGACATGCTGTGGGCCTGGGTTCAAAGTGCACCTGAGAAACTCTGACCTTTAACCATGCTGCTGCAGGAAACATCCTCATCACAACGGTTTTCCAGAAGCTTAAGCTGGGCAAAGAGTCGCTCAGTCTGGGCACACAGCTCAGGCTCCCGAGGCACAGCAAGCCACCTGGGCTTTGGTTGCCATGAGTCCCAACCCTTGGGCCTCTGCTTATCCATCGTCACTCTCTAATAGGCTAGAGGGAAAAAATAGGAAAACAGCAGAAACCGTTTGGCCTGCTGTGCATTTTGGCTCCCTGGAGACTATATTATTATGATTTAGAAACTACTATTTATTTAATGAGTGCTCACTATGCACCAGGAACGGTACAAACTTACCTACAAGCATTCTCACTTTTAACCTTCATATGATACAAGTATTATCATTTTCCTCACAATAATGGGAAAACTGGGTTGAGGGAAATTAAATAATGGAGTTTCACAATTAGTCAGGGGAGGAGGCCAGACTAGAACCCAGGTCTCTCTGACTCCACAGCCCATCTCCTCACTGCTGTGATACACTGCCTTGCTGACTCTGCAGTGCATGGCTTCGAGCCTGCAGGTGGTCCCTGAATGAATGAATGAATGAATGAGGACTAGGAGAGAAGGGGGGAGGATGTTGCCCACTTCCTTGCCTAACAGAATTCCACTTTGGCCCTGCACCAAAGGGATTTACTGACACCAGGTGACAGTACATTACAGGGTTCCAAGCACTAAACTGCTCACATAAATGAGGTTCTCTCTCAATGTGAGCTGATCTTGGCGGAACAACCACAAGACACATCCTTCTTCCCCATCTTGATGTGTGATTCTGCTGGCCTCTCTCCGTAGAGTCTTTCTGTTCCCAGTTTGTTTCAGACCCTGCTCCTCATGCAGATCTGGGACAATGAACACATATACCACAACTCTTCCTGGGGTAACCCCCGCTCACAAACCTCTCATTTGCTTATTTGCTCATCTGATCTGCACCTCACCCTCTAAGATAACTGGGGTTACTTTCCCAGTTTACAAATGGAAAAAACTGAGTCTCCGAGTGGTTCAGGAATCTGCTAAAGCCCCTCTCCTACCCAACAAGAGTCAAACCCAGGCCTCCTGTCTGCAAGTGCATGACCATTCTCCAGTCCACACTGCCTCTCTTAGCAATGGAGAGGGGGTTTTATTGCTTATTTAAATTTGTGCTGGAAAAAACCCAACTTAGTTTGTTTTTTTTCTCTATGTATTTTTATTTTTTTTTTAATTTTTATTTCAGAATATTACAGGGGTACAAATGTTTTGATTACACAGATTACTTTCGTACTGCTTGAGTCAAAGTTATAAGTGTGTCCATCACCCATTTAAATGCTCCCCAAACCCAACTTAGAAAATCACAAAATTCTGATGCAAGCAGGAACAAACATTCTGTGAATTTTAATTCATGCTGTTACACTTTACAATCCAGCCCACTCAAATCCTGCTCAAATGTCAGTTTGAATCTTTTTTTGTTTTTGTTTTCAAATCTTAATTGTAGACATTTCTATTCTTAAGAAACCCAGCTTTATTGTGTGTGGTGGAAAGAGGCTGGGCTTTGACGTCAGAGCTGAGTTTGAATATAGCTCCATCACTGACTAGCCACGGAATGGAGGGCGTGTTTCTTAATTATTCTGAACTGGTTTCCTTGTGCAGAGACCAAGAACACCTACGTTCAACAGTTACTATGCATATTAAACGATGGGACTATAGATAAAGATTTAATATCCCAGAGATACCCTGGGTGAATGACAAATATTAGTTCCTTTCCCTTCTACAGAAATCGTAACTTGAATGCCCATTCTTTTAACCCCAAAACATTTTTCATTCAGTCATTAAATGTGTGCTGAGCACTGTGTGTCCTGGTCATCTGGTAGGGAAGGCAGCCAGCAAACAGATAATGATGACAAATAAGTGATTACAGTAATAACAATCATTGTGGTAAGTGCTGCTGAGTCTGTTTTGAAGACTGCCCTGTGGTCACCATCTCCCAGCCTAGACCCCCTCTCTAGATCTGAGAGCCAGAGACCTGACCCCTAGCCAGAGGGTCTTCTGCTAAAGGGTTATGATTTTCTCCTCCTGGTGGACTTCCTCTAAAGCCTCCTACGTGGTATATACTTGGGCAGAGGGAAGGACTGACTGACCTTCCTGCGTGCACCATGAAAGAGGGAGTGGGGAAAAGTGTGAGGGGCTCTTTGAGCTGGGCTTTTGGGGAGTGGGGTGGCAGGTATTTGTGGGATTTTCTGGGGGCTTATCTGCTCGGCTGGTGCCCCTCCTGGCTTCCACACAACAGGTGGTGGTGTCCTCCTCTTCCAGATCCCAGCTAGCTTTGAGGTCTGCACAGTGTGCACGTGCCTGTCTGGGGAAGGGTATCAAATGCCCTAGGGAAGGCAATGAGAACAGGACAAACCTTTGCTGATGTCCACCAGGCACTGTACCAGGCACTGATCCCCACAGCAGTCAGGTGAAGTGACTATTATTATCCCCTCTTACATAGGTGGGACCTGGGACTTAAGAAGGTTAAATTCATTCATTTATCCAACAGACATTTATTCAGTCCCTACTCTGTGTCCGATTCTGAGTCTAACACAAGGTCACAGAGCTGCCAAGGGGGTGAGCTGGATTCAAACAGTCTGCCTGGCTCCAAACTCCTTGCTCTTTCCAATCCAACTTGACACCTTGAGAGGGTTTCATCCTCAGAGGTTTTACCCTCAGGACAATCACGACATGGCTGGGGTGCCAGGTATATCAGAACAAGACAGGTGGTCGGGCAAAGCTGGGTGTGCTAACTGTGGAAGGAAAGGCATATGATGATGGGCTCAAGTGCCTTCATCATTAACTAGGAGGGCGGGGACTGGGCCTTCCCCATCCCAGTATCTCCTGTGCTGGGCACAGAGTGGGTGATGCACGCAACACAGATAAAATCCAAATGCATGGGGCTAAGTGAAAGAAGCCAGACTCAAAAGACTACATCCTACTTGACTTTATTTATATGATATTCTGAAAAAGGCAAAAAACTATATCGATCAAAAACAGCTGAGTTGCCAGAGGCTGGCGGGGGTTAGGGGAGGGAGGATTGGGAATATTGACTACAAAGGGGAATGGGGAAATTTTGGGAGATAATGAACCTGTTCTATATTTACACTGTGGTACTGATTACATGACTGTGTGCATTTGACAGAACTTACAGAACTATCCAGAAAAAAGTGTGAATTTCACTATATGCAAATTATACCCTAATTTTTTAAACAGGAAAAACAAGAGACAGAAAAAAAAAAAGAATGAATACAAGCATAAGCAGGTTGACAGGGAAGCTAATGAAGCTTAAGCTTCTGGGCTATTCGACTGCATGAGCCCTGGGAGAAATCCTAGCAATGCATTCATCAAATTTTTCATGACCTTTTCTGAATAACTCCCCTCCCAAAAAATGGTAAAAGCTTCAGGCCCCAAGAAACCTAGATTGACCCTGAACACAAGTACAAGAACAGATCAAGGCAGAATGGAGGGTTCCCAAGGAGTTGGACTCAAGCAGGGCCACAGAGAAAGGCAAGACTTGGTCTGGCAGAGACAGAGGTAGAGAAGACAACCCACGGAGAGGAGCCAGCATGGGAACCATGCAATTGTTTTCCCAGACTCACAGTGATGACACGAGCACCAGGAATGTGGTGGTCCTATGCTATACATTCACCACCCCAGGCACACATGTCATGGGGTGATCTCCTCAGCTACACCAAGCCATTCTAGGCAGACAGGAAAGCTGTGATATAAGGGAACATGAAAATTGTAAATGCTGCTGAACTGGTATAATAGGCATTTGTCATTCTTCTGGCTCCCAGCACAGCAATGACCCCCACCACCTTGTACAGGGAAGTTTTCACCTCATGTACCTGAAGCTGAAAATGGTTGACACTCAGTTTCCCAGCCTCCCTTGCAGCAGGGATGTGGGCCTGTGAGTCAGGCTCTACCAGTCAGACACACCTGCCCAGATATGAACCCAGGTCTTTGCAACCCTCTCACCCAACTATACTAAGCCTGCCTCCTCCCACTTAGGATGCTATGATGCCATGTGAACAAAGACTGCCAAATGAAGCTGGTCTTAAATGCTGAGTTACTGATTTCCTCACCTGTTAAAATCAGCCAAACACAGGATAGAATGGAGCTGAACCTTAAAAATGGTTCTGTCTCAGAAAGATATTTGTACCTCCATGTTCATAGCAGCATTATTCACAACAGCCAAGAGACGGAGGCAACCCAAGTGTCCATCAACAAATGAACAGATTAAGAATGCAATATATATATGTATGAATATTATTCAGCCTTAAAAAGGAAGAAAATCCTTGGATGAACTACAAGGACATTATGCTAAGTGAAATAAGCCAGTTGCAAAAAGACAAATACATATGATTTCATTTGTGAGTGGACTACTCTAGATAAATCTATGACTTATCTATATAAGCCAAAATCAGAAAAACAGAAAGTAGAATGGTGGTTGCCAGAGGCTGGGGAGAGAGGGAAATTGGGAGTTGATTAACAGGTATAGAGTTTCAATTTTCAGTTTCACAAGATGAAAAAATTCTGGAGATAGGTTGCACAACAGTGTGAATATACACTATTGAACTATACACTTAAACATGATTCAGATGGTAAATTTTGTTTTTTATCACAATTAAAATAAGATAAATTTACAACATTTATCAACCCCTCAAAACAATCTTTACCTGAATATTGTTCAAAATCATCCAGACTTCAAAATTTTATAAAAACAGAATTTACTTAGTATAGGCTATCAGTTCATTTAATCCATTAAAGGTTAATTCTAACAAGTTTAGAAGAAAGCAGAATAGATAATCTTTCAAGTTACATTTGGTCTGTTTCATGGTACAATGCTATTTTTTAAATTTACTACAATTTTCAAACAAAATAAAATTTACCAATTTTATAAGACATTTTAAACCCATCTCAATTCATTCAATTCATTGTAATGACACTTAAGATGAGTAAAAATGAATAAGCAATGCAAATACATATATTTTAATGGTTCTGATTGTAGAGGAAAAGTTATTGCTGTATATTATGTTCTATTCAGAAGTTAAACTATTAAAAATGTTTCTGGCCAGGCATGGTGGCTCACGCCTATAATCCCAGTGCTTTGGAAGGCTGAGGCGGGAGGATTACTTGAGACAGGAGTCCAAGACCAGCCTGGGCAACACAGTGAGACCCCATCTCTACAAAAAATAAAAAATTAGCCAGGTGGTGGCACATGCCTGTAGTCCTAGCTACTCAGGAGGCTGAGGCAGGAAGATCACCTGAGTTCAGGTGTTCAAGTTATAGGGAGTTATGATCAGGCCACTGCATTCCAGCCTGGATGACAGAGTGAGATGCTTTCTCTAAAAAAAATTTAAAAAACTAAAAAAAATTTTTGCTATTGATATTTTTTAATATATAATATTATTTATATATATATATATATATCCTGATTTGTTACAGAAAGGATCTAAAGTGGCTTGGTTATAAATAATTATGTGGCTTATAAGAAATTACCATGATTCCAGGCCACGGGATTTATCAGGCTCAGGACCACTAACAAAAGCACTGTTGTCACCTAAACCTGAAGAGGAAAGAGGGGGCAGGAAAGCAAACTCTGCCCAGACCTGAGACTATGTCTTATCTGCTCATGAAGAAGCAAGACTATCTGAATGGGGGTGTCTGGCTCAGGCCCAGAATGCCACCCTAATTAGAACACAAAACCCCACTTAAAAAAAATGCAAGCTGGAAAACAGCCAAGTTTCCATCAGTGAGTGAAATTTAAATTTTGAGAAGAATTTCCAGCATGTGTCTTAATTACGAGCAAGTCAGGACAGTTAGGAACAAACACAGCTCATGGCGGCTACAGAACAGTTCTGGCCAGAATTTCTGGACCTGGCTTCTGAGTCTGCCAGGCCAAGGAAGAGGGGAGCAGGCCAGTGAGCCAGGAACCCACTGGGGGCACCGCTTACACACCTGCCCTGCAGACAACAGAGGAAAACTCACTGCTGGCTGCACAGCTCCAATGCCCCAGCCACCACGTGCAATGGGGGCCCTGCGTGAGGAAGGTGAGGCCCCAGTTTAGATAATAGTTTTTTATTTTTGATGCTTTGAAGGGTAATCCTTAGTAATGCTCTAAACTGTATGGTGGAATACTGTATCATAGTTTAGTTAAAATATAACAGTTTGCTTTGTTTAGGAAATGGAGATGTTCTTCTCAATTACCACAGAATGAGAATTCCTCTTTAACAACTGTGCCACTTGCTTTCATAGATCTGAAGGGAATGGATAAAACTAGGTCACTAAGAAAGAGAAAAATTCCAAGAGAGAATAACTGAAAGAGTTGGCTTTGAGGATGGAGATGTAAGAAATTTTACTTGCTTCAGAATGAAAAGAATATACATTCTTTCCTTCTGTGAGCCTCAAATGGCCATGCTCAAGGGTGGCCATAAGGGACTGTCTAAGTGAGAAATGTCCCATTATCCAGGGAGCCAACGCCAAGAAGGAAAGCTTCACATTTTGAAAAAAAAAATATGTTAACATCCCATAGTAACCAATGCCACTTACTGAGCACTCACTGTGTGCCGTGCACAGCTTTCAGCAGTGTACACACATCTGCATGCACAAAAACTCTATGAAGCAGGCATGATTATAATGTCCATCTCACAGACTGGAAATGTAATCAGAGAAGTTAAATCACTGGGTTAAGGTCACACAGTGAGTCCATGGCAGGGCTGGAACTAGAATGTGAGATTTCAAAGCTTGGGTCCAAAAACACAGATGTCCCAACTTTTTTGACTAGAAAAAAGTCAGTAAAATATTTTGATTGCATGTTATTTGTATTACCATGACACCTCGGCTTTGCTGAGGAAATCTTTTTAAGTCATCATGAGGACTATTTTATTTAAAATGAGATCGTATGTAAGCTCATTTAACAAGGCTCATGGGAATTAGAACAGGAATTGTTAGACGGGTGTGGTGGCACGTTCCTGTAGTCCCAGCTACTCAGGAGGCTGAGGCAGGAGGATCGCTTGAGCCCAGGAGTTTGAGGCTGCAGTGAGCTATGATAACGCCACTGAACTCTACACACGGCACTGCACTCCAGCCTGTGCAAATGAGACGGAGTGAGACCTTGTCTCAAAAAAAAAAAAAAAAAAGAACATGAATTGGGTTCTGCTGGAAGTAAACAAAATAGTGAGGGACTGTGTTGATGTGTCAATCCCTCTGTGTCGTGGATCTGCCCCCCTCCCTCAGGATCTCTCAAGGGGGCATGTGCCACATGCCTGTCAGATGTGCAGGCCCAGTGCCCTTTGTTGAGGGCCTACTCTCTGCAGGCACTGTGCTACAAACCGCCCACTTGGTCTCCTTCCATACTCAGAACACCTGGAGGACTTCCCTGCCCACAGAGCTGGCCAGCACATGTGAATGGGGGGTGTGGCCTCTACTCTGCCTGGCTATGAGGCCACTCAAGCCCTAAGCTGTACCACGGAAGGAAGGATGACCTTGAGACCTTGGAGCTGGGGGACCCTGATGCTGATCTGTGTTATATCAGTTACCAGATGTGGGTCCTTGGACAAGTGCCCAGAGCCTCACTTGTTTTATTTCCTTTGCAAAACGGGGTATCCCCACAGGTGCTGGTGGGAGGGTCAAATGGAATAATATACAAGAAAATACTTTGAAAATGGAAATACTACACAGACCTGCGAAATTATTTTTCCTATGGGAGAGGTGCTGAGAAGACAATCGTGGACTGTGGTGTCCCACCAGCAGAATGGGTGACATGAGAGCCATCATGGGAGTTATTTGACCAGTCCTGGAGTGTTAAAAGCTCCTTGGCCACCAGTGGCAGGTAGGGAAGGGCATGCTGCTTTTTAGGGTTGTTTGGTTGGCTTGTTTGGAGAGCACTGGAATTAAAGGAATGGGAGAGGTTTGGAGGGCACAGCGCTGGCTACAGGTGCCTGGCCAGTTCCCAGGATAACAGCATCAGGTCCCTCGGCATGGAGGGGTGATGTGGCACAGGGCAGGGCCCCAACTAGAGGTCAGGAATCCTGGCTCTAGGCTCAGCTCTGATCCCAACTGGCCATGTGATCTTGGGCCATTCACACTGGCTCCCCGGACCTCGGTCACCTCATTCTGTTGTGCAGATAACATTCACCTAGTGCCCACCAGCACGGTGCATGTCCAGCACTATTCTGTCGCTGGCAAGCCAGCAGTGAACTAAAGAGGAGAGCACCGGGTTGAGTTCTGGGATGCCCTCCCAGCCCCCAGCTCCAGCATTCTTTACTCCCCAGGACTGCAGTCTGAGCCAGGCCCAGCCCTGGCCTCTGTGTGGACACTGCTGAGCACGAACTGGCCCCTCTACACTCCACTCTGCATCCTGAGATAGTGTGAGGATGTTAGCAAACACCCACACAAGGGGGAGGCAAAGCTGCTGCAAGGCCATCAGAACAGCCCCGGGCAGTTGTCCCTTGCCGTGGTATATTCCTGCAAATTGCAGCAGGAAGCAGAGTCGTCAAAAGGGGATCATTTTTTGCTGTTTCCCTTTGTCACCAGCAGATGGGAATCCAGGGGCAGCAAGGCAGAGTGCTGACAGAGCTTTCCTTTGGATAGTGGAAAACAAAGAGTGAATAGACTGGGGAAGAAAACAGGGGTGTGTTTTAACCTCTGTGGCTGTGTACATGAGCAAGCAATGAAGCAAAGCTGGGGTGATGAGAACTGACCCCATTCTACATGGAGCAATTCCACTGCTAAAAACACTTCCATGGCTCCCTACCACCCACAGAAAGATGTCCAAACTGCTTATCTTGGCAGCTAGGACTGCTGCCACCCAGCCACAGCTGCCCCGCTAGCTTCATGGGCCCTTCACTAATTCCTATGTTCACTCATGCGTTTCTGCCACTGTGCTCAGTCATCACTCTCTTGGCCTGGAGTGCTCCGCCCCCATCGCTGTCTGCCAAAATCCCATACATGCTTCTAACACACTGGATTAGAAGCCTTGGCACTACTGACATGTGTGGCCAGATAATTCTTTGTTGTGAGGGGCTGTCCTGAGTATTATAGGATGCTCAGCACCATCCCTGGGCTCTACCCAAAAGATGCCTCTACCCCACGTGTGACAACCAAAAACATCTCCAGACATTGCCAAATGTCCCCTGGGGGCAAAATGGCCCCTGCTTGAGAACCATTTGTCTATGCCCAGATCCAAGGCTACCCTTTTTGTGAAACCCTCCTTAGACAGGTTGTGTGTGCCTTCTACACACTTCGTAATATTCTATTGGCACTTAACATAGTCTTAAGAGCAGGAGCCATATTTTGTTCATCTTATACAGGCCACAATACCATTCAGAGTAGACAATAAATATTGGCCTAGTTAAATTCAACTATGGGGTTTAACTTGCTTACTGTTAATATAAACATAACTCATATATGTTTATTGTAGAAAAAAATTTAAAATACAGAAAAGAATAAAATAAAAATCAAAAGCACCCACAATCCCACCACCCAGTAATAACAGTAGTTAAAATACTGGTATACTGAATGTATCCCTCCAATACAAGTATACCAATAAAGTATTTGTATAGATCCCTCCAATCTTCCTTTTATGCACAGGAATCCACAGGCAGTATCTCCAGAAGAGGCAGCAACTCAAGGCCAGACTGACATGGCCAGAGGGACCCCAAAAGCCATCTGGTCCACCCCAGCAGATGCTTGGGTTCTCTCCAGGATGCTGTTCCAGACTATGTGAACTTCTGTACATGCAGGAACTTGCTATCACCCCAAGAAGGCTGGTCTACCCTGGACTACCCTAAGTAGCTCTTTGTTCTACTGATCTGAAATCTGTTAGCTGGGAGCTTCCACTCCTTGGTCCAGTTCAAATTCTATGTCTTTGGCCAAACTGGTCTACTCTCTGTATTTCCCCTTGACAGGTCTAGCCCCTCTTCCGCTCCCTCTGAGAACTAGGCCTCTCGTCGATGGGGTGGGCCACAGCAGCCAGGCTCTGTACAACCTGTCCCACCAGGAATTGGCACTGGAACTGAGAAGCCCGAGTGAGTGGTTCCTGCTGGATAATTGAACTAAGGGGATATAAATTCAGGAGTGGGGACTGCTACTTTGTACAGCTGCATTTGGCCCTATATACATGAAAAGCAGAAATCTGGGCAGAGCACAAGTCAGAGAGAGTGCCAGACATACGCACGTGCAGAGGGTAAACAAAATGTGGCCAGAAAAGCAAGACCAGGGCCAGAGCAGGGAGAGGAAGTAAGACCAGCAGGTCTTCCAACAGCCTTACAGCCCAGGGCCTAGGACCCCAGCTGCAATCCCCTGCCTCTTTATAATGAATAATTCCTTTTGGCTCGTGCTAAACCTAATTGGTTTTATCTATCTTGGTTCAAGCAACCAAAAACAAAACAGAAGAGATCTCCACTAAGACACAACCCTTGAGACCTCTGACAACTAATGCCCAAAACTCAGGTTCCCTTAGCCTTCTCCTCTCCAACCTGAACTCATGTCTACCGGGGCTGACAGAGTCCTCTCTGATGGAAGATTAGGCATCTATGTGCGCAAAGCCCTTCACGCATCAGGGTACCACCAACAAACCCAAATTACACTGGCACCAAAAGGTGAGGATCGAATTCAGAAGCTGATAGAGCCAGGAATCCAATTAAGCAGTAACATACACTTTCGGTGTATGTTAGTATAAGAAGTCACATCACTCCAATTCAATATAAGCACCCACAGTGAAGATCTGAGAAACTGGGAGCTGTCCAACATCTCATCCCCATTATCTCTGAAGTTCCTCCTTGGAGCTGGCTTGAAGCACTTCTCAGAGCAGATTGCAATGCCAGCAGAAACCACAACAGGCTTTTCCAGGGCACATAATCCTCCCTTCCCTAGGAGCAGATAATGGTGGCTGGCTTGCAACGTCCTCCTGCCAGAGTCAGGAGCAAAACAGCCCCTTGGATACTGGGCAGGGCACGCACGGGCTTTGGAGTCAGACATAAAGTCTCATTTCTACCACTTACTGGCTTTATGACTTTGATTAAGTCACTGTACTTCTCTTTAGTCTCTTCGTCTATAAAAATAAGTAACAACCATTCTCATTTTAAGGATAAAATGAAACAAGAGAGTTTTAAAAAGGCCAGCATGATGATACGAGACATATTAGTTCCCCATCTCCCATCATGTCCATATTAAACTCTTTTTTTTATTATTTATTTACTTTTTTAGAGACAGGGTCTCACTCTGTCACCCAGGCTGAGTGCAGTGGTGCGATCATAGCTCACTGCTGCCTCGAACTCCTGGGCTCAAGTGAAGCTATCTTCCTGCCTCGGTCTCCAAAAGTGCTGCATTTATAGGTGTGAACCACCACGCCTGGACCATATTAAACTCTTTAATTCATTTTTTAAATTTACTGAGTGACAATGTAATGTCAATTTTAAAACATAATTTATGAGAGATCATCCTTACTATAAACAATCAGGCGAAAAATAAAAACGTGATTAGGGCTCGTTTTATTTTTTAAAGTGTCCTCTAAATAGCCTCAATTCCATAAATGTCCCTGTCAGCAGAAATAAGCAAGAGTATACTTAATACTTCAGCAGATGTGCACGTCCAAGAGGCTGCAAGTTTGGTTCCCAGGCAGGTCCAATTCCCTGTAGGCAGACGACTAACCTCTCAGAACCCACATTTGCTCCTGGGCTTAACTGGCCTGGAGGCCCCATGCAGATGAATGCCCAGCCGTGACCTCCCCCCACCCTGACAACAACAAATGCTTCATCCACACTCCCTTTTCCTTTAATTCCCAGTAGGCCTTATAAAGCCAGCCCAGCTTCCTGAAGCTTGAGTTCCTCATTAATGGACGTGCAGCTAATGGAGTGCTGCCTGGAGCTGTTGCCCAAAGGTCAGCAAGCAGCTTCCTGCCCTCCTCTGTTCCAGAACATGATGCTATCTCTCTATGAAGCTCCCAGGTCCCAGAGTCCTGCCTAGAAAGGACAGCTGGGCTGATAACGCTGGCCCTTGCCACTGAAGGCCAATCTTCCAGCCCCCAGGGCTGCAGCGAGACAGGTTTTTCTCTATGCCCTGGCTCCTATCACAAGAAAAGCTGCCATTTCCTCCAAATTGAAACCACAGCCAATTAGGCCACTGGTGCTGGTTATTTATTTATTTATTTTTTGCTTTTATCTTTTTTAAGAATTCACAAACCTAACCATCAAAAACTGCAGATGGGAGTGCAGGCGGGCACAATCTTTCTCGAAGGCAAGATGCTATTATTTCTCAAATGTGAACAATGTTGCTATCCTCTGACCCTGTAATTGTACTCCTGGGAATCCATCCAAAAGAAATCATCAGAGGCAAACAAAGTTTAAGGCATAAAAATGTTCCATGGCATTTTTACGTCCAACATTGAAAATAATGTAAATGTCCAACAATAAAGAAGGAATTGGCTATACAACATTAATAGGTCACTAAAATCTTATCTTAGAACTCTTATGGGCAATAAGAAAATATT
Source organism: Varecia variegata (assembly GCA_028533085.1). Taxonomy (NCBI): domain Eukaryota; kingdom Metazoa; phylum Chordata; class Mammalia; order Primates; family Lemuridae; genus Varecia; species Varecia variegata. The sequence continues at coordinate 60,529,126 of CM052437.1, forward strand.
AGTATGTTAATGTAAGTGGAAAAGTGAGATACACAGTAACTTCAATCACATAACACTACTGTATTCAAAAAGTCTTGAAAGGCTCTCCAAAATATATCTCTAGGTAATAGAATTATAAGTTATTTTTATTTTCTTCTTTATCCTTTCCTCTTCTTCCCTATCCTGTTGATCACAATAGCATTTGATCCTTCGTCCAGTGCTGTTGTGATACAAGAATGAGTGGGACAGTCCTGGATCTCACCAAGTTCAAGTCTAGCTGGATGCCCCGCAGGCAGACCAGCACACTCACAGCAAACGCTCTGTGGGCTAAGCTTGGGCTTCTAAATCAGTAACTTCTCCAGGCAGGTGATGCTCCAGCAGATCTTGGAAGGGGAGCAGGGGTTTGGTAGATTCAGGAGGAAGTTGGGGTAGGGAAGGCATTCCAGGAAAGGAAAACAGCATGAGCAAACCCCAGAACCATGAGAAAGCATCGTGGGTTTGGGGCTGCAAATGGTTCAGTGCAGCTGGGTCGGGCAGAAGCTAGGCTGAGGGGTGCTGTCACTCCTCAGAGCACATCTGCCAGCATCCATCCAAATGGTGAGAGGAGGGCAACCTGAAGGGGAAGGTGGCAAGGCTGGTGATTGAAAACATGAAGCACTCCTAGCACAGTGCTTGGCACATAGTAGGTATGCAGTAAATATAAATGATTGAAAGACTAAATGAATGAAGGAATGAATGCGTGAATGAATGGCGCAGGTGCAGAAACGAGGTTAGAGAAGCAGTTTACAACCAAGACTGTGAGAGGAACCAGTGAGTTGAAGTTCCCCCTCTAATGAAGATAGGTAAAGATCCATTCACACATCTGCTCTTATGGTCTCCCAGGACTCATAAATATTCCAATAAAACAAAGGAACAATTCCTGTAAAAACATCAGCAACCAAGCCCTACATTTCACAGCAAAGAAAGATGACTGTATCCAAATTCACCACAGCACTAACTAGATGAAACATGAGTCTACTCTGGCTAAGAGGAAGGAACACAGAAGCCACTGCCAGGCTCAGATGCCCAAACTCTGTTGTTTTATTTGCAACCACAGACTCTCAGGGTTGGGGGAGGACTTTAAACGTTATCTACCTGTCCCCAGAAAGAAAAAGACAATGCTTCAACCCTCTCTGCACCAGCAAGCTCCTCCCCAACAACAGGGTTTCTAATAATCAGTGCACATAAACCCCCAGTGGGTCACTCCCATCCTCCTCCAGAAGCAGACATGTTCTATGTGCAAAGTTGAGTCTTTTTTTTTTTCTTTAAGCTCATCATTGGTACCTAGAACAGGTACATTGTTAGAGGTTGAAAAGATCCTGGTCAAATGAACTAAAGGTGTGGAGGAGAGAAAGAGGAACAGACAGACATGGAAGCTGTCTGGGTTTTTGCCCAGCTCCCGGTTTCAGTCCCTCATGAGACCCAGATGGACCCTCTACTCTCATGCTCCAGGGACTGCCCCAGGATCCTTCCCATAAATGTCCTCGCTTGCTTAGCTGGTCGGAAGCAGATTTCTGCCACTTGCAACCAAAGGAATCTGAGACACTCCCAACACTGTCCTAGGCCCTCTACCATTCTTTCTACCCACGTTCACCCTCAGAGCACCTGTCTTGTCTCTTTTCTGCACCTGCTGGGCAAGCCCAGTGCCCACACCAGCCCAGTTGCTCTCTTGCCTGAACTCTAGGCCCTGATCTCCAACAGCCTGTTGGATATTTCCTCCTGGATCCCAAAGCCTCATTTTACACTAATTTCCCTATTTCAAGGGCTCTCAAACTTGAGGGACATGAGGATCACCAGGAGGGCTTATTAAAACACTCCCAGAGATTCAGCAGGTCTGCGGTAAGGTCTGGGAGTCTGCATTTCTAACAGGTGCCCGGGGATGCACTTTGAAGACCACTGCCACTGGTTCTGCTTTGTCTCCTCATTCTCTCCCTTGGCACCCACATCTAGCAGGCTCCAAGCATGGGACTTTTCCTCTGTAGCTACCTTTCTACCAAGCCCTTTCTGCTTTGCTGAACTCCTTTTGGCCCACCTTGCACCTCAAGCCCAGATTCCTCTGCCTGAGGTACAGTTCTCTTCAGGCTACTTCTCTGCTCAGAACCTTTGGCTACTATGAAAAAGGTTGCTAAGAATTTTAAAGTAAAGTCTTTGTGTGGACATATGTTTTTATTTCTCTTGGGTAAATACTTAGGAGTGGAATTGCTATTCCAGATGATAAGTATTTATTTAACTCAATTTTAGAAACTGCCAAACTGTTTTGTAAAGTGGCTATACCATTTTGCATTCCCTCTCTATTCACAACCTTTGAATGACTCCATATAGAGTATTAAGAATTTTCCAGACTCCTGGGCTTGACTTTCCAGGATCTTGCAGTCTGGCCCATACCTACATATCCAGCCAAACCAAACATACCACATGAGTTCTAACTCAGTCTGCATTGTCTACCCCGTGTCCTCATTCCCTCTTAGCCTTCCTTAAAGCCCAAATCAAGTCTTACCTCTTAAGTGAGACCTTCCCCACTGCCATAGCCTAAAACCACAAAGGCCTATCTTTTCAAAACATAGAACACACAAAAATATTTGAGTTAAGACAATCTAGTTCTCCATTTTCCCACCCTATGTTTGAAAAAGTATGATCCTAATAAAATATTCTTGGTTTGCTTAAATTGTTACTTAGTCTTTACTCATCCATCAAAAAACAAAAAGACAACTGAAGGATTTTTATGTAAAATTATCTACAGTACCGCACTGGCAATAGTTTTCCAGACACTGGGGACAAACAGTTACTGTAACTTTATCAAATGAAAGAACAAAATGCATTTCCCTCCCCCTCGATGAGTGTTATTTGATCTACAAATTGGTGTTCGGGAGTAGTCCGCCTGACTGACTTCAAAGAACACTAATAAAACACGGGTATTTATTCCTACACATTACTTACTTGGCGGGTTAGGGCAGAGAGATGTACAGTGATATCCTGACAGGCCTCACACACTGCTGGTCAGCTGGGGGATAAATCAGCACTTTGTGTGAATAGCAATTTGATGACATGTACTAAAAGCCCGACAAGAGCCACACCTGTTTATTCATGATTCTGCTTTATGGAATCTAGCATAAGGAAAAGTTCCAAAAACAAAGGGGAAGACCATACTATGCCCTAAAGTCACAAAAAAATCTAACAACCTAAATGTCTAACAAATAGAGGCATGGCTCCTGTATTTCCTATATTTATTTATTGTCCCTTCATGCCAAAAAGGATTCATGATACAGTTAAGTTTTATTCAACTTACTAAAATGGATACAGCCATTAAGAATGATATTTACAGCTACTTGGGAAGCTGCAGCAGAAGAACCTTGAGCCCAGGAGTTCGAAGCTGCAGTAAGCTATGATGGAGCCACTACCCTCCAGCCTAGGCAACAGTAAGACCCTGTCTCAAAAAAAATAACCAACCAACCAACCAACAAAAATGGTATTTATAAAAGGCTTGAAACAGAACAAAACTGTTTCTACTATCATGTTGGGGGAAAAATGAAATATAAAATTCTTAATATGTATAATTACAACTATATATTTTTACAAATTAAGTTCACAAAAATAGAAAACTACTTTCTATTCTGTAAAAGTTACTGGCAGTTCTGGTGGGATGTTGGAAACAGTGATAATATTTCCTTTCTATTTTTACATATTTTCCAATTAATAAGCTCATTTTAAAAATACATCTTAAAATAAATATAGAAACCAAACAGGGGAAGGCTGTCAGGCGTTCCCTATCATATAGCTCAGAGTAAAATCACCTGTCCTTGAGATATAAATGTGGGTCAGATTAGAAGAACAAAAGGAAGACAAATGCAAAGAATGCAGGAAGGAATGGGGAGACCTTGGTTGTCAGCCAGTGCACACTGCTACAAATCTCTTAGATGCAAGATCCAAAGACAACAATGCATGTGGAGACAGCCATGTTACTCCATTTGACAAGATTACAGAAAAAAGGGGCAAAAACATTCGATGTTGGAAAGGCACTTTCAAGTATGACAGAATGCAGACCATGTTTAAAAGGCTGGTGGTATAGGAACAACAAACAGCATTTCTCCCTGTGGTTTCAGAACTGCCTTGGGTCTGCTCCCCTAAGGAGTTTGCTGTGACAGCTGGATGGGCAGGAACAGCAGAACACTGGTCTGAAGAGCCTAACTGTGGCTTGAGTTGCTGTCACGCACTAGTGTACCCTGGGCAGTCACTTGGCCTCTCTGCTCTGTTTTCCTCACTGTAAAATGGGGAGGGTCTTGGTAGAGGTTCTTTTGGTCATAGAGGACAGAAATGGACTCCAGCTGGCCTAAGCAACAAAGAGAATTTGTGGGGAGCAGGACACAAGGTGAAGCAGAAAGGTTAGTACATGAACCCCAGGGCAGTTGGGCCTTGTGAGGGGCTGGAACTAGGGATAGGGAGTCATGGGGATGCCAAGTAGCATTTCGGCCACCTCGGGATTTTCCAAAAGTCTCTGTCACGCCTCTTCTCTGCTGACCCGCCTCCCACATTGTCATAAATTGGTTTGATACGGTTGGTGCCTTGGTGTCCATTTTTAGGCCTGAGGTAAGTTATTTGAGACCCAGTAGCACCCTGTCAACGTTGCCCTAAGTAAAAATTCTCCTCCCTGAGGGGGAATTACATTTCTCTCTATCCAACCCACTACCCCCACCCACTGGTTGAGCTTCCTGCCACTTCAAGACTTTCCATTGGCCTCCTATCAGTACCCCTAAACTCTCTGGATCTGAAAGTAATAAATTCCTTCTGTTTCATGCATCTTGGTTTCAACTCCTCATTGTGTCTCATCTGCCTGGCACACTGAACCTATCTTTCCCCCGGTCAAGGCTATCTTGGCTTATGGCCACGCCCAAGAGAGATTTCAAGACCAAACTAGGCCACAACACACATGCTCTTCATGTGAACTGCTCTTCAACCCACATGGCAGAGCACAGACTCCACACTTCCCGCCTCTTAAATAACTGCTGTGTTCAGGCTGCCATGCCAAAACACTACAGACTGCATGGCTTAAACAAAAGAATTTATTTCCTCACAGCCCTGGAAGCTGGAAGTCTGAGATCAGGGTGCCAGCATGCTCAAATTGTGGTGAGGGCTCTCTTCCTGCCTTGAAGACAGCCACCTTCTCACTGTGTCCTCACAGGGTGGGAAGGAAGAGGGGGGTGACCTCTCTGGTCTCTTCCTATAAGGACACTAATCCCATCGTAAGGGCACTACTGTCATGACCTCATCTAAACCTAGGCCAAAGGCCCCATCTCCAAATAGCATCACATGGGAAGTAACAGTTTCAAAATATGAATTTTGAGGGAACACAATCCAGTCCATGGCAACTGGCTACCTTTGAATCGCATGTCTATATTTCCAGGAGAGGAAGAATATGACTGGCTAAGCTCAGGTCAGGTGTGCACCTCTGATCCAATCAGCCACAGCCAAGAGGAGACGGCAGGTTGGGCTGCACAAATATGGCTGCCAGGAGCCTGCCCTGGTAGCCAGGCCTGTCTGCACCTGCCGCCTGAATGAAAAGCCACAGGCAATCAGGTCAAGAAGTGTTCGCTTTCTCTTTGTCAGTATTTCCCACAAAACTAACCATTCATTGAGGACAAGGGTCATGTCTGTCTTCTTCGCCATCACTTCCTCATCTATCACAGAAACAGGCACACAGACCTTCTTGTAGTTTTCTAGATAAAAGAGACCAGAATTGCTTAAAGCAAGACAGGGAATTTGTCCTCCACAGATACACGGTCATGTGCCCTATAATGACGTTTCAGTCAATAATAGATCATATACACAATGGTGGCCCCATAAGATTGTAACACCATTATTTTGACTGTGCCTTTTCTGTGTTTGTATGTGTTTAGATAGATAAATACCATAGCATTCCAATTACCTACAGTATTCAGTACAGTAACATGATGTACAGCAATACGCTATACCATATAACCTAGGTGTATAGTAGGCTATACTATCTAGGTTTGTGTAAGTACACTCTATGATAGTTGTACAATGACAAAATTGCCTGATGACACATTTCTCAGAACATATCCCCATTGTTAAGCAACACATGACTACATCCAGACATATTATTATCTTCTAGGAGCCAGAGTATGCTTTCCACCCTAAAGATCAAAATTTTCCTTCAAGTCAATCTTTCTTTTTTCTAATCTTTCCCAGACAAGGAAAATAATTATCTTCCATCATTACTTTAAAACTCCTCTGTGTGTGTGTGTGTGTGTGTGTGTGTGTGTGTTAATAACAATGTACAAAGTATAGAGAGGAGAAAAGGAAGCAAAAGAAAAGATAGGCTCTCTACGGACAAGAAACTGAGACAGGAGCCCAAAAGGCAAACACAAACACTGGCGAAGTTAAAAAAAAAAAACAAATGTATGTGGTAAGAAATACAAAAACACACAAGATGTCTCAGAAACGGCTATATAGGATATTGGCCAATATTGGTGCTAGCAGGCTAGCAGTGTGTGCTTTGAGACAGCAGAACAAAGAATCCACCTTAGTCTAAAATGGTCCAGAGAAGAAAAAGTATTCATTAAAGATGGGTAGGATATAGCTGGGGGAGGGAGGGGAGATGGCATTCAGGAGAGAGTGGCAACGACTCAAGCCAATACATGGAAAGCAAGGATAGTCATGGGAACAGAAGTTCATCTAGGACCACATTAGGGTCTGAACACTAATGCAAAACTCCAGATTGGATTATTAAAATAATTGTGAGCACTAGAAAGGAAAGAGACAAGTACCTGGGGCCTGTAACAGTTCTGTACGGACAAATCACACTGGGTTGCCCTTGTTTCCTCTTGCAACAGGGAAGCTAGCAGTGGCCTAAGCATTTTTCAAGGTAATAGACACTGCATTAGTTTCCCAGGACTTCCACGGCAAAGTACCACAAACTTGGTGGCTTAAAACAACAGAAATTTATTCTCTCACGATTCTGGAGGCTAGAAGTCTGAAATCAAGGTGGCAACAGGGCTACATTTCCTTTGGAGGCTCTAGGGGAGGATCCTTCCTTGCCTTTGCCTAGGTTCTCACAGTTGCCGGCAATCCTTCAAGTTCCTTGGCCTGGACAGGCATCACTCCAATTGCCTCAATTGTCACGTGGTATTCTCCAGCATATCTCACTCTGTGTCTAAACTTCCTTCTTATAAGGATACCAGTCACTGAATTAAGGCCAACCCTAACCCAGTATGAACTCATCTTAACTTGATTGCATTTGCGAAGACCCTATTTCCAAATAAGGTTACATTTTGAGGTTCCAGGTAGACGTGCATTTTGTGGGGACACTGTTCAACCCAGCATAGACACTGAGTAACTCTTGCCCTTATGTGCTGGCTTTAGAAGCTAGCTGCCACGCGAGATACTGTTCCACCATTGTGGACTGGCAGTGACTCGATGCACAACTGTCACCCATGTCACCAAAGGAGGGAAGTCCCTGCACTGGGACAAGATGGGACTAGATCACACAGATACACTGCTTTCACATCACTTCCCCTGACAAAAACATGGCCCATGCTGGCCTAAAAGCAAAGTTCTGTATTTTGGCCTCAAAGTCTACCAACCTGAACTCCGGAGACGACACTAAATCTCAACTCAAGCCAGTCCGGTCCTTCAAGACCATTTGGAAGGCCATGTACTTTAGCTCCATGCAGCCTCCTGGGACCGGCCAGCCCAGCCCATAGTACTTCTGCATTTCCATGATCCTTCCTGCTTGCAGAAGCACTGGACCCTTCATCTACCACTGCCCTGCACTGGTAATCATCCTTTTGCAGAAAGAGGGGCTACAGCAACACTCAGGCAAAGACAACACAAAGGCTTTAAGACCAGACAGATCTGAATTCAATTCCTAGCTCTAACATTTAGCTGGGCAAATTCATTAACCTTTGTAAACCTCACACTGCTCATCTGTAAAAGGGAAATAACACTACCCACGACATGGGGTTAAGTGAAACAATGTATCGTGTATGAAACATCTGACTTAAAACATAAAGTCATAAAGTAGATGATTAAAGTATGTGTCAATAAAAGCACTTATTTTTATTATGGTATTAATAAATGGATCTAAGTTTTGCCTTTAGGTTGAGGGAACAAGGTACAGATCCTGTGTCTTTCCGGCACCTAGCAGCACACTGCCAATGACTACTCAAAGTCACAGATGTCAGTGCAGGTAGAAACCCCAGAGAGCCTTTACCTACCATCCTTTTCTTCTTTTTTTTTTTCTTAGCTTGAACAGATAACTTTATTGAAAATTCTGGGAGACAGAGTTTACATCACAGAAAAGCAAAAGAACATCAGAGATCCTTGTAAAAATTCCTTTGCCTCTCTGCTATGCTGTTCAGCCATCCCCTCTCCTTCCTCTCCTTCTCTCCTAGCTTCTCTGGACTGTTTCTTACGCAGAGCAGTATCTAACTAGCTAGCCCCCAACCTCTTCATTTCACGAATGGGAAGGCTGGGACCGAGACAGGCAAGTGACTCCAAGGTCACAGAGCTGTTAAGTGGCAGAGCTATGACTGAATCAGGCCATGACTATCTTCCTACATGATATGTTGCAACCAGTTTGAGCCTTGGTTACCTTGTTGGCAAAACAGGGATACTAATGCCCACCGCCCCAGGCTGCTCTGGAAATGCAGAATCAAGGGCCAGGCCAGTGACGGAAAAGACCAGGTGTGAGATGAGAAATGGATACCCCCAGCAGCCTGCAGTAACTGGGCCAGGCAGGGGCCGAGCGGACTGGGGAGCACGTGCCCCAGGGCAGCCACCTCTCAGCTCGGCTGACGCTGCCCTGTTTGAATCACTCTGCAGTGCCAGGTTTTCTGATTATTCACAAGATGCCAAAAATTTGGATTTTGGTGCCACAACTCTCCATTTTAAATGTTGGCAACTGATTCAAATCTAAAGTACCACAAGCCAAACAAACATCTGCTGGCTGATTTCAGCCCAGGAGCCACCACATTTGAGATTCTAGATCTAACAATAGATGTGAAAGCAGTTTGCAAACTGCCAAGTAGCACCCTACGGTGAAGGAAAGACTGACCCACGGTGACTGGTACAGCCTATCCACCCAGGAAGCTTCTGCAAATTCACTGGGATCAGGGCTCCCACCGTAGTGATTTCACTCAGCCCCGCGGCTCCTCGCCTGGTGCCAGGCATGCAGCAACCACAGCTGACCTCATCCTGCCGCCAGCCCAGTGGCCTTGTCAGCAGGGGAATTTGCCCATACCCTGCAGGGAAACTACCTCCCCACCCAGAGCCTCATTAAGCTGGATGAGCTGCCTTCAGGGAAGCGCTGAGCCTCAGTCACACCCTGGAGGACACCGCAGGGCTGGGTTGGCCCAGGCTGACCTCAGACTTTGGATCCCAGCCCCTCCTGAGACGAGGCAGGCCCAGGTGAGGTAAGCAGGATGGCTGGGGCTAAGCCAGCCAGGACAGACCCCCAGCAACAGGGCTAAACTGTTACAAAGGAAGATGGACAAGAGCCTCTTAAATAGCTTCTTAAATTTATTCTCTTACGTCTGGACAGGTAGAACCCTCAGTAACAACTCACCTGCCAAGCCTGCACGCCTCACCTCCTCTTTTTCCCCAGTGTGTGTAGGGAGAGGCAGTTCCTGGGGTCCTGCCCTCCCAAGCTCCTCACCATAAACATCAAATATCCTGCAGGGCCCCTATGACTCTGGAGAGAGTTTGAGAGGGTGTACCTAGCTCAGGGCAGCTGGCACTTCTCAAGATGTAGACCAGTGGTCCCCAACCTTTTTGGCACCAGGGACCGGTTTCATGGAAGACAATTTTTACACGTACCGAATGTGTGTGGGGGCATCGTGGTGGGGGAAGGTGATACGGAGCTCAGGTGGTGATACGAGGCCGTTTCCTACCAGACCAGGGACCAGTACTGGGCCATGGCCCGGCGTTGGGGACTGCAGATGTAGACGGTGGGATGGTGTGAACAATCAGGGAAGTTGCCTGCCAGGAGGTTCAGCCCCACCTGCTCCAGGAGAGCTTGGGAGGCACAGTCCTGGACCCAAGGCCACATAGTTCACCAGGGATAGAGCTGGGACCCAAATCTACACCCTGAGTCCCATCCAGTCCTGGGCCAGGTGGTGCTGTTGGCCCCATCATGCTTGTCTGCAACCAGTGCCAGCACTGACTTGCTGGGTACCTGGGGCAGGCTACCTAGCCCTACAATTTTATCATCTGGGAAAGAGACAGTAATGCCTACCTTGTATGACTGCTGCATTAATGAAATTATGAAGCCCTACATGAGACATGCCATGAGGCAATGACTCCGCTGTTTCCTTCAAGTGATGACCCACACCCAGCCCACGATAGCAGCTCACTAAAGACCAGATGACAGAGTGCACCTGCTGAACAAAAGAACAGCATGGCACAATAGCTGTCACTAGGAAGTACTCAGTAAAGTGTTTTATATTCTCATGGATACTAAAACCTTCCTTGGTGGATGTTTGCAGTTTCAGGCAGCCCACCACCCAGCTGGCTTTAGTCTTGGTAACGGGACCTAGATGCTCACTGGATCCCCTCCCCAGCACCGTGTGGGCCCTGCTCTTGGAGAAGCTGACCATATCCCTAGATTCAGGGCAGGTCCTGGCTGGTTTAAGTCAGTCAGCACATCCCATGCCCCTGCCATAGGAATTGGCTCAGAAATGGGCATGGGACCAAAACCATTAGAGCAAGATGCTTCCTAGGGGCTTTGGGCAAGAAGCTTCCTTGTCTCCCATAAGAGACGCTTTCTTCCTATTGGACATAAATGAGGGATTCAAGATCCCTAGAAGGTGCTGGCAGCCATCCTGCACCTAAAAGGAGAACCAGACAATTTGAAAGAGGCACCAATCAAAGACTGCAGAGGAGACACCAGAGAATCTGCTGCTCCAGTGCCAATTTTGAGCTGTTGGATCAAGCCTCTATTGCAGTTAATACCATTCTAGACTTTTAAGTTATGTAACCCAACCTGAGTTGTATTATTTTTTCTTGAAACCAAAATAATTCTCACTGGTATACCTGCAAACCTCAAAGATGAATAATCAAAAGGAGGACACAGTTTCCAACAGTCTCAGACCTGACTTAACCTCCCATTGAAAACAAACAAACAAAAAATCTGGATTCAAAGAAATTGTGAATCTTTTATCAAGTGGTCAAATGAGGCATCACCAATGTGAGACAGTCTGACACTCTGTCTTCCTGGCATGAGGCAATGGGAGGTACACTTCATCGTCAACGTAGTATTGTTGCCACCATTGTTGGACTTGAGTCTAATCATGAGGACAAGTCTGACAAATCCAGAACATTCTCCATTACAGCCAACCTGGACTCTTCATGAAATTGAGGGGACTGTGCTAGGTTGGTCAACAGATAACAACAGTCAAATTCAATGTGTAAACTTTAATTTAGATCCAAATAAAAGCAAGAAAAAACTACCAATAAAGAAATTTTTTTACATGTGGGTTAATCTGAGTATGGACTTCGTGTTAGAAGAAGGTGTAAAATTAGAGTTGAATTTCTTAGGTGTGGTAATTGTTTTTGATTGTACAGTTACAGGGAGTGATTCTTAAAGTATGATCCACAAACCCCCGGGAGACCCCAAGACCCTAGGGGGGTTCCTGGAACCCTTTCAGAGGGTCCATGAGGTCAAAACAATTTCAACAATAGCAGTGCGACATTGCCCTTTTCACTGTGTTGAATTTGTCCTGACGGTGCAAAAATAATGAAGGGTGAAACTGCTGCTGGTATTTTGCACGTTATCAGGGCGGCGGCACCAAACTCTATCTATCAGTAGTCATTATTTTCTCACTATGATGCAGTAGGAAAAAAAATTCCTGTTTTATTTAAGAATGTCATGGAAGATGTAGTGAAAATCATCACTTTTATTAAATCCCAACCCCTGAGTACAGGTGTTTTTAATATTCTGTGACAAAATGAGAATTACACATAAAGTACCTCTGCTGCATACCTAAGTCTGATGACTGTCTTGAAGCAAAGCACTTGTTTCGTTGAATTGTGTGCTGAATTATCCCCCTTTTGTTCATGGAACATCAGTGTTATCTGAATTACTGACAAACTATGGTTACTCAGACTTGGGTATCTTGCAAGCATTTTCTAGAAAATGAATAAAATGAGCCTGCTACATCCAGAAAAACAAATAGTATTTGTTGCCAATGACATTTTGAGATTTCAAGCAAATATTAGAGTTTCAGAAAATTTGTATCCACTACTTGACAATGTCCCAACACTTAAAGACTTTTTTGGTGAGATCAATGGTGGTATCAATGAGTGTAATTTTTGGATATTATATTTTAAAAATGTCTACATTGGAAGATCTGCATTTAACTTGATGACCCAATAGTGTCCACATGACCAATGCATAAAGTTACAAAATCATACATGGATAAAAGATCCACTCAAACTACAAGATCAGCCTTCATTTATAAGGCTTCAGATTCCACATTGCAATTAACCTTGACATGAAAGAGACTTGCAAAAATGTACAATACCCTCTTCTTGCCATTTTCTTTTTTTCTGGAAAATATAGATATTTTTCATTAAATGTATTATTTATTTTCACATGATTTTTATTGTTATTTTAAAATTAATAAATACACATTTCAAAATGTCTCCACTTTTATTTTTAATATGGTACCTAATGAAAGATGGAAGCCGCATAAATAAAAGTTTTTTGGGGTTCTCAATGTTTTTAAGAGTGTACAGGGGTCCTAAGACCACAAGTTTGAGAACCACTGGTATAGGAGAATAATCTTGTCTCTGAGGGACATACTGAAGTATTTGGGATGAAGTGGCATGATGTCTGCAGCCTACTTTCAGATGGTTAGGCAAGAGGGAAATGTGTGTATTTATGTAGAAAGAGATGGAGCGTATATGCCAAGGTACGAATAATACAGGTATTCAATATACTGTTCTTTCAACTTTTCTGTGGTTTTCAAAGTTTTCTAAACAAAACATGTAATCAATATAACGAATATATGTAAACATACTGATATTCTACATCAGTGTAAGGAAGGTGTAGAAGCCAAAAACAAAGCCAAAGTAGAGCCTCAGAAAGGTAAATTAAGGGCACTTGCTAATTGAAACACTGAACTTCAAATTACAGGGCTTGACAAAGTGTCAAGTACAGGAAACACAGTCTAGGGCAATGCTGCTTCAACTTCAGCCTGCAGAAGATAACCTGGAGAGCTTATTAACACAGATTCCTGGGCCCTACCCTCAGGTATTCTCATCCAGTAGGTCTGGGGGGCCTGAGAACTTACAGTTCTAGTAACTCCCAGGTGAGGTGATGCTGTGGTCCCCAGACCACGTTTTGAGTAACACTGGTCCAGGGCATCCCTTTATAAAGCTTAGACTCTGTTATGGATTGAACTGTGTCCCTCAAAAAGATATGGTGGAAGTCCTAATCTCCAGTACTTGTGACCTTACTTGGAAATAGGGTTTTGCAGAAATACTCAACTTAAAATGAGGTCATTAGGGTTGGCCCTTATCCAATATGACTGCTGTCCTTATAAGAGGAGGAAAAGAGATACAGACACAGGGAGAATGCCATGTGATAACAGAGGCAGAGGTTAGGGTGACGTTTTTACGAGCCAAGGAAGGGCAATGATGGCTGACAGCCACCAGAGTCTAAGAGAAAGGCATGGACAGATTCTTCTCTAGAGCCTTCGGAGACCGTAAGGCCCTGAGAACACAATGATTTCAGACTCAAGTCTCTAGAACTGAGAGAGAATTAACTTTTGTCAGTTTAAGCCACTCAGTTTGTGGTACTTTGTTACAGAAGCACCAGGAAATATACACCCCAAAGAACTACATCATCAGTAAAAGGGTGAATAGAGATTAGCCTGCTACCATGGCTAAAAGTACAAAAAGTAAAATGCCCATTCTCTGGCCACAGCAGCAGGTGGAAAGGAAACAGTATTTCCCCTGAAAACCTATAACCACTAGCCTGCCCTCACATAAGTGTGCAACCCATATTTACACTACCCAGGTGATCAAATTTTTAAAATCTCAACAATTTACTTAGTGGTCCAAAACTGGTAGTATCCCTAGACACCTGGAAGAAGCAAATGCAAATCCTCTCTGGAGGAACTCACCTTTACCCAGGCATTACAGACTTTCTACAGATAAAGTTCCAAGGAATACAAGCTCACAGTGAAAAAAAAAAAATTACCAAACACGTAATGCACCTTGATTGAGAGCCAAGAGAAACAAGAGACAGCTGAATTGTCCTTCAAAAGTAGTTTAGATGCTAGAATTATCAGGTGCACAAAATAACATAATTATGTTTAATATGTTTAAAAGAATAAAAATGAATTTAAAATATGTAGAGGAACAGACATTATAAAATATGGCCAGTTTTGAAATGGAGCTAAATAGCATTTCTAAAATATAATGATTAAAATGTAAAAATTAATGGATATGTCCAGCAGCTGATTAGATATGGCTGAGGAGAGATGCAGAAAATTATCCACAATGTAGCAGTGACAGAAAAAGAAATCAGAGATAAAAAATGAAGAGATGTGAAAGAGTAAGAACATCTAACATATGTCTAATGAGAGTACTTGAAGAAAAGGGGGAAAGGAATAGGGTGCAGAAGCAAAACTGTTAACAGCCAATAAATTTGAAAAAATTACTGAATTGGATTAAGTCCTAAATAATATTGACCCAAGAAGATAGAGGAAATCTATAATCATTAAAGAAATTCAATCAGTAGTTTAAAATCTTCCCATAGAAAAAGCACCTGGCTCTGTACTGGCAAGTCCTACTAACCATTCAAGAAAGAAATCCAATTACACAAACTATTCCAGAGTACAGAAAAACATGACACACTCCCAACTTAGTTATGAGGCACAATCTTGCTATCAAAACCAGACAAGGATAACATAGCCAATACAACTTACAAACACAACTTTTAGAAAAACAGAAAAATTAACTGGGCATCATGGCATGTGCTTGTAGTCTCAGCTACTCAGGAGGCTGAGGCAAAAGGATTGCTTGAACCCAGCAGTTTGAGGTTGCAGTGAGCTACGATGACACCACTGCACTGTACCCAAGCAACAGAGTGAGACTCTGTCTCAAAAAAATTTAAAAAAAAACCCAAATATTAGAAAATCAAATAATCAAGTCCAGAATTGTTTTAAAACTATAAAAAATAAAAACAACTTTATGACCAAATTGAGTTTACCTGGGAAGGCAAGGTTGGTTTAACAGTGAAATTAATTGATACAATCTACCACTTAGACCAAAGGCCAAAAAATATATATTCTCTCAATGGAAGCATTAGATAAAATATAGTATCATTCATTATAAAACTCTCAGCAAACTATCACTTTATTTTATTTATTTATTTTTTTTTTTGAGACAGAGTCTTGCTTTGTTGCCTGAGCTAGAGTGAGTGCCGTGGCATCAGCCTAGCTCACAGCAACCTCAAACTCCTGGGCTTAAGCGATCCTACTGCCTCAGCCTCCTGAGTAGCTAGGACTACAGGCATGCGCCACCATGCCCGGCTAATTTTTTCTATATATATTTTTAGTTGGCCAGATCATTTCTTTCTATTTTTTTTAGTAGAGACAGGGTTTCACTCTTGCTCAGGCTGGTCTCGAACTCCTGAGCTCAAACAATCCGCCCGCCTCGGCCTCCCAACTGCTAGGATTACAGGCGTGAGCCAACGCGCCCGGCCAAACTATCACTTTAGAGTGATAAAGTCTATTTCTGAAAACCCTAAAGCAAGCACAATACTTTATGGGAAAATGTTGAAGTATTTCTTTTTAACTCAGGAATGAGGCAAGAGTGTCTGCCTTTGCCACTTTTAGTCATCATGCACTGGGGATCCTAACTAGGGATAATAACGGGGAATAAAAAAGAATAACGACTAGAAAGACACAACACTGCACTATTCTCAGAGGACATGACTATTTATCTGGAAAAGCCAAAAGAATCTACAGTTCAGCAACGTTGCATTCTTTTAACAAGTAGCTGGAAGATGAAAATTTTATTAAGATACATTGATATATTGTACACTGGCATCAACAAATATAAATAACTGGGAATAAATCTAACAAATGATGTATATGACATTTATAGCAAAAATCATAAAATTTTATTGAAAGTCATTAAAGAAGACCTAAACAAATAGACATAGATACCATATATATGGATTGCAACAAACAAATTAAGACCATCAATTTTCTATTGTTCCATACATTTAAAGCTATTCCAATCAAAATCCCAAAAGGTGTGTGTGTGTGTGTGTGTGTGTGTGTGTTGTAACACATAATTTTAAGCTAATTCTAAATGTGGAAGAGGAAAGCACTCTTTGAATGCACTTTTGAAGAAGAGTAAGGTAGGAGAACTTACCACACCAGATAATAAAACTTTTCCTAAAGCTTTGGTTATTAACACAATATAGTACTGGTGCAGGACTAGACAAATTATTCAATGGTACAGAATGAGGTGCCAAGAAATAGGCCCACACATTATGGAAACTAAATTTATGACAGGGCTGGACACTGCAGATCTGAATAGAAAGGATGAACTTCCTAATAAATGGTACTAGGACAATTGGTTTTTCCTATGGAAAAAAAGAAACAATCGGGGGCTGCTGCTTCACATCATACACCAAAATAAATACAAATGGATTAAGAAATTAAATACATACAGCAAAACTATAAAACTGCTGGGAGCAATATAGAAAAATACTTTCATAATTTCAGAGAGGGAAGGTATTCCTAGGACACAAAAAGCACAAACCGTAAGTGAAAAAAATTGATAACTTTATTGCATTGATATTAAAAACTTGTTTATCAAAATACATCATAAAGAAAATGAAAAACTAAACCACAGACTGGGATAAGATATTTGTAACACACAAGTGACAGAAGATTTGAAGAACTCCTACAAATCAGTAAGATAAAGACAAGAAAAAAACTGGCAAGACATGAACAGGCACTTCACAGAAGAGAGAACATGAATGGTCAATAAACATATGAAAAGATGCTCAGTCTCATTAGTATTCAGGGAAATGCAAATTAAAACCATAATGAGATTCCACTTTGTACCCACCAGACTGGCAAAAATTCTCAAGTGTGACAATATCAAGTGATGGTAAAGATACGGTGCAAATGAAATCATAGCCCCTGCTGAAGGAAAACCATTTAGAGAACAATGTATGAAGAAAAAACAGTGAGGCACTTGCCAGACCAGATATCAAGAATTTTTATAAAGCTATGGTAATTAAGACAGTGTGGTACTGGTGCAGGGTCAGACACACTGATCAATGGTACCGAAAAAAGAGCCCAAACACAGACCCACTTATCTATGGGCTTAATTTATGTTATTTGGTCAAGTGAAAGATGCAGATACACTCTGCCTCAGCCATCCCAGTCCTTAAGAAATCCATGCACAGGTGCACTGGAAAACATATACAAGAATGTTCACTGCAGCACTCTTTCCAAGGGAGTGCAAAAGAGAAAAAAGAAAAATCCAGAAACAACCCAAATGTGTACCAAAAGTTCAATGGATAAGTAAATTGTGGGATATTCATACAATGAAAGTAATGTTCTAGTTCTTAAACTGGGTGATGAGTAAATGAGTATTCATTGTATTATTATCCATTATCCCCTAACCATTTTTTATTTATGAACAGTCTCCTCTATTGACTCAATAATTACTTTTTGCAGATCAAAGACAGCCCAGAAATGGAGGCCAAATAAGATGTTAGAACACCAATGTGTTTCCTTCTGTGTTTCCCTTACCTTAGGCTGTTCTTAGATGAACTCTCCTCATCTTAGTGGCAGTAAGAACAGCTATCATGAGTGCGGTAGGCTGAGTAATGGCCCCCAAAGACATCTAGGTCCTAATTCCTAGAACCTGTGAATGTTACCTTATAAGGCAAAAATGAGTTTGTAGATGTGATTAAGCCAAAGATTTTGAGATGGGGAGATTATCCTGGATTATTTAGGTGGGCCCTATTTAATTTGTGATTAAATGTAATCACAAGAGTCCTAAAAGGGAGAAAGGAGATATGAGAACTGAAGAAAAGGCAATGTGACCATGGAAGCAGAGATTGGAGTGATGCAGACACAAATCAACAAATGCCTACAGCCACAAGTCAAGGAATGCCAATAGCCACCAGAAGTTAGAAGAAGCAAGGAATGGAGTCTTCCCTGGAACTTCCAGAAAGAACCAGCCCTGCCAACACTTTGATTTTAGCCCCATAAGATTCATTTCAGACTTCTGACCTCCAGAACAGTAGGAAAATATATTTCTGTTGTTTTAAGCTACTAAATTGGTGGTTATCTGTTACAGCAGCAATAGTAGACTAATACAGTGGATAAGGATGCCCAACCTCACTCAACTCTGTCTCAGATGATTTTCCACTTAGCATACCCTCTCCTCTGCCTTTTCTTCTCTCCCAACGTTGGATGCCATAGTGTCCCCCACGTAGGGAGACAGAGCAATGGTTTAATCCCTTCATATATCAGATGTACCACTTCCCGTGCTGAAAGGGCTCCTCCCTACAATTTCCAACCAGAGCCAGACAAGTCATTCGCACACACCCGTGAAATTCCACCCAGTGGAAATAGCACTGGCCATGCAGGAGGGACACTTCCCACTGACTGGCTACGTGACCTCCTCAACTCCTCAAAGATGGAACAAGAAATCATTCATCTTTATATCCCTGGGGCCCAGCATAGTGCCTGGAATGCAGCAAATGGTCAAAAAATGGGCAGTGAATCAATGAATAAATCAATGAAGCAATGAATCAATCAATCCTGAGTAAGGATGGAAGTCCTAACCACCGAAAGAGAAAATCTTTTCAATTAACGTCTCTCTCTCTTTCTCTACCAGTATAAGGAAAAGATTAAAATCACAAAATTTTAGGGTTGGAAGCCAGGAGCTCACTGCCTCAAAAGGCAGCCCAGAGCACTGTCAGTGCCAATTACCAGAAACCTTTTCCTTCTATCAAGCCCAAAATTTGTCTTCTGGCCACCCACTGGTCCTAGTCCAATCCTCTAACCACACAAAACAAACCTTCTACTTTTTCTACATTAAAACATTTCCATAGCGTGGAGACCTGGCCTTAAGCCTTGGTCTTGCCAACCAGGCTAGTGATCTTGATGAATCACCTAACTCCACTGGTCCCCTTCCTCCTTATATGTCAAACAAGAGCATGAAATCACTAAGGTACCTTCTAGCCCTGTGATGCAATGTGAAAAACATCACCTTCTTGGTGTTCAATATTTCACCATTTTAACCTATCCACTGGGTTTTTCATTTCAATACTTTATATTTCCCCCTCAGAAGTGCTTCTTTTCCAGTGGGCCTGTCCCCTGCCAGGACACGCTGTTTTATTATATTTTCAATTCTTTATTTCCTTTTTCATTTTATTTATTTATTTAGAGACAGGGTCTCACTCTGTTGCTCAGGCTGGAGTGCAGTGGCAAGATCATAGCTCACTTTAACTTCAAACTCCTGGGCTCAAGTGATCCTCCTGCCTCAGCCTCCCGAATAACTAGGATTATACAGGCACATGCCACCATGCCCAGATAATTTTTGAAAATTTTTTTTGTATAGACTCAGTCTCACTATTTTGCCCAGACTGGTCTCAAACTCCTCACCTCAAGTGATTCTCTTGTCTCAGCTGCCCAGAGTGCTAGGATTACAGGCGTGAGCCACAACGCCCAGCCAGAATAAGTCTTTTTAAAATGAAAAAAGAGTAATCCTAGCACTTTGGGAGGCCAAGGCAGGACAATTCTTTGAGCTCAAGAGTTCAAGACCAGTCTGAGCAAGAGCAAGATCCCATCTCTACTAAAAATAAAAAAATTATCCGGGTGTCATGGTGTGGGCCTATAGTCCCAGCTACTTGGGAGGCTGAGGCAGGAGGATCACTTGAGCCCTGGAGTTTGAGGCTGCAGTGAGCTATGATGACACCACTGAACTCTACACAGGGCAACAGAGCAAGACTCTTGTCTCAAAAAAAGAAAAGAAAGAAAGAAAGAAAAAAAAAGAAAGACTTATTCTAAGGTCTCTAATTGGTAGCTCTATCATATATCATATAATAATATTGACATCTATTATTAATATATGTAGATCATTCATTTTTGGAGAGCTAATCCTATTGCTTATAGTGTTTGCTACTGGGGTTGTTTCCTTACGTGTTTTGTAATTCTGAAGTGTGAATTCATGGTTTCAGGAGCTTATTCTATATAACATGTATTGAATATTCTTAGAGAAACTGGAATAATTTCTGCCAGATCCACCAAAGGTAACAAAACGACTGTGTTTTAAGCTAAATTTCCATGTAGTCAGTTATGCAGCTGGTATAGTACTAGCTTACACCCTTTCCAAATGATTCCCTCTCTATCTCCTGGCAAATTTCCTTCCTTACTTAAAAGCTCAGCTAAGCTTTTAAGGAGATCAGATTGCTGTTATATTTTATCCAAATTTTTTAAAATTCAATTTTATTAAGGGGGGATTTTCAGACATTCAGTTTTCTGTATTTCCAGAAACAGAAATCAAATCTTTCATTTTATACATGAAAAAAATGAAAGTTTAGAGAGGTTAAATTACTTGCCACAGTCACAAATCAAGTTTCTGCAAAACCAGCATTTAAAAAGTGATCTTCTAACCCTAAAGGGAATACTAAGTCATCATTCTTTCAACAGATGTTTTTCAAACACCTACTATGTGCTTAGAACTTCTCTAGGCATGGGGGAAATAGCTGTGAATGAGATAAAGTCTCAAAAGTCATGGAAGTCAAATGCTAGTGGATATATATGAACAAGTAAACAAATGAATTAAAAGGATCATTTCAGGGAGTGATAAGGGGATAGAGAGTGACAGGAGGGGTGGATTCTGGAGAAGGTGTGCAGAAAAGGCCCCTCCTGAAGAGATGACACGTGAGCAGAGAGACCTAAATGAAAAGGGGGAACGGCATGGATGATCTGGGGGAGTGTGTTGTGGGCAGAGGAAACAGTACGTGCAAAGGCCGCTGGTGGGACAAGCTTGGCACTTTCCAGGAATAGTGAGGAGGCTTCAGCAGAGCGAGAAAGGGGAGAGCAGTGCAAGGTGAGGTCAGAGTGTGGGCAGGAGCCAGACCTTGTTAAGTCTTGTTGACCATGGTAAGGAGCTTGAGTTTTATTCTTCCTGGAACAGGACAGTGTTTAAACAGCAGGGGAAAGAGATGGCCTATCTTACATTTTAAATAAATTATTGGAGTGATAGGAGCAAAGGCAGGGAAAACCATCAGCAGGGCTTTGAGATGAAACAGGTGAGCAGTAATTTGGGGTTGGAGCAGGGTGGTGGCAGTGGAGGTGGGAGTTGTGATTGGATGGGGAGTATTTTGAAGGCAGAGGACTTGCTGATAAACTGGCTTCCACAGCACACAGGGACTGGCCTGAAGTGTGCACAGACCTCACTGGATCAGGTGACTCCCTCAGGAGGGATGCATGTGGACTTGTGGTTCTCAGCCTCACATGCTCATGAGAAAAAGTCTCATATGAAATCCACCGTGAGTCCCCAGCATCAGCTGGATGTGTCCACCAGCCTTTCTCAAAGCAGGCTGTATCCCACTCTCCTTGGAGCAGTGTGACCCATTCAACCCAATATTCTGTCCGACAGGCATTGCCTTGGCAGTCTAAACCCCAGTTGTGACAAAACTAAATTTCACACTGGGCATAATTAGGCAGCCCATCTGTGAAAGGTTCTCAGTTGGGCACTGGGTTGGTGGAGTCCAATCATGCCATTTAGAACTCATAAAAAGTCAGGGTTAAGACCTCTCAGAACCAGAAAGGATGAACCACAGTCTAGAACAAGTGGATGATTTGGGATCAAATTCCAGGTCTACAGCAAATAATGGGGAACTCAAACAAATCCGTTTCTTTTCATTTCACAGGGGAGATGATGGTACTCTGTCTCCTGACTCTGCACAAGCTTTATGTGAATCTTGTTAAAGTACAGATTCACTAGGTCCTGGGCAGGGCCTGGGATTCTGCATTCCTGACTACCCCAGTAATGCCGAGGCTGCTGGTGCGTAGCCCACACTCTGAGGAGTGAGGTCCTGACTCATTCACCACCCAACACGCACTCACTGGGCATGAAGAACTGTGAGAGAGACAAAGACACAGACCTGGTCCTTAAGGGGAGGTCAAAAACAAACCACCATAGCACAAGGTACAAAGTGACAATGCCATTCTGGGAACCCAGAGGACAGAAATCTTTCTTCAGTTAAGGGACCCAAGGGAGGCTTGATGGTGGGAGACAGCTGGGGACACACCTGGAGAACATAATGGAAATCAGAGGACACCTTCCAAGGCTTTAGCCTTTATCATCACTAATTTCTCCTCAAACTTAAGACCTAATTTTTTTGACTCACAAACAGAATAAAGAAAAGGGAATAAAAAGGGAATAAGAGAGATTATTTCCTAGTACAAAGAGGTGAAAGAGTATGTTAGTACTGGCAGAGTCCAGTGACAAAAGGGAAAAAATCCCATCTTATACCCGAGACATTTCTAGGTTTACGAGGCTGGTTAGGAGTCATTCATTCAACATACATGGTGGTCATTAGGGCTGCTCTTGTTAGGAGTGTAAGTCGCCATACACTTGAATTCAGGTGTGGCCAATGAAATGTGAGCAGAAATGGCACATTATCACTTCCAGGTGGAGCTACTTAAGAGCCAGTGTGGGACTCCATTTTCCTCTCCATACCACAGCAAATCCTGATATCTGACATTGACATGATGCCACCCTAAGACAAAGGTGACTGAGTCAGCCTGGGCCTGAGTAATTATGACGAGCCGAGTACCCCTGCCACCCCACAGTAAACAGGCAGCACAAAGCAAGAAATACACCTCTGTCGTCTGAAGCCACTGGAATTTGGGAGTTGTTACTGCAGCATATCCCAGAACATCTTAACCACTTCAATAGATATTTCATTAATACAAGCACCATTTAAAGTTTTCATCCTAGGATATGGGACAGCTCATGGTATCAAAGAAGTAGCTGCAGGAACTGGGGCCTGAGTAACGAGAACCAAGATTCCTTGTGCCAGCCTCTTTTTCTCGGCCCATGTCTGGTCCCTATCTTTGCTTTGCTGTATTCTCCAAGTGCCAGGGTGTTTAGCCACCAGCAGCCCCAACTTCACATCTTTCCAACTCTGGGTCCCATGGGCAAAGCTATTCTCCCTCAGCTCCAAATCAAGAAACCCTAGGGAAGGAGCTGGTGGCTCAGTTTGTGTCACATGCCCACCTCTGGACCGATGTCTGTGCCCAGGGAAATGCAAATCTAGGCTTGGGTCACGTGGCTACTCATATGGCTGAGTGGAGGGAGGCAGGATAGAGTATGTCACCAGAAGGGAATGGGAAACTTGTTTTGCCATCAAAAGTACCATCCATAATCCCCTATAAGGAGGTAGAAGGATGTTTATGCATAAGTACACAGGAGAATGCCTAAGGCAGAATTTAACTGAGCTGTGACTGGTGAGAGGAAAAGGAAAAGGGAAAATATGGTATATGCATGATTGGTCCAAGAAAAGGGAGAGGTGGGGCAAGAGAGCCACTAGGCTGGACAGCTCCCTACACTGGCAACCAGAGGCACCTTTGTCCTAGAACTGCCAGGTGACTGACGAGGCCTAGGGCAGGGCGATGTCAGGAGGGGATGTTAACTCAAGTAACTGATGATTTACGTTTACTAATTTAGTAAATCTGACAGTGGGGCTGACCTCTTCTGATTGGGAACGGGCTAAGTCTGGGAGAGCAAATGTGTGCCCCTGTTGCCACCTTCCTTGCATGAATCAATCACTTTTGGAACTCCTTCCCCACTGAGCCTAAGCCAGCTTCATACTCCTCCTCAAGACAGTGTCCCAGGCAGCTTTGTATCGATCATAAGAGATGAAACTCACTTGCCATCTCTGGTCTAGATACCTATGCATGCTTGCAGTACAGCAAATTATTAATACTTATCAAGATTCCTTCCAACACTCCTACTATGTGCCAAATATCTGGTCCTTTAGCTATATTTCTTTTTTTCCCATGAAAGCCCCTGGGTGCAACTTAAAAAACCCAAAGGGAAAAAAACATGCTTCTACCTGAAGACAGATGAGATCTAAAAATTCAGAACAAATAATATGTACATAACTATCCATCTTCCAATTCCTCAGGGCCTTCCCAAGGCCCAGAAGGGAGACGAAAGCATCCTTACAGCCCAGATGCAAACCCCCTTAGCTCTTGTTGGTCCCAGGAAAAACTCCCACAAACTAAGAATCCTGGTAACCAGTTGGGCATGTATGTGACTCATCCTTGGCAGTGAAATTCCAAAGATGCCACATGCTATGGCTACTGCATGGCCAACTTCTCCCCTTCCCCCAACCCCTCTCTCCTGGAAACATGCGCGCGCGCGCGCACACACACACACACACACACACACACCATGCATACACAATACAAAACAGCAGCCTGAATGGTTGGCTAAAGAGGGACCTACTCCCCTTCCCTCACTCTTCCCAGGGCTCCTCCTGCCCCCACATAATACATCCTCCAAAGATAGCTTGCTTTAAAAGGAAGAAGGCAACTGACCCAGTAATAACCAGGTGAGACCCTCACTTGTCAACTAACCTCAAATAAGACACAGCGGGGAAGAGTGTACAAAAGCTACTTCCCAGCAGGCAGGCGACATTAGTAAACAAAGAAACAGGGCCTGCTGAGCAGCAGCGACATCTAACCTGGTATTTTTCACTTCCTGGAGGATACTCCTCCTGCTTATAAATAAATGTGGTGCACACAGGCCAGCTGGGGACAGAAGGGGAGCTCTTAGGACCTCCAAGATGATGATGGCCAATACCCTTTTCTCTCAGGGAGCCGGTGAATGGGAGTTGCCCTTAGGACTCTGACAGTGGGTCAGACCAGTGCTCGGACTAAAACCCAAGTTTGCTGATTTCCAGTTCAACAGCTTTCCTTTCACAATTCATCTGAAACATTTACCCAGTGCCTATAGTGTACCACACCACAGTGCCAGGAAATAAATCCTCAACCAAAGTGAACCCTCTATTAACTGATCATTTTCCTGCATTCCACATTTTAAAAGCAGGACCCAAAGAAAGGCTAGCTTATGTTTAAGAATTTATGGTCTTGTCTTTCTTTTTTCTTTTCCATTTGTTTTGCTACAGTTGGGGAACATCTTGAGGACAATCCACATTCCTTCCAGTCTCATCTACTTCTACATCCCTGACCCAGAACAGATGTCACGCTCCAAATCCCAGTGCTGGGACTTAGCCAGATACTCAGCCATCAAACTAAGACTCTGTCTTGATCGCCACACTGTACTTTCTAAACACTAACATTTTTTTAAAAAAATGTACAATGTGGAAATAAAATGTATTCTGCATAGCCATCAGTTATTCAGAAAATTTTGTTGACTTAGGACTTTCTTTTCCCCATGCAGTGAATTGAGGTTTTAGTCTATTAATGCCATAATGGGTAGAAAGCTCTGGATCTATTCAACAATCATTCTTGGCCTTGGCCAAAATTCTGTCCAGAGACAATGAGGCTACACCTGCTTCTTAGAATAATGCTTCAAAAACTGGCATATTCTCCTAAGAAGTCACAGAGCAACCTCTGTGTCCCCCTCCAACAGGGTGCACATGAACATACTTTCCCCAGTTTGAAATTCATTCATGCCTAGGCCTTGACTGTCCATAAAGAAAACAAAAAGAGGCAAGCAGGCAAGTCCTAAATGAGCCCCCACGTCCCATGAAGATATCAACCAGGTTCTAACAAGGCCAACTTGCTATTGCAGAGTATCCCTTCCTTAATTCTTTTTATTATTTGTTGTTTTATTTTGTTTTGAGACAATGTCTCTGTTGCCTGGCTGGAGTGCAGTGGCATTATCATTGCTCTCTGAAACCTCAAACTCCTGGGCTCAAGCAATCCTCCCCACCTCAGCCTCCCGAGTAGCAAATAGCTGAGATTGGGACTACAGGCACATGCCACCACGCCCAGCTAGTCTTTTTATTTTTTTGTAGAGATGGGGTCCCACTATGTTTCCCAGGCTGGTCTCAAACTCCTGGCCTCAAGCGATCCTCCAGCCCTGTCCTCCCAAAGTGCTAGGATGACAGGTGTGAGCCACCACGTGGTTGGCCTTCATCCTTAATTCTTTATAGGCTGAGCCAAACAAGTTAGGAGAAAGACAGCTGGCAAGAAACGCAGCATCTCCAACTGGTCCTCACTCTAAGAGCTTTGTCCAGTGGACACAAGCCTCTCTTGATGCCCACTGACCTCTGACCCTGGGGGACAGCATGGGCCTGCCATCCTGCTTATCCTCAGGGCCTACGAGTTCCTTCAACACAACCAACCTTTACTGAATGCAGTCAGGTGCCATGCACTTCAAAAAGTCCCTTGGGAGGGGAAAAAAGCCACCATCATTGACTTCAAAATTCTCATAGCCAGTGGCAGCAGAGACATTCACAAGTATTAACTGGCTGGCCCTGGATGCCACCAGCCTGTCATGATACCTCTAGCTGGATGGCTGGGAACACACTAGGAAGACACAGGAAGACACTCCCTCTCCACCCTCAGAACACAGTGATAGGTCTTCCTTAACTGGTCTTTGATATGACAGGGGCTTACAAAACCATGAAAAGATTGCCTACAGGAAACAGGACTTGTGGACAAAACCATAGGATGCTCCCATATCAGAGGTCTTGGGAGCTTGAAAGAGGTCAATTTAGTGCAACTGTCAGGGGTGAGTGAAGGGGGAAAGGGCCCTGGACTAAAAATCCAGAACCTGTTTTCTTCACCAGTTCATCTTGTGTCCTTGGGCAAGGCACGTTCCCTCTGCCGTTTTACAGATGAGGGGGAGGACCAGATCAGTGATTTTTATTAGCAGTAAAGCCCATATATTTTTCCAAATTAAATTCTGTCTAGGACTCCAATATATAAGACAAAAGGGGAGCTGCTTTTGCTGAATCAGAGCTGGGAAGCCCAGAGCCCATCCACTCAGGCTGGGTGGCCCTCAGGGAACCCAATTTGAAAACCACAGGAGCATATTAAGTATGAGAGCCCCTTGCACAGTTCTTATATCCTCTTGTAGGGTACTTGGAAAGGACATAAGGAGGGAATCATCATTGATTTAGTGCCCTCTGTGGTGCTTGGTCAGTGAAATCTTTACAATAGCAACATGAGGTTAACTAGCGTGTGAACTAGGATCTGTTGTGATTTGAACTGGGATCTGTTGGTAAGAGACAGAACTGGGATTTGAACGAAGGGTTTTCTGACTCCAAACACAGTATTCCTCCCCTTTGATAAGAAGTTCCTCTATGGCCAGGCGCGGTGGCTCACGCCTGTAATCCTAGCACTCTGGGAGGCCGAGGCGGGAGGATTGCTCGAGTTCAGGAGTTCAAGACCAGCCTGAGCAAGAGCAAGACCCTGTCCCTACTAAAAATAGAAAGAAATTATCTGGACAACTAAAAATATATATAGAAAAAAATTAGCCGGGCATGGTGGCGCACACCTGTAGTCCCAGCTACTCGGGAGGCTGAGGCAGGAGGATCACTTGAGCCCAGGATTTTGAGGTTGCTGTGAGCTAGGCTGATGCCACAGCACTCTACCCCAGGCAACAGAGACTTTGTCCCAAAAAACAAAAAAAAAAAAATCGGGTGTTGGGCAGATGTGGGGGGCAGGGAGGGCATGGGTGTATACATACCTAATGAGTGCGATGCGCACCATCTAGGGGATGGACACGCTTGAAGCTCTGATGGGGGGGAGGGGAGGCAAGGGCAATATATGTAACCTAAACTTTTATACCCCCATAATATACTGAAATAAAAAAAAAAGAAGTTCCTCTAGCCTTGTGGAATATTGGGCTGAATAAAAATTTCCTTGAATTGTAAATATATGTGCATCTATATTTACAATGGGAGCATAGGAGAAAATTCTTTGAAAAATATACCCGCCCAAAATCATCACTAGTTATCTCTGTGGGGTAGTAATGTGGATGATTTTCAGTCTGTTTATCTATATTTTGTAATTTTCCTATAATGAACAAGCATAATTTACATGGAACAGGTATTGCTTTTTAAAAGTGGCATTAATGATTCATAATCAATATACTCATGTTGGGTTTCTATAAGGAATTAGGGATGGGGGATAGGTGGCATCCCTGATCTTCTGGAGTCAACAGTGGGAATAACCACCCCAAAATTCATCAACTCTCCCTTGGGCCAGGCTGACCTGAGGGGCAATTCTCATGGTCATTTAAATCCTCTGAAGTCTCAGTTCTGGGAAGTGTGGTTGTTTTAGAAAGAAACAGCAGGTCCCTGAGACCCCTCCCAAATATATGGCTATCCTCTCCACCCCCATCAGCTGCCTGGTGTAGAAAAGGGGAGGGAGCTGCTATTATAATAAAACTAAAAACAGACACGTGACCCAGGACCAGCCCAGTAGGGCCTATACAGCGTGGCCAGTGAGGCCAATTAAACTCTCCTGCCCCACCCCAAGGGCTCCCCAGAAGCCACTGGCAATTTTGAAGATCATAGGACTACTTAAGGAAAGAAAATGCCACCCTGAAGGCAAGACAAGCTTTGGACAAGGCTTGTCAGCCACTTCCCTGTAATATTCATGACAGCTCTGCTGTCAGAAATCTTCTAAATATTTAACATGCCACCTAAAGGTACAGCGCAAACCCCCAGCAGTCAGCGACAGCTGCAGAGAAAGCTTCATGGAATGACTTGGGGGCTGAGAGGTGCAGACGCTGGCTTTGGGAGGAAAGCCCAGAATGGTGGCTGGGAGACAAAGCTGAGATGACTTCAGAAGGCTGCCCCTGACTGCTTCCTTGAAAATCAGTAAAGAAGGGAAGGAGATGGGAGGAGTTTCAAAACATGAGGAATGATCATGCACAATCAACGGGAGCCCCTCTTTCTCAAACAAAGAAAAAGCCTGAGGTGCCCCCCACCCCACACCCATTTCAGCCCCAGCTCCCCTGAGCAGGTGGCAAGGATGGTTAGGGAAGAACAGAGACTGGAACAGCCCTGTCTATCTCCAAAGGAGAATAAATCCACGAGGGAAGCTCTTCAAATGTCTATGGGTCCTTGGGTTTGAAAACGAAAAATACCCCCCTAGGATAACCCCTAATGACTTCACACAGCCCTCAGCCCAGATGACTCTGCGCTCTCCTGCAAGGCCTGGGAGGTGTCTCCACCACCATCCTGGTGGCTATCTGTCACTTGGAAATTTCCCCGTGCATTCCTGGAGATGCCTACCCCTGTCTCTCAAACCCCTGCAAAAGGAATCAGACCAGGGGGACCCCAGGCATCAACTCTAAGATTCATATACGTCCTCCTACTTCCCACCTGCCTTTGCCGCTGTCGATTTGAAACATCTAAAAAGGAGTATTTTTATCAACCCAATTGGGAGTCCCGCCTTTATCTCTCCACCCGTCTCCGCGCTGACTCCTCCAGGCAGCGCCCGTGCTGTCATTTTCACCTGACAAAAGCTTGGCGGTAGGGCGCGGCGACAGGCGACCCCACATATTTCCCCAAGCAGAGAGACGCGTGTCCCCGTGTCGCACCCATGCGGGGCCTCTGCGAATACGACCGACCCGGGGGAACAAAGCAGCCGGGGCGCGGCGAGGCACAGCCCCCGGCGGAGCCCCCGTGGGTCCCAGCCCTCGGCGCCCCGCCCGCCGGTCCCCCGAGCCCCGGCCCAGCTCCCCACAAGCTGCCGCTCCCGGGCAGTAGCCGCGTCCTGCGCCGCCCGCCCGTTCACTGGCGTCCTCGGCAGCTACTGTACCTGCTAAATTTAGCGGCCGCCGGGTATTAATAGCCCGAGCGACTGGGGCCGGGCGCTGCAGGGGCGCGCGCAGCCCCGGGGCCGGGGGCGGGGAAGGAGGGGAAGGAGGGACGCGGGGAAGAAGGCCACTTACACCACCAGCCTGGAGATGATCCATGACACCATGGCGGGCGGGCGGGCACGGCCAGAGCAGCGCGGCGCGACTGGGCTCCTGGCGGCGCGGACGGCTGCGGGGCTCCCGGCACGTCAGTCCGCGCACGGCCGCCGCCGCCAGACTGAGCGCGCCCGCCGCCCTGCCCTGCGTTCGCGCGTCGGCGCAGCCGCGGCACGTTCCGGCGGCGGCGGCGGCCCCAGCCCCCCGGGGCTCCGCGGGCCCGCGGCGATTGGGCGGCGAGCCGGTCAGGGCACCAGCGGGGCCCGCCCCGCCCCGCTCGCCCCGGCCCCGGCTGGATTCGGGCAGGTCCTCTGAGCGCCCTGGTGCACCAGCCCCTCCAATGGAGCCCTGCGGTGGCTCAGCTGGCAGGGCAGAGTCCCGAGTGCCGCCCCACCCTCAGTGTTATAGGGGGCAAACTGAGGTCCGGACATGGACTTGGGAATCTGTCTGCACCTGAATAGATGGGGTTCTGTCATCCCTCGTTCAGATAATGCGCTAGCCTCATTAAGAACTTACCTGTATCCAGACCTGACCTCTTCAATCCGTCCCCCACGCGGCATTATCTCCGTAAGAAACAAACCTGGGCGCTCGTCTCCCCGCTTACAGTTCTAGAATCCCTACATGATCTGGTCCCTGCCTACAAGCGCCTCACCACCACCATTGCCCCAATATCCCTTTAGCTCTTTCAGCGCCAGGCATTTTGGACTTAAAATATCTGCTGATTCTTTTTCCCTGTCCATAATTCCACGCCTCATCGCCCTACTTTGGTTTGATTCAATTCCTTCTTCAAGGCTTAGGTGAAGGGCTACTTCTCCTGGAAGGTCATTCCCTGGGGGCTGCTCCGGGTTCAACCTGGCCAGGACAAGAGCTAGTAGCTTCTATTGCACAACATCAGTGCCCTGCTGAGCCATATTGGAGTCTTAGGCAAAAGGGAAATTGTGCACCTACTATGA
Source organism: Varecia variegata (assembly GCA_028533085.1). Lineage (NCBI taxonomy): Eukaryota > Metazoa > Chordata > Mammalia > Primates > Lemuridae > Varecia > Varecia variegata. The sequence continues at coordinate 60,560,079 of CM052437.1, forward strand.
ACATTTTTATGTATTTTTAAAATTCTGCATTAAATATTACTTATCTTGATCACTGAATTTTATGGTGCCCCTTAAATTTTGGGCCCTCGCTGAGTGCCTCACTCTGCCCACCCTAATGGCAGCCCTGCATAGCACGTTTTCTGTTAACGCTGGAAACCCTTTGTCCTCTACTCCTTGGCTCTCTGCTGTTTTCCCTACCCTCCGATAGCTTATGTCTGCGTGGTGCTCTCTCAGCGCTCTGTCCTCCTTTGCTGATGTCATGTATAATTCAGTGTCAGATGTGAGAGGCACAGGAGAGAGCTTAGTACCTTCAGATGTAGCGAAATGTGTATGAGTGTGTGCCTGATACAGGCAGAGAGTTGGCTGACAACAAAGGGACTGCAAATGAGACATCCTCTATGATAAGGGGCCTCCAAAGAACCCATAAAATCCCAGTAATAGTGTTTCTAATTGCTGCCTTGACCCAGTTTTGAGGCCCTGTCTAGAGGTTGGTCAGTTTCCCTACTTGAGCAGTCTATTAACTCTGCACCCTCAACCACTTCCTCTTTCGGGCACTCCAGGCCACTATTCACCCACCCTAATCAACCCAGGGCCAGGTACCAGACAACCAAAGACGGTCCCTGTGCCCCAGAGCCCACTGAAATTATTCAAATTAGCCAATCCTAAATCTGCCTGCCCTACCTGACCCTTTCCTCTCTTCAGAAACCACAACAAAGCTGTTTATGCAGTTTCCCTCTCTCCCTCTGCCTGTAACTAACCCCAGTGTTTCTCCTGAGCTGCCCTGTGTGGCCTGCTACACTTTCCCCAGGGAACTGTGAGTGTGCAAAATGATAAAACTCTTTCCAGTCTCTCTCTCTTGCTCTGTGTCTGGCCTCACCGTACCTCACTCAAGGTAATGTGGTTAAACCAATGACCCACAGGAAAAAGCTTGGAATACTTACTAGGCAAAGAGAACACCAGAGCCAGACCAGAACAGTACCAAGCAAGTAGGACCTTCCTCAGACCTCTCCTCCCCTTTATCCTTGCCTCCCCAACACTCCACAAGAGATCAGAAAATGCCGTTAGCCATCTTGCTGGTGGAGAGGATGTTATATTGTGCTTCAAAGAGATCCTCTCAGTGGGAAAATAAAGGAGCTGACCATATGCTGTTTCCTTCCTGAAACATGCTCTGTGAGGGTAAGCTTTACCTACAAATGGAATTCTCAGGTTTGACTATTGCACAGAACTGAGCGTTTTAACTACCAAATGAAACTATTCATGGGGTTAAAATATCTGGAGGTCTTTTTGTTATCTGAAGAGGATCAGAAAACTAGTGAGAACAACCCTAGATTTCACACAGGGATTGGGAAAAAACTTGTCCACAGAGCAGGCTTAGATAGGCAAATGAGGGGGAAGAAGAGAGAGAAAAGAACATTGCTTGCTTTCTTTTTTTTAAGACATGGAGTCTCACTGTGTTGCCCAGGGTGGAGTGCAGTGGCACAATCATAGTTCACTGCAGCCTCAAACTCCTGGACTCTAGGGATCCTCTTGCCTCAGCCTCTTTTTTTTTTTTTTTTTTTTTTTTTTTTTTTTTTGAGACAGAGTCTCGCTTTGTTGCCCGGGCTAGAGTGAGTGCCGTGGCGTCAGCCTAGCTCACAGCAACCTCAAACTCCTGGGCTCAAGCGATCCTACTGCCTCAGCCTCCCGAGTAGCTGGGACTACAGGCATGCGCCACCATGCCCGGCTAATTTTTTCTATAT